>CM059441.1:37005568-37605568 GCA_030390025.1 Squalus acanthias | reverse complement strand
CTGGGCCTCCTGCTCGATTTATACGCTGCCTCTTGCTGTCCAGTGATGTCACTCCTTGTTTTTTTAAGCCGCCGCCTTTGCTGTCGCCGCTCCCGCTCAGGTCCGCGCTGTGACATTTTTGATTTCATGTCTGTGAATCTGCTCAACATTGAAATAGCATATCCATTATGCCGAAACACCTTTTTGAAATCAAAAGACTCGAACTTTCCATGCTGATTTTAAATGGCAAATATTTTTTTGCAACACTAAGTGTAACACTAAGTGGGAGCCTTGCCAAGAAATGGTCCAACTGTGCACACCACCGGAGATTCCCCTTATTGTATGCCACACAATGGCAGTCGGTACAGCATACAGCTCATGCTAAAGAACATTTCCCAATGGACAGTAGAATCCATAATTCTCTCCAATCCAGCTTGTAGCATCTCGTGCAATAAATGGACGCTGGTGAACAATCCTTATTATGATGCGGAGATGCCGGTGTTGGACTGGGGTGGACAAATGTGAGAAGTCGCACAACACCAGGTTATAGTCCAACAGGTTTATTTGAAATCAGAAGCTTTCAGAGCGCTGCTCCTTCGTCAGGTGAAGTCTTCACCTGACGAAGGAGCAGTGCTCCAAAAGCTTCTGATTTCAAATAAAGCTGTTGGACTATAACCTGGTGTTGTGCGACTTCTCACATTTGTCCTTATTACATCAGTGGTCCCACATGATCTGAATCGTGAACCAAAGTCAGCAGGCCCTGTAACAAAGTTATACCTCTGCTAAACAATGACCAGCTATTCACTGACCATCTCTGCCCACTCTTCACCGTCATCAATGATTGACCTAGTACTGCCTCATCAAGCTCGCCAATAATCTCCAAAGTGTGAGTGACTGGGCTGGCTGTGTGACAATACCACAGTATCAGCTTCCCCCTTCCTGTTAAAAAAGATGGCACAGAATGAGCACATGTTCATGGTTCTCCATATTGTTGGTATAATGTTACAGCAGCCACATGAATCTTGAGCAATTCAAAAAGGTTTTCTTCTCCATTACTCTTACTGGAATTCTATTCCATTTTGCATGAAGAAACTAATCAGTCCTCAATATCCTTCTTCAACAGTTTGAGCCTAAGCATCCTTGTCCTACTGTCCTAGCTTACCATGAAGTAGTGCTTCATATTTACCCTTTCTATACTGTTTAATATCTTCTATACTTCCATATATTACTCTGTAATTTTCTTCAAAAGGCTGAAGAGTATATTTCACAGCTCAGTGTACTGAGGCTGGGGATAGTATTTTAGTGGTTCTCCTCTACATCACCTTCAGGGATTAAATGTTTCCCCTGTGCCTCGGTGATTAAAACTGGATACACTCCTTGAAGTGCAGTCTGACCAGAGCTCATGGTCTACAGAGCAGTAGTGATACCTACCCTCCTGTATGCTTCAGAGACATGGACCATGTACAGCAGGCACCTCAAAGCACTGGAGAGGTACCACCAATGCTGCCTCCGCAAGATCCTGCAAATCCATTGGCAGGATAGGCGCACCAACGTCAGTGTTCTCACTCAGGCCAACATCCCCAGCATCGAAGCTTTGACCACGCTCGATCAGCTCCGATAGACGGGCCACATCGTCCACATGCCCGATACGAGACTCCCAAAACAAGCGCTCTACCCAGAGCTCCGACATGGCAAGAGAGCCCCAGGTGGGCAGAGGAAACGCTTCAAGGGCACCCTCAAAGCCTCCTTGAAAAAGTGCAACATCCCCACCGACACCTGGGAATCCCTGGCCCAAGACCGCACAAAGTGGAGGAGAAGCATCCGGGAAGGCGCCGAACACCTCGAGTCTCTTCGCTGGGAGCAAGCGGAAGCCAAGCGCAAACAGCGGAAGGAGCGCACGTCAACCCAAGCACCCCACCCACCCGCCCCTTCAACCACCGTCTGCCCCACCTGTGAGAGACTGTGGGCTGGATTTTCATTGACCCGTGGAGGCGGGTTTGGAGGCGTGTGGGGGGGTTAAAGTTGCAGATTCGGGGGTCCCGAACCCATCCCGCCCCCAACCCGCCTCCATGCCAGTTTCGCTGGAGGCGGGTACCCGACCTGTGCTGGGACCCGCCTCCCCGAGGCGGGAAGGGATTAGTGACAATTAACTGCCTGTTAACAGGTAGTTAACAGGCAGTTTTTTGCCTAATCCCTATTTTAAAAGCTGAAATGTGGGCTTCCCGACAGGTCCCAACCACGCCAAGTTATCGGGGTGGACCGTGGGTCTGCAGGGGTTGGAGGGGTCGATATGTCCGGTAGGCAGGTGAGTGATGGGTGCATGTGTGCAGAGGTAAGTATGTAAGGTAAGTGTAAAGTGTGGGAAAAAGTTTTACTTACCTTAACTTCCTCCTGCAGGTGTCAGCCCTTCAGTTCTCGGGAGTCAGAAATCTCACCGGCACAGAAAGCACAATGGCCGTGGTGCTGTCAAAAACTGCAGCCTCTGCTTTCTGTGCTGGAATGATTTCTAACTCAGCCTGAGAGGAAGGACTCAAGTTAGAAGACAGATTGTCAGTGTTTGACAGCTTCACAGAGCTGTCAAACGCTGATATTTCATCTGTCAAAAGCTCTTGACAGATGAAATGTCAAATCTGTGACGTCACCTGTTGCCGGGTGGCCCTTAATTGGCCTGCTGAGCTCACTGGGCGGGCCCAACAAGGTCAATCAAGTGAAAATGCAGTGGGTTGGCCATAAGTCGATGGAGGCGGGACTGCAACCCAAAAAGTGGGAGTCCCGCCTCCATCACGTCCCCAGTATCAAAATCCAGCCCTGTAGGTCCCGCATTGGACTCATCAGTCGCCTGAGAACTCATTTTTAGTGTGGAAGCAAGTCATCCTCGGTTCCGAGGGACTGCCTAAGAAGAAGAAGATTCAGCATCGCACTCTCCGACATGAATGCTAAGATTTGGTAATGTAGTTCGGCATTCCGTTTGTTGCTGCTCTGCAGTGACTGGAGATATTATAGCAGGACTGAAAGGGAACGCTGAGAGACTCAGTGCACTCAGCACCAACTATTTCTGCATCATTCACACAGCATGTATGCCGTCTATTTTTTTCTTCCAGTTTGCAATAATTTACTCTTAAAATTTCAGCTGCTATTGTTCTGCCAGATTTTAACTCCTGGCTGCTTCCTTGATCTTGAACTGCCCATCTAGTTTGGATCTTCATGGACTTGACCACCATGCATTGAGCTTGTAAGTCTAAGTATTTGCATAATATTAGAAACATTGGGGATCCCAGTCCCAATCCCCTGGCACTCCACTCAGTACTTTATCCCCCAAAAAGTACCCGCTATTTCTTTCATTCAGACAATTTCTTATCCACTTTCAGGGTCTCGCCTTGATTATCACTACATTGAGTTCATGGGGAACTTGATCAAAGGTCTTCTGGAAGTCTTCAAGCACACATCATCAGGTTTACCACAGTCCACTTGGGATGTCACCACCTCAAAAAGGAAATTATAAAGAAAGAAAGACTTGCATTTATATAGCGCATTTCACGACCACCGGACGTCTCAAAGCGCTTTACAGCCAATGAAGTACTTTTGAAGTGTAGTCACTGTTGTAATGTGGGAAACGCGGCAGCCAATTTGCACACAGCAAGCTCCCACAAACAGCAATGTGCTAATGACCAGATAATCTGTTTTTGTTATGTTGGTTGAGAGATAAATATTGGCCAGGACACCGGGGATAACTCCCCTGCTCTTCTTCGAACTAATGCCAAGGGATCTTTTACGTCCACCTGAGAGAGCAGACGGGGCCTTGGTTTTAACGTCTCATCTGAGAGGTGGCACCTCCGACAGTGCAGCACTCCCTCAGCACCGCACTGGAGTGTCAGCCTAGCTTTATGTGCTCAAGTCCATGGAGTGGAACTTGAGCACATAAATGAAAGGTAAGTGTCAGTGATATCCATATAGCAGTGTGACATCAGTGATATCCATATAGCAGTGTGACATCATTGGCAATGATTCAATTCTAGCACTTTTCTTCCAATTAGACATCACCTTCACACATCCCAACAATGCAGTAAATTGTAAAGACTGCATTGGCATCTATTGCTATCGCCTCCAATGCCTGCTGAACGATGGGTCATTCTTCTCACTTTTAAAGGGCATTTCTTCCTATCCTCACACTATCTACAATAATCTGTATTGCCTCAACAAGGCGGGCCTTTCTATGCATCATTCCCTCCATCACTGCTCCAATTTGTGTACCCAAATTGGCTGCTCAGTTGTGTCCTGAATCTGAGCTCCAAGAATATTCTATGAGTAAAACCTATGTTGTTGCACATAAAAGCCAAGGAAAAACGGAACTCATTCAATGCACAATCACTGCACTCGGTGCCAATTAAGCACTTTTGGTTTGGAAGTGGCCTTTGTAATGACAAAAAAAATCTCTCAAAATATTAGATTTTACAGCCAGATCCCTTTCTAAATTTAACATTCTGTGAAGTATTTCCCCCAGATAGTCAGTCGGGAGGGTTAGGAAGCATCGTTGACAGGGGGGGTGCGATGGCCAACCTTAGAGTGGAAGCGTTCTCAATAACCCACCTTATTCTGTATATATCATTGGTGTCTTGTTCTACATTTTGACTACTTTTACACAGATTTAACAGTATGGAAACAATTGTTCATTGCCAATGGTTCCCTTTAACGATGCAGAAATCTGTCCCAACTTCAAGAACAAAATGTGAGCTTCTTTATGCACAAAGCTCAGTTCTATTGAATTATCAAATCTTAAATCATCTGGAAATGGAAGCCTAGATTTGTGCATATTCCCATTGTCCGAAGTCTAGAGCAGGTACAGCGTTCAACTTTAAGAAATGCTGGGATACCTTTAGAAAACCTCCAAGGTGGCTTTTGGTGCTGCAAACAGACTAGGCAGGGGAACAAACTCCAAATTAGGAAACAATTTATTAATTCAGAAGGCTGAACATTGAAGTAGAAAAATCAAGTGCAGCAGAGAAAGTGCAGAAGTAAGTAACAGAGGCAGTGCCAAGATGATGATATTCATTAGTTAAGCAATAAAGTGAATGGTGGCTGTATATGTGCCAGAAATAACCTCATCATGGGCCAGCATGAATTCAGTTTGAAGTATGCCATCATGTATAGAGTGCTTCAGAGACGCATACATACACTGAATGTTTTTGCAGTAGTATTGTTGTACTCAGAAATGCCATTCTGTAAAGCAGTGTTAATTGAAGTAAACAGATGTGATCAGTGCTTCAAGGCAGCCTTGCAGTCAAACAGTAGGAACACTCTACTCCCGACCAGAATGCTACAAGTTGGGACTCCCAGCCCTGTCTGCCTTTCAAACTCACTTAGGTTAAATGAGTTGTGTCAGTTCTTGCTTAGACGACACAGTAGCAAACTGTTCCATATGAAAGAAACCAATTTAAACAAACTCTCACCATTAGAATTACACCTCTGACCCACAAAGAGTGGTGGGGCTGGATTTTGATACTGGGGTGGGTTGGGGTCGTGTCATCCACTTTTCGTGTTATCCACCCGACTGCAATTGGATGTGGGAGATTGATGCAATTTTCACCTAATTGGGCAATTGAGTTCCAGCATGTGGGAACCCATGAACCAATTAGTGTTTTCAGTCTGAAAGTCGCCTCTGATGATGTCATCATTGCTGTTCCATTGAAGGTCTTCAGAGACTGCCTGGCCTTTGCTGTGAGAGGACCTGGATGCAAAATGAACAGCAGCCCTGAGAGAGAGAGACCGTTGCTGTGAAGGCAAAATGATCAGCAGCAGCCCTAGGTCTGCTCCCAGATATTTTTCCTACTACTACTTCTCCGTTGTAATAGTGGACCTGCAGCTCATAGTCAGCTTTCGAAATGTGCTCCCGCCAGGTTTCACATTCGTGGTTCAGAACAGGCGTGCTTCACGTATAACAAGGGTTAAAATCACAAAGGCCTTTCAAAATGGCATTATAGAGGCAATTTAGTGCTTGTTAAGGGCCTTAACAGCCTATCCCGCCTCTTAAAGGCAGGACGCAGGCGGGACCAGCAGACACGATTTCATGAAAATTGCGTGGAGGCGGGATGGAGGTGGACTTGTGCCCGCCCGCCAGTTTTCGCAATTTTAACCCCCCACACGCCTCCAAACCCACCTCCACGGGTCAATGAAAATCCAGCCCGTGATCATTCGTTGAAGATTAATTTATTCCATCAGTTAGAAGACAAGACAACTTTTGCTAAGTTTTTCACTCTTGGCTTTCCTTTGCCTCATAAATGCAATTAATGATACAGTGGAAGGTATATTCCACACAACAACAAATTGGAAGGTCTTCTCGTGCCTTCTTGAGCAAAGTCTGTTACTTTTTGACTGGACTTTGTTGGCTTATAAAATCATCCACCTGGTCCTTGAGCTCTCATCTCAGCTCTATGCAATTAAATACTTCAGGCTGAATTGTGCCAGAGCTCAGAGGGCGGGTTCGGAGGCGGGTCCACTGTCAAAATCCAAATGATTGACAGCGGGGCGGTATCCTGCTCTGAACCCGCCTCCTTGTCAGTTTCCCCAGTGCCGGTTCTGCCTGCGCTTTGGAGCCACGGCACTAAGCGGTGGGTCATGCAATTGTGCTGGTTGAGAGGGTGTTTAAACCAATTTATTCACCATTTTACCAGGTACAAAGCATTTTCCCAAATTTTCCACGAGGTTCCCGTCACTCGGGGATCACGCCAGGTAAGTATGTCGGGTTCTGAACAACGGTCATCGACCTGAAACGTTAACTCTGTTTCTCGCTTCACAGATGCTGCCTGACCTGCTGAGTATCTCCAGCATTTTCTGTTTTTATTTCAGATTTCCAGCATCTGCAGTATTTTCTTTTTCTCTCCATTTCTTTCATTAGGTGACAGCTGCAAAAGTGGTTTGAAACTTACCATTTTACAGCTGGTCAGTTTCCAATCTCAGAAGTTTCAGGCTTGAGTACTTGGAACCCACTTTTGAGCTTTATGCACTTTTGACGTGTTTGGAGTAATCTCTCGATCCACTGTCACCTCCTTGGAGCAACCTATCTCAACATTGACAGATTACTTCTGTCATCTCAACCTCACCTGCCATCTATTCCATCAGCATCAGTGCCCTTGAAAAATTCTCACCTTGGTCCTCAGACTCCCAACACGATCAGCCCCAACACCAGCATCACCGGGCACACCAGTAGCACCAACATCCACACCAGCCTTCTCCGCAATCAACTGATGCTGCACTGGACACAGGGCATCATTACCCATGCACATTGCTGCCCGGGTTGCCAGCGATGGCCTCACCATGTCCAGATTTGCTTCACTTAACACTGTACACCCTGGCTGCCACATGATGCAGGTTGGCACCACCCCACACCAGCACCATAAAGCATCCCTACAATGTCCAAGTCATTCCTTTCACACTCATCGCTATTGGGGGGTGGGGGGGACGTTATGTCTCACCATTCACTGGAACTCACTAAGACACTTTCAAAGGTGTCCAAGAAAGCAAAGTGATGAAAATAAGGATTTCAATGCTTGACAACACATTAACAGAAAGTTTACATGACCATTGGCTAAAACACCCAAGTGCCTACCCTTGTGTGTTGTTAGTTGGTATGATTGGACTAAGATGAGGGTGAGTGTGAGGGGTGGCTAGTGAGATGGGGAAGTGATAATGTAGATAGAGAGAGAGGGATGGATGGAGGTGCAAGGTAAGTTGGTGTGAGTAAGGATGTGCAGGAGTGGGGTAGGGAAGACAGAGTGATGGGGATGTGATGAGTGGCACAGCAGGATGAGGTTGAGTGTGGTTTCGCAGTAACGTTTCGTGATCTACTGAGATCATTGAAAGGTTTGCGCCACTGCAGCCTGGTCCTCCTGACGACATCCCTGCTTGTGCCCTCCTGTGCAATGTGCAACCAGGCTGTGTTGGTGTCCTGGGGAGGTGTCTTCCGTCCATTGGAAGGGAAGAGAACCTCCCTGCGTGCTGTGACTCCCTCCATAAGCATATGGAGGGAGTCATGGGAGAGCCTGGGTGCAGCCGTGCACCTTTGTGCAGTGCTTGTCAGTGTTTGCAGCACCTCAATGCTGTAGAACACTGACAGCACGACTGTCAAAATCAATTTGGACATGGCCCCTTTAAGGAAACCGGTTGATAACGCGTCATCAAATGATGTCATCAGACCCGCTTCCTATTAATTGGCTGGGAACCTCGCAGGGTGGGCTTAACAAGCCCCATCAATGTAAAATCTTGTTGGAGGCCGGGATCCAGACAGATGCGAGGTCCCCACACACCACGGACATCGCCCGCCATGGACCCACCGAGGTTGGAAAAATCCAGCCCTTCAGTTCCACTTAGGTGTCAGTTTTGCACCAGTCTTGGTAACATTTACTACAATTATCTTTGAATAGCCTCTTTATTGCACTATTAGGTTCAACATTCTACTTAATCACCTCTTGTTTAGATGATGTAAAACTTACATTGGCATCAAATGGGGTCTACAAATGGAACTCTGAAGTAGTGCTAGTTAATATTCATATTATATTCATAATTGTCATTTTGAACAACTGAATAATAGTTTTTTTTAAATTAAAGAAATAATTCATACCCACAGAAGCATTGGACATCAACATCACAGCGAGAATATTGGTGCAACGGTTAAAAATTGTGCAAAATGTTAATAGCTTTTTTAAAAAAGTATTTATTTCACAAATGCATGATATGCAAAGAAAAAGTTCAAATACTAAATTGTTTTTTTGAATCCCAATGAGACATTAAGTTGGGGGAGTCGGGGGGAAGGGGATCTGGGGGGAAATCAGCACTCATAATACTGATGTAAAAACAGAAAATGCTGGCAACACTCAGCAGGTCAGGCAGCATCTGTGGAGAGAGAAACAGAGTTAACGTTTCAGGTCGATGACCCTTCGTCAGAACTGGAAAAAGCTGGAGATGGAACAGGTTTTTAAGTAAGTGCAGGGGCAGGGAAAGGGGGGATTTGCGGATGCTGGGGGCTTTCCAGCATCCGCAGTATTTTGGCTTTTGTATTTTTCTCATAATACTGATGTCTGTTCCTCAGAATGAAGGCGCATTGCCTTGTAATATTCACGGCCTGTAACAACACAGCTACTGACATGACTCTGACAGTAATGCAATTCCTCACCAAATAAAATGCACTGTTTAGTTTCCATATGAAAGAGAGACAATTTTATCCAATTGCAAGAAGAAAAAGCTGCAGTTAAACGGCGACAAGTAAAATGACTGGGCAGCATTTCAGCTTCTCACTGAAGGCTCAGTGCTTCCAAGTCATTTACTGTTAATTTTAGCAAAGCCTGTTTAAACTGATTTAATAGACTAGAGACTCACTCCCACCAGCACTCACGGTGACATGTAGAATAATTAACTGTTATAAAGTATAAGGCAGATTGTCAAATGGTTTCCAACTCCACTGCGCTATTTATAATTTGTGTACTTTGGTTTTCCTGCAGTTGGTCCAAACAGCTGTGCAATATTCTCAGGCCTTGATATTATGTAAGCCTTAAGGGGCAACTTACCATTGAGATCGTGCTGCGTATTACCAGTAACAGACTTGTATGGACCTTTTCTGTCTGCCATTTTAACAGAGGCATGAACCCATTTAAATCAAACAAAAAACTAAAAGAAAGGGCTTATACCAATACAAAGGTTCCTTGGACTGGGATAGATATATAAAGAACAGCAATGGGATCGGAAGAAAGTAGAAAGAGCTGCAAAAAGGGGACACAAGAAAAAACTTACAAGGGTTATCAAGGACAACACTAAAGGATTTTACAAGTATATTAAGAGAAAGAAGGTGGCTGAGAGTAATGAGGGCCCATTAAAGACAGATGTAGGTGATATTGTAATTGAAAATCAGGAAATGGCAGACTTGCTAAATACTTACTTTGTATTGGTCTTCACAGTGGAGGAAAAACAGAAATAAATCAAGGGGAGGAACTTAGTAGATTTAATACAAGTTAAAAAAATGGTAATGGGAGAAAATAATGAGACTAAAGATAGACAATCGCCAGGCCCTGATGGTTTCCACCCAAGGGTATTAAAAGTAGGTCATGATCTTCCAAAACTCTCTTGATTCAGGAATTGTCCCCATAGATTGGAAAATTGCCAATGTCACTCAACTATTTAAGAAGGGCAAGATAGATAAACTAGAAAATTATAGGCTTATTAGTCCAACAGCTGTTGTGGGGAAGTTTCTAGAATCTGTTATTAGGGACAGAGTGACTGAGCATTTGGACAAACATGAACTGATCAGAGAGAGCTAGCATGGATTTGTAAAGTCATGTCTAATGAACCTAGTTCAAATTTTTGATGAGGTAACTAACGTGGTAGATAAGGGAGTGTTTATGGATGTTATTTATATGGACTTCCAGAAGTCATTTGATAAGGTTCCACATAAGAGACTGCAAACAAAAATGAGAGCGCATGGAATTGGAGGCAACCTCTTGATATGGATAGGGAATTAGTTAGGAGGTAGGAGAGAGACAGTAGGGATAATGGCCAGAATTTTCTTTACCTGGGCGGGTCGGGTGCGGGCGGTCGGTGTGGCGGGTCGCGACCCCGTTGTTGCTTCCATTCTGCTGCTGTGATCGACTTTGCGCTAATGGGGCCTATTAAGCCCGCCCTGCGCGTTACCCAGCCCTATTAAATGGTGCAAGTCTGATGACATCATCGATGACTTGTTTTCAGCCGGTATATTTAAAGGAGCCATGGCCACATTGCATTTGAAGGTTCATCTAGGAGTGTGCAGGCAGCACACTGGAGCTTTTGATTGCTCCAAACAGTTGGAGAGATGACTGCACAGAGGCAGAGGGCTGCACCCAGGTTCTCCAATGACTCCCTCCATATGCCTGTGGAGGGAGTCAGAGCACGCAGGGAGGTCCTCTTCCCTTTGAATGGGTCGACGAGACCTCCCCAGGAGACCAAAACAGCCTGGATCCAAATAGCAGAGGAGGTAAACAGCAGGGATGTGTTCAGGAGGACCTGGGTGCAGTGCCGGAAACGTTTCAATGATCTCATTAGATCAGGAAAGGTGAGTACAAAGCCACACTCAACTTCATCCTGCTGTGCCTCTCATCACATCCTCATCACTCTGCCTTCCCAACCCTACTCCTGCACATCCTTACTCACACCAACATACCTTGCATGTCCACCCATCCCTCTCTCTCTATCTGCATTATCACATCCCCATCTTACTAGCCACCCCTCACACTCCCCCTCATCCTAATGCAATCACACCAACTAACAACACACAGGAAGCCACTTGGCATTGCCACCCCAATCCATCATAGTCTCCCGCTAAAGATGTAACCCATCCATTCCTTACACCTTTCCATCACTCTCACTCAACCTTCTCTTCTTTCCCTCCTTGCAGGAAAAGAGATCCCACAATAAGAGGGAGAGGGAGCGAACTGGAGGTGGGCCTCCATCATTTGCCACCCTCAACAGCAGAGGAGGCTGTGTTGGAAGTATCGGGAGTGACCGAGCAGCTGGAGGTGGGAGACGGAGAGAGGGGGAACATCTCGGCAACCTGGTGACAGAATTACATATCCTACAGCTACATGGCATACAGCAGTCACTCATATGGGAATTGATGTCATCAGCCACTCAATCGTCATCTTGTGAATAATGTTATCTGTACCCATTCTTCATATGGCACATCTAACTCATCTCTTTACTCTCCCACAGGTCCATCAAGAGCCCCCCGCCCCCCCACTGTCCAGGAAGAAGATTAAGACGACTCCTCAGAGGAGCCTCCAGCCTCTGAGGGTGCAGCAGCACCAGACATGAACGCACCCAGCACCAGCACAGAGACGCACACCTCGGTGGGTCCCACGCGAGATAGAGTAGTTTTGTCACCGGGTCCATCATAAGTCACAAGTGAGCAAGAGCAGATGGTGGAGACAGGGACAGCAGTGGAGACTCCTCGCCGGAGGGCGCAGGACACTCCCAGCTCTGCTCAGCTGCATGCAGACGCTGAGCCTCGGGGGCCATCCAGAAAGAGGGTGATCCTGGAGGTGCAGCAAGAAGTGCAGGAGGCTCGACCATGATGTCTGCAAATGTTCAGAAAATGGAGGAGCCCATCTCCAACATGAGCACCACCGTGACGCAGGCGATGGTGACTGTAGGCTCCTCCAAGGATAGGATGGCCACCTGCATGGAGCAGCTAATGCGCCACTCACAGGAGCACATGGTCTCTATGGCAAATAGATGGCTCTCTATGGAGAATAGATGGCAGAGGCTCATAGACCTCCTGTCTAGGAGGGATGTCAGCGTAGACATGGGTCCTCATGGCCCTACTGATGTGCAGCAAGGTGCTCTCCAGCTCCTTGCTAGCAGGGTAGTGCGAGTGGCCCATGAGAGGGATGATGGTGAGAGGGGACATGGAAGTGGGGGCTCCTCTCAAAGAGCTTACACTTCTCCCCTGTTGCCACCCCCTCAGTCAGAGCCCCAGATGACTCCTCGGATCGCGATGGCTGAGTCTACCCCTGCACAGTCGCAGGAGGAGCAGACTTTGCCGGGCTATCACAGGCTCCAAAACCCAGAGGACGTTTGTCAAGAGTGTCTAAGCAGTCGCAGCAGGGAAGTGAGCAGGCTGCCTCTACCTCTGCTGAAGCCACAGGGGTAGCACCTCGTAGAAGTACGCATAAGAGAAAGATGACACACTAGTAGATTCACAAGGGTAGCCACTTGGGTGTTTTAGTTAATGTTAAGTTTCCGTTAATGTATTGTTAACCATAAAAATCTTTATTTTCACCACTGTCCCATCTTAGACAAATTTGTGTGCAACTTTGGAAGTGGCTTAGTGAGTTGCAGTGAATGGAGAGACATAACTGTACCTCCAGCAATGGTGGTCAGTGTGAAAGGAATGGCTTAACATTGTAGGGATCCTTTATGGTGTTGCTGTGGGGTGGTGCCAACCTGGCGCAACATGTGGCAGCCATATGGGTGTACTACGTAAAGTTAAGTAAATCTGGCCATGATGAGGCCATCCCTGGCCTCGGGTGCTGGTGGGATCTGGCCCGCAGGTTCCTCTAGATCCTGCTCTTCCTCGTCTTCCAGCTGATGCTCCTTCTACTCCTCCTCCTCCTCCTCTGAAGAGGCTGAGCGCTCTGTGCCTTGTTCCTCATGCAGTGCTAATCCTCGCTGCTGCGCTATGTTCTGCAGGGTGCAATAGACCACGACGATTCTGGAGACCCTGGCTGGTGCGTACTGGACGGCTCTTCCAGATCTGTCAAAGCATCTGGAGCGCATTTTGAGCATGCCTATTGTCTGCTCTATGACACATCTGGTGGTAAGATGGCTTTCATTGTAACTCCTGGGCCTCAGTACTTGATCTCCTCAAGGGTGTCATGAGCCACGTCTTCAGTGGATAGCCCTTGTCGCCAAGTAGCCAGCCGGAAGGTCTGTTTGGAGGAGCGAAGAGCTGAGGGAGGGTGGACGGGCGCTGGACAAAAGTGTCATGACAGCTGCCTGGGAATTTGGCACACACATGCATGATGATCTTCCTATGGTTGCAGACCAGCTGCACATTGAGGGAGTGGAAGCCTTTGCAGTTGATAAAGACTCCTGGGTGATAATGGGTTGTCCTGATGGCCACACGTGTGCAGTCGATGACGCCCTGCACCCGTGGGAAGCAGCCAGTGTGGCAAAGCCGAGTGCCCACTCAGTAACACTGGCTTCATCAATGGCAAAGTTGATATAACTGGCTGACTTGTCAAACAGGCATCGGTGATCTGTGTGATGCATCTGTGGCGGCCGACTGCGAGATGCCGCAAAATGTCTGCTGCAGATCCCTGGAAGGAGCCTGAGGTGAAGAAGTTGAGGGCGCTGGTAACTTTGACCGCCACTGGTAAGGTGTGTCCACCCGCTCCTCTGGGCTGCAGGTCTTGCTCCAGCAATGTGCGAATGTCTGTGACGACCTGGCGCGATAGCCTGAGCCCCCTTTGGCACTGCTGCTCCGTCGTGTTGAGGAAGCTCATCCTCTGCCTGTATACCCTGTGTTGGGGGTATCACCTCTGGCGCGGTGCAGTCCTGCGTTGATGCCCTCTGTCCTGTGCAGCATCAGGTGGTTGAGGAGAAGGTTGGTGGTGTTGTTGGTGCTGCTGGTGTTGGGGCTCATCGTGGTCCGATTCTGAGGACCAAGGTGAGACAGTATAAACAGCACCCATGCTTATAGAATAGATGGCAGGTCAAGTAGAGATCAGAGGAGCAAGCTGCCAATGATGTGATAGGTTGTACCAATGAGGTGAGACTGGATGGCGACTTTGCTGGAAACACTTGCAGCCTGTAGAAAGCTAAATGTGTTCTGGGAATGCAGACAGCAACAGCTTCTGCCTGAGGAAAGTGACCAGCTGTGAGGTGGGAGGTTTTATAGTACAGTTCACGCTGTCATCTAATCAGCTGGAGCAATGGCTGCTCAACTCCCGCCTCAGGCTGACAGACGTGGTTTCCGAGCTGCGTGAATCCCGTGGGCAGACGGGGAAATTCAAAAGGTAGGCTGAAAAAGGCTCTTAAGGGTCTGACAGCTTCCTGTTAATGATTTGAATTAGGTCGCCCGCCTCTCCCGGTCGGGTCACTGCCGCCGTGGCAAACATGCCCGAGGGAAAGGCGCGTGTGGGCAGGATGACGACGGGTTCCCGACCCGCTGCAACTTATTTAAAATTTCCCACCCGACCCGCCTCCAATCGCGCCCGCACGGACCCCAGTAAATTCCGGCCAGCGGGTATGTACTCCCAATTGGCAGGATGTGACTAGTGGTGTCCCCAGGGATCTATACTGGGGCTGCAGCTTTTCACTATATTTATAAATGACTTAGATGAAGCAATAGAGAGCTGTATATCCAAGTTTTCTGACGACACCTAGTTAAGTGGCACAGTTAATAGTGTAGTTGGGAGCAGAAAGTTGCAAAGGGACATTGATAGACTAAGTGAGTGGGCAAAACTCTGCAGGTGGAATTCAACGTGGGGAAATGTGAGGTCATCCACCTTGGACCCAAGAAAGATAGATCAGAGCATTTTCTAAATGGTAAGAAGTTAGGGACTGTGGAGAAGCAAAGAGATTTAGGGGTTGAAGTACAGAAGTCACTAAAAGCTAGTGGACAGGTACAAAAATAATTTAAAAGGCTAATGGAATGTTGGCATTTATCTCGAGGGGGCTGGAACACAAAGGGGTGGAAGTTATGTTACAGCTGTATAAAGCTCTGGTTAGACCCCATCTGGAGCACTGCATTCAGTTCTGGGCACCGCACCTCAGCAAGGCTATATTGGCCTTGGAGGGGGTGCAGCACAAATTTACCAGAATGATACTGGGGCTAAAAGGGTTAAATTATGAGGACAGGTTGCATAGACTAGTCTTGTATTCCCTTGAGTTTAGAAGATAAAGGGGTGATATAATTCAGATGTTTAAGGTGATTAACGAATTTGATAGTGTAGATAGAGATAAACGATTTCTCTGGTGGGGGAGTCCAGAACAAGGGGGCCTAACCATAAAATTAGAGCTAGGTTGTAATGTCAGGAAGCACTACTTCACACAAAGAGTAGTGGAAATCTGGAACTCTCCCCCGAAAAAGATGCTAGGTCAATTGAAAATCTCAAAACTGAGATTGACAGATGTAAGAGAAGTACTTCCATTTTAGAGTAAGGCTTTCTGTATAATATTGTATCATTAACAATTAGGCAGCTAAAGATTGAAACCTTGTCGAGTCAAGCCTGTCCTTGGAGCATTCCAAGTAAGGAGGTACCCTTCCATCCTTCTTATCTTATGTTTATAGAATGGTTTTAAGCAGGCTAGGTGGGCCAGAAGTCAGGTACTGTTATCTAGGATATGCTTAACATCACAAGGTTCAGAGGTGATCAGACCCGGATTGTCTTGCTTTAACCCTTGAGTGTGTCCAGTTATTTTGAACATTCTTGGAGCGTAACTGGACACACTCAGGGGTAAAGGCATGACAATCAAGTCTAATCACCTCTGAACTTTGTGATGTTAGTCAGGTTGTATCTTATTCACTGTTTAATAAGTATAACCTCTGAATTTTAACTTTCTTTACTCCTTGTATTGTAGTTTCTTTTATAAGTATAATAAATATATATACACAACAACTTGTATTTATATAGCGCGTTTAATGAAGTAAAGTGTCCCAAGGCACTTCACAGGAGCATTCTAAAACAAAATTTGACACGAGTCACATAGGGAGATATTAGGGCCGATGACCAAAAGCTCGGTCATAGAGGAAGGTTTTAAGGAGCATCTTAAAGGAGGAAGAAGAGGTAGCGAGGTACAGAGATTGAGGGAGGGAATTCCAGAGCTTAGGGCCTTGGCAGCTGAAGGCACGGCCACCAATGGTGTAGCGATTAAAATCGGGGATGCTCAAGAGGCCAGAATTAGAGGAGCGCAGATATCTCGTCGGTTGTGGGGCTAATGGAAATTACAGAGATAGGGAGGGGCGAGGCCATGGAGGGATTTGAAAACAAGAATGAGAATTTTAAAATCGAGGAGTTGCTTAACCGGGTGACAATGTAAGTCAGCGAGCACAGGGGTGATGGGTGAACAGGATTTGGTGCGAGTTAGGACACAGGCAGCTGAGTTTTGAATGACCTCTATTACTTTGGAACAAGGCTCCCTCCAGTCTCGGAGTATCACAGACCTAATCCAATATAAAGTACTTAAACTTGGCACTTCCAACGTGTGCAGTTTTTGTATTAAGTATATGTGTATGTGTTTAGGTTGTTGTACCTGTTAACATTTTGGGTCACAAGAGACCCGTGTAATAGTCCAGGGGCGATACCATGGTGGGTTCATTGAATCATGAGTTATGGGGTGGGTTGGTAAATTTTTTTTTTAATTCATTCATGGGATTGGGCGTCGCTGGCAAGGCCAGCATTTATTGCCCATTCCTAGTTGCCCTTGAGAAGGTGGTGGTGAGCAGCCTTCTTGAACTGCTGCAGTCCGTGTGGTGAAGGTATTCCCACAGTGCTGTTAGGGAGGGAGTTCCAGGATTTTGACCCAGCGACAATGAAGGAACGGCGATATACTTCCAAGTCAGGATGGTGTGTGACTTGGAGGGGAACTTGGAGGTGGTGGTGTTCCCATGAGCCTGCTGCCCTTGTCCTTCTAGGTGGTAGAGGTTGCGGGTTTGGGAGATGCTGCCGAAGAAGCCTTGGCGAGTTGCTGCAGTGCATCTTGCAGATGGTACTCACTGCAGCCACGGTACGCCAGTGGTGGAGGGAGTGAATGTTTAAGGTGGTGAATGAGGAGCCAATCAAGCAGGCTGCTTTGTCCTGGATGGTGTCGAGCTTCTTGAGTGTTGTTGGAGCTGCACTCATTCAGGCAAGTGGAGAGTATTCTATCACACTCCTGACTTGTGCCTTGTAGATGGTGGAAAGGCTTTGGGGAGTCAGGAGGTGAGACACTCACCGCAGAATACCCAGCCTCTGACCTGCTCTTGTTGCCACAGTATTTATGTGGCTGGTCCAGTTAAGTATCTGGTCAACGGTGACCCCCAGGATGTTGATGGTGGGGGATTCGGCGAAACCCGGTTTCCCGCAGACCCTGCCGTCTTTAATAGCAGGGTCTGATTTGAATGTGAGGCCTCGGATTCCTGCCCGCAGCCAGCCAGCTTGAGAGGCTGTCTGGCTGTGGGCGGGTAGGCCTCAGATGCAAGTGGTCGGTCCAGGGGAGGGATTGCGGGGTTGGCATGGTTGGGGAATTGGGGGGGGGTTCGGCCGGAGGATTGGTGGGGGGGTTGGAGGATCGGCAGGGGATCGGGGATCGGGTGGGGGGTGTGGGAAGAGAGAATCGTGGCCAGCCACCGGAGGATTGTGGCCGTCCTCAACATCATCGGTGGGGTGGGTGGTGGGAGAGGCCTGGGGAGGTGATTGGAGGCCTTGTGGTGGGGTCTCTGATCACGGGGGGTGGATTAGATCGGGACCCTGTATCCAGGAGGTGGGTATAAAGCCACTTACCTCCTGGATGCAGCAGTCCTTGCGTCGGATTAACTGCCGGGTTTCACGAACCGTCCACAGGCAGTTAAATTCAAAATGGAGGTGAAAAAAAAGGCTGGCAGCCTCATTACAATATTTAAATTAAGGTACCGCCCCCTGGGAGCTGGTTGGCTGCCCACCCCCCATCCCACCTCCGTTAAAACCGGAAGTGGGCAGGTTGGAGGCGAGATCAGGTTGGGAATCCCATTTTTTAACTGCCTCCACGCTCCAAACCCACTCTTTTTTTAGGGGAAAATTCCGGCCCTAGCCTTTGATGTGGAGTATTTTAAGCATTTTAATCAATGTCTTTTCTATAAGCATATTCTGTCTTAAGTTTCTGTTAATAGTTTTCTCTGTCTATGTATATACACGTGTATTATTTCTGAGATATTGAGTCCTTCTGATTTAGGTTTTGAACTGATTGAAACTATGTCGATATTCCTTGGGCTCGCGACCTGGGAAAATCGCATTAAATTTGGCACTTTGAGTTCATGACCCATAACGGGGATCAATATTTTTAAGGTGCATGAAAATATCAATATCGTCGTTGAGTGTGTTCAATTTAAGATTGTGCCCCCAGAAATAGGAGATTAGTGGAAATCTTTTGTGCTTTACAGTTTATGTTAAAGACGCTGGTGTGGATTCATTTCGACTGATGGTGACTTACGCACCTGTTAAAAGCACCCAAGAAATTAGTAAGAAAGATGCAGCTTTGAAGAATTACAAGTTACAGTGGCAGAATGGTGTCTGGTTGTAAATCAATTTGAACTTAAACATTTTGTTTGAATTGGATTACAGCTAAAAACTTCTATTGCTTTAAGTTATAGACACGCGCTCTTGTTATAAATCAATTGAAATGTTTACAAAGCACTGTTTTCTTAATTTGGTTACTGCAAGTCTGAGACCTGCTATTGTGATTGACTCCTCCCCCACCCACTCCCACTATGGTTTTGACAAGTGGAATAAAAGAGGATTTACCTTTGCAGACGGTAAAATATTGCCTTTGGCAGGCTGATCCGATGTATTCTGGCAGAGGGCGAGAGGGGGCAACAGCCCTTAGGAGTGGTCAAAGACCGAGCCCATTCTAAAATCGCCCCCTGGGCCAGTGAGATTGGCAAGGCAGATCAGCGAGCCAAAAAGTCTGTGATTGTCCTAGAAGTGTGGGAGCCATCTGTAGCCTTGCATGGCCAGATAAATAAAGTTGAAAGTGAAACAGTCCCCTTTCGATCTTGCAGGGTTGCAGGGTGAGGAACCTTGGATTAAATCAGTCCAGGTGGCCATCAAAGGTGAGGGCTCATGACCCAAAGATGCCTTTAACAGAAAAGTCAATTTTATAGTACAGGATAGCTTGTTATTTTATCAGGGCAAATGGGCAGTCACTTCATAATGAGGTGTTCCGTCGGGCCCATACCTCTCGTGGGCACCAGAAGAGTGACAGGCTGGTCCAAAGGATAATGCAGCAGATGTGGTGGCCTTGTATGGATCAGACCATAAATGGCATTATTAATGACTGCTTCACATGTGCCCAGTGTAGCCATGTCCCTGCCAGCAGCCGATGGAGAAATTTTGAGATTGATTACATTAGCCCATTTCAGAGGACTGAATGTGGCCGCGCCCGCGCAGTATCTCTTCCAGCGGCTGGTGAACGGCCTGCACCTTAGGGGGAACATTGGTAACCAACGCGACTTGGTTATCATTAACTGCTTTTCCAAATGCAGTTAAATACTGCAAACATCAGAAATTGAAAACTGGTTTCAGAGAAAAAAAGATAAATTAGTCTATGGCGAATAAAGAAAGAGAAAGGGAAGGATTCTCTCCCTTTTCTACTGTTGCAAGCCACAGGAGCTCATTGGTTTTCAGCATATTTTGTCTCTATAAAAGCCCTCTTTCAATGCTTGTGTGTTTTTCCCCATTAGGTAATGTTACAACGAGTTTGTTTAGCTGGGAAAGCTAACTTTTTCTTCAGTTAAAAATCAGCATTTTTTAAATTGCCGTCATTTGGAGTGGCGCCTGAAGAAAATCAAAAAGAATGATGACTTAATTTATTGGGTTTTTGTAAACACGTGCTACAATTTTATCTGTTCTCTATTGTGTTTAGTTTAAGATATTGGTCTGAATTAAATTGGAGATCTTGAAATTAACTAACCTATTAAATTGTGAAAACCAGACTTTTATTGTGGCCACGGTGAAATTCTGGTTGTTGTAAATTATGTGGGGGTCGCTAATTCCGGATATGAGATCACATATAAAAATTGTCATTTTTGAATTTCTTATGCTTAATGAATTGACGTGGATAAGGAGCTAATGTTGAGTGTAATTGGAGTTGTGTTGAGTGTCGAAGAGCGTGAATACTTTTGTTAGAAGTTTGGGGCATTTGAGGTGATTCTGCTTGTTTAAATCATCTTGGTTGTACTGGAATGTGATAGCTGTTAGCAAACTGACTGACAGCACTCTTCAATCTTGTGATTGACTGTGGGTTAGAAACAAAGTCACCGAAAGGAAAAGAAAGCGTGATTAAAGAATGTACTGTTATCCCTATGACAACAACCTGGATACATCTTGCAGCTGGATTGTACTACGGAATTGTTTCACAATGTTTATAGTGATGTTACTAATTTATGCTGTTTTAACAAATTTTCAATTCCTATGGACAGAAAAAAAGTTTGTTCGGATGTTTGTGCAAGTTTTAAAGGTACAAAGATTTTCAAAAAAGTGTAACAGAGTTTGGTTCATTTTCATTTGGCAAAAGATTTTTTTTAAAGTTCACTTGAAAGCTGTGAGAAGCTGCAAGCTGACACTGAGTGATAATGTCTGGGTGTGTCTTTTCAATGCTGAGAAGTGAACCTTTCCACCCGTAGCTGAGATTTCCACCCCCCCCCCGCCCCGCCCCGCCCCCATTTTCTAGTATCAGATTAACTCTACTTCAATCTTCACTAAGCAACAACTTTTACATTGCTGAATGTAAACACGTATTGGGCATTATTACATTTTAAGTATTTTAATTTTAATTTCAATCTTTAATTGAGTAACCCCTCGGTGACAGAAGAAAATCATGAATTGACAAATTAACCCCTTGGGCTCTCAATAAGAGCCACAATGGATTTCTGTTTTTCTTTTAAAAAAGGGGACCATGGTTTGCGGGTCCGCATGAGTGTTGATGGTGCAGGATTACTGAGAGCCGTTCTTTGGCATAAAAATGATTTCACATGAGTTATGAACTATCCTTTGCAGGAAAAGTGTTGGTGCAAGATTTGGATCCAGTAGTGTTAAGAATTTAAGATCTTATCGGCAGATATCAAAAGTCACAGCGCGGTGATGATTTGGATTAAGACTTTGCCTTGCAAAGATTCGGCTTAACCCATTCAGGGTAATTTGTTATCTTCCAAGACAGAGTGCTTGAGAGGGGGTTGGGGGTGGGGGAGATTTGGGAGTTGCCTCCAAAAGTGATTGCAAGCACTTCTGTCTCTAATATAAAACCACCAAGCCTAGGCATCAATTGTTTCCGGAATTGGAATTGATAAGATAAATTGATATGAGTTGCTGTTCAAGTACTCAAGAAGGGAACATTTAACTGAAGTTTAAGAGAATAATCACTTTTAAATTTTTTTTTTAAAGAGTGCAGTCTTGGTGGTTCCTACCAATGCTATGTATCAAGGAAGAACGTTTTTTGGGGGAAATAAAATTGAACTTTGACATATCCTGTCAATCCAACAAAACTGCTCTTTGGATTTGAGATAATTTTGAAATGATAAAATGGACTCAAGCACAATATAGTGGACAGAAGACATTAAGTAAAACAAACACAAAATGTGTTGATAACTTGGAGCAAGTTGGGAATGTTTAGTCTATGTTTTAAGGGTTAATGGTGATACTGTGCTGAACAATAAAGTTCCTCCAGGGTTCATGAATGAAATGAAATGGCAATTACTTGGATGTGTAAAATTGGATGCGAGGAAGTGATTGAGGATATACAAGATAGAAACAGGAAAATTACACCGCCAAAAGGTATTTTTTCTAAGGCCATTCTCTTAGGTGATTGTGAGTGAATTTCAGGAACTGAACCAAAGCAGTTAGGGAACGATGTGCCAGTGCACCTATGAGTAACATAAATGGCCTGGGCACAATTCACCAAAAGATATCAATCTGGTATCGATGTACATTCTAGTGAAAGACAGGACGTGCAGGTGATAATAGTTAATTGAAATTTTTCTCTTGGAGATGTTTGTGTCCTTGCCTATACTGAACAATTAAAAAAAAAACTTATTTTATAGCCTGGCCACTACCCGAGACATTTGGACCATGCAGGGGAGATGAGCAAAGACACCTCTCCGATCTTTTGATAACCTAAAGGCCCAAGAATGGCTTTTATCTGATGGCATGATATTGGGATATAGCATGCATATGTGTGCATGATACTATGCAAATGTGATATGTTGCGTGTGAGGCAACTAGCATGCAGAAATGCATGATGAAGATGCATTGAAGAATGGGTCTCACACATGCTCAGTTACCTGACAACACAACATGAAATGGTTAATGTGACTCAGGAGGGTGATAAAACTTTTTAATCAAGTCACTGACACATGCTCCATAGAGAAACCGACTTTTTAATGAAACAATCAGGATAGAGTTAAACACACTAGTAACTATCAGAGGGATTGAAATTAAAGTAAAGAGCTACATAGAATTTGGATTTCCTAAATTCAGGTTTGGGTTCCTTTGACTTAACAATTAAATTGGGCCATTGAGGGCTAAGGAGAAATAATACTTCACAAAAAGATGGATAAGGGTAAAGGGAGAGCCCGAGCATCTTTTAAGTCTATGATTTCTTGATAAAATGGTACACTGCAGCTTTCTGTACAATGTATTATGATTTTCTTTGTCTGTATCATGATGTGTAGTATTGGCCAATTGAAACTTAGACTAAAAGGTATGTGATGTTCACAAGAACCTTAGATCAGGCCTTGCAGAGTAACCAGGGGCTGGTGGAGATTAAGACAGAGAAGTATTAAAGGAAATAGATTTTCTTGGATTACTTCTGTTGTTTAAAAACTACAGCTGGTTTACAACGTAGGTCAGCACAAGATGCACTGCAGCAACTTGCCAAGGCTTCTTCCACAGCACCTCCCAAACCCACGCCCTCTACCACCTAGAAGGACAAGGGCAGCAGGCACATGGGAACACCATCACCTCCAAGTTCCCCTCCAAGTCACACACCATCCCGACTTGGAAATATATCAGTCGTTCCTTCATCGTCGCTGAGTCAAAATCCTGGAACTCCCTCCCTAACAGCACTGTGGAAGTACCTTCACCACACTGACTGCAGCGGTTCAAGAAGGCGGCTCACCACCACCTTCTCAAGGGCGACTAGGGATGGGCAATAAATGCTGGCCTTGCCAGTGACGCCCACATCCCATAAACGAATAAAAAAAAGTTATATTTAAGAGAAGTACTTTTGCAGGCTTTCATCTTAGAATAAGGCTTTCTGTATAGCATTGTATCATTAATAATTAGGTAGCTAAAGATGGAAACCTTGTCTTGTCAAGCCTGTCCTTGGAGCATTCCAAGTATGGAGGCATCCATTCATTCTTGTTATCTTAGATTTATAGATGCTTTTAAGGAGGCTTGGAGGGTCAGAGGTCAGGTACTATGTTAACTAGGATAAGGTAGTAGAACCGATGGCTGTTAGGCTAAAGACAAAGAAGTCGATTGATGGGAAGCCAATCGGGGCCACAAGGACCTTGGGAATAAGGGCGTCTTATTAATATATATAGGGAGACATGAAGCCTAGACTTTAAGAACATTCTCGGAGTGCAACTGGACACACTCAAGGGTAAAGACAGGACAATCTGAGTCTGATCACCTCGAACCTTGTGATGTTAGTCAGGTTGTATATCAACATCTTATTCACCGTTTAATAAGTATAACCTTTGTATTTTAACTTCTTTACTCTTTGCATTGTAGTTTCTTTTATAAATATAATAACCATATAGGGGGAGAAATTCAGTATCGCCCCATTTGGGGCGCAATTATCGGCCAGGCGCAAAGATTAGCGCCTGGCACTAATTATCGCCACCGACTGCAAACTTGACTTTTATCGCCCCTGGAGGTGATTGGAGCACTAAATCAGGCGCTTCACACCTGTCTTAAGGCGCAAAGGCCGAGGAGCGAGGCGCTACCTCAGAGCGCTGGCGAAGCTCATGTGATGTCAGTCAGCAATGGAACACACACACAATGGCGAGGGCCAGTTCTTAAAGGGGAGAGTTGATCTTGCTTTCCATCCACATCCTGTTCATTGCAGCCTTGAATCTCGGCCTGGAGAGACCTGTACATCAAATCTGCTGGAAAGAACAATGGAGAGTACCAGGGCAAGAGCTCAGAGTGCAGCCCCCACAGTCTCTTCTAAATCGATACAAGGAAGGGCAAATCAAAATGAACCTGCAAAGTGCTGCTCAGTACCCAAAACTCCCTCACACAGCGTTGAATCTCTCCAGAAGTGTCTCTCTCTCTCTCTCTCAGAAAGCGTGGTTCAAAAATGTCACCAACAATAAAAGGCAGGAAGCGGTCGCCTTTAAATAGCGCTCCCCCAGTCCCTTCCTGACTGCAAAACGCTCCCCTCAACCTGTCGTTGCTAGCGGCAGGCGATAAGGCAGGGGGCGCCACTCAATATGCGCTCCGGGGCGATACCGGGGCGTTGCACACTCGACTGCCGTCACGATCTGCCGGCGCAGGAGATCGTGGCGGTAGTGTTTAGCGCCGCCGCAAAATGTCTAGTTAATTTCGTGAGCGGCGCAAACATCGCTGCACCCGGGCGCTAGATGATTAGCGCCCTCTTAAGGCGCTAACGGGAGGCGCAACCAACTGAATTTTTCCCCCATATACTTTGGAGCAAAGCTCCCTCTCGTCGAGTATCGCAGACCAAATCCAATATAAATTACTTACAATAGATTTTTGTTAGGTGAGAAAATGAATGGTTACGGAACCAAGGTGGGTAGATGGAGTTAAGATACAGATCAGCCATAACCTAACTGAATGGCAGAAGAGGCAGGAGGGGTTGAATGGCTTGCTCCTGTTCCTATATTCCTAAAATCAATTGCCTAGAAATTCGGGTGGTTTGCGCCACCCATTAACGCCATAAAATGGCGAATAAACGACGGCTGGCGCTCTTCCGCCAGCTGGTGGCAGGTCCTGTGGCGGCCGCCATTTTCGGCAGGTTGGCAGCGCTGCCATTGCCTACTATCGGCGAGAGTATTTTAATGAGTTGAGCGTGACGTCAATTGGTGTGCAACGCTGAGTTGACGCCAGCTCTTCCATTATGGAGTTCTCCACTCGCATTGCCGCCCGTGCTAAATCACCCCAGCGAGTGCTGCCGCTAAAAGATCTTTCAGCAGCATTAACGGCCTTGAGGAGTCTGGCAGGATTATAAGGATGGACACCGGAGCTTCAAACCCCTCCTTTGCCAAGGTTCTTCTTTTAAACTTTCATTTTTTGCCCATCAGTGCATTTTCTGGCATCTTTCCGGGAGGCCTATAGTGTTTGTGTGTCATTAAATCAATGGGTGAACTCCATTGCAACAATTGAAGATGATCTCTGAGAAGATCTCTTTTATCTGCATTCATGTCATAAACGAATATAAAAAAAAATCCACCAACATCGGGTGGCAGCTAATATTTTTGGAGCACGTAAGGCAACTGTTGGGGTCGCTCCTTTCTTCCCCGTTCCCCTACACTGCAAGTGGGAGACAGAGGTGACCTTTCACCTCCTTCTGAGATTAACGCTACAAAGAGCGTGTTACACTAGAAAATCACCACCACGCTGATGATAATGAGCAGGCAGGACCAAAATGCCAATGCTGTCTCGGCCGGTGGCCATTACCCTTGGCCCCAATGTTACTGGCAGGTTTCCAGTGTTCCCCAATTTCTAGGCCAATATCTTTGTCAAAATAGTGGACAAAGGAATTGCATTATAAGACCACGAAATAATTACGGAACAGGAAGGCCATTTGACCCATCTTAATTCACCCATCCAAAGAGATCCCAACACCCCCCTATTGTAACATCCAATTGTCTCATAAATGTTTCAAGGTTTTTGCCTCTACTACTCAATATGGAAGTTTGTTCCACACATTGATCACACTGTGTGAAGAAGAATTTCATCTTTTCAGTCTTAATGTTACCTTTTCCTAGTTTGAACTTGTGCCCACTTGTTCTACTCAGTTAACTTTTTCTATAACTTTACCCGTGTAAAGAAATTTCTCCTCATTTCCCCTCTAGGTTTTTTCCCCAATTTATTTAAATTTATGACCTCAGGCTACCGACCCACTTGCCAGAGGAAACCGTTTCTCCCTACTTTCTCCATCAAAACCCCTCATAGTTTTGATTACCTCTTATTAGGTCTCCCCTTAACCTTCTGTGCTCTGAGGAGAACAATCCCAGCTTCTCCAATCTCTCCATCCCTCATCTCTGGTATCATCCTGGTAAATTTCCTCTGTACTCTCTCCAAGGCCTTGTCATCTTCCTGAAGTGCAGTGCCCAGAATTGTACACAGTTATCCAGCTCAGGCCTAACCAGAGATTTGTAAAGGTTTAGCATGTTTTTGTACTCAATGCTCCTATTTATGAAGCCAAGTATCCCATATATTTTCTTAACCACCTTATCAACTTGCCCTGCCACCTTCAAAGATTTGTGAATTTGCACCCCCAGGTCCCTCTTCTCTTGCACACCGCTCAAGTTTTGTATCATCCGCAAACGTTGAAATTTCTGTGGCGAGTGACTCACCTCCTGATTCCCCAAAGCCTTTCCACCATCTACAAGGCACAAGTCAGGAGTGTGATGGAATACTCTCCACTTGCCTGGATGAGTGCAGCTCCAACAACACTCAAGAAGCTCGACACCATCCAGGACAAAGCAGCCCGCTTGATTGGCACCCCATCCACCACCTTAAACATTCATTCCCTCCAGCACGGCGTACCGTTGCTGCAGTGTGTACCATCTACAAGATGCACTGCAGCAACTCGCCAAGGTTTCTTCGACAGCACCTCCCAAACCCGTGACCTCTACCACCTAGAAGGACAAGGGCAGCAGGCGCATGGGAACACCACCACTTCCAAGTCACACACCATCCTGACTTGGAAATATATTGTCGTTCCTTCATCATTGCTGGGTCAAAATTCTGGAACTCCCGACCTAACAGCACAGTGGGAGTACCTTCACCACATGGACCGCAGCGGTTTAAGAAGGAGGCTCACCACCACCTTCTTGAGGGCACTTAGGGATGGGCAATAAATGCTGGCCTTGCCAGTGATGCCCACATCCCGTGAATGAAAAAAAATTGTACTCCCTATACCCAAGTTCAGGTCATTTACATAGAACAAGAAAATAAATGGTACTAATACCGACCCCTGGGGACACTGCATACTTTTCTCGAGTCAGAAAAACATCCATTCACCACTATTCTCTGCCTCTTATCCTTAGTCAATTACGTACCCAAGTTACCACCGTCCATTTAATACCAAGGGGAAAAAATTCTGTCGCACCCCCTTTGGGGCGCTAACTTGCTGGGGCGCTACTTTTAGCGCCTCTGCGCCGTAAATTCAGTGGTAGCGCCCCAAGCAGGCGGTGGGATGCTACTGGGAGGCGCAAAGCAACATAATTTTCCCCCCATGTGTTTTAATATTATTGAGCCTGAAAAGTCCATGGGGGAAAAATTCAGTCGCGCCCCGTTTGGGGCGCAAATATCGTCCGGCGCAAAAATTAGCGCCTGGCGCTAATTATCGCCACTGACTGGAAACTTCACTTTTAACGCCCCGGGAGGTGATTGGAGCGCTAAATCAGGCGCTGCACACCTGTCTTAAGGCGCAAAGGCCGAGGAGTGAGGCGCTAACTCAGAGCGCGAGCACAGCGCAGGTGCTGCCAGTTAGCGAGGGAACACAGACACACTGGCGCCGGCCAGTTCTTAAAGGGGGGGGGGCGATCTTGCTCCCCAGCCACACCCTGCTCATTGCAGCCTTGAATCTCGACCTGGAGAGACCTGAGATTCCA
Organism: Squalus acanthias; assembly: GCA_030390025.1. Lineage (NCBI taxonomy): Eukaryota > Metazoa > Chordata > Chondrichthyes > Squaliformes > Squalidae > Squalus > Squalus acanthias. The sequence continues at coordinate 37,577,529 of CM059441.1, read as the reverse complement.
TTTTCCAGCCAAGGACGGAGAGGGCGAGAGAACGAGCTGAGCGCTTCATCGAGCGGGCGTTGGATGCTCTGGTTGGCGCGGTGGAGCGCCGAAGAGCAATACTGTACCCAGAGAGTGGCAGGAGGCCTTTGCCGCGCGACTACAGAAGAGTGTGGAGGGAGGTGGCTCAGCGCGTCTCCTCCAGGAGCATGGTGCCCAGGACCCATGTCCAATGCCGGAAAAAGTTCAACGACCTCACTCGGGTCGTCAGGGTGAGTGGCTTTTTTGCAATACCTCTCCATCCCTCCATCTCAACCTCACTCTATGGCCAGAGGGTCTTAAAACCACAATTAACAACACTCATCCAACACCTATGGCCCTTTCATGAAGCACACACACACATTCCATACTTTGCATACAGTAAGGGCTATTCACCTATGGGAGGCACATCAGGCAAGACCATGGCTGCATACAGTAAGGGCTATTCACCTATGGGAGGCACATCAGGCAAGACCATGGCTGTATACAGTAAGGGCTATTCACCTATGGGAGGCACATCAGGCAAGACCATGGCTGTATATTTACTCAGACGCCGTCCTTTTTCTTGCAGGCCAAGCTGGCGCATAATAGGAGACAGCAGCAACGGACGGGTGGAGGGCGGCCTCAGCTGCAACCCCTCAGCGATCTTGAGGAGCGCGTCCACAGGATTGTGGCAAGCCGGGTGATCGGTCCCGTCGCCACTGGAGACGCCGACCCCGTTCTGGACAGCAATGGTAAGGTCATCACCTTTTTGTCCTCTGTCCTTCCACTTGTCCCTCACAACACCAGCCTTTGACACTTTCAATCCAACTTACTAACTCGCTGCACTTATTCCTCCCTTACTGCCACCCTGTCCTCACGCTAAAGCCACTCTTGTACCTCCCTGCTTTCAGATGGTGATTCACCAGCTGAGGAGACGGGCCCTGAAGCTGCCAGTGGGAGTGAAGCTGCAGCCGAGGAGGAAGAGGAAGCTGGAGCATCAGTGCCACCCTCTCCCGAGGAAGCCCATGCCGACACTGGGAACACGCCTTCCCTGGAGGGGAGCAGGGGGGAAGGGTCTGATGAGGGTGAAGCTCCAGGACCCAGCGGGCTGCAGCAACGCGATGGGGGTAGGGAAGCTCGGGGGCCTTCTCCCCGGAGGGAGAGTATGCCAGCGAGTCCTGCTGCACTGGACGCAGAGGAGGAGTGGCTGATCGCGGAAATGAACACCCAGGCGGTGGGCATGCACACTGAGCTCATGGGTGCAGTGGGTAGGGTGCCCGAATGCATTGAAGCACTGGCAAGGAGTGTGGAGCACTTCGCTGCAACGCAGGCGGATGCGACACTGAAGCTCAGTGCTGCAATTCAATCTCAGACTGCTCTCATGCAGACTCAGATTGAGGCCACGCGAGCACTGTCTGCTGCCATCCTCGCTGGTTCGTTCACATTTCCCCGGGGCTCTCACCGCGCCGCAGCAGGCCAGCAATCTGTGCTCCAGCAGATTGCTCCGGATGCTGAGGTGCTGCCCCGTGGGAGTGCCAGTGTGCCGGTCGAGCAGGGAGTTGCTGTCCTCGCTCAAGATGACAGCATTCCTGCTGCCACCACTGTCACTTCTCCACTGCAGTTGCCACCGCCTGTAGGACAGACTGCTGCCGCACATGCAGAGTTGGTGCAGTCTGCAGCCGGGCCCTCCAGGCCCAGAACTGGTCGAGGCCGTCCCTCAAGGGCATCTGCATTGTCAGGGCCTGGCAGTCAGCAGCCTTCCACCAGCCTTGCTGCAGCCACTGAGGTCCCATTGCGGAGGAGCAGTAGGGTAAGAAGGGGGGAAGGGCGCACGGGAAGGAGTTCACCCTCGATGTAGGAGGTGTGACAAAATGCTGGTCATTTTTTTATTAAAGGCCGAGATTCGTGGTCAAACTTTTGTTGAGTGTTTTGCACATGATCTCCAGGTTGTGAAAACCAGTTATGGTAATGTCTGTTTTTTTGTGTTTATTTGTATGAGTTTGTCATGAAGAAATGACACACACAGAGTTTGTAAAATAAATAAGTTTTGGTACTCAAAATATACATGTTTGGTGTTTGGAATCATTGGTGCCTTGGCCGGCTTAGGGGTTGCGTGTTGGGTTCATTCATGCTGTTCTCAATGGCAGAAGCCATTTCCACAGCAGGGGCCTAGAAGCGGCTTGCTATCAGCCCTTGCAGTTTCACCATTGTGGGCCGCCCTCACGCCTTGGTGCTGCTGCTGATCATCCTCCTCCTCCTCTTCCTCCTCTTCCTCCTCCTCCTCTGGTGGTACTCCAAGGCCTGGTGGCATTGGCTGGGTCCTGAGGATTGCCATGTTATGCAGCATGCAGCACACAACTACGATGTTGGAAACTCGCTCAGGCGAGTACTGCAGGGCTCCTCCAGAATGGTCGAGACAGCAGAACCGTTGCTTGAGCACGCCGATTGTGTGCTCCACGATGTTCCTGGTAGCTTGATGGCTCTCGTTGTACCGCAGCTCAGCAGGGGTATTGGGCGTACGGAGTGGTGTCATCAGCCAGGTGCTCAGTGGATACCCCTTGTCCCCGAGAAGCCAACCAACTGGCTGATGCGGTGCCTCAAAAAGTTCTGCCACAGTAGTCTGGCGCAGGATGAAAGCATCGTGGCAGCTGCCAGGATAGTGGGCATTGACAGCGAGTATCAGCTGTCTGTGGTCACAGACCAACTGAACATTCAAGGAATGGAACCCCTTTCTGTTCCGGAAATCCTCGGCATTCTCATGCGGAGCACGCAAAGCCACATGCGTGCAGTCAATGGCGCCCTGCACCATGGGGAAGCCCGCTATCCTCGCAAAGCCCAGAGCGCGTTCTTGCTGCTTGTCTGGGGTCATGGGGAAAGAGATGAACTCTCGTCTCCTTTTAAAGAGGGCATTTGTGACCTTCCTGATGCAGCAATGCACCGCGAACTGGGAGATATTGGCGATGTCCCCAACAGCAGATTGAAATGAGCCAGTAGCATAAAAGTTCAGAGCCACTGTGACCTTCACTGCCACTGACAGAGACGTCCTGGACCTCAGTTGAGGCCGCAGAACTGGCTGCAGCAGGTGGCAGAGCTCAGTGACCACCTCCTTGCTGAAGCGCAGCCTTCGCAGACACTGCTCCTCAGACATATGAATGTAGGAGAGCTGTTCACGATATACCCTGGGAGGGTAAGCTCTCCTGTACAGACGCCTGTTGGCCCTCCTCCGTCTGGCCATCATTGCCACTCTCTCTCTGCGTCTCTGTCTCCTCCGATTCAGCTGGCGCAGGACGACGCCCCCCATCAGTGCAGCCCCCATATCTCTAAGCAAGCAAAGTTATGAAGGCCAGAAACCAAAGTACCAGTGAAGTTAGGATGAGTAGCCAAAACTACCTCACACAGCGTTGACTCAATGCAGAAGTCTCTCTTTCTCTCTCTCCGAATCTCTCTCTCTCTCTCTCTCAGAACGAGTGGTGCAAAAATGTCAACCACAGAGAAAGACAAGAAGAGGCCCCCTTTAAATAGCGCCCCCCCAGCCCCACAGCGATTGTTAGCGTTCCACTCTACCGGTTGTTGGATGCGCCAGGTGGTAAGGATGGGGGCGCCACTGAAATTCTGCTCCGGGGCGCCACAAGGGCGTTGCACTCTCGTATGACGTCACAATCTGCGCGCGCAGGAGATCGCGGCGATAAAGTTTAGCGCCGCCGCAAAATGTCTAGTTAAGTTCGCGAGCGGCGCAAACATCGCTGCGCCCGGGCGCTAGCTGCTTTGCGCCCCATTAGCGCCCTCTTAAGGCGCTAACGGGAGGCGCAACCAACTGAATTTTTCCCCCCATGTTTCTTCAGTCTTTACTTATAACTCAAACTCTGACACTTAAGAACATAAGAATTAGTTGCAAGAGTAGGCCGTGCGGCCCCTCAAGCCTGCTCCGCCATTCAATAAGATCATGGCCGACCTTAGATCTCAACTCCACTTTCCCGCCTGATCTCCATATCCCTTGATTCCCCTAGAGTCCAAAAATCTATCTATCTCAGCCTTGAATATACTCAATGATTCAGCATCCACAGCCCTTTGGGATAGAGAATTCCAAAGATTCACAACCCTCTGAGTGAAGAAATTCCTCCTCATCTCAGTCTTAAATGGCCGACCCCTTATCCTGAAACTATGCCCCCTAGATCTAGACTCCCGGCTAGGGGAAACAACCTCTCAGCATCTATCCTGTCAATCCCCCTCAGAATCTAATATGTTACAATGAGATCACCTCTCATTCTTCTAAACTCCAGAGAGTATAGTCCCAATCTACTCAATCTCTCCTCATATACAACCCTCTCATCCCAGGAATCAATCTAGTGAACCTTTGTTTCACTGCCTCTAAGGCAAGTATATCCTTCTTCAGATAAGGAGACCAAAACTCTGCACAGTACTCGGGTGTGATCTCGCCAAAGTCCTGTACAATTGTAGCAAGACTTCCTTACTCTTGTACTCCAACCCTCTAGCAATAAAGGCCAACATGCCATTTGCCTTCCTAATTGGTTGCTGTACCTGCATGCTAACTCTGTTTCCTGTACAAGGACACTTGGGATCAGATTTGTGATTCTTCCCTGCCCTGCCACCAGTACTTGAATATTTCTTGTTTCTGAGCGACCAGTACTGGGTGCAGTATTCAAGGTGCGGTCTGCCTGGAGCACTGTACAGTTTGATCACTGCCTTCTTTACTTATATTCTACTGTATTGCAGTTTAACATCCTTTCGACTTTGATGTTATGCAGTAGTTGGACATGCTGAGCGTCAAGTCTACTAAGGTTCCTCGGTCTCTTGCAGCTTCATCCTAACCTATTTCAACAACATTCATGGGGTATGGGTGTCATCTACTTTTCCTTCCTATGTGTAGTACTTTACATCTGCCTGCATTCAATTTTTATCTGCCACTGTTCTGCCCACTTACATATCTTGTTTAACTCAGTGTTATTTCTGAGCTGCCTCTTCCTAGTTTGATATCATTTGAAAATTTGACCACTTTGCATTGAGTTTCTGAATCTGGGTCATTTATGTAAATTGGAAACAGTAGCGGCCCCAACGTTGAGCCCTTAGGTAGCCTACTCACTACTTTCCCACACTCTAATAGAACTCCTGAAACAAATGCTTATTTTCTACCCTTCAGCCAGTTTTTTTTTCATCCATTGCAGTGATTTTCCTAAATCCCTATAGCTTTGAGTTTAATTAATAGCCTTTCCTCTGGAACTTTATCATAAATCTTTTGGAAGTCAAGGTACACCACATCAAAGGGCTTACCACAGTGCACTTGGGATGTCACTTGCTCAAAAGAAGTTGAGGAGATTAGTCAGTTCAGATCTTCCCTCTTCTGAATCCATGCTGACTGCTGTTAACTAGGTTACTGATATACAGATGATCCACAAGTTTACTCCTGATAAACGATTGTATATTTGCTGTATTACAGTGATAGTCAAACCACCCTCTTGTTTATGCTACATCGAGACCAAGGTAGACAACAATCGATGTCCTGGGCTACCCCTGAGCAACACAATAAAAGAGCTGTTACTGGTAAATTGGAAAATATGGTTTCTTTCCCTCACTGGTCTCTGTTGTCTTTGTTATTGTTTCTTTTTCTGTCTCTCTTCCTGCTCCTGACCCCATCTCTTCTTATTTTACTCCAACTCTTCTTTTTGCTTCCTTTCTATCCTTTTCTGCTTTTTTTCTGCTTCCCTTTTCTTCTTTTGAGTAGGAGGTAAAAAGTGGTACGGCATGACGAGGAAAGGATCTAGCGAGGAATACTGGCTGCAATTTGCAGTTTGGAAAGGGGAATATGTCCTGCAGTCCTCGCTGGCCCCTTTCCCATCCTCTCCCTATCCCTCTTATGCTTCACCACACCCCTTTGCTGCCATCACAATGCCTTATCCCTTCGCCTCCGTGCTACCTCAACTTAAACCGAGGAAAGATATTCAGCCTATCTGTCTCACAAGTATCAATAATTAGAATGTTTATATTTTCTAACTGTCAACAAAACACAGGTTATAATTAGGTGTTTGTTTACTTCAAAACTTAACTCCTTTTTCGAGAAATGAACTCAAATTAGAATGATGAAAGACATTTAGGGCTGGATTTTGAATGACCCGTGAAGTCGGGTTTGGAGTCGGGGGGGGGGGGGTGTTAAAGTTGCAGATTCAGGGGTCCCGACCCCATCCCGCCTCCACCCGCCTCCATGCCAGTTTCGCTGGCGGCGGGTACCCGACCTGTGCTGAGACCCGACTCCCCGAGGCGGGAAGGGATTAGTGACACTTAACTGCCTGTTAACAGGTAGTTAACAGGCAATTTTTTGCCTAATCCCTATTTTGAAAGCTGAAATGTGGGCTTCCCGACAGGTGGCAACCACGCCAAGTTATCGGGGCGGACCATGGGTCTGCAGGGGTTGGAGGGGTCGATATGTCCGGTGGGCAGGTGAGTGATGGGTGCATGTGTGCAGAGGTAAGTGTGTAAGGTAAGTGCTAAGTGTGGGAAAAAGTTTTACTTACCTTAACTTCCTCCTGCAGGTGTCAGCCCTTCAGTTCTCGGGAGTCAGAAATCTCACCGGCACAGAAAGCAGAAAAGCCGTGGTCCTGTCAAAAACTGCAGCCTTCTGTTTTCTGTGGTGGAATGATTCCTAACTCAGCCTGAGAGGAAGGACTCAAGTTAGAAATCATATTGTCAGTGTTTGACAGCTTCACAGAGCTGTCAAACGCTGATATTTCATCTATCAAAAGCTCTTGACAGATGAAATGTCAATCTGTGACGTCACCTGTTGCCGGGTGGCCCTTAATTGGCCTGCTGAGCCCACTGGGCGGGCTCAACAAGGTCAATCAAGGGAAAATACAGTGGGTTGGCCACATCTCGATGGAGGCGGGTTTACAAGCCAAAATGTGGGATTCACGACACCAACCCGACCTGAGTATCAAAATCCAGCCCAAACAGATTAATATGCTTTCTGAAGTTTAATGAACATGAAACAAACAGCTACAACAGGTGTCTAATAGTACAGTGTCATTTTTTCCTCTTCGACATACACAGTACAACACTGGTAAAATCTTGCTCTATTTAGACAATGTGAAATTTCCAGAGTGATAAAACAAACGAAAAAATGTCCAGAAGTTAACCAGCAGCCTGAAATGAGAAACCAGCAACTAACCTGTAAGTATTCCATGATCCCTTTAAATATCATTGGTGAGGGGGCCTTCCTGCCAGTTAGCACCTGAGTGAGTTCAGCATGTGGTGAGTAACGTGCTGGGGCAGAACAAAGTCGAAAACGAGCCCTGCGCTTAATTTGAATAATCTGTTGTTTGACTCCTGACACTAACGCATCTACCTACATCAATATAGTAGGCAGCACACTTCTGGCTGGAAGTGCACGTGTGCTTCCTGCCCGCCATATTGTGATATTAGGTGGCCATTTAGTGGCCGAAAAGCAGTCTCTGTGTTGCCGAACTTCTAGGCCTGAATGTCAAGAGGCTCTGCTTTGAATCTTGTTTCAGTATTCCACACCAGCTGGCCACACATTAGCATCAACGTAAATGATGGAGGGACCTGCAGGCACTCACCTAATCTCTCAGCCACAGTTTGGAGTGAAGAGGTTTAAGTGCATTTGCGGTACTAAGCAGATGGATTTATTTCTTTTTTTAAGCAGCTAAGTCACTGGATGACCATAATAGTGCCTATAAATGGTAAAAAGCTGAGGAGATTAAAATTCTCTTTAATCCACACAGGAGATAATGTGCTTTTAATTTTGTGCAGTTTTCAATACTGGCCTGGAAGCCATTGTAACCAGGCTCTGGAGATACTCTGCCATGTTACCCAAATAGATCCAGATGACAGCAATGTCCACAGAGACACTAATATTAAATCACATTCTCATACAGAAAGATACTTCACCTCAGAAAGTCAGGCACCTAACTAAGGAAATTCAGCAGTGCGTGACATTCAGACCATTTGTCTTCTATAAAACCTCATACAGTCATTAGACATTAAATTAATGGAGATTAATACTGCTTTCCAGCATCAGAAGGTCAGAAAGATAATGTAAAAGTGCACTTCCTCTAGATATAGAGATTAACACATGATGAATGGTGTGCTGCGCTTCACCATGCATTAGTGGGCTAATGGTATCCATTAGTAATTTTATATCAAAAGTCCAGACCAAAAGCAGCGATTTCTTTTTAGATCCTGTTCTTGGGATCATTTCGCCAGACCTAGCTATACAGTTCATATTGTCTGATAGTTACAAAAAAAGGACTCAACTTATTCACTCTTCTTTACTCCGCTCCACACCTATACAAGAAATATTTTGATTTGCGTCGGACTGTTTCCCCATTTTAGTGCATCTGTTCACCACATCTATATGCTTTAAGAAAGTCTAAGTTTAAGAGCAGATCGCAGCACTTATCTTTTTCCTCCAATTTTCCCACTCTTACTCCCTCCTCTCTCAAAGGCCAATCAACAGCCCAATCCCAATCCTGTCCTCACTCAAAACTCCCACACATAATTCAAGCAGGACCATTGGATATTAACCAGAAGCACCAATCCTGGCCAATGGAATGATCTTCTATATCACTGTATTAAATCATAAGTGTCCATTTCCTGACATCTTCAATTTGAGGCCCGTTTTATAAATCTTTTTGCTCTCGTTGATTTGGAGTTCATGAACTCCATTTCTGTAGTGAAAATTCAAACAGTAATAGAAATGAAACAGAGATTCAGAATTTCAATGTAATGTTAGTCTTGTAGGTCATTTCAAAATTTATAATTTGTTTCTTGACGAGCCCAAATATTTTTTTTTTTTTAAAACTGGACAACTGAAATTCAATTAAAAAGATTAAATTGGTACCGCGTACAAAAGAAATTGCGAGTAACTATTTTCACCTAGGTTTTAAAGATAAATAGTAAAAGGGATGACATAATTAGGCCTTTGAAGCAATGAGTGCACTGAAGACAGAAGCTGTTCCCATCAATTTATCACAGAGCAGACTCAGAGTTCAACAATTCTTATCAGTCTCTAAATCTTCTGTCACCGAATGTCAGTTCAAAGAAAGATCAGCAGGGGAAATCTTTTACATGGCAATCATTAGCCAATCTGTCAAGCGATAGCAGTTTGCCACTATGTCAGTAGCAAAGGAAAAATTATATGGAGACCACAAAACAACGTTAATGGATTCCACTTATTGGTTTCTTGGTCGGTATAGTGACTTTAAAAAAAACCCAGATATATCCTGCCTGTAAATTCCTCAGGCATTGTCTGATGAGCTGCATACATTTGCACTGGCCATTGGGAAACCGCAAAACATTCTTTGACGCTGCAGGAAACTGATAGAGTTGGTGTGAGGGGGGAAAAAAAGACCCAAACCATCCTCAGTCAGCCGACAAAACCAAAATCTTGACTTGAAAGCTACTTCTGGCTTTGTTTCATTTATTCCTGCTTTTCACCAGCCGGTATCCCATTGGAATGGGAATTTCAGCTCATTGCGATCTGTCAACGTACCTATTAGTTCCAAACTTTTTATGGTTTCCTCCACCCGAGATTCAGGAGAGCAAGCTAACTAAAAATTATAACTTAAAAGAATAATGTTCTTACCCCCCAGCAAAACAAGTGAAATGGGATATTAATGAACATTTACAGGGAGAAATTGGGTGGCGCTAGCGAAATTCAGCAGGAGGTTAGCGCCCCAAAAATGTTAGCACCCCTCCGCCGTAAATTCAGTAGTAGCGAGAAAAAAGTGAAAGGGGGACAGGTGCTGGCAGTTGGCCAAAATAAAAAATAAACCTGCTCTTTAAGTATCGTCGCCGCCGCTGCAAAAGCGCCCCCTGATCCTGTTGGACATATCGTCCGACGATAGGTCAGGGGGCACAAGGGAAGTTTGCGGCTGGGACACAAGCAGGGCGCTGCGCACGGCGATGACGTCATCGCCAGCGGCTCAGCAGCGCAGGGCGCTACCGGCTACCGCCGCCGCTAACCTCTCGCTGGAGGATTTGCGCCCCGTTAGCGCCCCCCGGGGGTCTAAACTCACAGAATTCTTCTACAACACCACAACATGCATTACTAGCGTCTTTAACTTAGCAAAACATCCCAAAAGTGCTTCACAGGAGCGTAATCAGGCAAAACGGAGGCAAATAAAGGAGACATTAGGACAAGTATAGTACGATTGTGCAGTATACGATATAGAATATTAACAAAAGTTTTGCCTGCATTCTACAAAACATCTCGACATCTATCCAGAAAAATAAAAGGGTTCTCTCTGCATTCCAAGGGCACAATATTAATCTTCTCATTATGTCAGTGATCTGATGCATTATGTAGCGCAGTTTTCAGCCATCAACTTAATTCCATATCCATTATCCCTCTCACTTACATATTCCATTAGTTTCCTCAAATGTTCTGCACACAACAAAAGAGATAAAATAAAACCCTCCTAAAGTGAGCCAGGATAATAAAGGTGGTGTCTCCAGCATCTATTCACATGATCTGGAAGTATTAAACTGAAAGACAGAAGTGGGGGTCGTCAAGGCAACGTGGCATCATTGACACACGGCAAACACGGTACAGTGGCAGACGGAGAGTGATCGGCTCCAGGCTCGGGCGAGGCTGAGAGCTGGTGTCCGCTAATGCTGGGCATTCATCGAGCCCGGTGCGAGTGCTAGGGTCAGTCCTATTTACCTCTGGCACTGTGAGGTAACAGGAGCTGCTTTGGGATTGTTAGCAGCCATTCGCTTCCTGTGTAATCCATTACTGATGTAAAATTATACTTTAAATTGGTTTAAGAGTTTTCAGTTGGCTTTTTGGCTTCATTTTACAGCATTGGCCATTTTAAACTGATTTTGAAATAAAAGGCATTGGTTCAATGCCACAAAATCAAGTCCAGCAGAATTCAACAAACAAGAAATCTGCACAGATTATCCCAGCAGGTGTATCTGCAGATATTTGAAAGTGAGATGCTTCATTGTAGCAGACCAAAATCACTGGACCTGCAAATAAAATGGCTCCACATTCACAGTAGCAGCTCCTGGGGGTCACCATTGACCAGAAACTTAACTGAACCAGCCACATAAATACTGTGGCAACAAGAGCAGGTCAGAGGCTGGGTATTCTGCAGCGAGTGTCTCACCTCCTGACTCCCCAAAGCCTTTCCACCATCTACAAGGAGTGTGATGGAATATTCTCCACTTGCCTGGATGAGTGCAGCTCCAACAACACTCAAGAAGCTCGACACCATCCAGGACAAAACAGCCCGCTTGATTGGCACCCCATCCACCACCTTAAATATTCACTCCCTCCATCACCGGCGTACCGTGTCTGCAGTGTGTACCATCTACAAGATGCACTGCAGCAACTCGCCAAGGCTTCATCGGCAACATCTCCCAAACCCCCGACCTCTTCCATCTAAAAGGACAAGGGCAGCAAGCGCATGGGGACACCACCACCTCCAAGTTCCCCTCCAAGTCACACACCATCCTGACTTAGAAATATATTGCCGTTCCTTTATCGTCGCTCGGTCAAAATCCTGGAACTCCCTACCTAACAGCACTGTGGGAGCACCTTCACCACACGGACTGCAGCGGTTCAAGAAGGCGGCTCACCACCACCTTCTCAAGGGCAATTAGGGATGGGCAATAAATGCTGGCCTTGCCAGTGACGCCCACATCCCATAAGCGAATAAAAAAAAACTTGGATTTGCATCAGCAGATGTTGAAACACAGACAACACTGTAGAAACTGTTGATGGTTGCCATGTATTGAATTGAATATTATAGTCTACTCCAGTGGCAATGTTGTTGGGCTTTACAATACAGTTTGTGGTGTTGTTGTTGGATTTTATAGTAGTTTTATAGCATTGCTGTTGGGTTTTATAACCCACCTTTATGGTATTAGTACGTTTTATATTGCAATCTTACAGCATTGCTGCTGGGTTTTATAGCATAGTTCTGTTAGAATGATTATTTCGTTTATATTGCAGTTTTATGACTTTGCAGTTCGGTTTTTTAATCCAGTTTTATGGCTTTGCACATATTGCATTCTTTACAATTGGGTCTACACTCCTTTCTAATGCAGTATCTATCTCACTTGGAATACGCTGCTAAAAATCCACAAGGTAGCCAAAATCTTGGAAACAATAATAAACCAGATGCTCATCACTTTTACTAGACTGGTGCAAATATAAAAGTGACATAATATATACAGGTCCGTGTATTGGGTTGTCACACAGTCGCTGCTCTTCCTGCACTGACAGAAATGCTCAGAACCTTTGTACGTGCAAAAAAGTCTGCACACAAGCAGAAAGAACCATTGGGCATTCTGGGGCAAATGCAGCACAGGGTGGTGGGCGTAACAAAACACTGAGGTTTGCTCTGGAAGCAGACGGTTAGCAGCTATGGTCAGTAGGCAAAAGGCAGGCTTTGCATGGCAGGATAGGCCCCTGCTGAAATATCTACGCCCACCCAAACCAAGACAAGGCATTCGGCCAACAGGAAATGTGCCATGCTGCAATGCAGGAATGAACCAACTAATCATTTCCATTTAACCTCAATGTTCGCTAAGGGCAGGATTCAAACCTAAACCCTCAGCACGGGTGTCCAAATACACTGAAAAATACTCACCTATAAAACTCATCAAGACTTCTTGGAAGTTTTGAAAAGCATATGGGAAATGTGAGTTTTAAATAAGTGAAAGTCCAAAAATGTGCGGGTTAGGTTGATTTGGCTATGATAAATTGACCCTTAGTGTTAGGGGGGGATTAAATATGTGGGGTTATGGGGATAGGATGGGATATGTGTACTGTGGGGATTAAAGCAGGGACAGGGTACTGGATTTGAATGATCAGCCATGATCGTATTGAATGGTGGAGCAGGCTCGACGGGCCGAATGGCCTACTCCTGCTCCTAGATTCTATGTTTCTATGTTTCTATGAAATACTAATGTAAAACTTAGTTAAATGCAATAATAATATGAATACAGGGCAGACTTAAAACAGAATGGACAGATTTCTTAAAATGTGGCCATAGACTAAAAATTGGGTTCTATATTATATTTGCTGTGGAAGCTATTCTTTTCACCTGAGCAACAAGTAACAGCAATAAAGGAGGCTGTACTTCAATTTCTAACAGCTTCCTACTAATCATTGAAAGCTAGTTACCTCCTGCCAACTCATTGTAGTGCACTGGGGTGCATCACAGAATTCATACTCATTACTACACACATTTTGTCATTCTTTGCAAATGAAACAAAGCTCAAAGAGGAACGTACAAATCACCGGATCACAACACAGTAGGGCCACAGAGCCAGAATTCACATTTAAGCTTTTTATTATTGAAAAAGCTTTTAGAAACTGAAGATGAATTTCTTTTCAAGACTTTTATACCACATGTACTTTTTCTTTTAAAATGAACTTGAAGCCAGAAGAAACAAGAACCCAGACAATAAGCGTACAATATCAATACACGCACATATCGTGTCTCGTGAGCATCTTATGCGTCACATCATACTTTGGGTAACACATCATATGAAAATTTCTTGCAGCTGATTGAGGTCTCAAATTCTATATTCATAACATAGCAACAAATCACAACTGAAGAGGTAGGAAAACCCCTGGATCCCTTTTTGAGTCTTTCCAAGTTCCAAGTTCCTGTTTCTGACGATACCAAACTGCAAGACTCTACCCCACTACTGAAAGACTTCAGATCCTCTCCCTCAATGAGCAAACCCAACAACATCCCTTCCCCACCCCAGCTGCTAAGTCCCAGGATCACCCCAATGTTACAAAACCCCATGACCCACACCGAAGAACTTCAGCACAACCCTCTTTAGTGCTACTAAACCCCATGACCCCCATATTTCTAAATGCCAGCTACCTGCCTCCAATCTGTTAAATCTTCCCTCCACCTGTGTATACTGTATTTAAAAAAAAAATCACAGAGAGGTCTCATTATCAACCCTTCAGCCACTGGAACAGTTTCTCTATTTACTCTATCTAAAGCCTTCATGATTTTAAACACCTCCAGCAAATCTCCTCTTAGCCATCGCTGGTCTAAGGAGAACAACCCCAGCATCTCTAATCTAGTCACGTAACTGTATTCCCTCATCACAGAATCACAGAATCCCCACAGTGCAGATAGAGGCCATTTCGGCCCATCAAGCCTGCACTGACACATATCCCACCCTATCCCCGTAACCCCACGTATTTAATCCCCCTAACACTAAGGGTCAATTTATCACAGCCAAATCAACCTAACCCGCACATCTTTGGACTGTGGGAGGAAACCGGAGCACCCGGAGGAAACCCACGCAGACACAGGGAGAACGTGCAAACTCCACACAAACAGTCACCCGAGGCCGGATTCGAACCCGGGTCCCTGGCGCTGTGAGGCAACAGTGCTAACCACTATGCCACCGTGTTGCCTTGGAAACATTCTAGTAAATCTCTTCTGTACCCTCTCCAAAGCCTTCACGTCTTTCCTAAAGTGTGGTGCCCAGAAGCTGGGGCCGAACGAATGTTTTATATAGCTTTAACATAACCTCTTGGCATTTGTACTCTCTGCCTCTATTTATAAAGGTCATGATGTGGAGATGCCGGCTTTGGACTGGGGTGGACAAAAATGAGAAGTCGCACAACACCAGGTTATAGTCCAACAGATTTATTTAAATAAAATCTGTTGGACTATAACCTGGTGTTGTGCGACTTCTCATTTCTATTTATAAAGCCCAGGATCCCCCCATGCTTTATTAACTGCTTTTTTAAACTGTCCTGCTACCTTCAAAGATTTGTGCACAAACATCCCTGGTCTCTATCTTCTTGCACCCTGTTTAAAATTGTATCATTTAGCTTGTATTGTCTCTCCTCATGCTTCCTACCAAATGTATCACCTCACACTTTTCTGCGTTGAATTTCAGCTGCCATTCCACCAGCCTATCTAGATCCTCTTGAAGTCTGAGGGTGTTACTTTTCCATCACCCTAGGACATTTATGTCTGATCAATACAACTCTTTCCTGCCACCTTCAACGTCGCGGATATCATACACCTCCTGCATCCCTGTGAAGTTGAAACACGAATAGCCTACAAGATGCCATACTGTCTACACACCCAGTCGGGCCTCTAAACTTGCACGGTCTTGTTACAAGTTACTTACAAGACCTGTTTATATCAAAAGGTATAATCAAACTGCTAGTGAGATCAGCTACAATTGAAAGGTTACGAGACACGGTTAATATAAAAAAATTAATATAAAGAGAAATCAATAGCAGCGCCATCTGATTAACCATTTCCTAACAGATGTCCTGGGGCTGTGATGACTGGGCTCCAACAACGACAACCATGTTCCTTCATGTCAGTTACGACTCCAGCCACTGGAGAGCTGTCCCTGTGACACCTATTGACCTCAGTTTTGCTAGGGCTCCTTGATGCTATACTTGGTCGAATGCTGCCTAATTGTTGAGGGCAGCTTCTTTCACCTCTCCTCTGGCATGCAGCTAATGTCCATGTCTGGATCAAGGCTGTGATGAAGTCTGGAGCTGTGTCGTTCTGGTGGAATTCAAACCGATTGTCAGTGGGTAGGCAAGTTGATATTGCTTGATGGTATTATTGAGGATTCCTTCTATTCACTTCACCAATGATTAGAAAGAGGCTGATAAGGCAGTAACTGACTGGGTTAGATTTATACCATTTTTTTGTGGATAGGACATACCTGGAAAATCTTCCATTTCATCAGGTAGATGCCAGTGTCATAGCAGTACTGGAATAGCTTGGCCAGGGAAATGTTGATTGTGGGACCGCTTAGTTCTCTCTATACCCTGTTGCTTTTGGTGTTTAGCAGGTAACCCTGTGTAGCAGCTTCACTAGGTTTGTATTTCATCCTAAGGTATGCCAGGTGTTGTTAATGGCACATCATTCTACATTGAATTGGACCAGGGTTGATCTCCTGGCTTGAGGGTGATCAAGGAGTGAGAGATGTGCTAGGTCATGAGGTTACAGATTGTGACGGTATACAATTTTGCTGTTGATAATGGCCTACAGGGACTCATGAATGCCCAGTTTTGATCGATCCTCAGTCTGTCCTACTTAGCATGGTAATAGTGCCACACAACACAATGGCAGATGTCCTCATCATGGAGATGTGATTTGGTCACTTTTACTAATGTTGTCGTGAACCAACGTGCCTATTGCAGGTAGCTTGAAGAGGACGAGGTCAAGTAGTTTACTTCTTTGTCTTGTTCCCTAACCAGGCCCAGTCTGGATGCTATGCCCTTGAGGACTTGGCCAATTTGGTCAGTGATGGTACTACCAAGTCACTCTTGGTTGTGGACATTGAGGTCCCCTACCCAGAGTACATTCCATGCTGGTGGAATAGGATATACCCAGGGATGGTGCTGAAAGAATCTGGGACGTTGGCTGAAAGGTATGATTCTTTGAGTACGACGATGTCAGGCTGTTGCTTAATTAGTCTGTGGGACAGCTCTCCTGACTTGGGCACCAGCACCCAGACGTTAGTCAGGAGGACTTTGCTGGGTCGACTGGGCTGGTATTGCTTTAGTCTTATCCCGATACGATGCCTGAGTCATTGCCGATAGGTCTGTCTGATTTTCTTATTGCTGAACTTTGTAGCGATTGTTTCTAACTGATCACTGATCTGTCTCCCAAATTATATCTAGATCTTACGTCAATGCGCAAGTGATCAACACGAAGTGAGAACACAACACCAGCTTTAAGTAATGTAATCAACCTAAACACAACATGGGGGCTACTTGAAGGAGACTTTCCAGCCTTAGTGCCAACAATTCATTTTGATTCTCGTGAATATGTGAAAAATGTTTTGTTCCTCTGCTTGAAAATATTGGTGCAGATGCAGACAGTTGGACTAAGCCTCTTCTATCGAACGGAAGGCAGATTCATGTCATTTAGATGAATGAAATGCATCAAGTATTTAGTTTGAGTTTATTTCCGAACAGAGAGATTGAGTTAAGAAAGTAGGCTTAACTTGGAAGTGATTTAAAATCGCAGTTTGGATTTCAAAAATCAACCCCTCCTCCAGGTCTAATTGCCATTGGATGGATTGGTGTAGGAAAGCAAAGTGACCATTCAGTTCCTTCTAGTATAAAAACAGAAAATGCTGGAAATACACAGCAGGTCAGGCAGCATCTGTGGAGATAGAAATAAAGTTAATGTTTCAGGTCGATGATCTTTCGTCAGAACTGTTCCATCTAGTATTGGGAAGAGGCAGCAGAGTATAGAAATGTGTATAGAAAGTCAATTTTGTCAACACAATTTATACTCGGTGTTAAATATAAATCCTTGGATACTAGATTTTTCATATAACCTGATTAAATGATAACAGAATTTTTTTGGCTCAGCTCCTTTGTGACTGCCATTGGTCCAAACCTCATTTTGTTGCTAAGATGTATTAATGTTTGATAGAAGCAATTGAAGACCGAGACAAATATATTTAAATAGAGAGAAAAAAAAATCTTCCAGGTCCTCTGATGGCTCAACGGAAAAATATCAAAATCTTTCTATGCAATTAATAATTAAAGGATTGTGTTTCATCAGAGAGCTCCTAATGTATGTGAATTATGCAGAAACTCTTCCCCCACCCCGCTATTAACTCATGTAACATAGACCAAAAAAATCCAACAGGCAACCATCACAAATTCCAGTGCTAAGATATATGGGGGGAAAAATTGGGTTGATTTGCGCCTCCCATTAGTGTCCTAAGAGGGCGCTAACGGGGCGCAAAGCAACTAGCGCCCAGGCGCGGTGCCACCCACGTCTCCCGCGAAATTCAGCGGGAGGTTAGCGGCGGCGCTAACCAGTTGCGCCCCGCGGCGCTGCGCCACCAGCAATGACGTCATCGCCGTGCGCAGTGCCCCGCTCGCACCCCAGCTGCGATCTTCGGGAGTGCCCCCTGACTTACCGCCAGACACTATGTCCGACGGGGTCAGGGGGCCCTACCTGCAGCTGGGGAGGCGCAAATTAAAGGCGAGGTGCGGAGCGGCAATTTTTGTTGCTGGCCGCCTGCCAGCACCTGCTTGCGCTCCCGTCCCCGGCCTCCTGAACAGCCCCCCCCCCCCCTGCGGGGTGCCGGCTGCGCTCCAAAAGCCCGGCAATTCTCGAGTGCCGGGCTCTTTTGCCGGCATTCCGATCCCCGGGGGCCCAGCTGGGCCCAGGGTCGCGCTGTGCAAGGCCCCTCCCCTTTAAGAAGGGGAGGAAGGCCTGCAATACCGCGGCACATAGCACCGCGATATTGACTCGCAGCGCCCCAAGAGGGATGCGCCCCGCTTCCCTCTTGGGGCGCAACCACTCAATTTCCGGCGCGGGGGCACTAATTTTTCTGAGACGGCGAAGTTAGTGCCCCAAATGGGGCGCTACTCAATTTTTAGCCCATGGGGTATTAAGGTCTATTCCATCTAGGTTTACTTAATGCCTACCTTCACAAGCAGCATTACTACTCTGACTGCACACCTATTTAAAATGGAGGAGAACTGAGTGGCCTGGAGTTTGTGGTAGGGACATTATCGGCAAAATATGCTGAGAATGCGTCGGGAACTGTGTCGGTTTTGCTGAGGTCAAGTAACGCTGAAGTTTCTGCGCAAACCCATTTGCATAAGCCTGAACATAAAGGGCTGGATTTTCATAGGGCCGTTGAGGTGGGATTGAAGGCGTGTGGGGGGTTAAAATTGCAGAAACTGGCAGGCGGGCCCGATCCCGCCTCCATCCCGCCTCCACGCAATTTTGATGAAATCGTGTCTACTGGTCCCGTCTCCGTCCCGCCTCCAAGAGGCGGGAGAGGCCATTAATGCCCTTAACAAGCCCTAAATTGGCTCTGTAATGCCATTTTGATAGTTTTTTGCTAGTTTAACCCTTTTCCCACATGAAGCACGCCTGATCTGAAACACGCCAGTGAAACCTGGCGGGAGCACAAGTGGATTGCTGACTCTCAGCTGCAGCTCAACCATTAAATAGGAGATTTGATCAGCCATCATTTGCAGGTGGCAGGACTTTATTGTCACAGGTCTGGGGGAACTTTTAGAAGGCATAACCATAGCTCTGGAAGTTTGGAGCCTGACACCCATCTCCAGTGTGACCTCCTGGGAAACCCCTCTCGCCACACTCATTGAGCGCTTCCTCAACTGAGGCATATACCAGAGGCATGGGAGACATTTATTTCCTTCCGTCCTGGGCATCAGATGAAGACGAACACCAGCCGTGGCACCAGCAGAACCATGAACAACAGCAGCACCAACAGCAGCAGCAACAGCAGGAGCGCCAAGCTCCTGCTCACCCGCCTGAAGCTGCACAGGCCAGAAGGGGCCAGCGCATGGAAGGCCGTCGGCGCAGGAGATACCCCCCAAACAGGGTCTACAGACACAGGGTCAGCTACCTCAACATGTCTGAGCAGCAGTGCCAAAGGCGGCTCTGCCTTTCGCAAGAGGTAGTGGGTGACATCTGTGCAATGCTGCAACAAGACCTGGAGCCCAGGGGACCAGGTGGACACCCCTTACCAGTGGCCATCAAAGTCACCACCACACTCAACTTTTTTGCCTCAGGCTCATTCCAGGGATCAGCAGCAGACATCAGCGGCATCTCCCAGGCGGCCGCACACACCTGCATCACGCAGATAACCGATGCCCTCTTTGCCATCGCGCACAATCACATCCATTTCACCAAGGATCGAGCAAGTGTCACGGCGCGTGCGGTTGGGTTTGCCAATCTGGCTGGCTTTCCAAGGGTGCAGGGCATCGTTGACTGCACACATGTGGCCCTTAAGGCACCCCATCGTAATCCAGGTATTTTTGTCAACCGCAAGGGCTTCCACTCCCTCAATGTTCAGCTGGTGTGTGACCACAAGAAGGAAGTTTTGCATGTTTGTGCCAAGTACCCTGGCAGTTGCCATGACTCCTTCATACTGCGCCGGTCTAGTGTGCCTCCGCTATTCAGTCCGCCAGACCAACTTAATGGATGGCTACTTGGAGACAAGGGCTATCCCCTGAAGACATAGCTAATGATGCCATTGAGGAGCCCATCCAACACAGCTGAGGAGAGGTACAACTCCAGCCTCATTTCCACCAGAGCCATAATCGAGCAAACCATCGGTATGCTGAAGATGGGCTTCAGATGCCTGGATAGATCAGGTGGAGCCCTGCAATACTCAGCAGCCAGGGTCTCCAGAATCGTCATGGTTGCTGTGCACTTCACAACATGGCACAGCGTCGTGGCTTGCAGATGCCGGAGGACCAAATGGCTCCTCACATAGCCTCCTCAGATGAGGAGGAGGTGGAGAAGGAGGAGGAGAGAGAGAACGAACATCTTGCAGAGGCCCATCAACCAGCGGCAGCATTACGCGAGACCATAGCTGCCCGGAATGCAAGAGACGCACTCATCTTGGCCAGATTTGCTTAGCCTAGACAATCAAGCACTTTTGCCTCACAGCTTCTTACCAGAGCTACGACAATGGCCCAGACCCAGCGGATCCCTAACAATTTGACCACCATACTGACAATTGCAAGTTATCCTAAGGCCTCATTGTGGAAGTCCCATTAACGAAATGACAGACGCCACAACTACAGCTGTAGCCATCAGAGTTTTTATTTACATTTAACATCTGATGGCTTTTTTACATTAAACATCAAATTTCACCCAAGTGACTACCCTTGTGACTATTTGTGCAGTATCTTTCTCTTACGCGTGCTCCTACGTGGTGCTTCCCCTGTGGCTTCAGCAGAGGTGGAGGCCGCCTGCTCAGTTTGTTGCTGCTCCTGTCTCAACACCTTTGGCGGGCGTCCTCTGGGGTTGCAAACCTGCGAGGGCTCGGCAACAGTCTGCTGCTCCTACGGCTGGGCAGGGGTTGAGACGCCGATCTCAGTTGGGTGCGGACTCTGGTGGGGCTCTGACCGAGGACTTGTCAGTGGCATGGAAGTGTGAGCACTTGGAGAGGAGCCCCCACCTCCTTGTTGACTGCCACCAACATCCCTCTCATGGGTCAGGTCCACCTCAGCGCTTGCAAGTGGATTGAGAGCACCTTGCTGCACATCAGGGGGGCCATGGGGACCCGTATCTGCACTGGCAGTCCTACTCAGAAGGACTTCCATGAAGGTCTGGTTTCTCTGTTCAATAGATGTCCATCGCTCTTCCAGAGATGTCATTCTATTCAGAACACTCACCATGTTTTCTGCATTCTGGCGACTTATCACCTCCATGGAGGTTGCCATCCTTTCCATGGTGATGCGTTCATGCGCCAATGACTCCACAAAGGCTCTGCTCATGTTCGCTATGGACTCCTCCATTCGCTCCACACTCGCAGCGACCCTGGAGACAAAACCTGTCAGAGACTCCTGCATCTGTCCCTGGAGTCCCAGCACCGCTGATCTTATGGATGGCCCCAGAGGCAGAGGGTCGGCATGCAGCTGAGCCGAGCTAGGAGAGTCCTGCGCCCTCCAACTAGGACTCTCCACTGCTGTCCCTGTCTCCACCATTTGCTGATGCTCACTTGTGAGCTGTGATACACCAGGTGACAACACTACTCTATGTCCCGAGGGTCCCACCGAGGTGTGAGTGTCTGCGCTGGTGCTGGGTGCGCTGAGTTCTGCTGATGCTGCGCCCTCAGAGGTTGCAGCTTCCTCTGAGGAGTCTGGATGCTCAGGCTGGTCCTCCTGGCTAGTGGGGACGGGTGCTTGCGATGGTCCTGTGGGGGAGTAAAGGAAAGAGTCAGAGATGTGATGCCAAGGTTACATGCACATTGCATATTGCAGATGATCATAAATCCATCTGTTAGAGCTTCAGATTCATTATCAGCGACTCATGCAATGTCAATGAGAGAGATGGAACACTATTCAGTCACCAGCTAGCTGTGATGCACCCGTCTGTCCGTCCCCCACTTGTGTATCGTCCTCCACTCCCACGATCTCCAGGACCGCATCCTCCCAGGGGGTGAGCTGGGCTAATGAAGGAGGCCCTCCTCCTGTCCTGGTTCTTTCCCTTTTATTGTGAGCTCTCTTTTCCTGCAATGAGGGAGACAAGTGGAGTTTGAGTGAGATTGAAGGAGTGAGTGTAGAGAGTCCATAGCATAGATGCTTAGAAGGAGACAAAGATGGAGTGAGGTGGCAAGACCAAGGGCCCTCCCTGTGTGTTGTAAGTTGTTTTCATAGCATGACAGCGATAGGGAGTGTGAGGGCTGCATAGTCGAATAGTAAGGTGAATGTGACCATAGAGGGAGAGGGAATGGGTGCATGGATGTCAGTGTCAAGTGGGATATGGAGGAAAAGGATGCTAAAGCTGAGTGCTGGTGAGGAGAGACAATGGGGATCAGACTGAGGGTGAAGGGAAAGTCATACTCACTTTTGCAGTGCGTAGAAGGTCATGAAACCTCTTCCTGCACTGGAGCCAGTTTCTGCGGGTGATGGATAAAGAGTTGACCTCCTGGGCGACCTGGACCCACACAGCCTTGGTCTGCTGGGGAGGCTTCTTCCTCCCTGAGGAAGGGAAGAGCACCTCTCTGTTGGCTCTTGCTCCCTCCACTAAAGCTTGCAGGGCAACGTCATCGAACCTGGGAGCAGACCTGGGTCTTTGGCTGGCCATTCCTCCTGCAGTTGCCTCTAAGATACAAGCCCAGAAGCTTGGCAGTCTGCAGAAGAAGCAAGGCTTGTTGCAGACCTTAAATGCAGCAGCAATGATGACGTCATCGGAGGCGACTTTCAGACTGGAATAACTCATTGGCCATGGGTTCCCACACGTTGGAACTCAATTGGCCAATTAAGTTAAAATCGCATCACTCTCCCACATCGATCTAGATTCGGGTGGGCAACACGAAAAGCGGATAACACGACCCCAACCCGCCCCAGTATCAAAATCCAGCCCAAAGTCTCCCATGAATCAGCGCAATCAAAGAGTGTAATCGATTAGTGACTAGAACAGGTCACCCTCCAGCATCACAAAGAAGAGCGGGCTTGCCAGGAAATGACCCATTCAAGTTTTTAAACTAATTGATGATTTCTGCAGCAGTAGACCTGTGCCTTCAATTGACTGCAGGCCACAGGTCTAATGTAGCAGATCAACAACAGCTTGCATTTTTATAGCACCTTTAACATGGTAAAATGTCCCAAGGCTCGTCACAGGAGCGTTATCAGACACTGGGGGCAGCATGTAGATGAGAAATAGGAGGGGGTCATAGAATTTAAACTAATTGTTGCAGCAGGAGAAACAGATCTGGGTCAGTGGCTTCAACTGACTGGTCACTGCAGGTCAGGTGATTAACGCTGGATTCATGTGACCACGGGTGCTTGCGCGCCGGAGAATCTGGGCGCAATGTGAAGAACCCCCTCCCCACCCTCCAAACGAGCGCAATCAGCGGAAATGCGCCTTTCTCACCTGGGGCGTGACCCAATTTTGTGAATTTTGTGGGCGGGGACTGCTTTGGGGAAAGGGACTTCTGAAGTAGTGCAAGATACTTAAGTGTAAAGTGGTTATGAGCGCAACTCACTTACGTTTAAAATTCCGCTATCTTTTGCGCTATTTGATTCGATTCCACCCAGATTAAATGGTTATCTGGGCAGAAATTAGATGGAAACTCCGGCCCATCATTTTGGTCGAATTTGTTGTGCAGAAGAGATTGAAAGAGAGGAGGATAAAGCAATAGCCATACCATGGAACATATTGGATGCAGAAACATTATCTGGCTCTTTTCCAGATGCAACGCTTCAGCATATTTAAGCTCGGTGACAAAGGTCAAACGTGTCTTGTGTCAGAAATTCCAGGATCAGTCAGGCATCATAAATATGAAACAAAAGAAGCCATAGACTTTTTTCATGAACAAAGGAAGCCACAACGTGAAGTACAACAGTTTCTCATCACTGATGTTTTTCCATTATTACTGGGTCCATTGACTGCACAGGTATGCAACATCTCTATGCACTTCAACAGGAAAGGGATTTAGTTACATGAATCTACAAATGGTGTGTAATGTCAAAACCCAGAGCTCTTTCAGTTCCCCATCAATTGTCCATAACCTGAAATTTCAAGAGGAACAGACTACAGGGGTGGCTGTTGGATAATAATGGTAATGAGCACAACAGATTCCTCCCCTACTCAAAATTTAAAAAACCTAGTCGATCGCCTGTGATGTTAAACATAGGGAGCCCAGATCAAGGACTAATGTGTAGGTCAAGCAGAGTTAAGGCCGACGTGATAATGGACCAAGGTTGGAGAGTGGGGGGAGGGGTGGGGGAAGGCAGGAATGTAGAGCAGAGAGAAGGGGACGAGGACAGGGTGTGAAGTGGGAGAGAAGGAGGGGAGGGGCAAGAGAGAACACGAGAGCGGGGAGAGGGAGGAGAAGCAAGACGGGAAAAGGGAAGTGGCGGGGACAGGAAGAGAGGTGAGGAGAGGAGGGTGATGGAGAGTGCGAGCGCGAGAGAGAGAAAATAGAAGGGGAGGAACAGGAAGAGGGAGAGCGGGTGAGATGGAAAGGACAGGGATGAGAGGAGGGGGTGGGGGTGTACAGGAGAAAAATTGGGAGACATTTTGATTGAATACTTTACGGAAGATGGGGGTGGGGAGGCAGGGAAACCATGAAGGATGGCAACAGTAGAGGGGGAGACGTGCTGGCCCAAAATAGGCTGAGAGTAGGGGGCCAACCAGCACTTCCTGTATGGGAGTGGTAAATGGGAATGGGAGCAAAAGTTGCCCTGAAATGTGTTCAGCAATGGGAGAGAGTGGGTCCTTGCACTGCGGCCCAGAATTCCATCTCAGCAAGGGGGAGTGAGGTGGTGGCGGGGGTGGGAACAGACCTTCCCACTGCCAATTGCAGCTCAGCTTGGTTCATGGAGCAGGGCATTTCCACTGCCGACCTCCAATTTCAGTTCAGCGGTGGAGATGAGTGGATCAACCAGTCATCAACTTCATCAACCAGTCAGCAAAAAGAGCTCGCCTAAGAATCAATCTGAAGACATGGCAGTTATGATCACCAGTGGGTGGGGGAGACAGTGCCTCGGCCGGGGAGGTCAAGAAGGCGCCGGGTTAAGTAAAGAATGGGCCAGGAAAAGCAGAGATCAGGCCGGGGAGCCAAGGAATGGGCTGGGGAGGCAAAAGGTAGAGCAGGAGAGGCAGAGATCGGGCCGGTAGATAGGCGAGAAAGGCTGACTGGGAGAGTAAGTGCGTTCAAAAAAGAGCCTGAAACCAAATAATCAACCAAAGTAGGCTCACAATCTTCAGAAACTGTAACTGCAGGAAAGTACAGCAGTGGTGTCACATAACGGTAGTTTAGCCCTACTGTACTTAAAGGGTCACATAACATTAGCCTTACAATGCCACCTACAGGCTGCAACCACTCACTATTTTTATATAAAATAGATATCACAAATCATACTGTAATAGAACTAATGAGCAACATCTTTAAGCTATGGTTCTGCCATCTCAACAGGTCAGGAGGCATACTTCAGTATATTGGTACAATGTCCCTTTACACAACAGGAGAAAAACTGCTCTTGTCACTGTGTGTAAACATGATCAAAAGAGTGTGCTTATGATTTATTTGGTAATATCACCCTCAAGTTGTCAGCTGTGCCTCAATTGGTAGAACTCTCGCCCGAGTCAGAAGGTTGTGGGTTCAAATCCCACACCCGGGACTTGAGCATGAAATCTAGGCTGACACTCCAATGCAGTGCTGAGGGAGTACTGCACTGTCAGATGTGCCGTCTTTTGGATGAGACGTTAAACCAAGGCCCGGTCTGCCTTCTCAGGTGGACAAAGAAGATTCCGTGGCACTATTCAAAGAAGAGCAAGGGAGTTCTCCCCGGTGTCCTGCCCAATATTTATCCTTCAACCAACACCTAAAACAGATTATCTGGTCATTTATCACATTGCTTTGGGACCTCGCAGTGTGCAAATTGGCTACCATGTTTCCGACATTATAAATGGTGACTGCACTTCAAAAAGTAATTCATTGGCTGTAAAACGCTTTGGGACATCCTGAGTTTGTGAAAGGCGCCATATAAATGCAAGTTTTTCTTTTCAAGAAATCTTCAGGAACACATCGATAATGTTGTTACACATCGTGAGCCTGCCATCAGCATGTGGAAATTCCAGCAATTTATCTAGGGAAAACAAGCAGCTATGGTAGCTGAGAATTAGGGGCCAAGGATTTCTTATTAAGCATGGCCAGTTCCAAACAAGCCCCACTTCTAAAAACCACAGAGAACTCCTGACCACTTATCGAAATGTATAGATCAACAAGCACTTCGAAATCAATGAAAAGCCACAGTTGTGTGATGCTTGAAATAAAGTTCAAGTGACCGAGCCTGTGTTAACAGATGTACACCATTTCCTCAGAATACATGATTATACTGATAATGTGCATCAGAAAGAAGTGATTAAGGTTAATAATTTCAAATTGCTCTTTACCATTTCATCATGAAGGATCCGTGAACACAATGTGTAGTTTAATGTAGTTGGTGAATATTGTTTGATTACATAGGAAAGTAACATTAAAATAAATCTCGGTTTTAAATTGAGACTTACAGAATTATAGATGATGTCCCGAGCATCCACTTTTGCAGAGAAAAACACTGCACTACATCGCCCTCAGAGAAGTGGGGGAAACTCTGTGCGGGCATTCTTCTTGTCCCACAGCAAGTGCCATCTTTCTCCTCCCTTAACTTTCCCCATCACCAAATCCCTTGCAGACATCTTTATAGTCTTTTTACATCTTTGCTTCAGTCTGTGTTGGATTTGAACCTGGCAGTGAAAATATAATATGGGAGCTCAATGCACTAGCTAGTCCCCATTTACAAGCAGAACTTTTAATTAACTTGCCAAAATCAATTACTTGATCTTGATCCAATGGAAATGAATGCTAATTTCTCGGTCACGGAATTAGGTTGAGAACAGCCTTGGGGGAAGAGGTGAAGAATAGTGCTACAAAATAATGAAAGAGGCAGGAAGTAAAAAAAAAAATTGAAGGATTAAAAGGAAATTAAGAAAGGGAAAATTTGATGCATGAAATGTTCAAACTCTGCCATAACCAACAACTGAAATGTGAGATAGATCATGTTGTGCAAGCCCGCGGTGCCAAATAATGTCAATTTTGATTAAAAGTCATACAAGGAATCACTAATGCCATTAACGATGAATTAATGTATAGTATAGTAGATCAGAACACTGTACTTCACCTCTGGGTCCTAGATCTGAATCTATTCCAGGCTGAGCAAGACAGATGTGTCCTCCAGTTGTTGGCTGGAAGGGTCCTACTGGAAATTAATTTGACTCCTTTTAATACAACTTTCATTACAGATGGATCCACAGCGTAGAATTACAGAAGACCAGGCACTGAATCAGCAATCGCGCTCAAGATGGCTGGAGTAGAAAATTAAGAAATTCACACTGGTTCCTCTGCTATCTCTGTCCTGTTATTACCAACTACATCTACAGAAGTACATCCTCCACCAGTATCTTTGTTTGTGGCCACGTTGTTCAGATTATTATAGAATATTATCCATCCTTCATTCAGAAGGGAAGTGGCAGTGGCCAGGGACACCAAAGATTTTTTTCTTTAAACAAATCTATATTTGTATCATATCATGCGCTGAGTAAAATGCTTTAGAGAGGGCGATGGTACTCAGAAACCAGCAGCAAAAAGCCACATGACGCCCGCAACACTTCCAGGTCACAAAGCTCCTCAATGGCCTGGATTTTTGCATCGATAATCATGGTGAGGCTAACAGCGTTCGTCGTTATTCTGGGGTAAATCGGACAGCAACTTCCGGTGTCCGCACGTGCACAGTTAAACACGGAAATCTGGAATAAAAACAGAAAATGCTGGAAATACTCAGCAGGTCAGGCAGCATCTGTAGAGAGAGAAACAGAGTTAACGTTTCAGGTCGATGACCCTTCATCAGAAGTGGAAAAAGCTGGAGATGGAACAGATTTTTAAGCAAGTGCAGGGGCAGGAAAGGGGAGGAAAGAACAAAAGGGAAGGTCTGTGATAGGATGGAAGGCAGGAGAGATTAAGAGACAAAAGGGATGATGGTGCAAGGCAAAAGGAGATGGTAATGGGACAAGTTAAGAAACAAAAGATGACTCTAGATGAAGTGTAAATGGCAATGGCAGAATGAAAGACAGCTGCCATGTGAGAGAGAAAAAAAAATGGGAAAAAATGATAGGGGCAGAGGTTATGGTCTGAAATTGTTGAACTCGATGTTGAGTCCAGAAGGCTGTAAAGTAACTAATCGAAAGATGAGGTGCTGTTCCTCGAGCTTCATTGGGACAGTATAAGAGGCCGAGGACGGTGAGGTCTGAGTGGGAGTGGAGCGGAGAATTAAAGTGACAGGCGACCGGAAGCTCGGGGTCACCCTTACGGACTGAACGGAGGTGTTCCGCAAAGCGGTCACCCAATCTGCGTTTGGTCTCTCCAATGTAGAGGAGACCGCATCGTGAGCAGCGAATACAGTTTACTAAATTGCAAGAAGTACAAGTAAATCGCTGTTTCGCCTGGAAGGAGTGTTTGGGGCCCTGGACAGTGGGAAGGGAGGAGGTAAAAGGGCAGGTGTTGCATCTCCTGTGCTTGCACGGGAAGGTGCCGGGCGAAGGGGAAGGGGTGTTGGGGGAAATCTGGAGGTTGTGGTTGGAGATACCCCATTCCTCCACAAGCTTCGCTGAAACAGTCCTCGCTGACAGACTCAGCTGAAATCAATGTGCTGCCGTGCAGTTGCAGTTCTTACCCACGAGTTACCTACTAAACATGGCAGAAAAAAAGTTAGGGCTGGTGCGTTCAGGAGTAAGTGAATTTGGAACGATGCCTGCCAAAACTCTATGGACAGCTGTCAGCATAGTGAACGGTGAGCGCCATTCCTTCATCGCTGACCGCAAAATCCGGGCCATTGTGTTTGGCCCATCTCTCCAAATTGACATAGAAGCAAGAGTGAAGTATCACTTGTATTTTGCCTGGTAATTAACGGTTAGGTCAGATGTCCTCAGTTCCTTTGTATGGTATTTGACGCATTTCATTATTACTTTTCAATCATAATTTAAAGGATTGACAAAAAAAAATGCAGCCTGGTGCCGGTCAAACTGATCCAAAAAAGTTCTGTCTCCATTCAAGTAGCACGTGTCCTGCTTTTAGCCTTAGGGTCAAAACAGAAATCTGGGGATAACGGTGATTTCAGCAGAGACCCAAACTGTCCACTGACACTTATCACATCTCAAACCACTTAACTGTGCCCTCAAATTGTGCCTAGCTGTCCTCTGAGATTTCAGCTTACAATATTCAGCCAAAGCATTAGGGGCTAGAAATTTCCCTCGAGCCGCGTTTGAACATAAGAACATAAGATATAAGAGCAGGAGTAGGCCATACGGCCCCTCGAGCCTGCTCCGCCATTCAATAAGACCATGGCTGATCATCGACCTCAACTCCACTTTCCCGCCCGATCTCCATATCCCTTGATTCCCCTAGAGACCAAAAATCTATCAGTCTCAGCCTTGAATATACTCAAAGACTCAGCATTCACAGCCCTCTGGGGCGGAGAATTCCAAAGATTCACAACCCTCTGAGTGAAGAAATTCCTCCTCATCTCAGTCTTAAATGTCTTGCCCCTTATCCTGAGACTATGCCCCCTAGTTCTAGACACTCCAGCCAGGGGAAACAACCTCTCAGCATCTACCCTGTCAATCCCCTTCAGAATCTTGTATGTTTCAATGAGATCACCTCTCATTCTTCTAAACTCCAGAGAGTATAGGCTCATTCTACACAATCTCTCATTGTGGGGCGCTCATTTGGGGTGCTAAATCAGAAAAGCTGGAAAAGTTAGCGTCAGCCGCTAACCTCTTCCAGCCTTTCTAAAATTCCCACTTTTTGCTCCAAGAGAGGAGCTAAATCAAGCGCTCCACTTCCTTCTTGGAGTGCAAGAGGGGGGGATGTTCGCGACCCGGGGCGCACGGCTCAGCAGCGCCACGCCTGGATTAAAGGGAAGGGCCCCACGCTGTGAACTCTGCAATTTTTTTTAAACTTACCTGCAGCACCGGGGAGCTGCGCGATCAGCTGACCAATCACGGCACGGACCCTGCCTCCGGAGCAAAAAAAAATCTTTCAAAAAAGCCGACATTTTTTTCAGGGCGGCTGGCCACCTCACCTTTAACTTCCACCCTGCTAGCGGCCGGCCGCCCTGCTCGCGTCCCCTGCAGCAGTCGCTGCCATTGTCCGGCGCTGCTGCCGGGGGCAAAGGGGAATTTGTCTGCCGGGGCGCTACCGGGGCGATGCGCCTGGAGATGACATCATGATCTCCGGACGCATGAGATGGAGATGCAATCCGGTAGTGCCGCTGCTAACCTCTCGCGGAATTTGGCGGGAGGCGCGGTCAGTGCCGCGGCCGGGCAAAAAGGCTTTTGTGCCCCGTTAGCGCCCCCCACAGGAGGTGCAAAGGAGGGGAATTTCTCCCCCTAAATCTTCAAATGCTGTAATGGAAGAGTACCCAGCAATCATTTACACAGTAGATTTTATATTCTGAGAAACAAAGCACTTGTTTTTTCCTCCCACCCAGGGGTGTCTTGGTAACTAAAGGAAAACCATTAGTCTTTTCCTCACTGAACAGCTCATGACAATGTTGTGCATCTTAAATGGGGAGGAGCTGCAATGTATTTTATTGCATTTTTACTGTGAAGTAAAAAAAAGCTTCCTCAAACACTGTAATAATGCATCAGTTTGAGAAGAACATCGATGCTCCCTTATCAGCAAATGTCAACGTTTCATTTTGAGTATCATAATTTATTAACGTGCTTAATTGAAACATGGGACCAACTGGTTAGTACCAGACTGGAGAAGTGGGTCAATCTGTAAGATAGTGTTTGTAAACAGATGTTGAGCAACTGAAAGTCACCCGAATGCAAAACTGTTTTCAATCATATTCCTTCAAAATTCACTGCTGGCTTATTAGGAATCGTAAAACAACACAAACATACACCACAAAAAGAGAGCTGACTGACTACCTCTCTGCACCAATTTTCTGGCTTCATTCTTTGCTTCATTTAACCTTCTCTGGTTGCAAGCCACTCTTGTAATCATGAAAAAGTAAGAGACAAGTTTCCCCATAAACTGCTCATCAACATGATGCTGCAAGTATGCTGGAGGGAAAGGTGAATCCAAGAATATAACAGAAAGGGCTGACATAGCAGCAACAGAATATTTTCTAACATATTCTTAAGCTATGTATCAGCATATGTCCAAGTAGTAGCAATTTAATCACCGAGATCATTTAGCAAGTATGCTGTGGGATTATTTTCAAGATGGAAGTTTTCTATATGAATCAAATCAGCAGATATGTTTGCTTCACTTTTCGGTGACACTTGAATTCAGCGACTCACCATTAAAATATGTACCATCCATGCATGACACACGACACAGAATTGCTGTAAAGAAAAGAAAGAATTTTCACGACCTCAGGACAACCCAAAGTGCTTCACAGCCAATGAAGGCTGTAATGCCCATTCTAGCCAGAAATCTATTATGGAAGCCAAAGAGTAGGAATGGGCATCTTGAACCTCACTGCATCCCATTTTTCAAATGAGATCTCCACAAGGATTATATGTGACCACATAAGAAATGTGTTGCAAACCTGTAAAGGATTGATCAACCTGTCCCGCAACATTACTGAACAGTCTTGCAAAAGAATATTGCAGACAAGCCCTATAGGGTTAAATTTGGAAATATCCAATATTGGAAATTGCTTTCGAGTCACTTTAGTGATAATGGTGTTTGAGGAAATCCAAAGATACAATCTGTAAAATTGGTAAAGTGTGAGCATTCACTGGGCCTGTCCTTGTTTAACAGAATAGGGTTTGTGTTTCTTGATTTAGCCCCTCATTGAAAGAATTAGCCTGTAATTTGCGGTCAGTGTCAAAGCAAAGGCGCTCAGGATCTCTGTGGTGAGAAGTTTGCTTTTTTTCAACATTCAATTGATTTCAGTGCTCTGTCATGGGAATCCCTAATGCAATGCTGCTGTGACATCAACAGCAGTCTAAGCAGCCAATCACATTGCAGAATTCTCACAGACCAGAAACCAGGAAGTGAGAAGCTGCTTTTATCCGGACTTTTTAAAAATGTTACAGAGAACTAAATAAAGATTGGGACTCTCACATGGGAGTAAGGTAAACGCTGAAATATCATGAACAAACTTTTTTTTTTAAATTCGTTTTTTAAAAAATGGTAATTTTTATCATAATGGAGAAATTTGACACTCCCAAATATAAAAAATAGTTTTTCAGGGTCCGAACATTTGTCTGCCAGTCAATATGCTGTTAAAACCCCAGTTACTCCGAATCCAACAAGGCTTAACATTTCATGGGGTATTTAACAGCGATATTACCGTGGAAAAACCCGAGCTTTCATCAGTTTCACTGATTTCATTGATTGCCGGCTATGGTTGCAGGGTGTGTGGGGTGGTTCCACAGCGTAGCCAATATCAGAGCAGTGAATGACTGACCGCAACTTCAGGATTTACGCGTTTAGATGCGCACCTGCTAAATCCTGAAGTTGTGGTCAGTTTCAGAGTGGTAATGACGGCGAACGCTGTTAGTTCGCCGTCATTACCCACCGCAAATTCCAGGCCTTTGTTTTTGAACAATACTCCGAATTTGAATTGCAGGAGATCAACCCAAATAAAGTCACATAGTCAAAGGTTTCTCGGTGCAAATCCACAGTAGATTTCTAAAGCTCATTAAGTGTGAAAGCTTACAAAAAGTGTGGCTCCTGCAGTATTGGTCATTGTCATCCCTATTGGGTTTCTTGCCAAGAGAATAAACTAACAGATATGTAATAACTATGAGGACTGCAACAACCACACTGCTCCAGTGGAGTTGAGACAACTATTGCGTCAAATTTGTGTTGAGATAAATGTGTCCACCATTTCTTCTAATTCTTCTTCTTCTTCGGCAGTCCCTCGGAACTGAGGATGACTTGCTTCCACACTAAAAATGAGTTCTCAGGTGACTGATGAGTCCAATGCGGGACCTACAGTCTCTGTCACAGGTGGGGCAGACAGTGGTTGAAGGGGCGGGTGGGTGGGGTGCTTGGGTTGACGTGCGCTCCTTGCGCTGCCTGCGCTTGGCTTCCGCTTGCTCCCGGCGAAGAGACTCGAGGTGTTCGGTGCCTTCCCGATGCTTCTCCTCCGTACATTGTACATACATTAGTGGATTGACTAATTATCACTTGTCCAATATTATTTACATATTTAAACCAAATCTTACCTCTAATATACATGAACAATTATATTGCTGCAAGGACTGTTTACCTACTTCTATTTCATGATCTTGGGGTAATTAGGAGTCGTGTTGGAAGCTACACCACAGAGCAAAATAAAAAAATCAGGATTGAAATTCAAGGTTTTCCGTTAAATGTTCCCTTTTAGTCTATCACGTTGCAGGAAAATTTCTCCTGAATTTGGCTGGAATATTGCATTAATTAAGTTTTTTTGAATAGCCACAACCTATTTTATCACTAATGAACAAATTATTATTAATCCCACAAGGCTAAGTTCAAATAATACAGCCGCATAAACTTTAAGCTTTTCGCGTGGTTCCTATTTTTGAATAAGAACCGAAACCCTCGATCTAATTCAAGATGTAAAACCTGAAGCATTGGATAAAGTCACATAGGCAATGTACAACACATTCAAATTTTAACCTCCATTTTCTTCACAGATGGCAGTAGAATAGGGCTTACGATGCATTCTGTAGACCGATGCAATTGTAGGTTTTTGGTTGTACTGAGTGATATTGATGACTTCCTTATAAATACTCTGGAGCAGGCTTTTGGAAGAGCCTGTTATTTGAACATTAGTGTAATCACTCAGCTGTCATACACTCAAGTCATTTTCTGCCCACCCAATCTTGAACATCACATATGCATAGAAAATGACCAGAACTAAAAAGTAGTTGGAGTAGCTTTTTTCAAAAATAAACAGAAAAACCTTTTGAAAACAACTATTAAAAGATGCCATGTAAGTAGAATTTGGATAGCCACTATTTTTAAAAACTGACAACAATGTCATTTGTTAGTGCACAGAAAGACTAGGGGGAGAAATTGCATATTGCCCCGCTTGGGGGCGGTAACATCCGGGAGGCGGGACATTTTGCGCCAGGCACAGAAGTTCCGCTCCGCTCGCTAAATTCGGGTTACCGCCCCCGCAAGGCAGTGGAGCGCTAAATCAAGCACTCCACTTCCTTCTTGGGGCGGGAGCGGGCGCACGGCTCAGCAGCGCTACGCACTGGGCCACGTAGCGCTGCCGCATATGAGGGGCTCTTCCCTCAATTAAAGGGAAGGGCCCAAGCTGCATACTCTGCCAAAGAAGAAACCACCTACCTGGACCAGCGGGGCCGCGCGATCAGCCCAGCACTCAAGCAGAGTGCCGAACTGAGCGATCGCGGCACCGAAGCCGACAACAAACCGCAACCGGAGCGGCAATGAAAACGGCACTTTTTTTCCCCCCACAGCAGCCGGCCACCTCCCCTTTAATTTTCATCCCGATAGCGGTCGCTGTCATCGCCCGGCGCAGCTTCAGGGGGAGATACCCAATTTAGGGTCCGGGGCGCTAATGGGGCAATACGCCTGGAGATGATGTCACGATCTCCGGGCGCAGGGGATCGGGGCGCAATGCCGTAGTGCCGCCGCTAAACGCTCGCCGAATATGGCGGGAGTCGTTAGCGGCGCCGCACCCGATCGCAAAGCCGTTTGCGCCCCGTTGGGAGGGCACAAATGACCCGAATTTCTCCCCCTATGTATATAAAAACCCACTTTTAAAATGGCTTCATTCTACTGAATATGGAGTTTTGCTCATATTTCTAAAAGGATAGTCTATCCATTTTAGTATCTTGGCATAGGAGACTGGCACCTACTTCCTATTGCCGGTTGCTTCCTCAAGCTGCAGAGGATATTACAGTTTAGGATGCAAATGTCATTTCAAAAGGCATTTTTCCAAAGAAATATTTGTTGACACCTCTGTTGGGTAGAAAACAGTCTGGGAGATTTCTCTGAACCATACTGCAAGAGGCAGCTGTACATTGCGCAGACAAACAATTTTTGATCCATTTTATCCTAGGAATTAAGGAAAGACTGGAGTCAGGTCTAAAAGGGGGAGGAGTAATTCTCTGTAGTATATTTGATGGACTGCTCTGCAGGCCAGGAGCCACCTGATGTGGGTTTATTTTTGACAGCTTTTGCCCAAGTCAGGAATCATTCTGAAGCCACCATTGCTAGGGCCAGGCTAAAAACACTCAAGTGGTTTGTCGGCAGCAAACTGCCATGCGAGGGATTTTGTGTTAGTGTCGGAGAATTGACTTTGTTGTTATGTATATCCTCAGGCAGTATGGGTAAGGCTATAATTATTGTAAATTGTTCAATAAATCTATATAGTAGTTTATTTTCAAAGCCACAATCTGATCGAGGCTTTATTCTCCTGCATTCTAAATAGTGGCACGTGATA
The DNA here is from genome assembly GCA_030390025.1 of Squalus acanthias. Classification (NCBI taxonomy): domain Eukaryota; kingdom Metazoa; phylum Chordata; class Chondrichthyes; order Squaliformes; family Squalidae; genus Squalus; species Squalus acanthias. Next base: position 37,542,053 of record CM059441.1, on the reverse strand, counting down.
TACAGTGACAAGAGGTTTCTGTTCAACCCCTGGGCTTGCTACAATTGCCCAGATATTAAGCAAGTGCAGGCACAATCTAGTTCATGGGGAGTGCGGCTCACTTACGAGTGGTCTGTGATGCTGAGCCAGAGAAAGATTGTGTGTAAAAACCCAAAATGAACTAACCTTACATTTGAAAATACCCCTTCAGCTGATGAAAGCCTCAAAGTTTGGTACTGTTTTCAAACTGGTAAAATAGTTTTAGCGACAGAGCTTGATGATATCTAATGGTTATATATTTACGAACATGTAATCTGTTCAACGTACATTCTTAAATTTTCCTCAAAGATACCTACATCAACATTCAGTTGATTTCACTTTGGAATATCTCACAGGAAATTGCATAGTATGGCTGAGAATCACAGAGCATAATGTCCACAGTGGAGTTTTCCCCCAAGAATCCAAATATAGTACATCTACCAGTGAAAGTACCACTCTTACTCTGAAAATGTACAGTATGAAAATATTTGACTCCCAAATATACATACATACATATATATATTTGCCCTGAAATCCTTTTATTACAGATACATTACTCATTTCTCATCCAATATTCACCAATTAAAATCAGTACTACTGACAGAATAACTGAAATACAAGAGGAAAGACATCCATCTGAGTAAGTCAGAAATGACAAGTTTCACAACACAATTATCAAAGGACATCACACTGTTAGTTCAACTGTTCATCGACAGCCAAAGCCATAGGCGGCTGTCAAAAACATGGAGGGGAGAGGAGGAGAGATAAAGAATCAGAATAGAGACAGAAAGCAATTTGACTTAAAACTAACCATTTCAATTCACTGATGCACTCTGGGTGATGAGCACATTCAGATTGTAGCTACCCGACTAACCTCACTGCCTCCAAGACATACTCCTCTTTCATCAGAATTCAGTCATTAAAAATGTTAACATGGAGGGGCATCTCAACATAATAGGTCTTCTCAAGTGTTGACAAAGCTCCCCTTTGATCGAATCAATTTGACAGCGCACTTTAAAAGGTTTTCACTGAGAAAAGCATTCACTGCACCTTTTTGCCAGAGGGGGACAAAAAAAGAAGTTATTTAACAATCAAACCTCAATTTCATAAGAGATTCAAAATACAAATTATGCAGAATTTAACCTTTGTTTTCCTTTTGCCATACGCTCTGCAGCAGTTAACTTGCGAGTGAAAGTATGTGCCATGTCGCAGTCTATGAATGTCGAATACTCGCTAGTAAATTCACCAAGACAAAAAAAAATGTATTTTAGGCATGTCAAATGATGCTTAAAATCTGTCTTTTGTCAACTGGAACGAATGTGAAAGATTGGCGATTGGGAAGATCAATCTTGGAGAAGTGGCACAGTTAGATTTGAGCTAAGGGTCACCTCAAGGTTCAGTCCTAGGAACCCATACAAGGCTGGACCCAAATCTTCATCATTCATCAGGAGATTATTCTGTTTAATCTTCTACTTGGTTAGTCAAAGCTTTTCCATGGCAACAATACACCCAGGGTCAACACTTCTCCCTTGAAGTACTACAGAAAATGAAAATAAAAATAAAAATTTGCATAAATATGATATCTTTCATGTCCTCAGGATGTCCCAAACACAACTATTGAATTACTTTTGAAGTGTGGTCACTGTTGTCATGTAGGCAAAGTTGGCAGCCAATTGGAACAGATGGGTGTACATGAAACCAATATACTCAATTACACCACATTTGAAGCAGAGTCCATTAATCGTGACTTTAGATCTTGCTTCCCTTACATCTTAAGTTATTCTACCCTTTTGTATCATAATGATGAAAAAACTAACAATATAACTGGAATCAGGTCACACTATGGGCTGGATTTTGATACTGGGGCGGGCTGGGGTCGTGTCATCCGCTTTTCATGTTATCCACCCGACTCCAATTGGATGTGGGAGATTGATGCGATTTTCACCTAATTGGGCAATTGAGTTCCAGCATGTGGGAACCCATGACCCAATTAGTGTTTTCAATCTAAAAGTCGCCTCTGATGATGTCATCATTGCTGCTGCATTGAAGATCTGCAAAGACTGCCTGGCCTTTGCTGTGAGAGGACCTGGAGACAAAATGAGCAGCAGCAGCCCGAAGTCTGCTCCCAGAAATACCAATACACACCGCCACCACCACCACTCAAATCTCCGTTGTAATAGTGGACCTGCAGCTGATAGTCAGCAATCCAAATGTGCTACCGCCAGGTTTCACATTCGTAGTTCAGAACAGGCGTGCTTCACGTGGAAAAAGGGTTAAAATCACAAAGGCCTTTCAAAATGGCATTATAGAGGCAATTTAGTACTTGTTAAGGGCCTTAACGGCCTATCCCGCCTCTTGGAGGCGGGACGGAGTTGGGACCAGCAGACACGATTTAATGAAAATTGCATGGAGGCGGGATGGAGGTGGGCTTGTGCCCGCCCGCCAGTTTTCGCAATTTTAACCCCCCACACGCCTCCAAACCCGCCTCCACGGGTCAATGAAAATTCTGCCCATTTGACTCCAGAGCAGAGCAATGCAAGATCCCCAGTAGGGAAGCTGTCTCACACTGTTTGGGTTTGACAGCACATGGAGTAAACCTCCAGACCAGTATCAAACTATACTTAAAAAGAAATGCTAAGGGGGCACCCTGAACCTCTGTGTTAATGTTTTTAGAATATGGACACTCCTAAGCTGCTCAAAACATTTGGGCCCTGAAAATCTGCGACCTCTCTGGCAAACTCCTGCAGGAACTTTGGTGGCAGCACGCTGGAATAGCCAGACACTAGTTCAGGACATTGGTAACTTTCTGGGATGGCCTTGTTGGGACGGAGCCTCTACCTGCCCTTTTCAAGGCCATCAAATTAAGAGAAGGTGGGGATAAGAAGGAGGACTCCGAACATCCGACGGTAGACAGATCTTGGTGCTCACCCCATCACGTGCCCCACCTCTACACCAACTCCCCCCGCATGGAATTTTAGGCACCTAAAAAGTTTATTGCCTGGCAGCAGAGCAAATATACATTCATGCTCAGAGCTCTGTTCTGGCCCTAAGATTTCAATTTGGTGCCGGACAATATAACTGGCATGGTAGCTGTAGTACTTGGATTAGAAGTTGCTGCCATTTTATAGAACTAGTTATTTCCCCACCTTGAGTGTCAGGGGACTGAAAAGGAATGTATCTTGAAATCTCTCAGACACAGTCTCTATAAAACTATTGAGCTTGCATAACTAAAATGCTGCACAGTTGTACACATTAATTAATCTGTTTAAATCCAGGACAAACCTCAGGTCTAGTTACATGGCACAATATAAACATAGCCTTAGAGTTTACCTGGCCATCTAAGTCATGGTTGGCTTCCAAGAGATGAATACTAATAATAAGATGGAACATTTCTCCCCCAACCAACACCACCACAAACAAATGAATTGTCCTTCATCTCATTGTTGTCTGAAAATGGCTCCCACATTTGCCTACACAACAATCACTGCACTTCATGATAATTTATTGTGTGTGAAGCACTATGAGGTATTCCTGAGAGACGAGATAAGCTGCTATGGAAATGCAAGCCTTTCTTTCAGGATCACTAGAACTACACAGGATGCCATAGGCAATGAAGTATCCACTGCCATTCTTAAGATTCTATTGTGGTTTGTTCCTTCTTAAATCTGAATGCTTGGATCTCTTTCTTAAAGGCAAGCTTCCAACTTTATGACTATCCCAAGGCAGTGTGAACCTGGGGATCTAGTGCTGAAGTCACAAACTATAGTCAAAGAGAATGAGAGAAAGATATTAAGTAAAACAATAGGACACCTTTTTAGAGGTTATTTTTTCCTCTTGTGAGCAAAAATATTGGCACTCATGTCAACTTGTTTGCCAGCATCAGTGAACAGAGGAAAATATACCGTACACACCAGGCATCCACATGTCTATTTTCTTTCTATAAATCTCTTAGCAAGCCCAAAACTAAAGAGGTATTGTGCCATTGATGCTAGCAGAGTAGATAGTACACATTTCCTCAATGTTAAAAGCCGCATGTACATTGATACAATGGAAGCTTTTTGGAGTTACGGTAGGCATGGACAGTCTGAACAGGTGCGTGGATGGACGTGTATGTGCAGCTCAAAACATTCAAAGAGGGGAACACAGCAGTGGCCAAAGAATGCTTCTTTGGCGGTCTGCTACTGCTGCAACAGGGACATTTAAAAAAGGTAGAGTAAACATAGCACAGCAGCCTCCTGAGAAAAACGGCAGTGACTTGAGAAATTACACTGCACAAGATGCCCACAGTTGCTCAGTCCAGGTTTTGGAAAATGTCAATTGCACAGAACTGTTATCATTTCGACTGACAGCGGCAGAAGCATTTTATTTTGATTTCATTGTTCACACAAATAATATAAGTGCTCAGGTAAATCATACAGCCTTTGCTTATTGAATAGTTTTTTTCCCCCAAAACCCATGGGTGTCAGGTCAATGAAATAAACTGTAAATCCTGAGAGGTGCTACAAAGCAATTCATTTACATAGGGACAAAAATGTGCTGCTACTGCAAAAACACATACAATGCACAGCACAAATATAAAATACAGCACACAGCAAAATATGTACTGAAATACAACTCAATCCATAATGCTTCAAGGCATTAGGCACTGAATTAAGCTCCGTATTTTGATGAATTAACATTCTGTCTGTTTACTGCAGTGCTGAAAACCTCACTAATCGTTACGGTTGTGCATTCTGGAGGACTGAGCAATGGAATGGATGACATTTTTTTTAAATTCATTCTCAGGGTTGTGGGAGTCACTGGAAAGGCCGGCATTTATTGCCCATCCCTAGTTGCCCTGAGTTTGATACAACTGAGTGTCTTGCTAGGCCACTTTAGAGGGCAGTTAAGAGTCAACCACATTGCTGTGGGTCTGGAGTCACATGTCACTGGATAAGGACGGCAGGTTTTCTTTAATGAAGTGCATTAGTGAACCAGTTGGGCTTTTTACCAATAGCTTCATGGTCACTTTTACTGAAACTAGTTTTTATATTTCCAGATTTATTTTTAAACTAAATTCAAATTCTCAAACTGCCATGGTGGAATTTGAACTCGTGTTTGTTGGATTATTAGTCCAGGATACTAATCCAGTAGCATAACCACTGCACTACCTTTCACCTCAGGCACCCAGGTTCTAATGCAGTTCAGACTGATGGGATGAAAGTTTCTTACAATCTGTCTGCTGATCGTAGGAGTTCGATGTGAAATGGGTTTTTGGCAGTCTCAAGCCAGTCCCCATTAGGGATGGGCTCACAGCACAAAACTAACCTTAACAGAGCACTAGTTGACAATTTTACTCAGAAGTTATAGTGCAGCAAATGAAAAGAAAAGGCTCATTCCTAGGTTGGGCTGAGGCAGATTTTTGGGGCAGAGTACAGTGAGTTTTACTCTCCATTGTTGAGGCTGCCGCGAAACACGAATTAAGACTGAATCCATGTGTGGAAAACAAAGGCTTTTTAATACAACTGCATGGTCCAAAATGGCTGAAACAAACTGCTCCCAGAATTCTCTGGAAAAATCCTGAGGCCCCGCCCACTCCTTTTCTCCTGCCTTAAAGGCAAGGTGCCTTAAAGGCAAGGTGCCCGATATATTGTCCACGGACGGAAAAGTGATAATGCCCGTTTAGGTGGCGATCCGCCACACAGCTCCCCCCAGAATCCGCTTAGGAGGTGTGGACGAGATGGTGCGGCGGTCTGATGGGCCGGCCGGAGCGGCTCTTGTAGGACGCCGGTGGACGTGGAACGGCCGGGCGTGGAGCAGCCGGGTGAACCGGCTTGAGGGCAGGTCGGCCGCGTGGCGGTGGACAAGCTACAGGGACCTGCTCACCGGGCTCCGAGTGTGCTGGCTTGAGTCGGTCAACCGACACTTTTTCGGTCCTGTCGCCCACTTGCAGGGTGAAAAATTTGTCCCCAGCCTGTAGCACCTTGTAGGGCCCGTCGTACGGGGGTTGAAGGGGTCCGCGGTGGGCGTCGTGCCAGACGAAAACGAATCGTGCCTGGTGCAGGCTTAGTGGGACGTGTGAGGTGGATTCGCCGTGTCGGGCAATGGGCACTGGGGCGAACTGCAGCGCCGGTGAGGCGAAGTCGTGGCGTTGCTGGTCGGCTGACCAGGGTGTCGTGGCGGTGGGCAGGAACTCGCCGGGTACGCGCAGCAGCTGACCGTACACGAGCTCTGCTGCCGATGTGTGGAGGTCTTCTTTAACCGCGGTGCGCAGGCCGAGGAGGACCCACGGAAGTCGGTCGGTCCAGGTGCCGTCCTGGAGGCTGGCTCGAAGAGATGCCTTCAAGGATCTGTGGAACCGCTCACACAGTCTGTTGGCTTGGGGGTGGTACGCTATGGTGCGGTGAATGGTCACCCCGAGATTGCGTGCGACAGCGGTCCAGAGTTCAGAGGTAAATTGCGGACCTCTGTCCGACGTCATGTCGGAGGGGACGCCGAACCGTGCGACCCAGGTGCTGACGAAGGCTCTGGCGATGTCGGCGGTGGTGGTAGAGGTCAGTGGAATTGCCTCGGGCCAGCGCGTGGTGCGGTCAACGATTGTCAGCAAGTGCGTGTGGCCTTGCGACGGCGGCAGGGGCCCGACGATGTCCACGTGGATGTGGTCGAATCTACGCGAGGGGACGGTAAACTCCTCGAGGGGTGCTTTCGTGTGTTGCTGTACCTTGGCCTGTTGGCAGGCTAGGCAGGAGTTGGCCCAAGTACACACATCCTTGCGAAGACCGCGCCAGACAAAGCGGTTGGCTACCAATTTGATGGATGCGCGGGCGCCGGGGTGGGAGAGGTTGTGGAGAATGTCAAATACCCGGCGGCGCCAGGACGCTGGGACGACGGGCCAAGGTTGACATAGGGATATGTCGCACTTGACCGTGACTGCGGTCGGGCCACAAGCGACGTCGGCCAGGCGTAGCCCTGGTAGGTTGGTAGGTGCGGAGAGCAGATCAGGGTCGGTGATCTGGTCTGCTGCGAGTTGAGCGTAGTCGACTGCCAGGTGTGCGGCGTGGATGGCGGGGCGGGAGAGGCAGTCGGCTACCACATTGTCTCGGCCGGAGACATGTTGGATGTCCGTGGTGAACTCGGACACTGCCGCGAGCTGGCGCTGCTGCCTGGCGGACCAGGGGTCGGTTGTCTTTGCCATTGCGAATGTCAGGGGCTTGTGGTCGACAAACGCAGTGAAGGGGTGGCCCTCCAGCAAAATCCTAAAATGGCGGACTGCCAGGAACACGGTGGCATAGTGGTTAGCACTGTCGCCTCACAGCGCCAGGGACCCGGGTTCGACTCCGGCCTCGGGTGACTGTCTGTGTGGAGTTTGCACATTCTCCCCGTGTCTGCGTGGGTTTCCTCCGGGTGCTCCGGTTTCCTCCCACAGTCCAAAGATGTGCGGGTTAGGTTGATTTGGCTATGATAAATTGACCCTTAGTGTTAGGGGGATTAAATACGTGGGGTTACGGAGATAGGGTGGGATATGTGTCGGTGCAGGCTCGATGGGCCGAAATGGCTTCTATCTGCACTGTGGGGATTCTGTGATTCTGTGATTCTGTGATTCGAGGAGCTCGCGGTCGAAGGTGCTGTACTTGACCTCCGGGGGGCGTAGTTGGCAGCTGAAGAAGGCAAGTGGTTGCCAGGCGCCGTCGACCCACTGCTCATACACGGCGCCGACCGCGTGGTCGGAGGCGTCCGTGGTGAGCGCTACCCTGGTATTGGGCCGTGGGTGCGCGAGCAGGGTGGCGTTGGCGAGCGCGGTCTTGGTGGAGTCGAAGGCGGCGGACGCGTCTGCCGTCCATTCGACTGCCATCTTGCCGCTCCTGCCCCGGAGGGCTTCATACAGGGGCCTCATGAGGGACGCCACTTTGGGGATGAAGCGGTTGTAGAAATTCACCATCCCGAGGAACTCCTGGAGGCCTTTGATGGTGGTGGGGCGGGCAAATTGTTGGACAGCCTGCACCTTGGAGGGCAGGGGAATGGCCCCAGCATGGCTGATGTGGTGACCGAGGAAGTCGATCTTGTCCAGGCCGAACTGGCATTTGGCTGGGCTGAGGATGAGCCCGTGGTCGCTGAGGCGCCCGAACAGGATGCGAAGGTGTTCGAGGTGTTCCTGCTTGGAGGAACTGGCTACCAGGATGTCGTCCAGGTAGACGAACAGGAACTTCAGGTCCCGAAGGACCGAGTCCATGAGCCGTTGGAATGCCTGGGCCGCGTTTTTGAGGCCGAAGGGCATCCGCAGGAACTCGAATAGGCCGAAGGGGGTGATTACGGCCGTCTTGGGGACGTCGCGGGGTGGACGGGGACTTGGTGGTAGCCACGCACCAGGTCGACCTTGGAAAAGACTGAGCGGCCGGCCAGTCTAGCCGAGAAGTCCTGAATGTGCGGCACGGGGTACCGATCAGGGGTGGTGGCGTCGTTGAGGCGACGGTAATCCCCGCAGGGGCGCCAACCCCCGCCTGGTTTGGGGGCAATGTGGAGTGGGGAGGCCCAGGGACTGTTGGAGCGGCGGATGATGCCGAGCTGTTCCATGGTGGCAAACTCGGTCCGCGCGATCTCCAGTTTGGCCGGGTCCAGCCTGCGGGCGTGGGCGTACACTGGGGGGCCTGTGGTGGGGATGAAGTGTTCCACCCCGTGTTTGGCGGCCTCCGCGGAGAAGGTCGGATTGGTAAGGGCCGGGAACTCGGCCAGGAGTGTCGAGTAGTCATCCGTGGCCCGGGCGTGGCACTGTGACGCCATGTCGGTGGGTTGACGGGGGGCCATGGTGCCCAGGATGGGGGACATGGTGTTCATGTCCACGAGGCGGTGACGAGGGATGTCTACCAGTAGGCCGTGGGCGCAGAGGAAATCTGCGCCGATGAGAGGGGAGAGCACCTTGGCAGTGATGAACTCCCATCGGTAGCGGCGACCAGCGAGGTCGAGGGTGACTGTCCGGGTGCCGTACGTCCGGATTTCCGAGCCGTTAGCAGCAGCCAGCGCCGGTCCTCGTTCGCCCTTTTGGATGTCGAGGGAGGAGGCCGGGATGATGCTGTGCTGAGCTCCAGTGTTGCAGAGGAACCGGCGGCCGGTTTTGTCATCCGTGACGTACAGCAGGGAGCCCGCGTGGCCCACGGCCATCGCGGGGGCTGGTACGGGGGCGGGCTTGAAAGAGCAGGGAGGTGTGCACTGTTGTGCCCTGGCGCCGAACAGTGCGTGGTAGTAACAGTGGCCTGGGTTAGTGGGGCGCGAAGGCCCCGTGGGCCTTGTGGCTGGTCCTTGTGGCCGCGTGGTGGCCGGTGAGGGGTGCGCCCAGGCATTGGCTGCCAGCTCCGGAGTGACGTCGCGGCTGGAGTGAGCGGACAGCAGCTTGTCGGCCTCATCAGCCAGGGCTTCCAGGTTCGTGAGGCCGGACGCCACGATCGCTGGGCAGATGCTGAGAGGTAGCTGGCGGATGAACAGCGTGCGGAAGAGGGATCCGGGTGGGCTCTCGTCGGTGAGGGAGAGCATGTGGGAGAGGAGGTCTGATGGTAAGGCATCACCGAGGCCTGGAAGGTCGAGGAGGTGGCAGTTTTGCTGGTATGCCGAGGCCGTAAATTTTTTAAGGAGCGCTGCCTTAAGATGTGCATACTTGCCTTCCTCTGGTGGGTTCTGCAGTGCTGTCCAAACCTTCGAAACTGTGGCGCTACCGAGTGATGTGACGAGGTTGTCGTACTGCGTCCCATTCGTGATGTTTCACAGCCGGAAGCGGGATTCAGCTTGGAGAAACCAGGCTTCAGGCTGGTTTTCCCAAAACTCTGTCAGTTTCACGGAAACTGCGTTCGTGTCCGCCATTGCAGTGCTCGGAATACGTTCTGAGCGTCGGGGTCACCAATGTTGAGGCTGCCGCGAAACACGAATTAAGACTGAATCCATGTGTGGAAAACAAAGGCTTTTTAATACAACTGCATGGTCCAAAATGGCTGAAACAAACTGCTCCCAGAATTCTCTGGAAAAACCCTGAGGCCCCGCCCACTCCTTTTCTCCTGCCTTAAAGGCAAGGTGCCTGTCTGTGTGGAGTTTGCACATTCTCCCCGTGTCTGCGTGGGTTTCCTCCGGGTGCTCCGGTTTCCTCCCACAGTCCAAAGATGTGCGGGTTAGGTTGATTTGGCTATGATAAATTGACCCTTAGTGTTAGGGGGATTAAATACGTGGGGTTACGGGGATAGGGTGGGATATGTGTCGGTGCAGGCTCGATGGGCCGAAATGGCCTCTATCTGCACTGTGGGGATTCTGTGATTCTGTGATATTGTCCACAGACGGAAAAGTGGATAATGCCCGTTTAGGTGGCGATCCGCCACACCATCTAAAATCATATTTACCTGACCTGGGAGTGCTTGATGCCCAAAATAGAAAAGTACTCCATTCACCAACACAAACTTCACAAAACAAAAGTCTTTAGTCACAAGAAAAAAGGATTGAGCATTCTGATTACGACCTTGGACTAGCTTTTGTGATTTAATTTTGGATTAATTCCAGTGAAATTTGACTAATCTAAAGCTAAAACAGAACTCTGGTTTTCGTCATTGGGAACCATAAAACTTTAGCTGTGCCGATTAAAAGCAAAAGCTAAACCACGTAACTCGTTAGTATTAAGAAAAGTAGAAAGATACGAAAGTAAGATTTTGCTGGTCTTGAGGACATCGGTTTATTTGTGATGCTGTGTACTTTCAGATGAGACGTTAAACCGAGGCACTGTCTACTCTCTCAGGTGGACGTAAAAGATCCCACGGTACTATTTCAAAGAAGAGCAGGGGAGATATCCCCGGTGTCCTGGCCAATATTTACCCTCAATCAACATCACTAAAACAGATTATCTGGTCATTATCGCATTGCTGTTTGTGGGAGCTTGCTGTGCACAAATTGGCTGCCGCATTTCCCACATTACAACAACAGTGACTACACTTCAAAAAAGTACTTCATTGGCTGTAAAGCGCGTTGGGATGTCCGGTGGTCGTGAAAGGCGCTATATAAATGCAAGTCTTTCTTTCTTTACTAGAAAACATGTCGAAGAGAATGATTTCCCTTTGAACATACAGGGGCTCGATTTCAAGTGACTGCTTCCATTGTGCGGGAGGCATGTGGAGTGAGCCCACTGCCTGCCTGCTTGCCTGATGGAAGTGGTAAAAGGCTCAAACCATTTTCATGTTTGGGCCTCATTTGCTTTCCATTGATGAGCTGCTTCAAAAGTGCAGGCAGCTCACCAATTGGAAAGGGTGGGAAATCCAGCAGCTCTACCGTGAAGCCCAACAGGTAAGTTAAGGTTGGGGGGGGGTTGGTTCGGGAAGCAATCCCTTTGAGGAACGCTGCTTAGACCTAAGTTTCATTGCGCTACTGCCCCATTCCCACCCCCAACCCCCCCCCCCCAACAGGTGGGGGATGAACATCGGTCTGATAGTAAATGGATCCGGAATATAGGAAACGTGCAGAAAATAGACCTCGTCTTGTCACACCTAAAATGTATACCTGAAGTATGAAAGGCTCTTTAAATTCCTTTTGTGTCTACCTGTAATACCCAATTTGATGAGGAATGTCATGTATTCCAGTTTTCATTTAAACATAATATGAAATATATTCCAGAGATTTGATGGTTAAATGATAATCGATACCAGTTAGTTATCAGTTTTAATTTGCATCATACGTTGAATGTAGTGATTTTATGACAATTTACTTGAAATTATTTCAAAGGATTATTGCAATCGTGAGACCCCACCAGGTTACTACTTTCTGCTGAATATCACCGTACAATGTCCCATTAAGTAACACATAGTAGTGATTGAGTTCGGGGGAATGTAATAATCCACTCTTGTTACATTTGCATAGTGTAGGTGTCAGCCTTGGCTCAGTGGTAGTACTCTCACCTCTTGAGTTAGAAAGTCATTATTTCAAGCCCCACTCCAGGAACTTGAGCACATAATGAAGGCTGTCACTTTCGTGTAGTACTGAAGGACTGTTGCACTGTCGGGGATGCTATCTTTTTGATGAGATGATAAACCCCGTCTGCCCTTTCAGGTGTATGTAACAGATCCAATGCACTATTTACAAACTTACATATTTACAGCACAGAAACAGGCCATTCAGCCCAACAGGTAAATGCCGGTGTTTATTTTCCCACACAAGCTTCCTCCCACCCCTCATCATTTGAAAAAGAACAGGCGAGCCCTCCTGGGATCCTGGCCAACATTTATTCCTCAGCTAAGAGAATCAAAACATATTTGGTGGTCATTTATCTCATTTCTGTTTGTGAAACCTAGCTGTCATGTTTCCCTACATTTAACAGTGATTGCACTTCAAAAGTAGTTCATTGGCTGAGAAGCATTTGGAACATCCCGAGGTCATGAAAGGTGCTATATAAATGCAAGCTTGTTCTTTCCTGGGACATGCTAACACCTTGATTAGATTACAGCCTTATAACCATCACCAAGGTATCCATTTAGTTTCATTTATCATCATGTTCATTCCTGACCTGTGGAATCACTACTACCATAAAATGGCTTGATTTAACCCCTAGTCTACTACAAGGCAATGGATTCTCTGATTATTTTTTGCAGGTGTAAGACTAGGCCCTTTCCAGTATCCCGGTCTGACAGTTACTTAGATTTCAAGGTAACTACTTCTTTACTTAAAATCAATCAAGTTTACACGCAAGCATAAGCTTCAACGAGCAAGCATAAGCATACATACGTACGAACACCAGCGAGTGACCAGTTCGGCGGTGACCAGTAGGCCCTCTTTCTGTGCGATCAGTCAAGTCGCCCGACTCACTGAAGCAGTCCCAAGCATTCACTAACTGTTTCCTTTATACCCAAAACTTGGCAGGCCTCCCAATGCGTACGCATCCCAGACCAAGTTGACGATTGTTCAATCATGGGTCTCTCTTCTTATCTGTAGTCAGTGGGCCTCAAGGCCGCTTGCGCCATGTCTGAAGGGGTTGCAGAAGTTCCTCATTGTTCAATCAGCTTAAAAGGTTTGTTTTGCAGAACTCTCGAGGTCCTGTCTGATGAGGTTGCAGAAGTTAACTAAATCTGTAGACAATGGGCCGCTTATGCCATGTCTAAAAGGGTTACTGATGTTAACTAAATCTGTTTAAAGGTTTGTTTGCGGAACTCTCGAAGCATGCTGGTACATTAAATTCAGCCAAGTCACAATGAACAGTGAATTATATCTTACACAGGCCAAAGTTATAAATAAAAGCAGGTTACACGTTGGGCTGTTATTATATAGTTGACATAATATACTGTGGGGGTCTGTTTACCAGTACAGTGCTTGTATTCAATTTAGATATCACATTCCCTTTGGGCCAAATGATTAAAGAGAACTTGGCAGATGATCGAGCCACTTTGCTGAATCTGGATCACCTTCAACATCCAGTTACAGCATGGCACATGATGGCAAACTGGCAATTAAGAAGTACTAACAGCCAATAACTACAGTGAGAGGAAATGAATTCCCAACTGTTAATTACTCAGAATGAACATTGAACCAAGTCAGATTGAAGTGGTCTGAATTAGACCATTATTGCCCTCATTATATCTAATCTCCCAACCTGGGCAAGCCACACTAAATCATTCTGCATCAACTGCCACTGGGCAAGTTATATTGGTTGCACATAAATGAGCTCATGTTCGTGGAAGGAATCTGAGCTTCAAGGGAATGTAAAAATATGTATCAGGACCCAAAACTCCTTCACACAGCGTTGAATCTCTCCAGAAGTCTCTCTCTCTCTCTCTCTCTCTCTCTCAGAATGCGTGGTGCAAAAATGTCGCCGAAAAAGAGGCAGGAACTGGTCGCCTTTAAATAGCGCTCCCCCAGTCCCTTCCCGACTGCAAAACGCTCCTCTCAACCTGTCGTTGCTAGCGGCAGGCTGTAAGGCAGGGGGCGCCACTCAATATCCGGTCCGGGGTGCTACCGGGGCGTTGCACGCTCGACTGACATCATGATCTGCGGGCGCAAGAGATCTTGGCGGTGGTGTTTAGCGCTGCCGCAAAATGTCTGGTCAATTTCGTGAGCGGCGCAAACATCGCCGCGCTCAGGCGCTAGTTGCTTTGCGCCCTATGAGCGCTCTCTTAGGGCGCTAACGGGAGGCGCAAAGCAACCGAACTTTTGCCCCATGAGCTTTTATTAAATAAGACATTCTGCGAGATTCCAAATGTTAGATTTGTTGATATGAGATATAGATATAAAAAGTAAGGCACTTATTATCTGAACACACATGAACTCCTGCCTTGGCACTGGTCTGGGTTGTGAAAAGGAGACTGTTTTCAGTTGGATGCAAGGCTATGGATTGTGCTGGAAGATAATGTAATAGCCCTCTTGTAGCTTGAAGTTTAAATGGGGCAGGAAGGGGTGAGGAGCAGAAGAGGGCATGTGATGAGGATTAGATTGAACTCTAATTCAATTGTTTCTGCTTGACCAAACAAATGTTCTTGCTAATGGCCCGCAATTCCCTGTTTGTTATCTGAAATGCTGGAAAGGGAAGTATTTCTAACAGTTAAACACAATGGGGGAGAAATTCAGTTGCTTAGCACCTCCCACTAGCACCTGGCGAGGGCGCTAACAGGGCGCTAATGAAGTAGCGCCGGGGCGAGGTGAATCCAGTGCCGCACACCAAATCCAGTCGCCCCTTAGCGCCGCCGCGAACAGTTACCGCCTGGGGCTTTAGTGCCAGGCAGATCGTGACGTCAGTGAGCATGCAACGCTCACTGAGCGCCCGATCTGCCAAATTGATTATTGCCCCTTGCCTTAGCGCCTCGCCCTGACAACAACAGGAAGAGGAGGCACGAAGCAGGCGGACGGCGACTCGAAGGGCACTATTTAAAGGGATCAGTCACAGCTGTCAGGTTGGTGCTGTTTCACTGCTTCCTTGTCAGTTTGCGATTGTGCAAGAGTTTAATTCAGTCATTTAAAGGTTCTTTAGTATCATGAGTGTTGTCGCTACTAAAAATGTTACATTTATTCTGACAAAATTTCAAAGTGCTAAAATTGGTTTACTTACATTAATGGGGGCTGTACTGGCAGTCGATCTCACCCTCCAGGATCTACTGCGGAGGGAGCGGAGGCAGCGAGAAAGATTGCAAGATGTGGCCAGAGGGAGGAGGAGGGCCATCAGGGCTCTCAACAGGAGGCCTTACTCTCCGAGGGTATTCCAAGAGCAGTTCTCCTACCTTCAATTAAGCCAGGAGCAGTGTATTAGAAGGCTCCACTTCAGCAAGGATGTGGTCACCGAACTCTGCCACCACCTGCAACCAGACCTCGAGCCTCAGATCAGGTCGACTACGGCTCTCTCAGTGGCAGTCAAGGTCACCGTTGCCCTCAATTTCTTTGCCAGTGGTTCCTCCCAGTCTGCAACAGGAAATATAGCGAACATCTCAGTTCACTGTCCATTGCTGCATCCAGGAGGTCACAGAGGCTCTCTACAGTAGGAGAAGGGACTACATTTCCTTCCCCATCACCAGAGAGAAGCAGGACAAATGTGCATGTGGCTTTGCCAGGAGAGCGGGCTTCCCCATGGTGCAGGTGCCATTGATTGCACCCACGTGGCTTTGCGGGCACCGCATAATAATCCTGAGATCTTCCGTAATCGCAAAGGCTACCGTTCACTTAATGTGCAGTTGGTGTGCGACCACAGACAGCGAATCCTCAATGTGCCCGCTATTCTGGCAGCAGCCACGATGCCTTCATCCTGCGCCAGACCAGTGTGCCAGCACTCTTCCAGCCACCACATCAAGCTCGCGGCAGGCTGGTTGAAGACAAGGGCTATCCGCTCTCCACCTGGCTCATGACTCCCCTCCACAACCCCAACACTCCTGCTCAGCACTCATATGCTGCCACCAGGAACATCATTGAGCAGACCATCGGGGTGCTCAAGCAACAGTTCCGCTGCCTTGACCGCTCGGGAGGAGCCCTCCTGCACTCTCCGGAGTGGGTGTCCCATTTCGTCATGGTCTGCTGCATGCTCCACAACTTGGCCATCATGATAGCCCAGCCCTTGCCACCAGGGATTGCAGGACCACCTCAGGATGAGGATGAGGAGGTGGAGGAGGAGTAGTAGTAGGAGGAGTAGGAGGAGCGAGGGACGAGGCAGCCACTTAATCGGCCTTCTGGAAGGGTGGTCCGTGACCGCATCATCAGACTGCGGTTCCAATAAATTAAACCCCAGATCCCCGTTGCTCATCACATCCCTATCATTCTATCCCTGTCGCAGGCCATATCACAGCGCAAAGCTGAAATGAGAAACACCACAAAATCATCCAAAGCCAATTAATAAATTTATCAATAATCAGTGAACACATATTTACAACAACAATATTATCTATTCACCCTCGTGCAATCCCTGAGTGCCCCTCGTTAGTGTCTTTGCCTACTCTAGTGCTCCTACAAAGTGTTGACCCCATGGCTGCAGCAGGGCGGGTGGAAGGCTGCGGAGTGTCCGTGCGGGAGACTTCAGATGGCCTTGCAGGATGCCCTCGACCAACTCTAGGCCTGGAAGGCCCGGCTGTAGATTGCACCACCTCAGCATGGGTGGCAGCAGTCTGGGCTGGCTGGATGACAGGCAGCGACAAGGGCAATGGCGGAGTGGCAGTGGTGGGAGCAGGAATATTGTCATCCTGAGAGAGGGCAGCAGCTTCCTGCTCCACTGACCCACTGACATTCCCCCGGGGCAGCACCTCAGCATCCCTACCAAGCTGCTGGAGCACAGATTGCTGGCCGCTGTAACACCTCGAAAGCCCTGGTGGACGATGGTTGACCCAACCACGATGGCAGCAGTCAGAGCTTGCGGGACATCAAACTGACACTGCATGAGAGCAGTCTGAGAATCGATGGCACCAAGCATAGACTGCATTACAGCACTAAGACGTTGCGTTGCTTCCGCCTGTGCTGCAATGGAAGCTGCGACATCGCCCATCACACACGGCATGCGGTCTGGGTCGCCACGGTCTCTCTGGGTGTCCATCATCCTTTGCAAACTGGAAATGATGGGCTCCATGGTGTGCGCAGAGCTCTGTGCAATGTTGGAGGCGGACTCCTCCACGCTCCTTACCATTGCCGAGAGGCTGTCAAGCACCCTTGCCAATGCACCTATCATCTCCATGTGCATGCCCATCACCCTTCTTCTAAAGGCCTCCCCATCGAGGTGCTCATCTGAGTCCTGTGCAGCAGAACTCGCGCGCGAACTTGCCCTCTAGGGAGCTGGCCCCCGAGCTACCCTTCTCCCCTGGCCTTGCTGCAGCCCACTCGGTGCCTCACCCTGTGCAGATCCCGCTACTATACTAGCCTCTAAAGAATGTGAAGTGCCAGTATCTGAGCTGGTGCCTGCGAGTGAGACATGCAGTGACACGGTGTTCTTCCTCCTCCTCTTCCCCCGCCTCGCTCTCTACGGTGCCCTCAGGGACAGGCTGCTCAGCTGCTTGCTGATTATCTGAAACCATAAAGGCACAAGAGTCGGGTTAAGGTGAGGGGAGGGGGGCAGGAAGGGAGAAACGCATGCATACAGCATGATTAGCTGGAAAGTGGGAAAGGATTGTGGGGTGAGGAGGAAGTGGGATGAGAGAAGGAGTAGGGATGAACCATTGTTGTCCCCAAGGGGGTCGCCAGTGGCCACGGCGCCCACCACCTGGCGCCCAATAATTTGTAGCACTCTTTCCTCCAGCTCAGAAATTGGTTGGGTGTCAGGTTGTCCCCTGCCTGTGCGCTCCTGCTCCCTCCTGTTGTGAGCGACCTTAGCCTGCAAGAGAAAGGAGAGAGTGTGAGTGAGTGTGGAGCAATATGTTTGGGAGATGTGCCTGCCATAGTTGAATAGCTGTCATTGTGTGCAAGGTGTGAGATGTGAGTGTTGGTAGGTGGAGATTGTTGGTGGGTGAGTGCTGGGGGTGTGGTGCTTTGGGCAGTGTGTGCAGACTGTGGTTCAGATGGTGGTATGTAGCATTTGTTGAAGCATTGACTCACCCTGACCACCCGAGTGAGGTCGTTAAATTTCTTCCTGCACTGTGTGTGGGTCCTGGGGACCACAGTGCTGCCTGAGACATGCTGGGCTACCTCCCTCCACATGGCGCGGAAGACTTGTGGCCCGGGCCTCCTGCCACTTGCCGGGTACAGCACCGCCCTCCGTCTCTCCACAGCGAAGACCAACAACGCCAATGCCTGGTCACAGAATCTGCGAGCTCTCTCCCTCGGCCATTGATCTGCCATAATGACACCTGTGGTCCAGTTCCTTCTCCTTGGCCCTCTGCTGTTTGCTGAGACAGCTGGAGAACCAGCAATGCTGAGAATGAGGTTCTGCAGCATGATTGAACCTCCCCTTTAAGAACTGGAAAGAGCCTCTGGCAATGATGACCAGCGATTAGACTGCACCTGAAATTGCTTAGCGATGTGAGTCTAACGCCACTGAGCTCGGTCATTAGCGCTTGATTTAGCGCTGCCATCCTTTCTTTGAGCGATGACACTGAATTTTGCGTGCAGCGAGATTCATTAGTGCCTGGTGCTAAATCTCAAACTTTTCCAAAGTTAGCACCCACTCCTGGGCTATAATGAATTTCTCCCCCATACTGTTCGGAACAACATGACTACTCTTATGAAAATGAGAAGTCACACAACACCAGGTTATAGTCCAACAGTTTTATTTGAAATTACGAGCTTTCGGAGCTCTGCTCCTTCTTCAGGTACAGGTACAGTGAGGGTACTCTTATGAAACTGCGTTCCAGTTGAGTGCAGTCTCAATTTTAAAATAGATGACTAGTATAACCATATAAATCAAATACAAGTCTGTATGGGTTAAAATGGGGGAATTTGGTTTTCAAGACTGCCTATCTGCAAGGACATCATTGATCTGATGAAGAAGTCATTGCACTGCTGACCACTGGTGTTGGATTCATTTCATCTAATCTTAGATTCTGGGTCGATTAGAGCAGGAAATCAATCAGCCTCAGCAAGAAATTCAAAAGATGATCATGGGACAGAGCGCCAAACGCCACCTGCCTGCCCCCAACAAAATAGTTCTTTTTGTTTAAATTCACATGTACAGATGCACTTTATGTAATTAAAAAAATAACATACGTAGAAGCAGGAAGCAAAGGGCCAAGAGGTTTCAAACAAAAACACCCAATACAACTTGTTACAGTACGTTCCGTGTATTGAAGGCACTTTCAGAAGATAAATACAGTGATAACAATGGAAAGAACTTACTCATTTTACAATAAAAGATTAATATTCTATTTTCATCCATCAATCACTTCGGCCCTTCCCCCTTCCCCCCTTTGCCTTGATTGGTGCAGATAACCAATGACACTTTCTTTTTGGAGGTGGTGGCGGGCGGGGGTAAAAGTACCGTCCTGTTGTAAGCACCTTTCAGGGTAGGTTCAGCCCTACTCCCAATGTTTGGCATTTTCGGTCTTGCGGGTGCTCTGGTAAATGTCCTTTTTTAAATCCACTGGGTCATATTTCCTTAATTTATTCATGTAAATGTGACTTGCCTTGCGCCAATTTTAAAAAAATGTTACATAGGGTGAGGTAAAATTATGTTACTATTGGAAAGATGCATTGAAGCACTGTTTAATTTCAAGTGAGATCACATAGAATAGCAATAAATACTGTTGATACTGGATTATTAGTGCAAAAGGTCGCGGAAACTATTTGCGCTGAATGTAATTTACGCTTAAAATTCCACGATCTTTTGCGCTGGTTTCGCCCATTTTGGGTGAATTACACCGAAAAAAACCCAGCACAACCAAGTGGAAACTCCAGGCCAGATCCATCAGTATTGGAGTGGAGAATGAACGACAGCTATGGGTCACTGACCAGAATGGGGGTGAAGCAAAAGCATTGCAACTCTGTTCCAAAAAGTTAATCACCACCATTTTCATCAACAGGAGCAGCTGTTTGCAGTTTTCAGGCCAAAAGGAAAAGGAAAGAGATTTGTAACATTAAGCATCAAGGGGAACGCCTCAACATCTCATACAATTAGCGAGATCCAAAGCCACGCACAATCAACAAGAAGTTACAAATGTACAAACAATGAAGAGCAGGAAAAGAACCTCTGGTCTATCCAGCCTATCCCACACAATTGTGATACCTTGTGCATCACAATATAGAGAGACCCCCCCAGAGACTTTGGTATCTCTTGCCACCTTTAATATGTGGTCCCAGTATTTCTTCCATTGCTTCAGGCACTAATTATATCTCAGACCCTGAACCAACCATTAACACCGAGTTGTGTCAAAACCAAAACTGTCCATGGCTTCTGTGATCTCCAAACAGCATGTCAAACTACAGTTGTCCAACTTGGAGTTGATCTCAAAAAGTCAGTTGGCTATAGTAATTATGCGATCTACTGTTGATGAATGGGTTTAGGCCAGGGCCTGAAATGCAGACCTTTGAGTCAGAAAAGTCAATAGTCCCATTTACGCGAAACAAACTTATTCTAAAAAAAAACTGATCCCAATACTTCTTTTGGGAAAAATGCCATTCTCTCCTCCACATAGCAAAATGAAGCTCTGTAATAATTCCAGACTCTCCATTTAGGAGCCTTGCTTTAGTAATGGTCACCTTTAATAAGCCGGATTAAGGATGTCAATAAGCAATTTGAAGCCATCATGTAGGCAGCCGAAGGGTGAATGGAGAGGAAGGAAAAAAATGATCTCCTGCAGCAAGTGGGCAACAAGTTATTCAAGTACAGATGAACCAGTGCCAGTTGAGATTAAGTGCAGTCTGTGACAGCACAATAGAATCTCATTGAAAATCCAATGACAGTAATTATCTTTAATAGAAGAGAGAGAAAAGGCAAGGGCCTCTCGAGGACAGCAAAGGAATCATAAAGTTTTTTTCCCCCCAATTAAGTACATGTCACTAAAATGAATGTAAACTAAAATTGCAAAATAATTACATTAATAGCACTAAAATGATTCATTTTGCATTAAAATCATGTTCAAAGATTTTCTTTTGTCCAAGATGGACTTTCCTTCGCCCTTTTTTCTGTGTTTACTTAAACAGACGGAGTCCCTAATGACCCCCCCATCTTTATTCTCTCCCGTGTAAGGAACTGCATAGTTCTGATCTAAAAATTAGCTTTGTATCCCAATTAATCACTTGGAGAAAATAAACGATGCCCACCACATTCTCCCATTACCTCAGAAGGTGAAAATTACCAGACAATCAGACCTCTTCATACTTGTCCACATTTATTTAGAGATTAAAATGCACAGAAGCAATATACTACAACACATCCAACACACACACACACACACACACACACACTCTCCAGTCCCCGTCACAAACTCCATTCCCTAGCCACAGAAACCATCCCTCTCCCTAGTCACTGTCTGAGGCTGCATCAGACGGTTTGCAACCTTAGCGTGCTCATTTGACCCAGAGCTGAGCTTCTAATCTGCTCCATCACCAAGTCTGCCTACTTCCACCTCCGTAACATTGCCTATCTCCACCCCTGCTCAGCTCATCTGCTGCTGAAACTCTCACCCATGCCTTTGTTACCTCTAGACTTGTCTATTCTAATGCTCTCCTGGCTAGCCTCCCATCTTCCACCTTCCATAAACTTGGACTCATCCAAGGCGCTGCTGCCCTTATCCTAACTCGCACCAAGTCCTGTTCACCCATCACCCCCGTGCTCGCTGACTTACATTGGCAAAGCCTCAATTTTTAAAATTCACATCCTTGTTTCCAAATCGCTCCATTGCCTCACCCCTCCCCATCTCCGTAACCTCCTCCGGCCCTACAATCCTCAGAAATCTCTGCGCTCCTCCAATTCTGGCCTCTTGCGCATCCCCGATTTTAATCTCCCCACCACTGGTGAACATGCCTTCAGCCAAGACCCTGGAATTCCCTCCCCAAGTCTCTCTGCCTCTCTCTCCTCCATTAAGACGCTACTTAAAACCCACCTCTTTGACAAAGCTTTTGGTCACCTGTCCTAATATCTGCTTATGCGGCTTGGCGTCAAACTTTGTTTGATAACACTTCTGTGAAGCGCCTTGGGATGTTTCACTACACATTAAAGGCGCTATATAAATGCAAGTTGGGATTCACGCAGCT
Organism: Squalus acanthias; assembly: GCA_030390025.1. Classification (NCBI taxonomy): domain Eukaryota; kingdom Metazoa; phylum Chordata; class Chondrichthyes; order Squaliformes; family Squalidae; genus Squalus; species Squalus acanthias. Next base: position 37,519,964 of record CM059441.1, on the reverse strand, counting down.
CGGGAACCACGCCTGTCAACCTGAGGCGGAAGCTCAGTGGCCATTGAGCGAGGTCATTAATGCAGAGCATGGAAATCCCAATAAATACTCCCACATGAACCTGCTTACTTGCCTATGGAAAGGCTCTTGCTGACACCATTTTGAGCACAGATTTAGGGGGGTGAAATTGGGTATCGCCCCGTTTGGAGCGCTAACTTTTGAAATTTTGAAAATTTAGCGCCAGGTGCTAAGGATTCTGAACTTCTACTAAGTTAGGTGTACTCTTTTGGGTACGAACAAATAAACTGTAAATTAACAAAACTACATTAAATGAAACTTAAACAAATTAAATTAAAATTTGGTTGGCCAGGGTGATGGTACACTCCAGACCCTGCGGAGCGTGCCGGTGGACACCGCGTGCTCCATCTCCAGGGCCACGGAAGAGAGGCAGGCAGTCGGGCCAAATGACCCCCTCGACCGCCCGCTGCCTGGACCAGTTGATGGCCACTTTGGCCAGGCCCAGAAGCAGTCCTACGAGGAGGTCCCCCGACCTGCCCACTCCCCTCAGCACCGGGTGATCAAAGATCAGGAGCGTGGCTTAGTTAGGTGTTAGCGCCCCAGGAAGGAAGTGGGGCACTAAATCAAGCGCTAATGACCTCAGTGGGGCGCTACAGGGGCGCTACCAGCAGAACGCTAATGAATTTCAGGTGCAATGCATTCAGCAATGATCCTTCACACTGGTTCCTTCCAGCTCTTAAAGGGGAGGTTGCATCAGTGGGTGGGTGCTCATTTTCAGCATTGCTGGCTTTGAGGCGACCTGCGAGCAAATGAATCCCCCGATGGCTGTGGTTGTTCCCACTCCCAGAGAGAGAGCTCGTCGGTTCACAGACGTGGCATTGGCGGTGTTGATGGCTGCAGTGGAGCGAAGGAGGGCAATGCTATTCCTGGCCACTGGAAGGAGGCCATCGCCTCAGGTGTTCAGGGCAATGTGGAGGGAAGTGGCCCAGGAGTCCGCCTCCAACATTGCACAGAGCTCTGCGCACACCATGGAGCCCATCATTTCCACTCTGCAGAGGATGGTGGACTCCCTGAGAGACTGTGGGGACCCAGACCTCATGATGCGTGTCATGGGCGATGTGGTAGCTTCCATTGCCGCACAGGTGGAAGCCACGCAATGTCTTAGTGCTGTAATGCAGTCTATGGTTGCTGCCATCGAGTCTCGGACTGCTCTCATGCAGCCTCAGCTTGATGCCACGAAAGATCTGACTGTTGCCATCATCGCTGGGTCCACCACAGTCCACCGGGGATCTCACGGTGTCGCAGCAGGCCAGCAATCTGTGCTCCAGCAGATTGGTAGGGATGCTGAGGTGCTGCCTCGGGGGAGTGGGTCAGTGGAGCAGGAACCTGCTGTCCTCTCTCAGGATGACAGCATTCCTGATCCCACCACTGCCACTCCGCCATTGCACTTGTCGCTGCCTGTCAGCCAGCCAGTCCAGACTGCAGCCTAAGATAGTGCAGTCTACAGCCGGGCCTTCCAGGCTCAGAGCTGGTCAAGGGCATCCTGCAAGGTCATCTGTAGTCTCTGGCACCAACACTCAGCAGCCTTCCACCAGCCCTGCTGCAGCCACTGAGGAGACACTACGTAGGAGCAGTAGATTAGGCAAGGGGACTGTAAAGAGGGGAGGCAAGGGTTTGCACAAGGGTGATTAGTCAATATTGTTGTTGTATATATGTGGTTAATGGTTTTTGATAAATTTATTACTGGAATGTTGCAGATTTGATGCTGTGTCTCATTTCAGTTCTGGGGTGTGATATGGAATCACAGAGTGATGGAATGATGGCGACGTGCTCAGCAACCGGAACGAGGACTCAAAGTCACTGGAAACGAAGTCTGATGAGGCGGTCATGGACCGACCTTGCAGAACACCGATCGAGTGGCTGCCTCCTCCGTCGCTGCTGTCCGTCCTTCTGTTCCTCCTGCTCCTCTTCTTCCTCCTCCTCCTGAGGTGGTGTGGCTATGCCCTTATAACGGCCAAGTTGTGCAGCATGCAGCAGACGACGATGAAAAGTGACACCCGCTCAGCTGAGTACTGGAGGGCTCCTCCCGAGCGGTCAAGGCAGTGGAACTGTTGCTTGAGCACTCCAATGGTCTGCTCAATGATGTTCCTGATGGCAGCATGGTTCTCATTATATGAGTGCTGGGCACGAGTGTTGGGGTTGCGGACGGGAGTCATGAGCCAGGAGGAGAGTGGATAACCCTAGTCTCTCAGCAGCCAGCTGCAAGCTTCACGTGGTGGCTGGAACAGAGCTGGCACTCCGGTCTGGCGCTGGATGAAGACATCGTGGCTGCTGCCAGGATAGCGGGCATTGACGGTGAGGATTCACTGTCTGTGGTCGCACACCAACTGCACATTAAGTGAGTGGTATCCTTTGCATTTACGGAATACCTCAGGATTGTTAGGAGGTGCCCGCAAAGCGACGTGGGTGCAGTCAATGGCGCCCTGCACCATGGGGAAGCCTGCTATCCTGGCAAAGCCACATGCATGCTCGCGCCGCTTCTCTCTGGTCATGGGGAAGGAAATGTAGTCCCTTCTCCTTCTGTACAGAGCATCTGTGACCTCGTGGATGGAGCAATGGACGGCAAACTGGGAGATGTTGGAGATGTCGCCTGTCGTACACTGAAATGATCCGCTAGCATAGAAGTTGAGGGCGACAGTGACCTTGGCTGCCACTGAGAGAGGTCCTGATCTCAGGCTCGATGTCTGGCTGCAGGAGGTGGCAGAGCTCTGTGAAGTGGAGCCTTCTAACACACTGGTCCTCAGTGAAATTCATGTCGGGGAACTGCTGCCGGAATACCCTGGGTGGGTAAGGCATCCTGTTGAGAGCCCTCCTACCTCTGGTCACATTTTGCACTCTTTCTCTCTGCCTCAGTTGCCTCCGATGTTGACGCTGGAGGGCGAGGTCCAGTGCCAGTACAGCCCCCATGAAAGGATATAAAATATTGCACTTTCAAATCTCCCCTCAATGAAACTCAATAATCTTTATGTGCCAGAATACTTGGTGAAATGCAAAACGCGCAAATTGGTCAAAAGGCCTCTTTGCCGATGTGAAATTAACAACGCAGCATTGTTGGCCGACGAAAACTACACCGGAAGTGAACGCCTTTAAATAGCGCTCCTCCAGGGGACATCCGACTGAAAGCCGCCTCCTCTACCTGTTGTTGTTAACGGCAGGCGCACAAGCAAGGGGCGAGAGGCAATTTATCATCCGGGGCGCAACCGGGTCGCTGCACACGGCAATGATGCCACGATCTCCGAGCGCAGGAGATCGAGGTGCAACGTCTTACCACTGCCGCAAAGCTCCCGCTGAATTTAGCGGGCGGTGTTGATATCGCCGCGCCCGGTCGCAAACCATTTGCGCCCAGTTAGCACCCCCGGAGGCGCTAACAGGAGGCGCAAAGGAGCCCAATTTCTAGCCCTAGGTGTCTAGAGTTTGCAGGTCTTTTCTGCAACCTCGGAAGCCACTCTCACCACATTGCTAGTAACTATCACACCATTGACAGATTGCTTCTCTGATCTCTGCTTGACCTGCCATTTATTACATCAGCTTATACTGTCTCACCTTGGTCCTCAGAATCGGACCAGGATGAGCCCCAACATCAACAGCAGTACCACCAACTTTCTCCTCAACGACCTGATGCTCCACAGGACAGGGGGCATCAGCGCAGGGCTGCACTGTGCTGGAGGCGATACCCCCAACACAGGGTATACAGGCAGAGGATGAGCTTCCTCAACATGACTGAGCAGCAGTGTCAAAGGAGGCTCAGGCTATCGCGCCAGGTCATCGCAGACATCTGCAGCTTTCTGGACCAAGACCTGCAGCCCAGAGGACCTGGTGGACACGCCTTACCAGAGGCTGTCAAAATAACCAGCGCCCTCAACTTCTTCACCTCAGGCTCTTTCCAGGGATGTGCAGCAGACATTTGCAGCATCTCGCAGTCGGCCGCCCACAGATGCAGCACACAGGTGACCGACGCCATGTTTGACAAGTCAGCCAATTATGTCAACTTTGCCACTGATGATGCCAGTGTTACTGAGCGGGCGCTCGGCTTTGCCACTCTGGCTGGCTTCCCACAGGTGCAGAACATCATCAACTGCACACATGTGGCCATCAGGGCACCCCCACATCACCCAGGAGTGTTTGTGAACCGCAAGGGCTTCCACTCTCTCAATGTTCAGCTCGTCTGCAACCATAGAAAGATCATCATGCATGTGTGCGCTAAATTCCCTGGCAGCTGCCATGACTCTTTCGTCCTGCACCAGTCCATCCTCCCTCAGCTCTTCACAACGACAAACAGACTTACTGGCTGGCTGCTTGGAGACAAGGGCTATCCACTGAAGACATGGCTCATGATACTCTTGAGGAGGCCAAGCAATGAGGCTGAGGAGCGTTCTAATGAAAGCCACATGTCCACCAGATGTGTCATAGAGCAGACAATAGGCATGCTCAAAATGGGCTTCAGATGTCTTGACAGATCTGGAGGAGCCCTTCAGTGCGCACCAGCCAGAGTCTCCAGAATCATCATCGTCTGCTGCACGCTGCATAACATATCGCAGCAGCGAGGATTGGAGCTGCAGGAGGAGCAAGGCACAGAGCGCACAGCCTCTTCAGAGGAGGAGCATCAGCTGGAAGATGAGGAGGAGCAGGAGGAACCTGTGGTCCAGATGCCAGCAGCACATTGCTGCCAGGGAGGTCAGGGATGGCCTCATCATGGCCAGATTTACTTAACTTCCTGCATTGCACCCATATGGCTGCCACATGCTGTGCGAAGTTTCCCCCCTGCCAACTACACCATAAAGCATCCCTACATTGCTTTCACACTGACCCCCATTTCTGGAGATAATGTTATGTCTCACCATTCACTCCAACTCACTAAGCCACTTCCAAATAACAATAACACTTCTTTAAACACCCATGTGCATCTACTTCTGTGTCATTTTCCTTTTACGCATGCTTCTACAAGGTGCAACCCCTGTGGCTTCAGCAGAGGTCGAGGCAGGCTGCTCACTTCCCAGCTGCGACTGTGTAAACACTTTTGGCGGACGTCCTCTGGGTTTTGGAGCCTCTGATGGGCCCAACAAAGTCTGCTCCTCTTGCGACTGTGCAGGGGCAGACTCTGCCCTCGCAATCCAAGGAGCATCTGGGGCTCTGACTGGGGGGTCAATGGGGGAGAAGTGCGAATGCTTTGAGAGGAGCCCCCATTTCCATGTCCCCTCTCACCATCATCCCTCTCATGGGCCACCCGCACTTCCCAGCTAGCAAGGAGCTGGAGAGCACCTTGCTGCACAGCAGTGGGGCCATGAGGACCCAAGTCTACACTGACATCCCTCCTAGAGGAGGTCTATGAGCCTCTGCCATCTATTGTCCATAGGTAGCACGTGCTCATGTGAGTGGCATATCAGCTGCTCCATGCAGGTGGCCATCCTTTCTATGGAGGAGCCTACAGTCGCCATCGCCTGCGACACGGTGATGCTCATGTTGGAGATGGACTCCTCCATTCTCTGCACATTTGGAGACATCACGGCTGCAAAGCCTGCCAGAGCCTCCTGCATTTCTTGCTGCCCCTCCAGGATCACCCTCTTTCTCGATGGTCCCCGAGGCTCAGCGTCTGCATGCAGCTGAGCAGAGCTTGGAGCGTCCTGCGCCCTCCGGTGAGGAGTCTCCACTGCTGTTCCTGTTAACACCAGCTCTTGATGGACCTGTGGGAGAGTAAAGAGATGATTTAGAAATTATATAATAAGAATGGGTAATGATACCATTATGCACATGATGAACATTCACTGACTGCTGACATCAGTCACCATATATGAGTGACTGCTGTATGCCATGTGGCTGTATGAGATGTAATTCTGTCACCAGGTTGCTGAGAGGTCCCTCCTCTCTCTGTCTCCCACAGCCAGCAGCTCTGCAACTCTTGAGACCTTCAGGGCCACCTCCTCTGCTGGAGTTAAAGTGCTGAAGGATGGAGGGCCACCTCCGCCTCTCTCCCTCTCCCTGTTGTTGTGCACTCTTCTCCTGAAAGGAGGAAAAGAAGAGAAGTTTGAGTGAGAGTGATGGCATGAGTGTAAGTATTGTGTGGGTTACATCTGTAGAAGGTGACTATGAGGAAGTGTGTTGCCAATGCCACACACTTTCTGTGGTGTTAGTTGGTGTGATTGCATTAGGATGAGGGTGAGTGTGAGGGGTGGTTAGTCAGAGGGGGATGTGTGTATGTAGATAGAGAGAGAGGGATGGGTGGACGTGCAAGGTATGTTGGTGTCAGTAATGATGTGCAGGCGTAGGTTTGGGAAGGCAGGGTGATGGGGATGTGGTGACCGGCACAGCAGGATGAAGGTGAGTGTGGCTTTGCACTCACTTTTCCTGATCTCATCAGATCATTCAAACACTTCCGGCACTGCACCCAGGTCCACCTCAGCACATCCCTGCTGTTCACCTCCTCAGCTATTTGGAGCCAGGCTCTTTTGGTCTCTTGGGGAGGTCTCTTCTGCCCATCAGCAGGGAAGAGGACCTCCCTGCGTGCTCTGACTCCCTCCACAAGAATATGTAGGAAGTCATCGGAAAATCTGAGTGCAGCCCTCTGTCTTTGGGAAGTCATGTTTAGAAATCTCAGCAATAACAAGATCCTCCAATATACTCCCTCCACAATCCTAGATGAACCTTCAAATGCGATGTGGCCAAGGCTGCTTTAAATATCCCCATTGGAAATGAGTCATCGATGATATCATCAGACCTGTACCATTTAATAGGACTGGGAAACGCGTATGTCTGCCTTAATAGGGGCCATTACGCTAAAGTCGCTCTGAAGAGCGGGCTGATCAATACATCGCGGTACCGACCCGCCACGCGGCCCGCACGCACCCGACCCGACTCAGTAAGGAAAATTCCGGCCAGAGTCTTGAATGCTAAATATAGAAGATTATTTCTGATGTGCGTTCTTATTGCCCCCTGCACAACCTGTGGCTCAGTGAATAGAAGACCAAATACGATGGCAAATCCCTGAATTATGAGGATGTCTTTTCTTTGTAGAAAAAGTGATAGTCTCCTTGAATATTGTCTTTAATAAATACTATCTGAGCAGACTTACAGCACAATAAACAATGAGTTAATGGCCCAAAAGTCCTGTATCATAAGAGCTAGGCACACCCTCCCAGCTGCACTGGTTCTTGAAACATGCGAATAGAGGAAAGTACAGATATCATGAAGAAGGATTCAATTAAAGTGGCCCTGCCGATGATGCCAAACACTGGGTAGCCCAACAGGGATACACACATCAAAAATACATTTGGAATAGACATTTCATTGACTAAGTTGACTGGGGGCTATTTAATGCATACTATCTTTAGCACAGAACAAAGAAAATCTCACACAGACATCCTGAACACACAGTCTACTGAAGCCATTTTACTTCGATATTCTTGATTTCACCATGGTCAGATTACACATTTTGCAATGTTTCTGTACACACAGAAATTACAGTACAGGTTGGCCCAGACAGTCTCTGTTGGCGTTTATCCTCCCATATCCCTCAATCCCTATTTCAGATCTGTATATAAATGCAGGCAATGTGGAACAGTATGAGTTCTAGTAGTATTTTCAAAATACTATTTTTTTTGGGTGGGGGGGGGGGGGGAACTAAATGACAGCACATACTGGTGAGGAGAATGAGGTCAGTCTCTGCCAAGAATTCTACACGTGGGCGGCAGGGGGTGGGGAATGAGAGAGAGAGAGAGAGAGAGAGAGAGAGAGAGAGAAACAGAGAGATAGAGAAAGAGAGAGAGACAGGGAGATACACACATACATAGAGAGAGAGAGACAGAGAGAGAGAGCGAGAGCGAGAGCGAGAGCGAGAGAGAGAGCGTGTACCACAGAGACCGAGCGAGACAAAAAGAGGCAGAAACAAAGAGAGAGAGACAGAGACAGAAAGAGACAGAAAGAACGAGAATGCTTGTGAACCATCTCGTGGCCAGTTAGAAAGCAAGCAGCCCCTTGCTCGATGTAAATTCATCCCCTCATGCCAGGCAATAGAGAAAAGTGAAAGAGGCAACAAATTGTGTAAGCTCTGACGAAAGGTCATTGACCTGAAATGTTGGGCTGGATTTTGCCAGTGTGGGCGGGCTGGGGCGTGTCAGGTGGCATTCGTGTCAGGACCCCGACTCCGACGTGAAGTGGGAAAAGTGCGATTTTCCCCTAATTGGGCAATTGATTTCCTGCATGTGGGAACCACTGGCCCAATGAGTCTTTTCATCCAGAAAGTCGCCTCCGATGACGTCATCAATGCTGCTGGATTTAAGGCCTGCAAGCAGTCTTGCTTCTTCTGGAGACTGCAAACTTTATGGCCATTGTAGTAAGGAATTCATTGATCGACTATGTCAAGCAGTAGGCCAAAGTGTGCTCCAAGGTTCGATGAGGCCTCCCTCCAAGCTCTGGTGGAGGGAGCAAGATCGAATAAGGAGGTGATCTTCCCTTCCTCAGGGAGAAAAAAGCCACCCCAGCAGACTAAAGCTGTGTGGCTGCAAGTGGCCCAGGAGGTCAACTCCATCTCGATGAGCCGCAGAACCTGGCTGCAGTGCAGGAAGAGGTTTCATGACCTTTTACGCACAGGAAAAGTGAGTATGACTTTCCCATAACCCTCAATCTCATCCCCATCGCCTCTCCTCACCAGCGCTCTGCTTTGCCAACCTCTTCCTCCACATCCCACTTGACACTTGCATCCCTGCACCCTTACCCATTCCCTCTCTCTCTCTATGGTCACATTCACTTAACTATTCGACCATGCAGCCCTCACACTCCCTATCACTGTGATGCAACGACAACAACTTACTTACCCTTTGTCTCCTTCTAAGCATCTATGCAATGGATTCTCTACACTCGCTCCTTCATTCTCACTCAAACCCCACTTGTGTCCCTCATTACAGGAAAAGAGAGCCCACAATCAGAGGGAAAGAGCGAGGACAGGAGGAGGGCCACCCTCAGTAGCCCAGCTCACCACCTGGGAGGAGGCAGCCTTGGAAATCGCCGGGACCGAGGACAATTCCTAAGTGGGGGACGGACAGACGGGCGCATCACAGCAAGCTGGTGACAGAATAGTTTGGCATCTCTCTCATTGACATTGCATGAGTCACTGATAATGATTCTGATGCTCGAACAGATTGACTTATGATCATCTGCACTATTCAATGTGCATGCAACCTTTACCTCACATCTCTAACTCTTTGCTTTACTCCCTCACAGGACCATCGAAAGCCCCCATTCCCCACTAGCCAGGAGGACCAGCCTGAGCCTGAAGACTCCTCAGAGGAAGCTGCAACCTCTGAGGGCGCAGCGTCAGCAGAATTCAGCGCACCCAGCACCACCGCAGACACTCACACCTCGGTGGGACCTTCGGGACATAGAGTAGTGTTGTCACCTGGTGTATCACAGCTCACAAGTGAGCATCAGCAATGGTGGAGACAGGAACAGCAGTGGAGAGTCCTCGTCAGAGGGGGCAGGACTCTGCCAGCTTGGCTCAGCTGCATGTCGACCCTGTGCCTCCGGGTCCATCCAGAAGGAGAGCGGTGCTGGAACTCCAGGAACAGGTGCAGGAGTCTCTGCCGGGTTTTGTCTCCAGGGTCGCTGCGAGTGTGGAGCGAATGGAGGAGTCCATCGCGAACATGAGCAGAGCCTTTGTGGAGGCATTGGCGCATGAACGCATCACCACGGACTGGATGGCAACCTCCGTGGAAAGGATGGCTACCTCCATGGTAAGGCTGGCTACCATAGAGGAGAGGATGGCTACGGTAGAGGAGAGGATGGCTATGGCCATGGAGGAGCTTAGTCGCCAGGGTCTTGAAAACATGGTCATTGTTCAGAATAGAATGACATCTCTTGAGGAGCGATGGTCAGCTATTGAGCATACAAACCAGATCTTCATGGAAGTCCTCTGGAGTAGGACTTCCAGTGCAGAAACGGGTCCTCATGGCCCCCCTGCAGTGCAGCAAGGTGCTGTCAAGCCACTTGCTAGCTCTGAAGTGGGACTGACCCATGAGAGGGATGTTGGTGGCAGACAACAAGGAAGTGGGGGCTCCTCTCCAAGCGCTCACATGACCATGCCACTGCAAAGCCCTCGGTCAGAGCCCCACCAGAGTCCTCACCCAACTGAGATGGGCGTCTCAGCCCCTGCACAGCCACAGGAGCAGCAGACGGATGCCGAGCCCTCACAGATTCGCAACCCCAGAGGACGCCCGCCAAAGGTGTCGAGACAGGAGCAGCAAGAAAGTGAGCAAGGGGCCTCCACATCTGCTAAAGCCACAGGGGAAGCACCACATAGGAGCACGTGTAAGAGTAAGATAAAGCACAAGTAGTCACAAGGGTAGTCACTTGGGTGTTGTGATGTATTGTTTTTTGACCAGCCATCCTTGTCATGGTATCATAAACAGATTTGATGGCAAACTGTTGAAGTTGTGGCCTGTGTCATTTCGCAAATGGGACGTCCACATTGAGGGCTTAGGGCGACTTGCAATTGTCAGTATGGTGGTCAGAGTCATAGGAATCCGCAGGTTCTTGTCTATTGTCGATGATCTGGTAAGAAGGTGCGAGGCAAAAGTGTTTGATTGTGCAGGCTAAGCAAATCTGGCATCCCGGGCAGCAATGTGGTCGCGCGCTGGCACCTTCTGACCTGTGCAGCTTCAGGTGGGTGAGCAGCAGCTTGGCGCTCCTGTTGTTGCTGCTGCTGCTGTTGCTCATGGGTCTGCTGCTGCCGCGGCTGGTCTTCGTCCGAATCTGATGTCCAGGAGGAAAGGAAATAAATGTTCGCCATGCTTCTGGTATATGCCTCAGTTGAGGAAGCGCTCAGTCAAGATGGGGAGAGGGGTTTCCCAGGAGGTTACACTGGAGATGGGTGTCAGGCTCCAAACTTCCACAACAATGAGTATGCCTGCTAAAAGTTCCCCAGACCTGAGACAACAAAGTTCTGCCACCTGCAAATGATGATTGCTGAAAACTCCTTTTTAATGGTGGAGCTGCAGCTGTTAGTAAGTAATCCAATTGTGAGGCTGTCAGGATTACCTGGCGTGTTCCAGAGGAGGTGTGAGGGATGGGGGGAATGACTAAAAATCAGAAAGGCCTCTCAAAATGGGATTATAGAGGCAATTAAGTGGTTGTTAATGGCTTTAAGGGCCTATCCCGCCTCTTGGAGGCGGGATGGAAACGGGGTCTGAAAACACGAATGTGGGAAAATTGCTCGGAGGCGGGATGGAGGCGGGATCGGGCCTGGCCGCCATTTTTTGCGATTTTGACACCTCACACGCCTCCAAACCCGCCTCCTCAGGCCTGGCAAAATCGAGCCCTTTAACTCTGTTTCTCTCGCCACAGATGCTGCCTGACCTGCTGAGTATTTCCAGCATTTTCTGTTTTTAATAACAAATCGTGTGACCTGAGTTTAGAGCAGGGTGCGCTTCAAAATTCAAAAATCGGCACGAGCAGATAACATTACTGTTGGTGCTGTGTAGAATTCGCAATATATCGCGATTTTATAAATAAGGAGAAAAACACAGAGTTTCGTTCAAACAGCTTTTATTTCAGCAGAATGCTGTCAGGTTTTCAAAGTGGACACAAGCAGCCTGTAAAATGGCCGCCACGCCTCGTGGCGGAACATTCTAGACTTTGACAGGCAGACAAGATGGCGTTCCAATAAACATTTGTGCAAGATCGATCAAGACTCAGCACATTTAAGATAATACACGAGACATCATGGGTTTGCAGTATACACATAAATACTGAAATCGGTCTCCCAGGTGCGAATAAGGGCTATTGTACCAAGTAATCAAGAACCCATCCAAAGACATTAATATGCAAGATCCCAACGACTCTACGATGAGAGAGCCATTAGCGGGTAGTTACAGAAAACATTTGGAAGCCCCAAAACCCCTCCAGGGAGAACACCGACCGATTAAACAATGGGAAAAGTATTAACAGGTACTCAGACAGTTACGAGTATCCCCGAAACCCATTAAAAACGGAGATCACCCTATACAAGAAATTTGAGCGCCAAACCCTAACAAAAGAAAAGACATTAAGGTTGGGCGGGAAAAGGAAGATTTTGCACTATAACTGCAAGCTCCAACCGTTCATTTTGCCTCTTATCCTCTTATTCTGCTGGCGTTTATCCTCGTGGCTGCTCTTGTATCACCGTCTTGTTCCTGCTTGCCTCGTGTCTCTTTTCAAAAGACTGTTGAACTTTACGATCCGCTCGGATCTACCTCGTGGCGTGCCGCGAAGATCTGTGTGGAACTGGGCTGTGAAGCCTTGAAGCGGGCGCACCATCCCGAGAAGTCGGTAAACGGTGTTGGAACCGAAGGCCCGAGATGAGATGAGATGAGATGAGATGAGAAGAAAAGAAGACCATACGTATCGCCACGGTCAGTAAGCTCCGACCGCGCCTGTAGGTCGAATAGACACTTTCCTTGCCAGGAAGACTATTCTTCGAATTCTATCGCATCAGTGCAAGGGCACAGGAAGATTCTTTTTTGAGTAGAGTCGGAACTCCGAGGACAACACAGATCTTCATGACAGCAGACGGTCCAGCCTGCTAGCCGGAGCAGAAACGAGTAAACAAGTGGGGTACAGAGACCCCTGATCGACACGTGGGTGCTTCGGTGAAAAACATCCGATCAGAGTTTTCGGAATTCTCCGAGTTATCCCGAGTGGTGAGCATGAGTCTCAATCCTACAAATCTAGCTTAGGGCAGATATTGATAGGGGAGGGTTTAAGTTTTAAGGATAATTGTAATGTGTGCCCCCATTTACGATGTGCCGTTCGTTCCTCGTTTCCCTGAAATTAGTTACATAACTGCGTGTAAGATTGTACTGTCATTAATCTGTGCTTATGACATGTATTTCGTAATCTTAAATAATATGCAATAAAGATTTTCCATTTCGTACCATTCAACCGGGTCTACCTGAGTTTTATCTCCATTACTGCTCTCGCATCTAAGTCCAGTGTCAGAACCGTAAGGGCGAGTGGGTCGAACCACTCACAGGTGTCTAGTGCTCCCAGACTGGCTGGAGACCAGAACAGGCAACAAGGCCTAAACCCGCACTAGCATCCAGGCTGCACAGAGCCGCACGAATCTCACAGGTTCAGAGAGAAAACCCTTACAGCTGAAATATTTTGGAAGAGCGGTGAGGATTTTGTTTTTAATTGTGTGTGGTGGGGGAGGGGTGCAGCAGCACACAGTTCTGCCTTTAGCAGTTTTTTTTGTTGCACTTCTCATTTGTGCCATCGTCAGCCAAATCATGCTTTTTTTTTTAGGTCAAGAAACCATTTTTCATATTCTTCTACTTCACTACATCTGCAGTATTTTATTGACCTTTTTGTCCCATCTGTCCAGTATTCTCAAACGGGTTAGGCACAATTTCAGGCAACCTTATATGTCCTTGCTTTTTATCAATTCTGTAACACACAGAATTCTGACTCACAAAAATAACATTCTTGTTAGTGTTGCTATGTCTGCTATTTTAACCAACGTATGAGCTAAGCTAGACTCTGTGTTTAAGCTTGTGTTTTGCTTCCAGTTCTGCTCCTGAATTAACACAATTTTAGCTAATTAATTTATATGCAGAAGCTACCAGTGGCAAATGATCACATTTGCACAGTTAATACTACAAGCAGTGTACATCTGCAACACCTAGGTGGCTGTTAATACCGTGCTGCTCACACAGGATGCTTTCGTCCATTACTTTTAATAACCAATCTTTCTCGCAAGCCTCACAGTTAAATTAATCTCACAGCCACAGTTTTCATTGCAACCATGGAAGATCATAAAAACAGATGCAATTTAATAATCTGTCTGGACAACAGAATCTATGAAATAAAAACAAAAGGGGAAAAATTGGGTATCGCCCATTTTGGGGCGCTAATATCGGTCGGGTGCAAGGTTTGGCGCCCGGCGCTCATTATCGCCTCCGACTGCAAAATTTGCTTCTATCGCCCCCTGGAGGTGATTTGAGCGTTAAATCAGGTGCTACACACCTCTCTTAAGGCGCAAATGTCAGGTAGCGAGGCACTACCTCAGAGCGCTACCGAAGCTCAGGCGATGCCAGTTACCATGGAAGCCAGATAGACTGGCACCATCCAGTTCTTAAAGGGGAGGGGCCATCTTGCTGGCCAGCCACACCCTGCTCATTGCAGCCTTGAATCTCGGCCTGGAGAGACCTCAAAGGCAATTGTGTTGGAAGCACTAATGGATAGGCCCACGGAAAGAGCTCGGCACTTAGGAACCTCAAAAGTGGTGCTGAGGGCCACAACTCCTTAGCACAGCGTTAAAACCAAAAATTTTGCCGACAAGAAAAGGCAGGAAGCGCCCGCCTTTAAATAGCGCTCCGCCAGCCCCTTCCCGACTAGAAAACGTTCCCCTCTACCTGTCGTTCCTAGCGGCAGGCGCTAAGGCAGAGGGCGTGACTCAATATCCGGTCCGGGACGCTGCACGCTTGACTGACGTCATGATCTGCAGGCGCAGGAGATCGTGGCAGTAGTGTTCAGCACCGCCGCAAAACGACTGGTCAATTTCACGAGCGGCGCTAACATCGCCACGCTCGGGCGCTAACGGGAGGCACAAAGCAACCGGATTTTTCCCCCTAAGACTGCTCAAAAATTACATTTCGATTTCTGAGCATGGTCACTTTAAGAGATTAAGATCAGCAAAATATTATTCACTCATCATTTAGATCAGCGGCAGTGTCCAATTTATATAAACTGCTCTTAAGGATGTATTTACACTGCAACTGTAACATGATGTGAAGCAGCTTAATGTCGCACTGATGCTGCAGTTACAGTGTAAATGTAGCCAGAGTCCGAGCCTATCTTAACACTGGAGCAAAATGGAGGGAGTCGCACTTCTCTTGGCTTCAGAATCAGTTTGAGACCTCACACCCAATTTACACGGCACAACTTTAGTGCAGGTGCAAAGCCAAGCTTCTTTGTACCAACTTTAAACTTGCAGTATAAATCACTGTTAGTGGCGGTTTTCACTTGTTCAATGAGGGAAAGGCAGTAGACTCCAGCTTCAGAGAGCATACGCAACCCAACGCAGGCGTACGCAACCCAACGCAGGCGTACGCAACCCAACGCAGGCGTACGCAACCCAACGCAGGCGTACGCAACCCAACGCAGGCGTACGCAACCCAACGCAGGCGTACGCAAACCAACGCAGGCGTACGCAACCCAACGCAGGCGTACGCAACCCAACGCAGGCGTACGCAACCCAACGCAGGCGTACATCATTGAAAAGGTATCATTGTAAAATTAGAATACAAGACCAAAAAGTTAAAAGAACAAAATTGCTAACTTACAATAGTAAGACCGTGAATATCTTATTTAAACACCTTACCTGGTCTAAACTTGATACAACCCTTAAACACAAAAGCACTTAAATGAAGGAAGGTTACCAACCCAACAGGAGTGTATGTTTACAGCAGATTTGTCATTATTATAAACTCAGTCACCCTACATTCCTGTTTTATCAGACTCTGAATAAATCTGAACTAACAAATAACAACTGGAACAAATGAGGCAAATATCAAGCATGGATGGATTTAAATTGGATTTATTTGGATATTCCTTTAATAAGCAGAGCTCAATAGAAATGGACATTTTACTTTTATACAGCTGGCTGTTATTGCATCTTGCCAACAAAATCCATGTTTTATAACTCAGTTGTTCCTATTGATCAGCTAACCTAATGTGTATGTTGGATACTGCACTATATTTTCCGACACTATTTGCCAACATTCCTCCATCAGCTCCTCTACTTAATTGACCACGGCCATGTTTGATGTATTCATTGATTCATTAAGAACTGGGCTCGATTCCAAATAAATGGGCTGCTCCAACGGGATTAGAGAATAATATGTTTCCGATAGCAAAATGGAGATAAGCAGATGGAACAGTTCTCGGAAAGCTTGACCTCTTCCAAATTCGACATGACTTTTCAGTTTAAGTAAGAAAACATTGTTAAGTTTTATTCAGAGACCAGCACTGGGGAGGCTGCAATGATTAATTTGTGTTGGAAATGGGACTTACACTAGTGAGGTTGGGTTTCAAGTATATCTCAGCAGAACAGAGCCAGCTTTACTCTACCTTGCTGTATTATACCTGACCAAGAAGAGTTTGATATGAACAATGTGCAAAAATTATTCAGGGGGAGGGGAGTGCCCCATTGCTACAATACCCTCAGGTTAATGAATACAAATATATGACAGCTTTAGATATGCAACTACTTGAGTAAAGAACAAAATATTCAGCAATGAATGAATCCCTCACATAAATTATATGTCTGAACTTCATTACACTTTTCAGTAATATACTTATTCAAAGCCAGCATATTTAGGGCGTTATACTTCCAAAGCTGTCTCACTTAATTTGCACAGTAATAAACACAACTTATCTCTGATCCTGGGAGAAGGTGGTTCAGGGGGCTTAAGATGGGGCAATGAAAGTGACTATTCCACTTGTGCAATGACAAAAGATTCCAAGTGTGGCATTAAGGTGTTTGGTTGCCAAATAATTCTCTTGCGAGACAATCGTGGGACAGTTTTATTGCTAACCAGTCAATTTGGCGAATGTCCCCTATCTGGAGCCTATTGATCGCTATCGGTACAGGTACAGACATCTGAGAGAGCGGTTTTCCCTGAAAAGTTAACCTGCCAATTAAAAGAACTGAAACAAGCAAATCAGAGTAAGGGACACAATGACCTGGAACGTGTCAAAAAGTGGATGGAGAATTTAGAGTGCCCATGACATTCATTGTGCATTTGCAGCAGCATTTATTCTCCATTTTATGATTTCTTTATTTTTTTAAATTGCCGCACATTGAGTATCTAGTCATTAGTATACTCACCATGTTTAAATAGCACCTTGGAATAAATTACTTCAGTTCAAAATAACTGGGATTGTGTTCGAGCACCCCAATTGGAGTTAGTGCTCCTGGTACTCTTGGGGACGGGGGGGGGGGGGGGGACGGGGGCAGGGGAATCAGTCAGCGTTTTTAAACATGCTGCCATGCCTTGCAAGCATTCATCTAGGAATTCCATGAGTCCCGAGTAAACCCCGAGAACATTAATGGCTGCAATGAATCAACTGCATGAAAACAAAATCCCACCAGCGTTTCTGGTGCAGGAAATAAACATGTTAAATGTGGACATTAAAGGCATCAGGAACAAAGGAAGGTTATTGTGCACTTTACAGCAAAACAATGTCCTCAGAGCCTCAGTAAATGAGACCCAACTCTCCAGGAAAGACCAAATCAGCCAACTGAACTACAGCCTCATCAATTCAGACAGGAAGGACGTGGAGCAGACATCCTCACAGTCTGGAGTATAGAGAAACCCGTATCTCTGGTACTGCCTGTAGACAGCAATGTGCAGCAGCGCATGTTTACAGAAAGTAAGAACTTGCATGTAAATAACACCTTTCAAGACATCCCAAGGCATTTCCCAGCCAATGAGGTACTGTTGAAGTGTAGTCATGGTTATAATGTAGGGAAACGTGGCAGACATTTTGCACACTGCAAGATTCCACACAAACAGCAATGAGATAAATGACCAGATAATCAGTTTTTTTTTTTACTAATGTTGGTTGAGGGATTAAAGGTTCATAGGAGGTCACTGGGTTGATGTCTATTTTAAAAGCCCTTAGTTATCATGATAGGCTTAGAGAGGTGGGTCTTTACACTCTAGAAAAAATAGACTAGATTCGATGTCAGGGGGCTTTCTTTTTGCAGAGGGACATCAACCTGTAGAACAAGTTGCCAGCTCAGGCAGGGAGTGGGAATTTGCTGCAACTGTAATAGCAAGCTCTCCTAATGGCTCAGCTGGTTAAGGCAGTGAGTAGTTGAGTCATGACGGTCAATGGAAATAAAAATTGGAAGAGGTGTAAAAAGGGACACCGATTCGCTATCGTCTGTTTTATACTATTGCACAAAGTCAAAATTACCGCCATTGCTGCATTCACAAGTGTATCACACTTACACCTGACTGGCTCAAATAACACCTTTCCCAGGTGCTCTGTCTCAAGAGGCTGCTGTGAAGTTTTGAAGGAGCTCCTCATTGCTACAGCTAGATCTACTACCAAGATCAATGCATGGACAGCTCTGACTGTGGCAGAGAAAGAGACCACAGCACAACTTTTTTGCCAGCGGCTCTTTCCAAGGAGCCATGGCACTATTGCCAGATCAGGCAATTTGCTGTGCACTCCTCTATCAGGCAAGTCACCAATGCCCTCTTTGCCAGGGCAACTCAATTTATGCAATCCAACAGTGCTCCCACACAGATGACTGAGAAGACCATCACATTTTTCAGAATTGCCAGATTGCCCATGGTTGTGGGGGTGATTGACTACCCACATGTGGTATTACATGCCACAAATGTAAACCCCCATATTTATATGAACCGCAAAGGCTTCCATTCCCTAAATCTGCAGTTTATGTGCAAGAAGTTGTGCCTGTCATTGTATGTGAATTTCACAACATGCTGGGAGCTGTCACGATGCTTTCATTGCTGTCCAATATTTGTGTTCTATTTCAACAGCAGTGGCACAAGCCAGGTTGGTTGCTGGGTGATAAAGGACACCCGCTACTCTCATGCCTCATGACGCCTCTTCGAAAGCCCATCACTGCTGCAGAGGAAAGCTACAATGAAGCACATGTAAAGACATGTGAAGACAAGAATATGAATTGAGCAAGCCATTGGAATGGTCAAAGGAAAGTTCTGGTGTCACCGGGGGGTTCCTGCCAGTATGTGCCAAGCACTGTCTTGCAAATTGTGGTAGTTCACAATTTTGCAATCAGGAAGGAACTGATGGTAGATGTCCCAGAGGACGTCAGAGAGCCTGATGACGACATTGCTGATGCTGAAGACCCAGCCTATGAAGAACAAGAAATACATGTTGTGGCAATGGTTGCGAGACAGCAGAGAGACAGATTCATTTGACACGCCTTCACAGCTGAATAGAGCACCATTATTTGGAAGTCTCAGCCCATCAAAGATCTGCCTCCTCTCACTAACCTCCCTGTGGCCCAAGTAAAATCCTTGCTCTTCACAGCTACCCATTACATCCTATTCCATCACATCATAATCCATCACATCCTTCACGGCTCCTCATTGTCATACAAAAGAACAAAACATCAAGCAGTCCTTACAAAAATATTCGAGTGATTTTTTGCAACTATTTGCAAAATCATTACTTGGTTTGGTCACTGTGCACCTCCGCAGTGACCATGTGAGCTTTTTACTGCCCTATTTAACTCTTATTCTACATGCCACCTGGGGGCCTGGGGTTTGAGATGGAGATAACTGCAGCAAAATGTTATGAGCCTCTTGGAATGCAGATGACATAAGATGGACACAGGAAGTGCCAAGTCCTGGTCATGGCTCTTTGGCAGCCTTGTCCTGCAAAGGTGAAGAGTTGATAGAAGCAC
Source organism: Squalus acanthias (assembly GCA_030390025.1). Classification (NCBI taxonomy): domain Eukaryota; kingdom Metazoa; phylum Chordata; class Chondrichthyes; order Squaliformes; family Squalidae; genus Squalus; species Squalus acanthias. The sequence goes on along the minus strand of CM059441.1, from coordinate 37,500,475 downwards.
CACAGGGGAGCACTGTGAAGGGAAGCAGCGCCTGATGCACGTACACCAGCTTCTCCACTGGTACTGGGAACAGGATTCTGGTTTCTAGTGATCAATTGTGGGGGGGGGGGGGGGGAGGAACAGACCTCAAAGAGTCAGAACAATCCTTAAATCCTCAACTGAATGTGCATTTGTCCCTCTGAAATACTGCCTTGTATCCTTGCAATCTGGTTGCTCCAGATGGTCCCTCAAGAACTACAGTCCTTCATTCAGTGTCTCCACATTGACTTGCCTGGAACTCTGAGGAAGCGAGGGAAGGCTTGCTGATACGCCTCTCAGATGTTTGGTGCACAGCAGGGCAGTGGACTCCACCACTATCCCAGCCATTTGTCAGACATCTTGGCGAGGCCAAGCAAAACCTCCTTATGTGTCTGTTGCACTTCTAGCATCCTTCTCTTCATGGCAGGAACCGGAGATCATCATCTGTTTGCTCTGCAGCCAAGGGATGACATTTCTTGCACCTCTGCTCAGTTCCATCAGGCTCCACTTCCACACCTGCATCCTCTGGCTTCTTAGTGCTATGTGTCTCACCATGTGTCAATTCCTCATCTACACTATCTGTATCCCCTTGGTTGGGCACCTGTGCAATTCTGAGTGCAAGGGAGAGGGTGATTGATGGAGTGGGTGAGTGATTGCTAGTTTGCCAGATATAGAGGAGACTGCAAGGTTTAGCTCTTCAGTAATCTTCTCTGCAGCGTCTTGGCTTTCAGCCTCTGGAGGAAGTTGTTAACTTTGGTCTGCTTGAGTAGCATTCTATCTTAATTAGCTACTTTGTGGATCTCTTATAAGGAAAATGGTAGCTGATGAAGAGACTGAAGAATACATAGAAACAATAAATAGGAAAAGGTATATGTATATGAACCCACTGAAGACATCAAGACTGCCACATCTCCATCGCTAACTGCAAGGCCAGAGTTGAAGCCAATTACTGCTTTATTAATAAATTAATTCCTCTTCATATATTGTTAAAAGATGGATGTTGCCACATCTTCCTCCAGTGGCCTGGCATTCCCTGGCATTGTGTGCTGTCTTCACATTCTGCAGTCACAATCAGTCAGGATTTGTGGAGTGGATGGTAATAATGGTAGGTGTAAGGGAGCAAGGACTTTTGGATGGGAGACTTCAATGTGCTGGCATACATTACTAGGTGGGAGGCACCTGACATGGGTGCTGCCAAGTGACTTGGCTTCTGGGACAAGGAGCATGATGCAATGTGATACCCCAAAAGCAATGCTTGATTATTGTGGCAAGGCTAATGTGCTTCTCTGTGATTCAGTTATTCTTTTGAAGACACTCTTGTCTTTGCTGACCTGGTGAGGATATTAAACTTCTTTCCACACTGGAAAGGAGTCCTCGGGGTTATGGAGGTCTCACTCACAGCCATCTCCATGGCCCATGTTGCAGTGCGTGATGGCTTCCTCCCTGATACTGCAACTATTGCATGCCTCCTTTCTCTAATTTGGGGCATTTCCACATCAGCCTCCAAGAAGTTAGGTGCTTGCTTTCTCCTTCTTTAGCACTCGCTTCCAAAAACCAGCTCAGCCATTTAACTGCATGCAGTTCTTTAAATACCCAACTTGCACCCTTGCTCCGCCCACTTCCCAAATTTCGCCCCCCCCCCCCCACCCACTTGCTGGTGGGACTCTTGACCTTGTCTCGCCCACATTATTTAAGTTATCAGTCCCCGGGATTTTGGACAGGGTCAGCCTTCTCAGATTTCAGTGGCCAAAAGTCCCATTCTGTCGCACTTATGCCACCACATCAGGGACCCAGAAATTTCCAGGCCAGTTAGACTCTGGCACATAAGGAACAAGTGGGTTATACAATTCGCCAATTTCTCCTTCCGACTCCCTCTTCCCCCCCTCCCTCTCCCCCCCCCCCACACACACACACACACAAACTAGAGCATATCCTTTTTTTTGCAAAATATCTGAAACCAAATCCAATCATTGCTCTGAGCCTTTGACCCCCATAATCTGTTGGTCTATATCAAAAGGCTTTGCTTTTAAGTAGCTTAGTGGAGATCTTGCCTCTGTTTGCACCATAAACGCAAACACATTCTTTATACATATGTTTACAATTTCACTATAAAAAGAACAAACAAAGGAGATTTGTTTTGAGAAAATCTGGCATTCCTGTCACAGAAGCAGTGCCAAATCCAAGATAGTTTACACTGTACTTGCTAGTCAATGACTTTCAAAAAGTAGTTTAAATCCCCTAGCTCTTGTTGTGCTCAACAAATCATTTATTTGAATTAAAAATTATTTTTGCCTGAAGTAAATGTTGCTTTACACAAGAAAAAAGCATAACCTCAGAACCTAACAAATCACGTGGATCGAATTCACATCTTCAAACCCGAGGCACTTCAATCTGTCTGTGAGGAGGTGAGTGGGCCTGTGGGAGCAGGATTCCTGCCCTCCATGGCCAGTCTCCTGCTGCAGACTTTCACTTACAATCAGTTATTTCAGAATGAAGCAAACATTTTATAACGTTAAACAACCCTCATTCAGGGCAACACCCAACAACATCCTTACAGGCAAAAAAAAAAATCACAAAACAAAATTGTTTGTCTGGAGCCATCTTTTTATAAACAGATTGTTTTCAAGTGTAATGTTTTCATCAGGTCAATACTTAGAAATAATCATCTCAATTTACACATTCAGCATCCCCTCCAGCCTTGCGTATCTACCGCAAGAACTAAATTAAAAAATTCTCACAAAACACAGCAAGTTTTAACAAGAAAAAGTATAAGCAGTTTACATTTAAAAATTCAAACCTCCAATCCTTTCCCCACTCCAGTCCCACCCCACCTCCAATCCTCTCCCCACTCCCGAGTCTCCCCACCTCCAATCCTTTCCCCACTCCAGTCCCACCCCACCTCCAATCCTCTCCCCACTCCAGTCCCCCCCCACCTCCAATCCTCTCCCCACTCCAGTCCCACCTCCAATCCTTTCCCCACTCCAGTCCCTCCCCACCTCCAAACCTCTCCCCACTCCAGTCCCACCTCCAATCCTCTCCCCACTCCAGTCCCTCCCCACCTCCAAACCTCTCCCCACTCCAGTCCCACCTCCAATCCTCTCTCCACTCCAGTCCCACCTCCAATCCTCTCCCCACTCCAGTCCCACCCCACCTCCAATCCTCTCCCCACTCCAGTCCCACCCCACCTCCAATCCTCTCCCACTCCAGTCCCTCCCCACCTCCAATCCTCTCCCCACTCCCGAGCCTCCCCACCTCCAATCCTTTCCCCACTCCAGTCCCTCCCCACCTCCAATCCTCTCCCCACTCCAGTCCCACCTCCAATCCTCTCCCCACTCCAGTCCCACCTCCAATCCTTTCCCCACTCCAGTCCCACCTCCAATCCTTTCCCCACTCCAGTCCCACCTCCAATCCTCTCCCCACTCCAGTCCCTCCCCACCTCCAATCCTCTCCCCACTCCAGTCCCTCCCCACCTCCAATCCTCTCCCCACTCCAGTCCCACCTCCAATCCTCTCCCCACTCCAGTCCCACCTCCAATCCTTTCCCCACTCCAGTCTCACCTCCAATCCTCTCCCCACTCCAGTCCCACCTCCAATCCTTTCCCCACTCCAGTCCCACCTCCAATCCTCTCCCCACTCCAGTCCCACCCCACCTCCAATCCTCTCCCCACTCCAGTCCCTCCCCACCTCCAATCCTCTCCCCACTCCAGTCCCACCCCACCTCCAATCCTCTCCCCACTCCCGAGCCTCCCCACCTCCAATCCTTTCCCCACTCCAGTCCCACCTCCAATCCTCTCCCCACTCCAGTCCCACCCCACCTCCAATCCTCTCCCCACTCCAGTCCCACCTCCAATCCTCTCCCCACTCCCGAGCGTCCCCACCTCCAATCCTTTCCCCACTCCAGTCCCACCTGCAATCCTTTCCCCACTCAAGTCCCTCCCCTCCTCCAATCCTCTCCCCACTCCAGTCCCACCTCCAATCCTCTCCCCACCTCTAGTCCCACCCCACCTCCAATCCTTTCCCCACTCCAGTCCCTCCCCACCTCCAATCCTCTCCCCACTCCAGTCCCACCTCCAATCCTCTCCCCACCTCCAGTCCCTCCCCACCTCCAGTCCTTTCCCCACTCCAGTCCCACCTCCAATCCTTTCCCCACTCCAGTCCCTCCCCACCTCCAATCCTTTCCCCACTCCAGTCCCACCTCCAATCATCTCCCCACTCCCAAGCCTCTCCACCTCCAGCCCTTTCCACACTCCGGGCTGAATTTTGCCAGAGCTCAGAGGGCGGTTTCAGAGGTGGGTCCGCTGTCAAAATCCAAATGATTGACAGCGGGGCGGTATCCTGCTCTAAACCCGCCTCCTTGTCAGTTTCCCCAGTGCCGGTTCTGCCTGCGCTTTGCAGACACGGCACTAAGTGGTGGGTCATGCAATTGTGCTGGTTGAGAGGATGTTTAAAGCAATTTATTCACCATTTTAGCAGGCACAAAAGTATTTTCCCAAGTTTTCCACGAGGTTCCCGTCACTCGGGAATCACGCTGGGTAAGTATGTCGGGTTCTGAACAACTCTCCATTTCTTTCAATAGGTGGCAGCTGCAAAATGTGGTTTAAAACCTGCCATTTTACAGCTGGTCAGTTTTCACTCTCAGAAGCTTCAGGCTTGAGTATTTGGAACAGATTTTTAAGCTTTATGCATTTGGGAAGTGTTTGCAGTAAACTCTCTATTCAGTGTCACCTCCTTGCAACATCATATCTAACCCTTGAGAGATTGGTTCTGTCATCTGAACTTCACCTGCCATATGAATCATCAGAATGGGCACGATTTATGCTCTGTCACCTTAGTCCTCCGAATCTGATGATGATCAGCCGCAGCAGCAGCAGAACCAACCACACCAGCAGCAGCAGCAGCAACAAGAGCGGCAACCTTCTCCTCAACCACCTGCTGCTGCACAGGGCATCAGCGCAGGGCTGCCCCGCTTCGGAGGCCATACCCCCAAAATAAACCCGCATCCTTTAATAGGGCCGGGAAACGCGCAGGGCGGGCCTAACAAGGCCCATTAGGGCAAGATTCAATTTATCGTCGGGATCCACGCAGCAGCGGTGTTGCCCCCCTCGCCGCCGCCAACCTCTCCCGCCTTGAAGCCACCCAAGTAGGTGAAATCGCGGCCTCCATTGCCACCTTCACTGGTTCAGCAAATACCCTGTCTGTCCTACTGCTTCCAATGTCCTGGATAGTAGAAAGTCTATACTGGGACAGAGGCATAAATATAACAGGAATATACTTGATAATATAATAAATAATAAAGCAAAGGTACTTATGTAATAGGAATCAACAATGTCTAATCGCACTCCTTTAGCAACTACATCCATTTTTACTGCCTGAAAGATTACCAACCTGGAAGTTACTTCGAGTAGGTTGCCATGGGATTGAAATACATAAAGTTAATACAACCGATGCTTGCAACAGCATTTTGACTGAAGAAAACCTTGTTTTTTTTCCCCCCTTTGGAGAAATAACAACAAGTGTCTCACCTGTAAAAATGATTATTCCTTCCTTGCAACTGCCACAGCTCACCACATCCTTTCCTCGAAACCAGGCGACGGCGATATACAGAGAACTACTGGAGCAAGAAAAGCTCCACAGCAATTCTGTACAGAAATGGGATAATTGGAGCTCATTTACAAAAAAAGGCTCTATCATTTATCACGATGCAGCTGGAAGCAATAAAACCTGCAGCCCTGACACCTGAACTGACAATCTGTAAATGCGCGAGAGCTACCTCACGAAGCTCACTGAATGAAAACAGTGGTACATAATTTCTAGGCGATTAACTGCTAATTGCAATCAAACCTAATGACTAGGGCTTTCAGAGAAATCAATATCTTCAATATGTTACAAGCGGTACTTCTTTTTGCACCTGATGGTTCTTTTCTTGCAAGGATTCCAATGGTAAACAGCTGATTGTGGGGTAGGTCACCTCGTTCGCAGCTGTTGGGGGGGGGTTGACAGGTGATCAGAATTCTGGCAGTTTCCACCCAACATGAGTCAATTCAAAACTATACCCTGTCCACTTAATCTGGTAGCAGCTTTGCAAATATTTGGACACCCAATTGGATTGTTTTAGATTTTCATATCCAATTCGGGGCACCACACTTTAGCAAAGGATGTCAAGGCCTTGGAGAGGGTGCAGAGGAGATTTGCCAGAATGATAGCGAGGATGAGGGACTTCAGTTATATGGAAAGACTAGAGAAGCCGAGATTGTTCTCCTTAGCAGAGAAGGTTAAGGGGAGATTTAATAGAGGTGATCAAAATGATGAAGGGTTTTGGTAGAATAATTAAGGAGAAACTCTTTCCACTGGCATGGGGGGTCAGTAACCAGAGGACACAGATTTAAGATAATTGGTAAAAGAATCAGTGGGGAGATGAGTAGATTTTTTTTTTTTTTTACACAACGTGTTGTGATCTGGAATGCACTGCCCGAAAGGGTGGTGGAAGCAGATTCAATAATAACTTTCAAAAGGGAATTGGAGAAATACTTGAAAAGGAAAAATTTGCAGGGCTATGGGGAAAGAGCCGGGGAGTGGAACTAATTGGATAGCTCTTTCAAAGAGCTGACAAAGGCACATTGGGCCGAATGGCCTCCTCCTGTGCTGTATGATTCTCTAATTCTATGAATAAAATGGTCAAAACTAAAAACCAATTCTCCAATTGAATATTTTGAATGTAAAAAAGGAGTGAATTATCTGCCACCATGAACTGTCAAATTGTACAGCACAAACAGCTATATTTATGCTTGACTACTAATTACAAAAATGTGTAGAAATGCCCTTCCAATCAACGTTAAATGTTCTCTTTATGTTACTTGCAAAGAATACCCTCATGGCTCTTGTAATGTGTTATTTCAGTACAAGTACACTAACCACCCGTAAAGTGTACAAGTTCAACATGACCTTCTTGCTTTTGTATTCTAAGTCTCCACTTGTGGTGGCATCTTATCATTTAAGATGTATTTCTTTGCCATAGCCTTACTTCAAAAATATATTAAATCATAAGCCATTTATACGTAATAAATAATAGTCCCAACACAGACCCCTGTGGAACACCACTCACCACATCTTTTACGGTCCAAAAAAATTCCTTTTACTCCAGTCCTTGGTTCCTTTCCCTTCATCACCTAGCTACCCACAAGGTCACATTTTCCTTAATTCAATATGCTAGTATCTTAGATTATCTTTGATGTGGCAGCTTATCAAATACTTTATGAAATTTCATAGAAGCCACTATAACAGAAATAAAGACATTTTGTCTGAGGTATTGGGCTCGATTTTGCCATGGAGGTCGGGCTGGGGCGTGTCAGGTGGTTTTCGTGTCAGGACCCCGACTCCGATGTGAGTGGGAAAAAAGTGCGATTTTCCCCTAATTGGGCACTTGATTTCCAGCGTGTGGGAACCCCTGGCCCAATTAGTCTTTCCATCCTGAAAGTCGCCTCCGATGACGTCATCAGTGCTGCTGGATTTAAGGCCTGCAAACAGCCTTGCTTCTTCTGGAGACTGGAAACGCTTTGGACATTGTATGAAGGACTTCATTTACCGACCATGTCCACCAGCAAGCAAAAGTGTGCACCTCGCTTTGTTGATCCCTCCCTCCAAGCTCTGGTGCAGGGAGCAAGATCTAATAAGGAGGTGCTCTTCCCTTCCTCAGTGAGAAAAAAGCCACCACAACAGACTAAAGCTGTGTGGCTGCAAGTGGCCCAGGAGGTCAATGCCATCTCTATGTGCCGCAGAACCTGGCTGCAGTGCAGGAAGAGGTTTCATGACCTTCTCCGCACAGGAAAAGTGAGTATGACTTTCTCATCACCCTCAATCTCATCCCCATCGCCTCTCCTCACCAGCACTCTGCTTTGCCAACCTCTTCCTCCACATCCCACTTGACACTGACATCCCTGCACCCTTACCCATTCCCTCTCTCTCTCTATGGTCACATTCACTTAACTATTCGACCATACAGCCCTCACACTCCCTATCACTGTGATGCAATGACAACAACTTACAACACACAAGGAGGGCCCTTTGTCTCCTTCTAAGCATCTATGCTATGGATTCTCTACACTCACTCCTTCATTCTCACTCAAACTCCACTTGTGTCCCTCATTGCAGGAAAAGAGAGCCCACAATAAGAGGGAAAGAGCGAGGACAGGAGGAGTGCCACCCTCAGTAGCCCAGCTCACCACCTCAGAGGAGGCGGCCCTGGAAATTACCGGGAGCGAGGAGGATTCCCAAGCGGGGGATGGACACGCGGGCGCATCACAGCAAGCTGGTGACAGAATAGTTTGGCATCTCCGTCATTGACATTGCATGAGTGACTGATAATGATTCTGATGCTCTAACAGATTGACTTATGATCATCTGCACAATTCAATGTGCATGCAACCTTTACCTCACATCTCTAACTCTTTCCTTTACTCCCCCACAGGACCATCGAGAGCCCCTGTCCCCAATGTCCAGGAGGAAGAGCCTGAGCTTCCAGACACCTCAGAGGAAGCTGCAACCTCTCAGGACGCTCTGTCAGCAGAATTAAGCGCACCCTGCACCAGTGCAGACACTCACACCTCACTGGGGCCTTCGGGACATAGAGTAGAGTTGTCACCGGGTATATCACAGCTCACAAGTGAGCATCAGCAGATGGTGGAAACAGGGACAGCAGTGGAGAGTCCTCATCGCAGTGGAGAGGACGCTCCCAGCTCGGCTCCGTTGCATGTCGACCCAGTGCCTCCGGGTCCATCCAGAAGGAGAGCGGTGCTGGAACTCCAGGAACAGGTGCAGGAGTCTCTGGCAGGTTTTGTCTCCAGCGTCGCTGCGAGTGTGGAGCGAATGGAGGAGTCCATCGCTAACATGAGCAGAGCCTTTGTGGAGGCATTGGCGCATGAACGCATCACCGCGGAAAGGATGGCAACCTCCGTGGAAAGGCTGGCTACCTCCATGGTAAGGCTGGCTACCTCCATGGTAAGGCTGGCTACCGTAGTCACTTGGGTGTAATGTTGTGTTTAATTCTGAAAAGCCATCAGTTACTTATTGTCATAAAAAATTCTGATGGCAAACTGTTGAAGTTGTGGCGTGTGTCATTTCGCTAATGGGACTTCCACATTGAGGGCTTAGGGCGACTTGCAATTGTCAGTATGGTGGTCAGAGTGATAGGAATCCGCAGGTTCTTGGCCATTGTCGATGGTCTGATAAGAAGGTGCGAGGCAAAATTGTTTGATTGTGCAGGCTAAGCAAATCTGGCCAAGATGAGTGCGTCCCTTGCATCCCGGGCAGCAATGTGGTCGCGCGCTGGCATCTTCTGGCCTGTGCAGCTTCAGGTGGGTGAGCAGCAGCTTGGTGCTCCTGTTGTTGCTGCTGCTGTTGGTGCTGCTGTTGTTCAGGGTTCTGCTGCTGCCACGGCTGGTCTTTGTCTGAATCTGATGTCCAGGAGGAAAGGAAATAAATGGTTCCCATGCTTCTGATATATGCCTCAGTTGAAGAAGTGCTTAGTCAAGGTGGCGAGAGGGGTTTCCCAGGAGGTCACACTGGAGATGGGTGTCAGGCTCCAAACTTCCACAACAATGGGTATGCCTGCTAAAAGCTCCCCCAGACCTGAGACAACAAAGTTCTGCCACCTGCAAATGATGATTGCTGAAAACTCCTTTTTAATGGTGGAACTGCATCTGTTAGTAAGGAGTCCACTTGTGAAGCCGCCAGGATTCACTGGCATGTTCCAGAGCAGGCGTGCAGGACGTGGGAAAAGTGTCAAAATCAGAAAGGCCTCTCAAAATGGGATTATAGAGGCACTTAACTGGTTAAGGGCCTTAAGGGCCTATCCCGCCTCTTGGAGGCGGGATGGAAACGGGGTCAGAAAACACGCATTTGGGAAAATTGCTCGGAGGCGGGATGGAGGTGGGATCGGGCCTGGCCGCCTTTTTTTGCGATTTTACCACCTCACACGCCTCCAATCCCGCCTCCTCGGGCCTGGCAAAATCGAGCCCAATGTGTTATTGGCTTTCTTTCCTTTTGTTATGGTGCCCTTGGGATTAAACCCTGGCTACTATGAGTCAAGTACTGGAACCACTAACAATACAGCTGCAAGTGGCCAGTTCGAAGCTAGGTAGCTCAATCATGTTAATATGTTTAAATGGCCAAGCTATTCATTTCAAATCTACTGACCCAGAGGAGGTGCAGGCCTGCCCCCGAGCATTGTGTGTGTTGTAATACTGCAAATGGCTGTCAATCTAATTTAATTATGAAAGATTCAGGTTTTAATGGGATTTGTTCTGATTTATCTTCAAAGGATTGAGATTAATAAAGCTGTGGCTGACTTTGTCTCAGTTGGCAGTCAGTTTGAGGCCAGCAGACATACCGAACCACATCAGTGATTCCTTAGTAGTGATTAACCTCATCGTTCGTCCTTCGATATCGAAGAAGACAGCCAGAAGATCATCACATTTTTTGCAGTGAGTTCTTTGGTAACTGATGAGACCTATTTTTGCCTCGTAAGAAGTGAGTGACTGTTTCAAGGATCCATTTTATGTTGAGAGGTATAGAATCATAGAATGGTTACAGTACAGAAGGCGGCCATTCGGCCCGTCGAACCTGTGCCGACTCTCAGCAAGAGCACTTTAGCTAGTCCCACTCCCTCGCCCTTTCCCCGTAGCCCTGCAAATTTTTTTCCTTCAGATACTTATCCAACTCCCTTTTGAAAGATAAGATTGAGTCTGCCTCCACCACCCTTTCTGGCAGTGCATTCCAGATCTTAACCACTCGCTGCGTAAAAAAGTTTTTTCTTACGTCACCTTTGGTTCTTTTGCCAATCACCTTAAATCTGTGTCCTCTGGTTCTCAACCCTTCCGCCAATGGGAACAGTTTCTCTCTATCTACTCTGTCCAGACCCCTCATGATTTTGAACACCTCTATCAAATCTCCTCTCAATCTTCGCTGCTCCAAGGAGAACAACCCCAGCTTTTCCAGTCTATCCACATAACTGAAGTCCCTCATTCCTGGAATCATTCTCGTAAATCTTTTCTGCACCTTCTCGAAGGCCTTCACATCCTTCCTGAAGTGTGGTGCCCAGAATTGGACACAATACTCCAGTTGGGGCCGAACCAGTGTTTTATACAGGTCCATCATAATTTCCACACTTTTGTACTCTATACCTCTATTTATGAAGTCCAGGATCCTGTAAACCTTCTTAACTGCTTTCTCAACCTGCCCTGCCACCTTCAACGATTTGTGCACACATACCCCCAGGTCTCTCTGTTCCTGCACCCTCTTTAGGATTGTACCATTTAGTTTATATGTCCTCTCCTCATTCTTTCTACCAAAGGTAACGTAATGTTTTGACATTTCAAGGAGAATAGCAAAGTCTGTGAATTACTGTAAACATATGGTTTATGCTGAATAGTGTTCATTCAACTATTTAATGTTAAGTAAGTCAGTCTGTCGGTTTATACCAAGTGTTGGTCTAACTGAGCGTATATTCAATCCCCTGCCCCCCCCCCCCCCACTGAAAATGAGGTCACATGCAGCACATGGTATTTTCCAGTAAATTAGAATTCAGCGGCAGGGGTTCTTTGTTCAATCTCTGGGTCTTGCTAAATGTATCTAGATGTTGGGCAGATAAAGACGGTTCGTAGGGGATGAGAGGTCCATTGACACTGAACCCAAGTAGTCTATCTAGTGTAAAAACTCAAGAACATACAACCCCATCCATGGCATTTCCTTCATCCACTCTCTTACTATTTTTTCTATGAGGTTGGTCAAGCACGACCTACCTTTGAGAAATCTGTGCTGACCGACCCTGATTGATGCTTGTTTCGCCAAGCGCTTGGTAATTTCATCCTGTATTTTAGACTGTGGAAATAAGATGAACTGGTTTCTGCCTGTTTTCTTTCCTGAAGACAGAGTAAACCTTTTTAAAATACCTGGGCCCCAAGAGTCCGGGCTCCATGCTCTGTCAGTGGAAGTGCCCACGGCCCAAGACATAGAATTGTGGGACGGAGTCATTTCCATAATCGGGGCAGGCGGCCACACCTGCATCACTCGGCCACATCCACTCCACTAGGGGGACCCTGAGGCCTGGGAAGAGCTGAAGCAATGGGGCCGGTAATTTTGTTCTGCTCCTAAGGGAGCAAATGGCCATTATTTGTTTTTTTTTTAAAGAGTTAATCAGTCCTCTCTGCGATTGATTATCTTTCTCTTGGGCTGTCATGGGGCCTGGTTCATCTCCAAATTCCTGCCCCTTCCATGCAGAACTCACCTTTGTCTGCCCTCCCCCAGTGCCGGGATTTCAGCCCCTTGGCTCATAATTTACATTTTCAGGTGTAGCAGGTGGAATGACTTTCCAAATGTCTTCAAACCTACTTGAGTCAGCAGAACAAATGAGCTTGTAAAATTCCCCCGGCACTTCCATCTTTTAAAATCTTCTCTGGCTCTGACAGGAAGCAGCTGAGTTATTATTAGCATGAAACCCAGATCTGTTACCTTTCACCAGTCATCAAAACATGCCAGACAAAATGTCGCTGATCTAATCGGTTCAACAAATGGGATGAACCAGAGAAAATACCGTGCTCGAGAAAAAAAACGCAAAGCTTTTGGTCTGGATGTATCTTTGAAGATGGAGCTTCAGCTATCTCAACAGCTAATGCTCCTGGGGAAACCTGAGTCATAAGAGCAAGATGATAGAACAGGCTCAATGACTAGATTGTGAAGTATTTAGAGCTAATCTTAGGAGAATACTCAATGCTATTCTAATGGAGACAATGAAGATTGGATTGCATGACTCAATGACATGTAAGCATGAAGAAACAACTTTTCATCTTTATCAGATTAGCATACTCAAAAGGAGAATGAGTTTGAGCTCCATCTACATTTCAATAGATAATAATATTTCTATTCTCGAGCATCAGTCTCATTGTGCTGTTCCTTCCAACGGTTCATTCCTTCTTAAATGGGCCTATGGAACCGTGTCCCAGCAAGGAGTCAATGCCTTCAGGACAGGAGGAAACAGAGAAAATTGGTGAGAACAAAACTAGCAATCAGTTAATGAGATATATAACCAATACATAGAAATATACATTACATAATAAAATAACTCTACCTCCCCCACCACTAGCAGTGTGTGCGTCTCTCGGTTTCTGTCTCTCTTCTCCCTTCATTCGCTATCCAGTCCCCAGGTTACAGTGCTGCAATCCCCATCCACCAGGATCTCAATAACGTCCCTCACCACTGCTTGAAGTCGCGCAAGTCCTTTTGGACCCACACGCTTAACCTTCGACAATGCGACTTCAACCCTGATGATGCTTGGGAAGCCGAATGGAGTCCACTAGAAGTTACAAATAAACACCTCGTGAAAGACCCAGCTCAGAAGATCCCTGACTTCGATCTTCCGCAAAGCTTATGGGCAACCCTGAACCGCATCCGCACAAACCATGGCAGACGTGGATACTTGATGCACAATTGGAAAATTATACACTCTCCAGTGTGCGACTGTGATCACCCAGAACAGACCATGGAACATATAACGACTGAATGCTCGATTCACAAATACGAAGGAGCCATCACAGTGATGCACTCCGCTACTCCTGACGAACTTATCTGGCTTAACCACCTAAATGTAAAATTATAGTTGTTGCTCTACATCTGCATCAGCCACACGAAATAAATAATAATAGTGCTGCAGAAATGAATAAAGTCAGGAGGTTTTTCATTGGGGACAGTGAGGCTGTTGTTGGTAATATGAAAAAAGTAGCATGGAGTTTGTGGCTGGCAGTCATTGCACATCTAGTCTAGTAGATGAAGCATTTAATGGTTTTACAGTGCAGGAGATACATTACAAAACTGATTGTTTGCTAGCTTTGTTTTTCTGGTTATTTATTTCTCACCAATTTTCCTCGGTCTCCTTCTCTCCTGAAGGTGCTGATTCTTTGTTGGATCTACGAACATTTTTTTTCCCCTCTCTCTCTCTTCTCCTCCTCCCTTTTCATAGAAATAATTGGAAGTGTACCAGGCTGGCATCACTCCAAAGCAGTAGGCTCGGGGGTTGTGCAAAAACAAAATTAAAATAAAACTTTGCAACCACCTAGTGAACGGGAGAATCATCAGAGATAAAGTGGCTGTCCTTTGCTGTTTTATACTGCTCACTGTGGGCCTCTGCTGATAAGAGTCAGTGATGTAGACCCAGAAGAAAACAATCAGCTTACTGAGGGGAGGATCATACAGCAGACACCCAGCAAAGATCAGAGAACGGCTGTGGTCACAAGGTCCATGTGCTTGCTGACCTACACTATCTCTCTCTCCTCCTTTAAGATGTTCCTTAAAACCTACCTCTTTGAGCAAGCTTTTGGTCATCTGTCCTGATATCTCCTCTGTGGCTCGGTGTCAAAAATGTTTTTATTGATATCGCTCTTGTTAAGCGCCTTGGGACGTTTTGCTATGTTAAATGCGCTATATAAATGGAAGCTATTGTTTTTGTTTGGTAGGCATCAACAGGTGAGCAGGCAGTAAGTAGGGCGGAGGAGGGCGCAGAGTTTTACATTATGGCCGAGGCAGAGTGGTCAAATGCCAGCCAGGAACGGGCACAAACAAACAAGCAGTCATTGAAAAATGTATATATATATACACACACCATGATGGAAGTAGAGCAGCTGAGGGATTGGAGCTGTGTTAATGGAGCAGGAGGCAAACCCAAGGTTCCTGCAATAGGAGCAGGCCTGTGGGATGGAAAGTTGTTGGAGGCATTTGTGAGGCATCAGTAGGTTTATGATAATATCGCTGCTGAAGGAGTGAATTTTTTAATAAGTGCTTTGGTACAACTGTGCCGTGGCTCAGTGGGTAGCACTCTTGCCTGAGCCAGAAGGTTCAAGTCCCACTCCAGAGACTTGAGCACAAAATCTAGGCTGACCCTCCAGTGCAGTACTGAGGGAGTGCTGCACTGTCTGAGGTGCAGCCTTGCGGATGAGACGTTAAACCGAGGCCCCGTCTGTCCGCTCAGGTGGACGTAAAAGATCCCACTGCGCTATTTTGAAGAAGAGCTGGGGAGTTCTCCCTGGTGTCCAGACCAATATTTATCCCTCAACCTCAAATTTGGTCCTTGAGGAAAACATGTTGAAAGTTGCCGTGTTCCAGGTCAGGCCTTTTCCGTGTGTCGGTCTTGCCGTAAGCAGTCGGAGTCCATTATGGCCCAAAGCTAGCGCCTGTGCACTTTGTCGTGTATGGAATAGCGCAGCAAAAGAACAACAACTGACCCGACTCGTGGTTAAATCGCTTACTGGTGAATATGTAGGATGCCAACTACGTTCTCTGCTTACCTCAAAGAGTAGAAAGTATCAGGCTGCTGGACCATCGTGCAGTGGGCAAAACCACCATCCCCACTTGCTACATGATGTACAGAAGCAGAAAGGTCGGCAAAATACTATTTTGCAGCCCAAATTTTCATGGGATGCGATCCCAGCACCACAACTGGATCGGTGCCTTCCAGCCTTGATTCCACCGAAGTACGTGGGGTCAGGGAGAAGGCCTCTAATTCGCATGGGGCTGGTGGGCACCTGCACCAGTAAGGGCCTGGGCCACCCCACCCCTCAACACCACCAGCAGGGCGGCTGCCACAGGACCACCAGGTCCAAAATGAACCTCAGGATCAGCACAGGGAGTCTCTGCTCCCCTCGCCTGCATTCACCTTGTATGGGGTGGACAGAGGTTCCATCCCTTACAAGAACAAGGCCACCAAGAAACCCCTGGAAACAGCGGAGACCTGACCCAACTGGGCCTCCTACATCTCCCGCCAGACCTACGGCAGGAGAGCTGTGGAACCGCCAAGGAATTAGGGGCTACGCAGTTTATGATGGTAAATGTAACATTATTCTCATGCAGCTTTAATTGCTCCCTTCATGTCTAGAAATGCAGTGGGTAAACTGGGAAGACCATCAGGAAGTCCTTAGACTATAAGGATGTTTATTTCTTTGAAATTCAAAGTTATTTTGGAGCAGTTAGGGAATCAAACTATTGACAGTTCTCATGCCTTGGCAGGCACAGGTCTCAGTTCAACCGCTGGCTTCTGAACTACTACAGAATATCCGGCTTGCTTAGACATCAGGCTGTAACTCGAAATTACACTTTTTAATCAGACAACATGTCGCATTTGTTAGCCGTCAAATCATCTTTATCCGAGTTGATTTCTAAACAAAAGAGCATTTGCCTCTTTGTTGCAGACGGATTGTCTCCAGAAGGACAGCTTCCATTTTTTAAAATCTTATAAAATAAAGACAGAAACTCCTGTTTTCATCGCACTCTGGATTAGACACGCTATGGAGGCAATGGTAGATTCTCTTATCACCTGTGCAGTTTTCAGATTTCCATTGGAATCACAGGTTCAAGTCCGAACAACATGTGGGCACCAAGCTCCTGCCTTGAGCATGTTCGGTACCCACGATACCGAACCAAAATTAATTAATTAATTTCTTATAATTCAGAGAACCTGAGTTCATACTGTGGCAGTTTGAGAATTTTAATTCAGTTTTTAAAAAGATCTGGAAATTTAAAAAACCTGCTATCAGTAAAAGTGAGCATGAGGCTGTCAGATTGTCATAAAAACCCAAGTGGTTCACTAATGTCCTCCAGGGAAGAAAACCCCTCCACGCTGCCAAGTGCACCAGTGATGGAGGGATGGTTCGTCCAGTGGCAGGAGCAGAGATGCTGTACGGTGTCAAGCCCGCTGTGTGTTTCTGTGACTGCACCCATCCAGGCTAGTGGTGAGTGTTCCATTACACTCCTGATTTAAGCTTTGTAAAAGGTGGAGCAGCTTTGATGGTACAGGAAGTGAGCCACTCATCACAAAGTACACAACCTCTGCCCTACTCCTATAGACACAATGTTGAGATGCTCGTTCAGATAAGCTTCTTGTCAATGGTGATTCCCAAGATGTTGATGGAGGAGAATTGGTGATGGTGGTGGCCACTGAAGGTCAAGGGGAGATGGTTGGGCTTCTCCTTGTTCAAAACGTCATGATCCAGCGCTTGTGGCGTGAACATGACCAGGCACGTGTCAGCCCAAGCCTGAATGTTGTCTCGGCCCTGCTCTAGGCTGACATGGGTTATTGCCTGTTGAGGATTCCTCAGCAATTCTTCTAACATGATTTTAATTTTAGGCAGACGGCTCTGAACGCTTTCATGGCTGAAGCATTTCTCAGTGATTGAGACACACATTGGAACTGAAATTTCGCTTCGCAATTATAAAAACGAACTACTGTAAATAGTTTTTTTTAAGTCAGCAGCAGTTGTGCCAAATCCGCAATCATGTGGCAAGTTAGAGATGTGGATCTCACCTGTGCCTCATTGTGTTAATGCAATTCCATGCAGCTAATGAATTTGACTGCCATTAATGCTTCATAAGCCTCTTCCAGCTGTAAGTGAAGCCATTTCAAATAACAGCGAAAAAAACTGGACACAAAATTTTCCAAATTGCACGGCAATATTGCCAGAAGTTAATTGAACTTTGCTGCCAAAGCCTTGCAGAATTTAGATTCCTGTTTGTATAAGCTTGGGACATCAAGGGAAACTGGCTTAGAAATTACCATGTCAGCTCGAGGAGGCCAGCTGCTCAGAAACACAGCCAAATAAACTGCTTATTAAAATATTTCTCAATGTATATTTCCTGTTTTGCAGAGTACAGATTTTAAGTCGTAAATAATGAGGTAAACCAGCATGGAGCCTCATCCTGTGTTAACCTACCTCTTAGCCCAAGCTTTTGGTCACCTGTCCTCGTAGCTTCTTATGTGAAGTGCCTTGGATCTTTCACTACGTTAAAGGTGCTATATAAATGCAAATTGTTGTTGAGTGTTCTGCTATTGGCTGATCACATTTTAAGTTTGAGTCATGAGGTTCATCAGTTCAGCTTTTCGATGCAGACTGTCTCTTGCACATCTTAAAATGTCCATGTTTGGATCATATAGAAATGGATTATTTTTGAAATTTCTAAGACTAAAAATAAAGGTCTTCAAATTACACTGTGGCATAAAAATAATGTACAATCCATTAACAAGTTAAAATAAACTCTGCTAAAATACCAGACAAGGTAATTTCAGACAAACACTTTAAGCTTCCATACACTATTATCCCACAGCAGGGTTTAAAGACCTTAGGATAATAGCACCCAGACAATAATGGGACCAGGGAATTTGAAAAACCTCCAGAATGATAGAGTTTCCTAGAATACAACAATTGAACATCTGCTGTACTTTCAAATGTAATATGTGGACAACAAAAAGGAATACATTGCAGGTAATTAAAAAAAAGTCTACGTGACAGCTTGCAAATCTCCCATTGTGTTGCTCATGGTGACTCAGAGGTTTCATAAGAACCAATATTATCGGAGACACTGAAATATCAGCATTGCGTGACCCTGAGTTTCGGCAGTGATGGGGCGCAATCTCATGGTCTAGCAGTATTTTAAAGGATCTGGGGGCACTGCTGAAGGGGTTCTGGGAAGATTGTGATATGTCCTAGGATCTGGAATCACTGGGAGAGGGGTCCTGGGAGAATTGAGGAAGGAGTTCCAAGGATCTGGGAGCATTGGTCGCTATTCTGGGATCAGAAGGTGCACTTTTAATGCATTCTAGGGGTTTGTCATCACTGAGAAAATGTCCATGGATTTGGCTATAGGGAGGAAGTCCTGGGGAAGGGAGACCTGGGTTCCAGCTAGACTGTGAATGGGGTTTGGGAGGAGAGGAAGAGTCTGACAAAAGTGAAAGCTGCTGTGATCTGGCAGTGGGGTGGGGGGGAGGCGGGGGGTATGTGGGGAGTGGGCACCAGGACCAAACCAGCTTTGGTCCCTTTCAGACCATCTGGCCCCAATCCTCAAGGCAGTTCAATTCATCAGCCTCCTCCACTGGTCTGTCTATAGCTCTCTTTATGCCTCGCCTATCTTCACCATTGTCAGCTGCTTCCTGTCATTACATTCTGCCTTAAAGCAATTAGTGCACCATTAGCAAGTCTGAAGACTCAACAGTCTTTAATAAACAAATTTCTGTAAGCAAGCAAAAATTGTTTCATAAAATACTCCAACGTTCATTGTTTACAGTTTCACAGTTTTTAATATAAAAACTTCCCTTAACCAATAAAAATGTCAAAAGAAAATTCAACCAAGTGTTCAACATTTTAATTGAGGAAAAAGAAATCTATTTCTGTTGAAAAATTCTTAGCTGACAGACAAGAAACAGAAAACACTGCTGTTAATAATTACTTGTGTGTTAATAAAATGGCTTGTAAGACTGAGACTTCGTAATAGAAAAGTTGTTAAAATTTTTAAATGAGACCTACCTGAAATAAATCGTTGACAATTTAATCTTCAGTTTGTTTGATAGTGTTTTGGAAAAAGCGCAGAAACTTACAAATGCTCACAGTATGAGGGGACACATCTTTATGCCTTTCAATGCCTGTTGATCCACAGATTGCATGCTGGGAAATTCTGCCAACACAAACCACAAAGGACAACTCAATGAGAAAATGTAAACATGTTATTGTGAAATATGTGTTTTAAAAATTTTGTTTACCATCTTATTTTGGCATATAAATTGCAATTACTGAGAAAAAAAGGCAGATTTTTTTTTGAAAAAAGCCTTTTGAGTGATATGATTGGTTCACCAACACAGGTTTACATAGCTTCAATGTGAAATGTTGACATAAAAGTGTGACCAAAAATCATGCAAAAATAAAGTACGGTTTGTGGACAGGAAGTGCTATGTACATACGTGATTTTTAAATCAGGTATAGATATAAGCAAGCCCTATAATTAAAGATTACTTTTCAAGTGTATAATTAATAAGAATGAACTCCCGATTAATTCACGATCTAATCAAATTACTTTTAGCTTAAACTAACAGACATTATTGACCATTCTGGGTCAGGATGTGTCTGCCCCTTTAAAAATATAACAGGGTGTTGTCCCTTCCTGCAGAGACAGTGCCATTTTCTGGCTCCAGCTTTTGGCTGTTGAGTATGTGACTAATCTCTGGCAGTCTGGTAGCCGCGGTGCATATGTGACCCTGGTTGTCTGAGGCTGACATGGCATCAGGATATTCTGAATTTTGGGCCTTTTGAAGCCCATATAATTCCCGCAATCTTCAATTTTGAGAGTGAGAACACATTCAAGCATTTTTGTAACCAAAGGCAATAATTTGACAAACCCGCCTTCAACCTCACTCATCATTTATATATCATTATACATTTGGACCAAAATATTTAATATTATTGGCTAAAGCTCTGTCACATAGCAGACATATTTTTTTTTATAAAACAATTGCGTATCTTTTGTCATCAACAAACAATAGCTCTTAGTGACTGATGGCCGTGCGATAAGTGAACTGTTGCAGCCGGGAATAATCGGTTTCTGTTACCACAAGGCACAGGTTGCAGCCTGCACAAAACAAGGGAGTAGGGGTAGATTTTCAGCTTTGTCACTTGGGCAGTAATCCAGCAGAGTGGACCCATGTCCGTTGTAGAACCTGCCTGAAAATTGAGCGGGTCCTCTGATAGGTGGACAATCAGTTCTGTCAGATTACGGCCCAAGCGATGAAAAACAAAAATTAACCCCATAATTTCTTATTTTAAAAACGCATTCAATGTAAATAATAATAGAAGTATTAGCTTCAGCTGCTTTGTTGGTCTAGTAGGTAAAGGCACTACCCCGTGTAACACAGTCATTCCTTGTGCTCGCCTCTGAGTCAGAACGTCGTGGGTTCAAGTCCCACTCCAGAGACTTGAGCACAAAAATCTAGGCTGACACTCCAGTGCAGTGCTGAGGGAGTGCTGCACTGTTGGAGGTGACATATTTCAGATGAGACATTAAACCGTCTCAGGTGGACGTAAAAGATCCCATGGCACTATTTCGAAGAGGAGCAGGGGAGTTTTCCCCGGTGTCCTGGCCAATATTTATCCCTCAATCCACATAACAAAAACAGATTATCTGGTCAGTATCACATTGTTGTTTGTGGGAGCTTGCTGTGCACAAAATTGGCTGCCGCATTTCCCACATTACAACAGTGACTACACTTCAAAAATTAATTAATTGACTGTAAAGCACTTTGGGACATCGTGAGGTCATGAAAGGTACTATTAAAAATGCAAGTCTTTCTTTCTAATGTAGCTGATTAGTAGCCTGAAGCAGGGAAGAGACAGCCAGGCAATCCACTCCTGAATTCTAGTGATTCCTGGTGGAATGCGAGTGTGAACATTGTATGGAGATAGTATTAGGCTCAGGTGTGTTGTTCCCAGCAACACTCACTCTCTAAGAAAGAAATTGCATGCACAGACCACCATGCCCTCAGGATGTCCCAAAGTGCATAACAGCCGATGAAGTAATATAGGGAAATGCCGCAGCTAGTCTGTGCACACAGCAAGGTCTGACATACAG
This sequence comes from Squalus acanthias, assembly GCA_030390025.1. Classification (NCBI taxonomy): domain Eukaryota; kingdom Metazoa; phylum Chordata; class Chondrichthyes; order Squaliformes; family Squalidae; genus Squalus; species Squalus acanthias. The sequence continues at coordinate 37,479,032 of CM059441.1, read as the reverse complement.
GAAGAGATAAATGACCAGATAACCTGTTCTTAATGATGTTGGTTGAGGAATAAATGTTGTGCCAGGACCCCAGGAGAACTTCCCTGTTTTTCTTTAAATAGTGCGATGTGATCTTTTACATCCACCCGAGAGGACAGACAGAGCCTTGGTTTAGTGCCTCATCGAAAGGTAGCACTTCTAAATTTTCAGAAGCGACACTGCTACTACTGAGTCAAGGCTGACACTTGGGCAGGGTACTGGAGGGCACCTAGTGTCTGTGGAACCATATCTTACCAAGAGTCAGTGCCTTTGAGGAAAAATGATAGAAACATTTGGACTTCAACCTGATTTTAGGTCATCCGCCTATCGAAAAGAAATGAATACATAAAAATAAAATCATATATTTCAGGAGTGGGAAAAATAAAAAAAAGGTTGTGAATTATATTATAATATTGATGCTTGCCAATAAAGGGGATTCTAGATAAGAGTTCTGATCCAAGTAGAAGTTTACAGTTATTTCTCAATCTCTAAATTCATGGCCCTTCCAGTGCACTCCTGCTGTAACTCCAATAGAAATAGGGCAGAATGGCCGCAAATTAGGCCTCCCCTGGCAGTTTCTGCAACGCATTGTTGGGGGGGCAATGCCTCTGCCTGTCCCAAATAAGGTCAGCAGCATGGGGGTGGCTGGGGTCAAGGACTCCCAGGCTGGGAGTTTCCTCATCCCTGGCCTGGCGGAGCATCGGCAGGTCTGTGAGACTAGGCATGCTAACCGTAAAGAGAGCCGATGGGCACAGTTCCATGATTTTTCTGGGGAGGCCCTGGTAACGTCCCCCCCACCCCAACTCCCCACCATCCTCCGCACCCCCCACCCCCCACTCCACCCCACCACCGCCCCCCCCCCCCCCCACCGTCCCCGCCCATCCCAAGGGCACAAGCTGCGGGGAATCCTGACCCCTCCAGCCCCTTGAGTCAGAAATAAACTTCACTGAACAATCCTGATACAGCCATAAACGGTGCTCCAATTTTTTATTGTATTGTTGAGTCAGTCCAACATGTGTCAGTCAACTTTCAAACAACTTCTTGAATTTAGAGGTGAGAAATGAACTAAAGCTTTGAGTATTTCAATATGGTATTCTTTTTAATAAGTTTCCAGAGGTCACTCTTCAAGCATAATCTTTTATTATGCACAAAATTCTCTTGGAAGCTAACCCAATTTCTCAGTGGAAATATCTCTGTCTCTAAGCCATACGGCCTAGGAAGTTCCCATGTTTGAAGTCCTGTCGATGTGGCGTTACCTGCTGACAGCCAATGCAGCAACAGGGGGGGGGGGGGGGGAGGGGGGGCACGGTATCTCTGGGATAGAAAAGGGCAAATTGGCAGGTGTTCCCCAACTGATTGCTTAAAGTGCCTCCTATTGGGAATGTGGACAACAGATAAAAATGGGATCGGACTTTAATGCGCCATCCTCCACAATTAAAAAGCCTGCTGATACTCACACACATTAATAAAAAGAGACTTTGTGAGGCAACTATAGTCAGTGAAATCAGACCCCAAGCTCATGCCTTCAGAAGGAGTAGAGAGGGCGGAGAACTGGAGAATTAAAAAATGTTCTTAGCAAACTACCATGTGGTGATTGGTGCCGAGCTGTACAAGAAATACTGAGTGAGTTTCTGTGAGACCCGCTTAGATTCTGGATTATTGTATTAACGCTTTGAAATCTCAAGGATTAGTGATGAGCACAGCACCGAACCTGAATGGTGAACAGCCCTGAATGGTGAAGAGGATTTGGTTCAGCAGAACCAAGTGTAAGTTTTCACCACCTCAGTTCAGAGATGAACTGGACCGTTTTTCCAATCATATTTCAAATCTTCAAAGTATGACTGTGCATTTTTGAAGCAGGGTTAAAGTCTAAATGAACAAACACAAAACCCTGCCTATGTCAATCTGTAACCTTTTCACCACTTAAAAGGTGACAAAATACCATTTGTCACAGCCAGGCTAAATAAAGAAAGACTTGCATTTATATAGCGCCTTTCATGACCTCAGGACGTCCCAAAACACTTTATAGCCAATGAAGTACTTTTTCAAGTGTAGTCACTGTTGTAATGTAGGAAATGTGACAGCCAATTTACGCACAGCAAGGTCCCACAAACAGCAATGGGTTAACAACAACAACTTATATTTATATAACGCCTTTAACATAGTAAAACGTCCCAAGGCATTGCACAGGAATATTTTAAGACAAAAAATTTGACACTGAGCCACATAAGGATAAATTAGGGCAGGTGACCAAAAGCTTGGTCAAAGAGGTAGGTTTTAAGGAGCGTCTTAAAGGAGGAAAGAGAGGTAGCGAGGCGGAGAGGTTCAGGCAGGGAATTCCAGAGCTTAGGGCCTAGGCAACTGAAGGCACGGCCACCAAAGATTGAGCGATTAGAATCAGGGATTCTCAAGAGGGCAGAATTAGAGGAGCGCAGATATCTCGGGGGGTTGTGGGGCTGAAGGAGATTACAGAGATAGGAAGGGGCGAGGCCATGGAGGCATTTGAAAACAAGGATGAGAATTTTGAAATCGAGGCGCTGCGTAACCGGGAACCAATGTAGGTCAGCGAGCACAGGGGAGATGGGCGAACGGGACTTGGTGCGAGATAGGACATGGGCAGCTGAGTTTTGGATGACCTCAAGTTTACGTAGGGTGGAATGTGGGAGGCCAGCCAGGAGTGCATTGGAATAGTCAAGTCTAGAGGTAACAAAGGCATGGATGAGGGTTTCAGCAGCGGATGAGCTGGATTAAATGTCCAGATCATCTATTTTTTAGTGATGTTGGTTGAGAGATAAATATTGGCTAGGACCCTGGGGATAACTCCCCTGCTCTCCTTCAGAATAGTGTTGTGGGATCTTTTATGTCCAACTGAGGGGGCAGAGGGGGCCTCAGTTTAATGTCTCATCCGAAAGACGTTAATTGCAAATGTCAGGGGAAGCGCCAAACTCCAAATCTCGACTGTCCCATTCATCCCTATCTAGGATTTTTATAGCTTTCCAGATATTTCCCATTACAATTACACAATATTAAAACTTATGGACATACACCTTGTTGCCTCCCCCCCCAACCCCAACCCCAACCCCCAGCATTGTAGACCTTTGAAAATACACAATTCTAATCTTCAATTTACTTTTCAACATGGTAAAGAAATGCTACTGCAGTACTCTGAGGGAAAGACAAAATGTTTTCTATTTTAGTACGGTACAAAGATAGAGCTACGATTCGTTCTATGTTATTCTTTGCACGGTATATCCTTGCTCCTGTCTTGAAGATCAGCAGCCCAAAACCTCAGCGGATAACTGCTTTCCACTACCGTGAATACAGCTGCGCATTGAGAAGGAGATCACTGACCTTTCTCTTGTTCGTCAGAGCAGGTTCGATTTTGCTTGTCGGAGGGAACTGCTGTTGATGAGATGACTGGGATAAGGACAGAATAGAAGTGTGCGATAGAATCAATCAAAGGAGAAGCAGGCTTTGAAACAGGGTCTGTCCACCGAGGATGCAAAGCGCTACATAAAACTCTTTCACTGCACACTTGAGCAAACCAAATTGTATTTACTTGTATGGGCATGGAGAACAGTTAATCACTTCATAAGCACTTGTTGGAAATAAGGGCTAGTTTTTCACACAAGTACTGAGTAAAACTAAAGACTTACAGCAACCATGATGAAGTAAGAATTCTTGATTATGAGGATAAATAACAGATGATAAATAGCTACAAGTAAATCCTTAATTTTCATGGGGCTGAGCCATTTGGTAGCAAAACCAGAGCAGCATATCAAGTAAGGATGATATTAGATTCATTAGTCAATATTACCCAAAGGCTAAACTCTTGACTTGATTTAATTGCATGTAAATTATTCCTATCCCCATAGCTGAAGAGTTAAGCTGCTCAGAAGCCAGGAATTGCACAGCAGTAATTAAAATTTTATATTGAGATTCCTTGATCATCGCAGCAGTCTCTATAGCTCAATCATTGGGAAAATGACTGTTAATTCTTAACAATAGAAAGTTAATCCATTGGGCTTGACTAGAAGAGGTTAACAACCCTGAACTCTGGCAATTAGAGTACATGGAAATCCACTCCAGATGTGTCGAGTAGCTAGCTGCATGCATCCTGACCAGTTGAGACAGATGGTAACACTGCAACACTGAGACTTGCTAATTCATTCATGCCCTAATCACAAGATTTTATGGATTACATATTTTCCCTTAAAAAGAAAGGATAGCTGATAATCGTTAAAAAAAAAAGTAGGTGGTGTTGACTCCTCTTACATAGACCGTAAGAGAAATACTAAACCTTTATCTGCAATAAATCAGAACAGTGAATTATATTAAAACATTTGGCCCAGCTCTAACCACAGAAGTGCTGAATCCTCCGAGAATCCCATTTCTATTTAATGTTACTTGCCAAAAATGTTGTTGTTTAATTACCATGTAGAAGTATTTTTAAAAACTGGGATACGAAAGGAAGTCTTGCTTATCAATTTGTGTGAGTGAGAAAATTATTCTTGTAACAATATTTGTTTAAAGGATAAGAGATTGCAGCTTTAATTAAGTAGAATTATTCAAGTGGATCATAGACTAAATTATCTGCTGTGTAGACAGTTCCCTCATTCTCTCTGAGCACTTCCCTCTCAACTCCTAGTTTTATCTTTAAATAACAGTATTGACTCACTGTTGTGTTATGAGAGAGTAGGGGAAAGTGGATGAGATAATAATCAAAGAGTTCGGAGAGAGTGACAAATAAAAAGAGAGATTTTTAAAGTGCTTTATCGTGTCACTGGGAAAAATCTCAAAGTGCTTCACACAAGGAATTATTTTGAAGTGCAGTAACTTTTAATATTGGCATTTTCATCTACAAGATCCCACAAACAGCAAATGAGATGTAAAACCACTTAAATCTGTTTGTGGCTGACAGTGAAACATCAGCCATGATATTCCCCTGCTCTTCTCCAATTATTCAGATGAAATCTTTATCATCCACCAGAACAGGGCGACAGAGGGGGTCATTTTAGTCAGGTGGGATGTTAAAATGTAAAAAGTCTCAAACCCTAACCCAACCCGCTTCGAACCCACCCACTTCCAGTTTGAACGGAGGTGGGATGGGGGTCAGGGGGACCAACCTGGTCCCAGGAGGTGGGTTGCTCATTTAAATATTTTAATGAGGCTGCATGCCTCAGATTTTATCTCTCGTCCAGCTTTAACACTGGCCGGCCGGGTTTCCCGGGCCTCGGGAAACCCGGCAGCTAAAAGGAGGTGAGGAAGGCTGCATGGAAGAGGTAAGTACTTTTCCAGCGCTGCTTGTGGGCCAGGAGGAGCAGGGTGCTTCCCCCCGGCCCACCAAGCTAACCTGCTGCCCTCCCCGCAATTGGACGCCCTCCCTACCCCGCGATCAGCCCCTTCCCCCATCTCTGCGCCCGATCTCTCTCCGACCCTCCAAGCCATGTTGTACCCAGCTCCCCCCCCGCCTCATGATCTCTACCCCAGCAGCAGGAAACCTACCTTCTCCTGGGCTGCGGCCTCTTCTGCAGCGTTCCCTGCCCGACAGGGAGCCAAGCCTATCAATCAGGCTGGCTTCCAGTCAGGGAACCTATTCAAAATAAACACACACGCTGTGGAGTTAAAACTCCACGCCCTTCGAAGAAACCCGGACTTTTGGGTCCCAACCGGAACGCCTCTCCCTCGCTTGGAAATCGCGCCCCAGAGTCTCGGTTTAACATCTCATTTGAAGGACAACATCCTCTGATAATGCAGCTCTCCCTCAATACTGCTTTAGGGCATCAGCAAAATGATCTGGTTGAACCCCAAACCTTCTGACTCAGAGGTGAGAGTGCCACCAACCGAGCCCAGCTGATACACACTGATGACCTTCTCGTGTGTAATCTGGCTCGAGCCCTGGTTAGGACATTTTCCAGACTTCTTTGTAAGAAAAAAAACCACAAAACACCTTCTGAAAAGAGAGGTGGTAACAGGCAAAAGGAATGACAACATAAAACTGAATGTTAGGCCGTAACTATAATCGCTATCTCTGAAAGTAGGTGACAGCCAAACCACATAGTGTGCACATCACAAAATGTCCACGGCCTTGCCTTGATAGGATGCGTATTAGAGAGAAATCAAAGAAAACAATGATATTATCCGACCTTCCTGCAGCCACAGAGGTTGATTGGAAACAAAACGTATTACATGGTTGCTGAAGCCTGCAGATATTGAGCAAATCATTAAGCAAGAAGATTAAAGCTTGCATGAGCAGTAGAGAGTCCTGAATCATTATTACGCCCAGCTTTGCATATTAGTGTGTTAATGACATAAATTTGCTCATCCGCTGTTGATTAATACATGTCGAAGTTCAACATTAAGGAAAAATCAAAGTTTTAAAGTGCTTAGATCGTCCAATACCAATTTGGGGAGATAAAAGGAAAATTTACAGATTGAGCATCACGTATAATCTATTATGGCAAACGACTTGTACAAAATGATCCAGGACATCAAAGACCAAGCTGAAAAGCTGATGGGAAGTAATGACCCTTTATCCTTGTGAAATTTAATAAGAAAGTATTTGTAATTTATTAACACATGGTTTGTCACATGGTTTGGTATGAACATGCTCAGTTCGCTCTGGCCTAATAAAGCAAACACATGGACTAACAACTCATTGTGTCTCTGTCCTTCATTTGTTCTACCCAAGTATATTACATTTTGGTGACAAGGATGGGATCCCAAAGCCATTTTTAAGGATCATGGAAGGACACAGTGTTCAACCTTCGAGTGGAAAAGTTTAAGTTGAATTTGTGACACCTAAACTGAATTTTTGTGATGTTTTACTGTTAATGCTGATGAAGAATCGTCTGTGTTTCGCCTTCGTGTGTATGTACACACAGCAACAGCGCCGTTGATTCACACATGTACACAGGTAGCATGCTGAGTCACTGTTCGGGATCGGGACAATCACGGCCGCGCCTACGGGATTCATCGGAAGCCTCGGCATGTATGATGGAAGAAAGCAATTTTTCTAATGGAGATCGAGCCAGATGTCTACGGAACATTGACAAACCTACTCACAAACCAGGGAAAGCGAAGGATGCATCGTTTGAAGACATTGTCGAGAGACTCGAGGACCATTTTGACCCAAAACCATTAGAAATAGCAGAGAGCTATAAGTTTGGTACCAGAAACCAAAAACAAAGTGAAACCATCAGTGAGTACATTGTAGCTCTTAAGAACCTGTCTTTGCATTGTAACTTCGGCACATTTTTGGATCGTGCGTTGCGAGATAAGTTTGTGTGTGGACTGGTGGATGAGCGCACACAGTCCAAGTTACTGAACGCTCCGAACCTAATGTTTGACATAGCATGCAAAATAGTCTTATCTATGGAGATGGCGTCTAAGAATGCTAGGGAGCTCTGTCCAACTCAAGTGACTAGTGCAGCTGAGGTCTACAGTCACAAAGCCCCCGCCAAACCTAAAGCTGTGAGACCAAGTCAAAAGCATGTCAGTGAGAGCAGTTCAGTGAATTGTTATCACTGCAATGGAAATCACTCACCACAGTCCTGCCAGTACTGACATGCGAAGTGTTTTCACTGCCAGAATCAAGACCATATTTCAACAGCTTGCAGAGCTGGATTGAAAGCAGGAAGTAAGAACCATTCTAGTGGCAATGTAAAGCAGTGACGACAAAAGGGAAGATTTCACAATACTGAAGTGAACACACCTGATGTTGAAGAACTAGGCATCTACAGTATCTCACCAACATCACACACAAGGGACTGTACTCATACACCAAGCTGCCGTATGGTGTAAAGTCCTCCCCCAAAATCTTCCAGGCTATGATGGATAAGATTTTGCGAGGAGTTCCAAATTGCTTATGCAATCAAGACGATGTGATAATCGCAACAAGCAGCAAGGAAGAAAATCTAGAAGTGTTAGATATAGGGATTCAAAGGTTGAATGCCCACAGTGTCAAATTGAAAAGGAGCAAATATGCTTTTGTGCAGCCAGGGGTTGTGTATCTTGGTTTGAAAGTTGATGCAAATGGCTTGCAACCAGTTGAGGAAAAGGTTGATGCTGTCATCAATGCTCCAAAGCCACAGAACGTGTCTGAGTTAAGATCTTTCCTTGGAATGGTCCAATACTACGCACGTTTCTTACCTGAGTTAGCGACCATGTTAGCTCCATTGCACGAGCTCCTCAAGAAGGATGGCCAGTGGAAGTGGATGAAAGCGCAACAGGAAGCTTACGATGCATGTAAGAGAAGACTCTCTAGCGATGCTCTCCTTGTACACTACGACACAGAGCGTGAGCTTAAGTTAGCATGTGATGCTTCCAGCTATGGTGTGGGAGTTGTCATAAGCCATATAATGGATGACGGCCAAGAGAAACCAATCACGTTCGCATCGCAAACCCTCACAAAGAGCGAAAGAAACTACACGCAAATTGAAAAGGAAGCACTCGCCATAGTGTTTGGAATCAAGAAATTCCAACAGTTCCTGATCGGCAGAAAGTTTACCCCGATAACCGATCACAAACGAGCTCCTCACCTATTTTCACGCTAGGTGCAGTTGACAAAGACTTTCCCGTGAATGCAACTGAGATTGCAAATGAGACTCCAAAGGACTCAGTACTGAAAAGAGTGTATGAAAACACCGTGAATGATCTTGAATCACTTGTCAGCAAAGTGGATTGAAGTGAAACATTAGGGTTCAAACAAGTCTGAGATAGAAACGGGAACATCTTTGAGTTCGGAACCAAAACAAAACAGCCCAAAAATTGGTTCAACACCAAAACCTTCTGTAAGGAGATCAGGAAGGCTCCGCAAACCTGTTATTAAACTGGATTTGTAATTCATTTGTAGGATTTGTAGTTCATTTAAAAGAAAAACAGCCAGGAGTTTTTGTTATGTGGTACATGTAATGCTAGGAAAGGTGGGACCATAGTTCAGTTGTATTTGAGAGGGGAATAGATACATTTTTTTAAGGGGAAAGCAGTGTAATGTATTATCACATGGTTTATCACATGGTTTAGTATGAGCATGCTCAGTTCGCTCTGGCCTAATAAAGCAAGCACATGGACTAGCAACTCATCGTGTCTCTATCCTTCATTTGTTTTACCCACAGATATTACAGTATTCATAATAAAATGTCTAACGGTCACACTGTTGCTTCAATGTCTGCAAGCCCCATGTTTCCTGGAACATGGAGTGTATTAACATTCTATATGGGCTAAATGTAATTAAATCTACTAGCTTGAACTAACGTATATTTATGTATTAGAATATTGATAAATAAACTTTACGTGTAGCATGAAAACATGTCTTCGGAATGTGTACAGTACATATCGTAACATAGGCTCTGAAGAAATTCTAGGTGCAAAATGCAGTCTTTATTTGCTGTTCCCACAAATAAACAGCACACCGCCACCCCCCCCACCCCCCACCCCCCCCATGATGAAGTCAGTCCCCCAATTCAGAGAATCCATCCCGATAGATTTGGCCCATCTACCTGTGAAAATCCATCCAATACAGAGGCTCCGTGCTTGAAATAAATTCTGCCCTTCTACGAAATAAACGTCCTGCCCGAAGTAAAATCACTCGAATTCCAGCCTTAGAAATAACTCTAAGCAGTACTCCAGGGGGCAGTTCTGTAGAATGGCGGATTTACTTTGTAACACCAGCATTTTGTCACCTCCCCTTTATATCCCAGGGTGGACATTCTGGGGCAAATTTGCATTTTATTGCAAATTTAAACATTTCAAGTGGAAATTTAATAAAGGCAAAAGGTAACACTGAACTCCTCATTCAGCTTCTTGCTGTATGCCATGCTTTTTCTTAATTAATAACTTTATTGAGTATCAGTGAGAGATGAACCTTTTCTCCTTATAACACCTTATCCTGAAATCTATGTTAATACATGAGATTAATTTGCAGCTGGTTTAGTATGAGTCATTCAAGAAACTCATTTTCATTCACGCATTTTAGCACCGCCAGATCGCAGATACGGTATTAAAATGTTTAACGGTTGCTTTTGCTCCATCACTGCTATTCGGAGAGGTGATTAATCAATTACCGTAACAGGCCCTGCTACACATAACCAGGAACACCGTCCTGGGCGGTGATCTCCGTCATTGCTCAGGTATTTACATCTTGCTGGGAACAATGAACATTGCCTAGATCGGAGAAAGGGACACAGGGCCAGAATCGATCGGTACAAGTCACTGGAAATAAGATAAATGGCCACTTTGTGTATAAAAAGTGACCATCTGACACTGTGCAATGAAATGAAAATGACCAAACAGATCACTTTTTACATTAAATTAAACTCAAGTTACTCAACAGATGACATATTATTCATCTTAGACACTTTGAAGTAACTTTTAAACAGTTTCATTTAATTCACAATAAAGTAAGAAATATTGGGGCTGGTTATGTGGTCCCTATGCAGTGGCAGCTGGTAGCGTAGTGATCTGCGTTCACATTTGTGAGTTTAACGGAAAGCCTTGCCACACTTGTGTCTTCCAAGGGGTTCACAAACACTGCCACTTATTAACATCCAGGTTGGGCATATGGTAGCCATCAAGGACCTCCTGTACCTTGGGAAATGCAACAGTACAGTTACATTGAGCAGCCATGTCATGCAATGCAGTGAGAAAGGAGATAAAAGTGCTGGCCATGCTGACCAACACACGTTTGATACACATGCATGGGCTGCACAGGCATAATAGCCGAGGGCAGTGGTGACCTTGCCAGCTGTTGCGGGCCCAGTCCCTATGTTGCAAGTTGGCTGCAGATAGCAAAGCTCCACAACTAGTTCTCCGATTGCCCGGAGCAGCTGTCCTTAGTCACTGGCAGGTAGCTGTAGCAAGGCCTGTAAATCTGGTCTGGTCCCCAATATGTCTCCTTTCATCTTGTAAGTCCTCAACCAATGTATACTGTATTTGAGGCATTTCAACAACAAACTTACCTAATGAAGTAAAACAAAATAGCCCAACAATATTCAGAAATTAAAAAAAAGAAGTTAGTTAATAGTCAAATAAATAAAGACATGGCAGGGCAGCTCGGTCCAACGGAATGCACATCCTGTGCCATGTGGGAACTCCAGGACGCTTCCCGTGTCCCAGACAACCACGTGTGCAGGAGGTGTCGTCAGTTACGTGGATAGCACATTTTAGGAGGTGGTCACCCCGCAGCTGAGGAGTGCGCAGGCAGAGAGGGAATGGGTGACTGCCAGACAGAAAAGGAGGACCAGGCAGGTAATGCAGGAGTCCCGAGTGCATCTTGCTCTCCAAACAGTATTCTGTTCTGAGTACTGGTGAGGGCGATGGTTCCTCTGGGGAGTGCAGCCAGAGCCAAGTCCGCGGCACCGCGGGTGTCTCAGCTGTACAGTGGGGGGGAGGAGGAAGACAGGGAAAGCAATAGTGGTAGGGGATTTGATAGTTAGGGGAGCAGGCAGGCATTTCTGCGGCCGCAGACGTGACTCTAGGATGGTATGTTGCCTCCCTGGTGCCAGAGTTAAGGATGTCACTGAGCGGCTGCAGAACATTCTGAGGGGGGAGGGTGAACAGCCAGAGGTCGTGGTCCATGTTGGTACCAACGACATAGGTAGAAAGAGGGATAAGGTCCTGCAGGCAGATTTTAGGGAGCTAGGAAAGAGATTAAAAAGCAGGACCTCAAAGCTAGTAATCTCTGAATTACTCCCGGTGTCACGCGCGAGTGAGTATAGAAATAGGAGGATACAGCAGGTGAATGCGTGGCTGGGGAGATGGTGCAGCAGGGAGGGCTTCAGATTCCTGGGGCATTGGGGCTGGTTCTGGGGGAGGTGGGACTTGCACAGGCCGGACAGGTTGCACCTCATCAGAGCCGGAACCAATATCTTCACGGGGAGGTTTGCTAGTGCTGTTGGGGAGGGTTTAAACTAAGTTGGCAGGGGGATGGGCACCAGGATGTAGAAAGGAGAAACAAAGGGCACAAAGGATTGGGAGAGACGGATAGCACTAGAGTAAGAAATAGTGCGGTATTAGGTGGGGTCAGACTAAGAGAGAACAAAGGATGGTCTAAAATAGGTTTACAGTGTATGTATGTGAACGCACGAAGCATAGTAAACAAGGTTAGTGAGCTGCAGGCGCAAATAGCCATATGGGAATATGATGTTGTGGCAATAACTGAGACCTAGCTCAAAAAAGGGCAGGATTGGGTATTAAATATTCCTGGTTATAAAGCGTTCAGGAAAGCTAGGGAAGGAAAGATAGGAGGTGGTGTGGCAGTATTGGTTAAGGAGAATGTTACAGTGCTGGAGAGAGAGGATGTCCCGGAGGGGTCAAGGACAGAATCTATATGGCTAGAGTGAAGAAATAATAGAGGTGCCATTACACTACTAGGTGTATTCTATAGGCCACCAACTAGTGGGAAAAATATGGAGGAGCAAATTTGCAGAGAAATTACAGAGAACTATAGAGTAGTGATAATGGGGGACTTCAACTATCCTAATATAGACTGGGATAGTAATAGTGTAAAGGGCAGGGAGGGGGAAGAATTTCCGCAGTGTATTCAGGAGAACTTTCTTGATCAGTATGTTTCCAGCCCAATGAGGAAGGAGGCATTGCTGGATCTGGTTCTGGGGAATGAGGTAGGTCAAGTGGAGCAAGTGTCAATAAGTGAACATTTAGGGAACAGTGATCATAGTATCATAAGGTTTAGATTAGCTATGGAAAAGGACAGGGAGCAATCTAGAGTAAAAATACTTAATTGGAGGAAGGCAAATTTCAGTGGGATGAGAACGGACCTGGCCCGGGTAAATTGGTATCAAAGATTGGCAGGCAAAACTGTAGTGGAAAAATGGGCTGCCGTTAAAGAGGAAATAGTTCGGGTACAGTCGAGGTACATTCCCACGAGGGGATAGGGCAACTAAAGTCAGAGCTCCCTGGATGACGAAAGAGATAGAGAGTAAGATGAAGCAGAAAAAGAGCGCGTATGACAGATGTCAGGTCGAGAATACATCTGAGAATCAGGCGAAATATAGAAAGTTCAGAGGACAAGTGAAAAAGAAAATAAGAGGAGCAAAGAGAGGGTATGAGAATAGAAGGCAGCCAACATAAAAGGTAATCCAAAAGTCTTCTATAGGCATATGAATAGTAAACGGGTAGTAAGAAGGGGGGGGGGATGGGGCTGATTAGGGACCAAAAAGGAGACCTTCACATGGAGACAGAGGGTTATGGCTGAGGTACTAAATGAGTACTTTGTACTTGTCTTCACCAAGGAAGAGGATGCTGCCATGGCCATAGTAAAGGAAGAGTTGGAGGGGATACTGGATGGGATAAGAATTGATAAAGACAAAGTATTTGAAAGGCTGGCTGTACTTAAAGTAGGTAAGTCACCAGGACCAGATGGGATGCATCCTAGGATGCTGAGGGAAGTGAAGGAAGAAATCGCGGAGGTACTGGCCATAATCTTCCAATCCTCTTTAGAAATGGGGTGGTGCCAGAGGACTGGAGAATTGCAAATGTTACACCTTTGTTTAAAAAAGGGTGTAAAGATAATCCCAGCAACTATAGTCAGTTTATCCTCGGTAATGGGGAAGCTTTTAGAAACAATAATCAGGGACAAAATTAACAGTCACTTGGACAAGTGTGGATTAATTAAGAAAAGCCAGCACGGATTTGTTAAAGGCAAATCATGATTAACCAACTTGATCGAGTTTTTTGATGAGGTAACAGAGATGGTTGATGAGGGCAATGCAGTTGATGTGGTGTACATGGATTTCCAAAAGGCGTTCGACAAAGTGCCACATAATAGGCTTGCCAGCAAAGTTGAAACCCGTGGAATAAAAGGGACAGTGGCAGCATGGATACGAAATTGGCTAAGTGACAGGAAAGAGAGAGTAGTGGTGAACGGTTGTTTTTCAGACAGGAGGATGGTACACAGTGGTGTTCCCCAGGGGTCAGTACTAGGACTACTGCTTTTCTTGATATATATTAATGACTTGGATGTGGGTGTACGGGGCGCAATTTCAAAATTTGCAGATGACACAAAACTTGGAAGTATAGTAAACAGTGAGGAGGATAGTGATAGACTTCAAGAGGACATTGACATGGGTGGGCACATGGCAGATGAAATTTAATGCAGAAAAGTATGAAGTGATACCTGAAAGAAAAACATTTGCAGGGCTACGGGGAAAGGGCGGGGGAGTGGGACTAGCTGAGGTGCTCTTGCAGAGAGCCGGCACAGGCTCGATGGGCTGAATGGCCTTCTTCCATGCTGTAACCATTCTATGATTCTATTCCATGAAATATGGAAAACTATCGAATAAAACAACGCACTAATAAAATGCTACAGTAAACATTGCAAACGAACCATACAAACCTTGTGCAACTTTAACAGTTCCTTCACCCATGAAGCTGGACTTGCTCCCAACACAAATGGTGCACAAGGGGGATAAAAAGGAAACCCCAGGACAAATCTTACAGAATTGCACTCGGACCTAAGACACAAAATGTACACAAGGCGGGTAATTTTGACTTTGTGGAATAGTGTAAAACAGGAGATAGCGAATCGGCAGCCGTTTATTGGGCCAGAAATTCGGCTGTTGTCGAGTGAGTACGCGCTGTGTACTCACCCGTAAGACCACCTGAAGTGTCGGTTTCCTGCATGCTCTGCGCATGCGCGGGAAACCGGAACTTCCGGTCCCCTGAAGGGAGGGGTTCAGAAGTCGAATGCGTGCGCAGGAGAGGCTGCGCGCACGCAGCGAACTTCAGGGTTTTTTTCAGGTTTCTCCGGGAGGGTAAGTATGAAGAAGCTGCGCTTTTAAAAAGGAGGCGCAAGGCCTGTTTTTAACAAGGTAAGTGGTTAATTAATTACAATTTAAAACATTTTTCAACAGGTTTATCTTTTTTAGATACTTTAAAGAAAGGTAAGTTTATTTTTAGCACCGTTAAAAAGTATAATTGATTTTTTCAAAAATTTAAATTTTTGTTTTAAGTAGTTAATTTATTTAACTTATAGTTATTTTAAAAATGTGATTTAAAAAAAAAATGTATTTGAAGTTGAAGTGTGGTTTTGGGGCCGATCTCTATTCATAGATTTGACAGGTCTTCCTGTCAAATCTATGAATGAAAATGCCCTGCTAGGATTGGCTCTCCATGGCCCACGTGATCCCAGGGGATGCTTCGAACTAACTGCGCCCCTGGGATACACAAGCACTGCACGCCGGCAGCTGCAGGAGGCCCAGGACCCGAAGTCCTCGTGGGCCCAAAGCACAACTGCAGGCATGGTAGTCAAGTACGCGCGTGATGCTTGCACCTGCAGGAAGCCTGAAAGCTGAATTTCTGGCCCATTATCTCTCCCAATTTTTATTTCCATTGAAGTCAATGGAAGTCAATGAAGCCGATTTGCAATCACTCGTTTTACACGATCACACAAAGTCAAAATTATCCCCAAGCATTCCAGGATACAAAGAGCAGCAGACTGCAGAATTTCAGCCCAGTAGGAAATGACTGCCGGGCCTGCTCTCTGCAGCTCTGTGATCCCCTGCACCTGCTGCCCTGGTGCACAGCACTTCAGAATATGCCCCATTCGTTTGCTTCTCCGCTCTTGCAACCTCTTGTGCGTTTTTTATTTAAAACGTGGCAATTAATTAAAATCCAAGGTTTCAATCATACTGATCATCAAGGATCGTCATGTGAGGGAGCAGTGAGTGTCCGCAGATTTCAAGATCTTGCTCCAAAATTAGGCATGTCCACCCTTCCTATCATGTTTTGACTTTGCAGAAAGTACTTTTTGGCCCCTGGTTTTGTGTTTTTGGTTTACCTGTGCCAAGAGAACAGGGTGCAATACAGGCACAGGGGAAATCACAGAATTTGCAAAGCAAACCCCGCAACCATTTCCTACTGCGCTGCGACTTTACAGTTTCCTTCATTTTGCATGCTAGAATGCTTGCACCCATTTTAAGCTTCATTAAGGCCGCAGATTTGATGCAAAAATATTTAAATTAACTCATATCACAAATGTGTCTTTCTCATCTTGCTAATCAGGTCTTCAGCTCATAAACCCAAAATAACATGCAGGGCTATTTGAATGAAATGAAAAATAATGAATATCTGGAAGCAATTACAAGACAGTACCAATAACCAGGAGAGGTTCAGGTGGCTCCATCAACCGAGACTGAAGCGCAAATGGCTTATTACTTTTTTCTATTTGTTCCTGGGATGTAGACAATGCTGGCAAAGCGACATTTTTATTGCCCTGAGAAGATGGTGGTGGGCCTGCTACTTAAACTGCTACAGTCCAAGTGGTGAAGGTGCTCCCATAAAGGTACTGGGAATTCCAGGGCTTTAAGCCAGTGATTATGAAGGATTGGTGATCTATGTCCAAGTCAGGATGGTGTGTGACTTGAAGGGAAATATATATCCGGCAAAGGTCACAGTGCTGGAAGGTGATATCGAAATAACCTTGTTGAATTGCTGCAGTGCATCTTGTAGATTGTACATACTGCAGCCAAAGTGTGCCATTGATGGAGAAAGTGGATATTGAGTTCACTGGCAGGGGCACTGATGAAGCGAACTGCTCTATCCTGGATAGTGTCACACTTCTTCAGTGTTGTTGTGGCTGCACTCATCCAGGTGAGTGATGAGTATTCAATTACCTTCTTGTCGATAGTGAGGATGCTTTGAGGGGTCAGGAGATGAGCCATTCATCAAAGTAGTCAGCTTCTGCCCTACTCTTGCAACCATGTTGTTTATGTGCAGGCCCAGTTAACCTTCTGATTAATGGTAACCTCCAAGATGTTGATGGTGGGGGCATTGGTGATTGTGGTACTGTTGAAGGTCAGAGTCAGGTGGTTGGGCCATGTTTTGTTGAAGATGGTCATTACCTGGCATTTATGTGGCATGAATTTAATTGCCACTTCTCAGCCCAGACCTGGATACTGTCCGAGTCCTGCTATTGGTCGGCATAGACTGCTTCATTATTGGAGGAGTTGTAAATAGAGATGAACACTGTGAAACTGTCAGTGAATAGTCTCACTCCTGACCTTATGATGGAAGGACAGTTCCCTGAGGAACTCCTGCAACAATATCCTGGGACTGCAATGATTGGCCTCTAACAACCACAATCATCTTCCATTCTGTCAGCTATGATTCCAGGCACTGGAGGGTTTTTGCCATGACCTCCAGTGACCTCAGTTATGCTAAATTTTCTTAGTGTCATACTCAGGCAAATATTATTTGAATCACAATATGAGATTGATGCCTTGAAATCATATACTGCTTTTTTAATTTACATAATGAGTTGGTGGGGCAATTTGGTTGCATTTCAGCCTAATTACAGTTTTGTCATCAATACATTGACAGACAAGATTCTCTGTGCTGACAACAATGTGTATTTACATGGTGCCTTATTTAGAAAAATGTCTCAAAGCGGTTCACAGTGGCGTAATCAAAAAATGGACGCAAGCTAAAGATGGAGCTATTTTAGGAAGAGTGACAGGTGGGTTTTAAGGAGGTTCTTAATGAGGAGAGAGATGGAAGAGTTGAGGGAGGGATTTCCAGACCGTGGGGCCCAGGCAACTGAAGGCATAGCAGCTAATGGTGGGGTGAAGGGGAGGGATGGATACACAAGAGGCCAGAGTTGATGGAATAGAGAGTTCAAGGAGGGGGGTTGTAGGACTAGAGGAGAGATAGGGAGGGACAGGACTATCAAGGGATTTAAACACAAGGATTAGAATGTTAAATTTGAGGCATTGGCGGATCAGGAACCAATGTAAGTCAGTGAAGATAGCGGTGATGGGTGAGCAAGATTTGGTTCAGGATAGGATAACGGCAGCAGAGCTTTGGGTGAGCTGAAGTTTACGGAGGGTAGAGGATGGGAGGCTGGGCAGGCGAGCACTGGAACAGTCAAGTCTGGAGGTGAGAAAGGCATGGGATGAGGTCTGGGTGGAGGCAGAGGAGGTGGAAGCAGGCAGTCTTTGTGATGAAGGGGACGTGGGTCGGAAGTTCAGCTCAGGATTGAATAGGATTCTGACACCCACACTATCGGGCTAACAATTGCAATGCATTTACAACAGGTTTACCGAGTGGCAATTGTTACAAATTTTAAATCTGCATCACCCATGCTTTCAGATTTACTTTTGCCAGTTACCCCAGTAAATGGACCCCACATCCCCTACAAATTGGAGAGCCCTTTTACTTCCCAGTATCTATTTTAATGATAGCGTGACCCAAGGGCTATAACAATAAGTCTCCTTGTTACGTGTAATGGATACTGTGAATTCACTTGTGCCGCTAGGTGCTTGTAGCCTATCTTTCAGATAGCGAACTGACATCCTGGTGAGATAAGGCTAATTGCAAGCCAATGAAATCATTTAATATACGAATGATCAGAATACAGTTTTCACAGGGAGATTCAATCAAATTTCCTATTGTACCCCATAACATGGGATGTTCTTTCATTTGGTCCCAACTCACTTGACAAGTCAGCAAACTCTGAAGTGACTGGCACTCAACTTTATAGCATGAAATCTCACCATCTCATTCTATTTCAAACGCAAACTTAAGACAGAAAGAGAAAAAGACAAATGCTTTACCTCTGGCCCCTCCCTCTCTGTTAAGGATTGGCTTGACAAGCTGCCAATCAGTTTATTTACGGAGCTATCTGCTTAGAATACAAGAGGGGTAGAAGTTATGCTGCAGCTATAAAAAGCCCTGGTTAGACCACACCTGGAGTACTGTGAGCAGTTCTGGGCACCACACCTTAGGAAGGATATATTGGCCTTGGAAGAAGTGCAGCGTAGATTTACCAGAATGACACCTGGATTTCAAGGGTTAAATTATGAGGAGAGATTACACAAACTAGGGTTGTATTCCCTGGAATTTAGAAGATTAAGGGATGATTTGATCAAAGTTTTCAAGATATTAAGGAGAACTGATAGGGTAGCTAGAGAGAAACTATTTCCGCTTGTTGGGGAGACTAGGACTAGGGGCATAGACTAAAAATTAGAGCCAGGTCTTTTAGGAGTGAAGTTAGGAAACACTTCTACACATACAGGGTGGTAGAAGTTTGGAACTCTCTTCCACAAACAGCAATCAATGCTAGGTCAATTGTTAATTTAAAATCTGAGATTGATAGATTTTTGTTAATCAAAGGTATGAAGGGCTATGGAGCAAAGGCGGGTATATGAATCAGCCATGATCTCGTTGAGTGGCGGAACCAGCTCGAGGGGCTAAGTGGCCTACTCCTGTTCCTATGTTCCTTATTCATCCTAAACAACATCCCAGATAGCTTCTGTCTCTCTGGGAACAGACCCTTTGGAAATGAATCTAACTTCATACTAATAACATAAATGATACCAAAATCCCTTCGAGGCCAAATAGGTAAAGATCTTGAAACGTTACAGTAGTCTGCAGTTGATTCCTTGGAAATAACAGTGTATGTGAAAGTAATTAAATGACAAGCTGCTAACTGATGTTTAATCTAAAGAGAAAACTAAGCAACAAGCACAAGCACTATTTTAGAATAGATGCAAATTTATGCCTTTCCCTAACAATATTCCAATGCTACCCTTGCCTATACCCTCTGTATTTTGTAGTAGATCTACAATTTCTGTGTTATGAAATATATTGTTTAATTGTAAATGTTAGTTAATTCAAATCAGAACGCTCCAATAATTTAATTTTATTCAGGTACTATTATAAATGGGGCATGTTACTGAACCATTATAGAACGTCTCATGCAAGATCACAGTTTACCTTTATGTAATTCAGTGGAGGTTTAAACCAAAGTGACACCTGTTAACACGATCAACTGTTATAGATATACTAAGATGGGTCAAATGGACTCTGTCATCCATAATTATCTTGTGATCTCAGTCAGACAAACCTGTAGTATCTTCTACAAACTCCTTAGTGTACACGAGACAATATCCAGCGAAATAGTTAGCGCTCATGGCCTGACACAACCAGGACTGGTGATCACCCCAACCCCTGCACCTCCCTGCCGATGAATGGTGCTTCCTTCTGGGAGTAATTCTCTGCATTTTCAGACAGTTCATATTATCTGCAACTCAGGAAAACAACATTCCAGTCTCCGAGATGCAAATCATGTGGCAGCATCCATTCTAAAATTAGCACAAGTGTCGATAAATATTTCTCGGGCCTGAAGGAAGAACTGCTCATTCTGACTATACAGATATTTCAGCTCAAACATAGATGGCAGTTCGCTGCCCTCTTTGAGAGCCATTAAATAAAAACATCCAGAAGCATAAATTACAAAACATGTTGGTGCTGAAGTCTTTCATAAATCTAACACCAGAGAATTCCTTGATGTTAAATGACTGGGCTTCCATAATACTGTGAAGTTCAACACTGCCATAATGCTTAAATGCATCTTGACAAAAGGTCTTTTTTATCCAAAAGACACCATATTTGTACTCTTACCTTAAATGCAAAAGAAACCTATTTATACTCACCATTTCCCTGCAGCTTTAATGTTTTATTGTTCATCATTAATTTTAGCAATAAATTGGGCTAAAACCTGTTGTCAGAAAACTCAGATCAACTGAAGGTAGGTTCCTTGAAAAAAATGGGATTCACAATAGCCTCTCCATTTTTTTTTGAGGATCGCAAACCCAAACAATAGTCTTTCTCATTGGCCTCTCTCAGGATTGATGCAACATGATGTAATGGAATACAGAACTGCACCCCTGATTCCCCACACAGTGAGCTCCTGAGTTCAATCAGACCACTCTCGGCAGTTGCCAGTTGGGTCTAGACATTGCCCCACAAGAAATGAAGGAAAATGGTAGGGCCAATAGTTTTATTGAATACTTTTGTTTTAAAGGGCCCTTTGACTTTCTATCTGGAAGCTGGGGTAGCTATGCCGCCTGACGACACTCCATTCTGTTCTTTTTCTGGACAGCAAGATAGGAAGATGACAACACTGAGTCCTGGTGCAGGCAACATGCCACATCAGCAAAGGCCATGTATAGGACACACGGTCTGCAGAAGGCTACAAATGACTTGGAGGCAGACCACAGTAGCCTCCAGGACATGTTATGAGGGCTCATGTCCCATGCTCCTTCGGAAGTTATATTTGGAAGTGGCCACTCTCCCATGATGGTTGGCAGAAGGCCTGCACTGTAAACCAAGTGTATAAGCTCTTTCCTGTGTGTTAATATTTTTGAATTTATATTTTTGTGCTAGTCAAGGGAAAAATGTTGCAGTTTTCCCAGAGACATTGATGTAACTGATAGAGGTGATTGGTCAGGCTGAAGCTATTGAAAGAAGCCAAGGTCAGCGATCAGATGGATTATAACCTGGGGTACTTCAAGAAAATGAAACTGAATATGTGTTAGTGGGCATCTTTAGGAAACCCTTCGAGATGGGACTATCCCTGGGGTTAGAGCGAAGGGAAGATGATGCCAATCTATAAGAGGGACAAAGATAGAATGGGAAATTATAACTTGGTCAGCCTGGCATCCATTGTAGAAAAAGCATTGGAGGGAATCTGAAGGAACAAATGATGAACCACCTGGAGATATACAGGAAACTCTTTATTAACCGGCACCGACGGGACCGGCGTGGTGCCGGTTTATCGAAAGTACCGGATAACGGAGAGTTATATCTACCGAGGCTATTTTTAACAAAGAAAAATAAATAAATCAAGAAATGTGCAGTATACTTCCGACAGCGCCAGGAGGCCGAGTAGTGGCACTTTTGAAAACTACCCCTACTGACTAAATCGGCGTTCGCGGACTCGGACTCGGACTCGGGATCGGCAACATTACCGGTTATTTGAGAGGAGTTTCGGAGGATGATTTTTGTCGGTTAAGCGAGAATTCCGGATATTTGGGTGCCGGATAAACAAAAGTTTCCTGTACAGAACTATAAAAGGGGACTAGCGTGGTTTTCTGAGCAGGCGATCACACTCGATGAATCTCTTGAGGAGATAATACCTTTGTAGGCAGCTGCAATTCAGGTGGCGGTTATTTAAATTGCAGCAAAGCTTTAATGCAGTGCCACAAAGAAATTTGATCCACAATGCTGGCATTGTTGGAGTGCTTCTGAAATGGATCAAAAATTGTCTGAAGTACAGGAAACACACGACGAAAGGTCATTGAGCTGAAATGTTAACTCTGTTTCTCTCTCCACAGATGATGCCTGACCTGCTGAGTATTTCCAGCATTTTCTGTTTTTATTACGGGAAACAAATGGTGGCTGTTAGGAAAGCTAGATCAGCGTGGAAGGAAATAACTAGTAGGGTGCCTCAGGGATCAGACCCGGGAACATTGCTGTTTACAGTGTACATAAATGACTTGGAAATGGGGACAGAAACAAAACTCTCCAAGTTTATTGATAATACTAAATTGAGAGGAATTGCAAACAACAGGGAACAGGCTGATCTAATACAGAAAGACCTGGTTAGATGGTGGAGCTGGGCTGATGAGTGACAGATGTAACTTAATGTGATATTAGGAAAGGGTAATAAACAATGGCAATATAATCTAAGTGATATTATTCTACAGGACACAACACAGGAGGGAAATTTGTTTGTGCTGGTGCATAGATCACTGAAGCCATCTGCACAGTGGGTGGAAGCATTAAATTCAGCAAATAGAATTTGGGGCTGTATAGCCAGAGAGACAGAACACAAATCTCAGGAAGTTATTTTCAATTTGTACAGTGTTCTGGTTTGGCCTCGCCTGAAGGACTGTGTTCTATTCTGTTTCTGTCGCCAATGCCTAGATGTCTTTCTTATGAAAAAGACAGAGATGATGCAACCAAGGGAAAATAAATTGATTACTGAATTAAGCACTCGAGAGGCCGAGAATGTTTACAATGGATAACAGATGGCTTAAAGGTGATTTTATTGAAGTCTTTAAGGGTATAGACAAGATAAACATCAATATGTTTAGCATATCATAGATGCTCTAACAAGAGGTATAGCCTCAAACTTAGGAGAATGATTAGATTTAACTACTTTACGCAGAGGACAGTGAATGCATGGAATGGCTTGCTAAGGCAGTGGGGGCTCATTGTGTTAGCCAGTTCAACAGAGTTGGAGAAGTACCTGATTTGATAGCGGGTGTCATGTTTAGATATTTTTACCTATTTGGCCTGAAAGGGATTTTGGGGAATAACTAATAATATAATGTTTCTATGAAGTTAAACCTTTAAATAACTAAGGCTAATATTTTACTAACTTCAGCAGTTCTGTGGCGGGCGATGTCGGTGGTGGGTCCCAGCCCCGCTGCTGGCTCCATCCCGCTGTATAAAATGACTTTCCATTGATTGGGCTTGTTAAGCCCGTCCATCACGTTTCCCGACCAATTAGATGAAGCGGGTCTGGTGACATCATTCATGACGCGTAATCAGCCGGTTTCCTTAAAGGGACCATGCCCACATTTGTCTTGACGTTTGTGCTGTCGGTGTTCTACAGCATTGAGGTGCTGCAAACACTGACAATGACTGCACAAAGGCATAGGGCTGCACCCAGGCTCTCCCATGACTCCCACTATATGCTTATGGAGGGAGTCACAGCACGCAGGGAGGCCCTCTTCCTTTCTCATGGGCGGAAGAGACCTCCCCAGGTGATCAACACAGCTTGGTTGCACATTGCACAGGAGGACACAAGCAGGGATGTGGTCAGGAGGACCTGGGAGCAGTGCCACAAATGTTTCAATGATCTCAGTAGATCACAAAACGTTAGTACAAAGCCACACTCAACCTCATCCTGCTGTGCCTCTAATCACATCCCCATCACTCTGCCTTCCCTACCCTACTCCTGCACATCCTTGCTCACACCAACATACCTTGCACCTCCACCCATCCCTCTCTCTCTCTATATAATCACATCCCCATCTCACTAGCCACCCCTCACACTCACCCTCATCCTAGTGCAATTATACCAACTAACAACACACAAGGGTAGGCACTTGGGTGTTTTATGCAATGTTCATGTAAAGTTTCTGTTAACGTGGTGTCAAACATTGAAACCTTTATTTTCAACACTTTGTGTTCTTGGACAGATTTGTGTGCACCTTTGGAAGTGGCTTAGTGAGTTGCAGTGAATGGTGAGACATAATGGTACCCCCCGCAATGGTGATGAGTGTGAAAGGAATGGCTTGGACATTGTAGGGATGCTTTATGGTGTTGGTGTGGGGTGGTGCCAACCTGGCACATCATGTGGTGGTGGTGTACAGCGTCAAGTGAAATAAATCTGGCCATGGTGAGGCCTCCCGGGTAGCAATGTGGTCAGGTGCTGATGCCCTCTGTCCTGTGCAGCATCAGTTGATTGCGGAGAAGGTTGGTGTTGTTGTTGGTGCTGCTGGTGTTGGGACTGATCGTGGTCGGATTCTGAGGACCAAGGTGAGAGAGTATAAAGGGCACCCATGTTGATGGAATAGATGGCAGGTAAAGTAGAGATGACAGAAACATTCTGTCAATGGTGAGAGAGTTCTTCCAATGAGGTGAGAGTGGGTGGAGAGTGGAAAGTGGAAAGCCTGCAGAATGTGTGCTGGAAATGGAGTGAGAAAAAGCTTCTGCCTGAGGAAAGTGAATATCAGTCAAGTGGGGGCATTTACTGTACATTTGAAGCTTTCAAGTAATCAGCTGGAGCAATGGCCAATGAACTCCCACCTCAGCTTGACAGCCGTGGTCTGCGCACACCAGGGATCCCGTGGTCATGAAGTTAAAGACAAAAGGTAAGTGAAAAAAGGCTGTTAAGCATCTGGCAACTAGATGCTAATTATTTTAATTAGCTCCCCGCTGCTGCTGGTCAGGTCTGCTCAGCATTGACAGACCCGACACTGGGAAAGGTGCGTGGCGTTTCCCACCCAACCCGCCACCGATCCCGCTAACACCCCGTAAAATTCCGGCCTAAGAGTTTAACTCCCAGGAACATACAAGTTGTTCAGGATATTGATTAGGACCTTCAAATGGGGAACCAAATGAAATAGCTACCACAATTATGTCAGTTTGAAACAATGGAGTAGGAAGTCATTAGCACATTCCAGTAATATATGCACTTGTGATGCTTGACAGGTTTATATTCAAAGGTTTCAGCAGGGATCTTAGCTAAGCAGGCAATGCAGTTGCCATGACTCCTGAAAAGGGTGCTGGAAACAGATTCAATAGTAACTTTTAAAAGGGAATTGAATAAAATACTTGAACAGGAAACAGTTGCAGGGCTATGGGGCAGGAGCAGGGGAGTGGGACTAATTGGATCGTTCTTTCAAAGATGGGCCGAATGGCCTCCACCTGTGCTGTAAGATTCTATGATCCTACACTAGAGATGGAGGATTCTCATTCAAGGTGGTCATTTTGATTAGCAGACAATCCTTGACAGATACCTGGGGGAGGGGCAGAAACTTTTGGCCTTCTCAGTGTGTGTAGAAAACGTCAGTCTGCGGGAAGTTTGAGTCTGAAACCGTCAGTGAGACAGAGGTCTCACTGTCTCGGGATAGTACCAGATAGTTCAAGATTTCTGACTGATAAAGTGAGTTAGGCCTGTATCAAAGAGTTTGCGTATTTTTCATGTTATTAGAAGTAGTAAGAAGGTGATTGAATTTCCCTGAAAACTGTATTCTGGTCATTCATATACTGCATGTAAAATAAACCAAATAATGTCATAAAAAAGCAAACCAAGCACTGGGGTTCATTTCTAGACGGATAGAATTGAAAAGCAGAGAACTTATGTTAAACTTGTATAGAACCTTGGCTAGACCACACTTGGAGTACTGTGGAGTACTGGTCGCCATATTATAAAAAAGGATACAGAGGCACTGGAGAAGGTGCAAAAAAAATTTACTAGAATGATATCAGAACGAAGAGGTTATACCTATCAGGAAAGATTGAACAGGCTGGGGCTCATTCCTCTAGAAAAAGAAGACTATGGGGTGACCTGATAGAAGTCTTCAAGATTATGAAAGGGTTTGATAGGATAGACATAGAGAAGATGTTTCCACTTACGGACGAGACCAGACTAGAGGCCACTAATAAATCCAATAGGGAATTCAAGAAGAAACTTCTTTACCTAGAGAGTGGTTAGAATTTGGAACTCGCTACCACAGGGAATGGTTGAGGCAAATAGCACAGATGCATTTAAGGGGAAGCTAGATAAGCACATGAGGGAAAAGGAATAGAAGGATATGTTGATGGGGTTAGATGAATGGGGTGGGAGGAGGCTCGTGTGGAGCATAAACACTGGCACGGACCAGTTGGGCCAAATGGCCTG
Source organism: Squalus acanthias (assembly GCA_030390025.1). Classification (NCBI taxonomy): domain Eukaryota; kingdom Metazoa; phylum Chordata; class Chondrichthyes; order Squaliformes; family Squalidae; genus Squalus; species Squalus acanthias. The sequence continues at coordinate 37,452,799 of CM059441.1, read as the reverse complement.
TTTCTGTGCTGTATATACTTTGTAATAGATTCACAATTAACTTCATCTCACTAGAGTGCTCATCAGTTGACCCTCTGAAAGATAAGAGAAATGAACAAGGGGGTACATGTGGGATCACGGTATCCAGTACACACTTTGAGGGGTCTTATTGTTATGCCATGTCATGCTATCCTTTAACAAGATACTGGGCAGTAAAAGTATACATCTTATCATAGGGGACACAAGATCCACTTACAGGAGTGACCGGTGGTACCAAACCTGAGAGAATATCTGTTGCAGATCTGAAATTTGTAACAGGCGATTATGAGAGGTGTTGTGGGATTATAATTACTTCCTAGACGCTGGGACTGGCCAAAAGTAGTACAAAGGTCTTTTCTGGTCCTGTACATTCTTAAGTTCCTATCATGGCCAGATACCGAGTGAAGTTTCTTCTAACCTGCCCCAATACTGTGCTTTAACTTAGTCTGTGAAGAATATCCTTTCGGCATCAGTGGGAATTTCTCCACTTCTCATACCAGCTATCCTTATCTCTCTCAGACCAAGAATATCAATTTGTGCTGAACTATGAACTATTTTGTGCTGTGGAACTACTTGCACTAGGACCCGAACTGAAACCTGACTTCAATGAACAAAAGTGGTTCCAGCAACCCAATGCCTGTTATTTGAAAGAATTCTGAATTATTAAGAGTAAGATGTGAAGTCAGTCGTCAGGGGAACTTGCATGCAAAAGATAATAGTCTTGTTGAATAAATTACCAAGGCCAGCCCTTGAAGCAAATGATATTAATTGGTTCAAGAGGCAATTAGATGTGCTTCTGGAGAGAGAAGGCGAGAAAGTGGGGATGAGATCTATCTAAAAGAGTCAGGCTTGTTTAACATGTAACTTTTTCCTGTCCTTAAAAATGTTTCTGTTCAAAATGTTGTGCCGGTTAGCCAATAGCTGCAGCATTGGTGCTACACCACACAAGGGCATCCCTCCCTTGCCCCCCTCCCCTCCATTGCCTATCTAAAATCTCACTGCTCAGACCAGAGGCCAATTTAAATTCAACTTTGAACACCATTGAACTGTGCATCGTATTCCAACAAGTAGAACTGAATCAGTGAGTCAAGGAATGGCGAATTTGTGCCCATATCATTGCAACCATAAGAATCATGTGCAGCCCATAGAGTGTTAGCTCAACAAATCATTGTCAATAGCTAAAATGATAAACTGTACCAAAGGCTGATGGTGGAGGTATCAGATCCCTTGGGTGTGAAACTCTTGTTCTCCTCAGTTGTTTGGTTTGCTTTAGGAATTTCAATTTGATAAATGCCTTGCTCTACAAACCTTTTAAATTAAAATTGCCTGTGTTAAAATGCCAAAATATTTCACAATTGGCAACAAGTGTGTTGTGTGCACGGGCTTCTCGGAGAGGGATTTTATGGTCAGCCCTTTTCTCTTCATTTGGAACAAATCAATTCACTAGCTCCCTCAAGTGGTGAACCAGGAAAATGTTTTATCAATCAATGAAAAACATTGGCAATAAATAAGGTTCCACGTGTAATTAATAACATCAATGTGAAATCAAATATCACATGGATTAAAACATGGATGTTGCCAGAAGTTCGAACACCGAAACATTGAAATCACAACTGAAATGCAATGAGTTTGTTTCAGCTTCGTGAGTTAATATCAGAGGCCTGGCCTCAGCATAAGGTTGACTGGTCAAAGATATTTTTAAAAAAACCTTTGTGACCGGGCTAATTATGCACCTACCCCAAATAGAATGGAAATCCTGATGGGCGAAAGCCTGGCACATTCAGATGCCCTTGCCCACTCAAGTTGTGGGCAAAACATCACACAATTTCATCCCGGATGTGTTTGGTTCTCGAGTGCGTCTTGAACTCACAACCTTCTGACTCAGAAGCAAACGTATCACTAACGGCGCCAAGCTGACACTTCCATGAACATCAAATTGTGACGGAAACAGACTTGGCTCTATTACAACTCCCTATTCCCCAGGTTGAATAGCCTGACAACGTACTCACTGTCTCAGTAACAAGGTATGAGAGGGCTGCAGGTATTCATGGAATCAAACAGCAGCAGTGGTCAGCATTTCAGAAGGGGAGAAAAGGCAGGATATTGGAGAGAAAAATAAACCGTGTGATGTGTAGAGTGGTGCAAAATGTCATAGCGTCTTGTGAAATCTTGATATCTGTGAAGCAATCGCAGAGCAGGACACAAAATGGGAACTTTTCAATTCAATCAAAAGACAAACATTTTGGCAGAATCCCATTCATAATTAAGAGCAACGCTTGTAATATTATTCCTGCAATTGTTGATTCCTGGGACTATGTTATTTGGTTGCTGTTAAGTGTGTTGATTGGCCAGGAAACATGCACCAACACGAAATCGAAGCAGGTAGAACATCAATACTTGCACTGGGGCACATCGTTAAAATAAATGCAATGAACATTCAATATACGGATTTCAAAATTACTCTCAATTCAATTATGAAAGTTACCACAGCTGGAACATTTGGCAGCATCTGTGGCATCTAATTGTACTGCAAAATTAGTTTGTGGCTCTGAAATACAGGATAATATCAAGTAATTGCTCATCCCAAAGAGCCCAGGAAAAGTCTATGATTTGTACTGGCTGGGTGGATTTTCACATCCATCGAATGCCAACGTTTTTGTATGACTTAAAAAGTTTGTGCCCCAAGATCAGTGAAAATAAAAATGTTCTGAATCATTTACTGTCCTAAGACATGATGGAAGATCTCAATGTGTTTAAAAAAATGTTTAATAAGATTAGTAAAAACCCACCTAAACCTAGCATCCTGGCATCTGATCAGAGCACAAATGGCAGCAAAGCTGAGGGATTTCCTTCCCAGACTATTCATCCCTGCTGCGCATGTGGCATACTCCAGAAGCTGCTGTCAGATTTCCTCGATTATTTCGGTGAGTGCTGATAGCCTCACCGTTATTCTCCCAGGCTATTGCCTATGAAGCATGTTGGGGTGTCCTGAGGATATGGAAAGTACTACATGAATACAAGTTCTTTATTTTCTTTCATCACAACAGAGTATAACAAGACTGATTCTGATATGTAAATTACAGTTTACTGACTCTTTATAACCGGGACTAAACTATTTCAAAATGCTCAGGAAAAAGCTAAAGGTTAGAATCTAATCGTCAAACCCAGATGATGATATCAGTAAATTGCTTGAGCTTTGCTGCTACAATGCAGCATCTGAAGCTCCAGATTGAAGCCGTGTAGCTCCCTTCCACTTATCTATCTAGTTTTCAAATAATCTTCTCAAGGCTAATCTTAAGTGGTTTCTGGTGCAATAAATGCATTTTAATCTTGTGTCATTTTCCTCTGCTCTCATTAGGAGTTTCAAAATGCTGTGACATTTTGGTAATTTAAGTGACATTATCTCCCTCATAAGAACCACCAAATGCATTTCAATAGAAACCGCAGAATTAGCAACTAGTCATTAACTCTGGATATTGAAAAGCTGGTCCATCCTGGTTTGTCTGTGTATCCAAGGGTGACCAGCTCGAAAGTAAACAATGAAGGTAGTTAAGAAAAATATTCCCATTAGACTAACTCGTTAGAGAAACCAAAGCAGATCAATTCAAATGAGTAATAACTGGTAACACTTCAATCTCTTTACAATTTGGGTTAATGAGAGATTTATTGTTTAATTATTGTGACTGATAAAGCCCAGTGCTGCACGAGACAAGGTTGCTGCACACATCTCAGTTCTAAAGTATAATACATGTCCTTGGAAACCTTTGTTTAACAACAGCAACAACTTGTATTTATAAAGCACCTTTAACGTAGTAAAATGTCCCAAGGCACTTCACAGGAGTATTAAAAGACAAAAAAATTGACACCGAGGAGAAATTAGGGCAGGTGACCAAAAGTTTGGTCAAAGAGGTAGGTTTTAAGGAGCATCTTAAAGGAGGAAAGAGAGGTAGCGAGGCGGAGAGGTTTAGACAGGGATTAGGGCCTAGACAACAGAAGGCACGGCCACCAATGGTTGAGCGGTTATAATCAGGGATGCTCAAGAGGGCAGAATTAGAGGAGCGCTGATATCTCGGGGGGGTTTGTGGGGCTGGAGGAGATTACAGAGATAGGGAGGGGCGAGGCCATGGAAGGATTTGAAAACAAGGATGAGAATTTTGAAATCGAGACGTTACTTAACTGGGAGTCAATGTAGGTCAGTGAGCACAGAGGTGATGGGTGAACAGTACTTGGTGCGAGTTAGGACACGGGCAGCCGAGTTTTGGATCACCTCAAGTTTACATAGGGTAGAATGTGGGAGGCCAGCCAGGTGTGCATCGGAATAGTCAAGTCTAGAGGTAACAAAGGCATGGATGAGCGTTTCAGCAGCAGATGAGCTGAGGCAAGGGCGGAGACGGGCGATGTTACGGCGGTGGAAATAGGCAGTCTTAGTTATGTTGTGGATATGTGGTCGGAAGCTCATTCAGGGTCAAATGAGACACCAAGGTTGCGAGCAGTGTGGTTCAGCCTCAGACAGATGTTAGGGAGAGGGATGGAGTCAGTGGCTAGGGAACGGAGTTTGTGGCGGGGACCGAAAACAATGGCTTCGGTCTTCCCAATATTTAATTGGAGAAAATTTCTGCTCATCCAGAACTGAATGTCAGACAAGCAGTGTGACAATTTAGAGACCGTGGAGGGGTCGAGAGAAGTGGTAGTGAGGTAGAGCTGGGTGTCGTCAAAGTACATGTGGAAACTGATGCTGTGTTTTCGGATGATGTCGCCAAGGGACAGCGTGTAGATGAGAAATAGGAGGGGGCCAAGGATAGATCCTTGGGGGATACCAGAGGTAACGATGCGGGAGCGGGAAGAAAAGCCGTTGCAGGTGATTCTCTGGCTATGCTTAAATAGACAAGAGTGGAACTAGGCGAGTGCAGTCCCACCCAGCTGGAGTTTTAGAGACAGTTAGATAGCAACAGGAAATTTGAGCAGTATTCATGATTACAAAGTAAAGATCCTTCGCACTCAAGTAAATATGTACTAATTGTGTTCGTGTTTGTACAACCCTGGGGCTGATTTAATTCAGAACTGATAAGCAGAAGAGCATACAAGTGTGTAATTACTGCCCTACCTAATTACTCCAGTGATGTCAGTGTGCACACCATCCAGTTTTTTTTAATCAGATAGGAACACGGCTCTCCCCGAAATAGATTTCCATGTAGTACTTCAGACAGTGGTCGACCAATACAGCAAACTGAGTACGATGCCACTGTGAACAACACTAGTAAGAAAGAAAAGGTTTGCATTTGTAAAGAATATCACTTCTTTAAGAAACACCTTGCATACAATTAATTGTTTTTGAAGTGTAGTGACTGTTATGTAGGCAATATGGTCACTATGTAGCCTTGCTGTCTGCATAACCTCATCCACTATAATTTGAAGTGTTATAAACAACAACTTGTATTTATATAGCACCTTTAACATAGTAAAACATCCCAAGGTGCTTCACAGGAGCGCTATCCAACAAAATTTTATACTGAGCCACATAAGGAGGTATTAGGACAGATGACCAAAAGCTTGGTCAAAGAGGTAATTTTTAAGGAGGAGAGGGGGCGAGGTTATGGGAGGGAATTCCAGAGCTTAGGGCCTAGGCAGCTGAAGGCACGGCCACCAGTGATGGTCAATTAAAGCGGGGATGCGCAAGTGGCCAGAATTGGAGGAGCACAGAGATTTCAAAAGGTTGTGGGGCTGCAGGAGGTTACAGAGATCGGGAGGGGTGAGGCCATGGAGGGATTTGAAAACAAGGATGAGAATTTTAAAATTATAGCCATGTTTACATTTTCTATACAGATTAAAATGTACCTCACTGGAAAATGAAAGTTGTACCTTAGAAGCTCCTTCATGAGAATGCAATCCAGATGACCAGACTTTCCTTTTATTCAATCATTTTCATTAAATAGGTGCAATTAAAGCAAATATCTGTACTGATCTTAAATGGCAGTATTGTGCTCTGCAAGTGAACAAGGACATTCAGTACTGGGATTCACCATTAGAAGGAAAACAAAACATACTTACTTTACCTTAGTCTTTGAGAGAGCATCAGATTCTGTCTAAAAAGATTGGTTTACTATTCTCTGATGACGAGTATAATGCTGGCACAACTGAGCAGTTGTTTGTTATGACAAAATGTTGCTTCAGTGGTACGGTGCACAAAGGAAGGATTATTCATTTCACCCAGGGACCAGTAATCAAACTAGTTAGCACAAGTAACCAAAATCTGTTAATGAAATAGAGGTCCCAATTGCTGAGTAACCCTTACAGAATATCTATTTTTTTTTAATTCAGATTTCTGATGATCTTTCTACTCTGTTAAGAACAAGATCAGATCAGCCTGGCTGCCAGGAACGGCCAACATGGAAAGATCATTTCTGAGTCGCAATATCCTGCATACAAACACACGACTGTGACTTAGTTCATTTAATGGATACATTTTCATCAGACCCTCCAGCCCCAATTCTGCAAGGGACTTTTTAAAGTTCCAGTGGTACATGGCCCCAGTTAGTATGTTGTTTGTTCAAAAGGGTGGATTGGAATGTTGGAAAGAACCTTTTATAATCTATCTGGACTGAGATGATCACTCACAATCTATTCTGGACATGAGAATCTTCAGAGCCCAGGCCAGAATAGATCATCATGTCATCAGGATTCAGTTTAAACTGAACTGTGATTTTTGTCAATTACTTCTCAACAGGTTGCCATTGAGGCTTAAATGATTGTATCCCTGTATTATCTGTTTGCTAATGGATCGTCTGCTCTTTTATAGAGTGCTATTAACACCAGGTGCATATTAATTTAATTGATTGAATTAAATTGATTAATTAACAGGCAGGATTGAATAGTGGAGGGCAAGATACACTGTGATGTTGATAACACAGACCCTAAATATTGTACTGATTGGCTTGAACAGTGTCTGGTGATATTGTTTACTCTGTAATAACTATATAAGAGAACAGCTAATGACATGCAAATGCAATGTTTAGCATGAACTGGAGTGGGAGATGAAACTGCATCAGAGGAAATGGCATTGGCCAAAGGAACAACAACAGCTTGCACTTGTATAGCACCTTTAACATCGACGTGTCTCAAAAAGGACAGACATACTTTTATTTATAAAACACCTTTCACGACCTCAGGATGTCTCAATAAAGTACTTTTGAAGTGTAGTCACTGTTGTAATGTAGGAAATGCGGCAGCCAATTCGCACACAGCAAGCTCCCACAAACAGCAATGTAATAATGATCGGATCATCTGTTTTAGTGATGTTGATTGAAGGATAAATCTTGGGCAGGACACCGAGGAGAACTCCCTGCTCTTCTTTGAAATAGTGCCATGAGATCTTTTACATCCACCTGAGAGAGCAGACGGGGCCTCGGTTTAATGTCTCATCTGAAAGACGGCACCTCCAACCTGTGCAGCGCTCCCTCAGCACTGCACTGGAGTGTCAGCTTAGACCGTGTGCTCAAGTGTCTGGAGTGGGACTTGAACTCACAACCTTCAGACTCAGAGGTGAGAGTACTACGCCTGAGCCACAGCTGATACCTTCACTTCACAGAGATGTAACAAGAAAAAAAGAGGGATGCAAAGCCGAAGAAGGAGCTAGTAGAAGTGGTGGCTTAAAGTTTGGCCAAAGAGGTGGGTTTTAAGCAGGGTCGTAAAGGAGTTGAAGAGGTAGAGTGGTTTAAGGAGGGAATTCCAGAACATGGGGTCTAGGCAGTTGAAGACAATTACCAATGGTGGGGTGGAGGATGGGGACATGCACAAGAGACCACAGTCAGAGGAACAGACAGTTCAAGGCAGATTGTAGGGCTGGAGGAGATTACAGAGATAGGTTTGCTACTTCAAATGTTCTGTCTCTTATGAGCTAATCCCTATTTTTTCTTCACATTCCTCTGATGAGAGAAATATTTCCTCACATGTTGGAAAAGGTCAAATTCTTTGAGTTCCTTCCAAAATATACACAGTTATTCTACTATGTTACTGTCTACAATTTCCTTTACATTTCTGATACAATGTTGGATTAAGACGTACGCAGAAATACAAGCCATTTCTTAATGTTATGTATGTAAATAATCTTAGTGATAATCTGGTTAATTTGTCGTCTGAGGGTGGGGAAAGAATTACTATTTTTTGACACTAATCTGTACACAAACCCAATTAAACATGGCATGAACAAATGGTTGCAGTCACGACAATGATGTTGATAATTGACTTCAGCTGCTTTTCTATCATTTTTATTTTGGCGACTTTGTCAGGGCCTTATTCTGCAGTAGAAATGGGTTAACATCTCTGTTAAAATGATTCAAAAAGTGACGCGGGCAAGAGGAAGCAGCTGATTGGGTGAGTACGGCCAGGTGAGTATTTATACTACTCTATAGTTTGACAGTTAAGGTTAATAGTTTATAAAGTTTAGAAGGTCTTAATTTTTGTGGTTATAGTTTCTAAGGTCTCTGTTGTGTAGCGGGGAGTGCTAGTAAACAAGGGCCCTTGAGTATATCATTTAATTGTAGTGTAATTAGTGGCATTGATTTGATTTAATTTAATTTAAATTAATTAACGGGTAAGTCATGGCAGCACAGCTCGGCCCCGTGGTATGCTCCTCCTGCACTATGTGGGAAATCAGGGACACTTCCTGTGTCCCTGACGACCATGTGTGCGGGAAGTGTATCCAGCTGCAGCTACTGGCAGACCGCATTGTGGCACTGGAGCTGCGAATGGATGCATACTGGTGCATTCGCGATGCTGAGGACGTCGTGGATAGCATGTTTAATCAGCTGGTCACACCGCAGGTAAAGGCTGCACAGGCAGGAAGGGAATGGGTGACCGACAGGCAGAGTAGTAGGCGCAGGCAGGTAGTTCAGGGGTCCCCTGTGGCCATCCCCCTCTCAAACAGATATTGGATATTATTGAGAGAGATGGCTTATCGGGGGAAGGCAGCAGCAGCCAACTTCCTGGCACCATGGGTGGTTCTGCTGCACAGGACGGGAGGAAAAAGAGTGGGAGAGCTACAGTGATAGGGGATTCTATTGTAAGGGGAATAGATAGGCGTTTCTGCGGCTGCAAACGAGACTCCAGGATGGTATGTTGCCTCCCTGGTGCAAGGGTCAAGGATGTCTCGGAGCGGCTGCAGGGCATTCTGGAGAGGGAGGGTGAACAGCCAGTTGTCGCGGTGCATATAGGTACCAACGATATAGGTAAAAACTGGGATGAGGTCCTAAAAGCTGAATATAGGGAGTTAGGAGGTAAATTAAAAAATAGGACCTCAAAGGTAGTAATCTCAGAATTGCTACCAGTACCACGTGCTAGTCAGATTAGAAATAGAAGGATATTTCAGATGAATACGTGGCTAGAGGAATGGTGCAAGGGGGAGGGATTCAAATTCCTGGGACATTGGAACTGGTTCTGGGGGAGGTGGGACCAGTACAAACTGGACGGTTTGCACCTTGGCAGGACCGGGACCGATGTCCTAGGGGGAGTGTTTGCTAGTGCTGTTGGGGAGTGTTTAAACTAAAATGGCAGGGGGTTGGGAACCTGTGCAGGGAGACAGAGGAAAGGGAAGCAAGGATAGAAACAAAAGACAGGAAGGAGAAAAGCAAAAGTGGAAGGCAGAGAAATCAAGGGTGTAAATCAAACATGGCCACAGTAATCAATAATTCTAAAAGGTCTAAGAGTGCTAAAAAAACATACCTGAAGGCTTTGTGTCTTAATGCGAGGAGCATTCGTAATAAGGTGGATGAATTAGCTGCGCAAATAGATGTAAACGGATATGATATAATTGGGATTACGGAGACATGGCTCCAAGGTGACCAAGGCTGGGAATTCAACATCCAGGGGTATTCAATATTCAGGAAAGACAGGCAAAAAGGAAAAGGAGGTGGGGTAGCATTGCTGGTTAAAGAGGAGATTAACACAATAGTAAGGAAGGATATTAGCTCTGATGATGTGGAATCTGTATGGGGAGAGCTGAGAAATACCAAGGGGCAGAAAACGTTAGTGGGAGTTGTATACAGACCCCCAAACAGTAATGCTGAGGTTGGGGATGGCATTAAATGGGAAATTAGAGATGCGATAATAAGGGCACAGCAGTTATCATGGGTGACTTTAATCTACATATAGATTGGGCTAACCAAATTAGTAACAATACTGTGGAGTAGGAATTCCTAGAGTGTGTACGGGATGGTTTCCTGGACCAATATGTCGAGGAACCAACTAGAGATCAGGCCATCTTAGACTGGGTATTATGTAATGAGAAAGGATTAATTAGCAATCTTGTTGTGCGAGGCCCCTTGGGGAGGAGCGATCATAATATGATAGAATTCTTCATTAAGATGGAGAGTGAAGTAGTTGACTCAGAGACTAGGGTCCTGAATTTAAATAAAGGAAACTACGATGGTATGAGGCGCGAATTGGCTAGGATGGATTGGGGAACGTTACTTAAAGGGTTGACGGTGGATAGGCAATGGCAAACATTTAAAGATCACATGGATGAACTACAGAATTTGTTCATCCCTGTTTGGCATAAAAATAAAACAAAAACGGTGACTCAACCGTGGCTAACAAGGGAAATTAGGGATAGCATAAGATCCAAGGAGAGGACATATAAATTGGCCAGAAAAAGCAGCAAACCTGAGGATTGGGAGCAGTTTAGGATTCAGCAAAGGAGGACAAAGGGATTAATTAAGAGGGGGAAAATAGAGTAAGCTTTCAGGGAACATAAAAACTGACTGTAAAAGCTTCTATAGATATGTGAAGAGAAAAAGATTGGTGAAGTCAAGCGTAGGTCCCTTGCAGTCAGAATCAGGGGAATTTATAATGGGGAACAAAGAAATGGCAGACCAATTAAATACATACTTTGGTTCTGTCTTCACAAAGGAGGACACAAATAACCTCCCAGAGATGTCGGGGAACATAGGGTCTAATGAGAAGGAAGAACTGAATTAAATCAGTATTTGTAGGGAAATGGTGTTCGGGAAATTGACGGGATTGAAGGCCGATAAATCCCCAGGGCCTGATAATCTACATCCTAGGGTACTTAAGGAAGTGGCCCTAGAAATATTAGATGCATTGCTGGTCATTTTCCAAAATTCTATAGACTCTGTAACAGTTCCCATGGATTGGAGGGTAGCTAATGTAACCCCACTATTTAAAAAAGGTGGGAGAGAGAAAATGGGGAATTATAGACCGGTAAGCCTGACATCGGTAGTGGGGAAAATGCTAGAGTCCATTATAAAAGATGTAATAGCAGAGCACTTGGAAAACAGTGACAGGATCGGACAAAGTCAACATGGATTTACAAAAGGTAAATCATGCTTGACTAATCTACTGGAATTTTTTGAGGATGTAACTGATAGAATAGATAAGGGAGAACCAGTGGATGTGGTGTATTTGGACTTTCAGAAGGCTTTCAATAAGGTCCCGCATAAGAGATTAGCGTGCAAAATTAAAGCACATGGGATTGGAGGTAAGGTACTGACTTGGATAGAGAACTGGTTGGCAGACAGGAAGCAAAGAGTTGGAGTAAACGGGTCTTTTTCCGAGTGGCAGGCAGTGACTAGTGGGGTACCGCAGGGATCAGTGCTAGGACCCCAGTTATTCACAATATATATTAATGATCTAGACGAGGGAACTAGATGTAATATCTCCAAGTTTGCAGACGACACAAAGCTGGGTGGGCGTGTGTGTTGTGAGAAGGATGCAGAGAAACTCCAGTATGATTTGGACAAGTCGGGTGATTGGGCAGATGCATGGCAGATGCAGTATAACGTGGATAAATGCAAGGTTATCCACTTTGGTGGCAAAAACAGGAAGGCAGATTATTATCTGAACGGCAATAGATTGGGAAAAGGGGAAGTGCAACGAGACCTGGGAGTCCTTGTGCACCAGTCGTTGAAGGTAAGCATGCAGGTGCAGCAGGCGGTTAAGAAGGCAAATGGTATGTTGGCCTTCATAGCGAGAGGATTCGAGTACAGGAGCAAGGATGTCTTGCTGCAGTTGTACAGGGCCTTGGTGAGACCACACCTTGAGTATTGTGTGCAGTTTTGGTCGCCTTATCTGAGGAAGGATGTTCTTGCCATGGAGGGAGTGCAGCGAAGATTCACCAGACTGATACCTGGGATGGCAGGAATGACGTATGAAGAGAGATTGGGACGATTGGGCTTGTATTTGCTAGAGTTTAGAAGAATGAGAGGGGATCTCATTGAAACTTATAAAATTCTAACAGGACTAGACAGACTAGATGCAGGAAGGATGTTCCCAATGGCGGGGGAGTCCAGAACCAGGGGTCACAGTCTAAGGATAAGGGGTAAGCCATTTAGGACTGAGATGAGGAGGAATTTCTTCACCCAGAGAGTGGTGAACCTGTGGAATTCTCTACCACAGAAGGCAGTTGAGGCCAATTCATTAAATATATTCAAGAAGGAGTTAGATATATTTCTTAAGGCTAAAGGGATCAAGGGATATGGGGAGAAAGCAGGGACAGGGTACTGAATTTGGATGATCAGCCATGATCTCATTAAATGGCGGAGCAGGCTCGAGGGGCTGAATGGCCTACTCCTGCTCCTATCTTCTATGTTTTGATGTAAAATAACAGATAGTGTCATTTCATATGAAGGTGACAACATGTTACTATGATACTATCACACAGCATAATTTCACCCCATGTATCATTGATGGGCGATTCTGTTGTTTTCAATGAGGCTCAAGTTCCTGGTAAAATCCTAAGTAGACGAATTTAAATAAATCCCGAAGCATTATTTACTGGCTCTGACCACGATTGACATCAGAAACGATCAGGAGCATCAGAAGGAAAAATGCCACCAGGTAGCAAACAGGTGCAATGTGACAAGGAAACCAAACAAATGGAGAGTGACCCTCACCCCCCTCTCACACACCTTCTGGTGATAAACAGAGGAGGTATATTGGTAAAGGTCAGGGAAGAGGTCATCTGCAACACCGCTGCATAACCTGAGGAAAGATGGAAAAGAAGGAAAAATTCAACCTGCAGAGAAAGACTAGCCTTTTCATTTGGTTGCATGATAATTGGCTAAAGAATACTTAACCCGGTCATTGCATATGAAGTGAAATGTATACCATTATCCAGTGTAGCTCAATCATTCTTACTAATGAAGGTATGGCCTTGCTCTTAGAAATCTCTGAAGCATGTAATGTACCTACCTCTACTTTTGCCATTATAGTTGTAAAACTTAGATTATTATTTGCTCCTGTGTGGGACTGAATATTTTGATTCTGTTTAATCATCCATGAGAATTATCTTCTGCCCTTCAAAGGTGATTGCGAATCGAAACCATTCACTCTTAGTCAGCTTGCCTTCTCAATTACTTGGTTTATCATCTAGGTCCACAAACAAAATATTCCAGATAATATACATACGTAAAAGCTTTCATTTGAGTCGCTTTTTAGGTTAGAATTGCACAAGTTTTTGGAATCACATACGTCTTTTGATCAAGCCATAAATCGAAAAAACTTCAAGCATGAATTTGTGAGCTTGTTAACTGGCCTCAAGTTATCATTTTATACTTTCAAAAAACTAGATTAATGTTCAGCCTTATTACTTATTCTGTTCCTTTTCATTTTTCTCTTTCTTTTCCTGTTTACTCTCTGCGTGTATTTTTGTATCATGTTCTCTTGGAGTAGTTCTTTGTCAGTCACCTCTCAGTCTCTTAACTACGACTTATTGTTTCCCATCTACTGGTTCACTTTTTTTTACTAGCATTACTTACGGTGATAATATGCTTGTTTCAACTGCTTAGTAGCTTCTTTGGATCTCACAGAAGTATGCTTACTTACCACAGCAATGATGAGCATCTTCACAAAACAACAATTTTATTTTCCAATTCTCGTCCCTTTACTCACCTCCTCCTCTTCTGAAGCCTTTGACTCCTGCTAGTGTATAGGTCCACGGGTGCCAGGACCCTTCTGGTACCTCATCCAAGTGCATATCTACCAATGTTTCAACCCTTGTTCGCATGGCGGACCCCAGAGACTGATGTAAATGCCCCATTGCGCATGTGCAGAGGAGATAATGCGCAATGGCTAACGAGGCCAGAAATGCAAAGCACAGACAGTTGGCAATTATATGAGTGGCCATTTTTAATGCGCAAGCTTTAAAAATGAGTTTTAGCAAGCTATCCCGCTTGGCTCAGTGCACTGAGGAAGGTGCTGCCTTTCAGATGAGACCTTAAACCGAGGCCCCGTCTGCCCTCTCTAGGTGGACGTAAGAGATCCCATGGCACTATTCGAAGAGCAGGGGAGTTCTCCCTGGTGTGCTGGCCAACATTTATCCCTCAACCAACACCTAAAACAGATTATCTGGTCAATTCCTCATTGCTGTTTGTGGGATCTTGCTGTGCGCAAATTGGCTGCCACGTTTCCTACATTATAACAGTGACCACATTTCAAAAGTGCTTCATTGGCTGTAAAGCACTTTTGGACATCTCGAGGTCATGAAAGGTGCTATATAAATGCAAGTTCTTTCTTTTCTTCAGCAGCCATCACAGCCAAGTCTGATTATGTCATCTCCAACATCTGCATTGGTGTGCTATCCAGCAGGCGTCACCAGATGGCAATCAGCAGCAACAGCCCCGGCTGGTTGTCCCTTCCTTCTCCCATGAGCACCGAGGTCAATTGTAGCACCCCTATTGCTCATTGAGATCAACAAACTCAGCACAGATTGGGAACTGTGCCAGTGACCTGGTCTGTGTGGCTCAGTTACATGTTACCTTTACAAGCTGAGCGATGGGGGCACAACATATTTTTAAAGACCCAAAAGTTACCCAGTACTTCTAGATATAGCTTAAATATAATACACAAGAGAATTGTAGTTTACAGAGATAAATCACCTATTTTTTTGTGACCTGTTTGTACTTCCAGCACCCACAGTTACTGGAGGTTGAATCTATTTCCCCAGTACAGACCACTTTTCTTTATGTGTCACTCCAGAAGAAAAATCCTTTTCGTTGCAGCTGATTCTTAGTAAATCACTAGGTATAAATGGCAGAATTAGAAGAGCTTGGAGTAGAAACTTCCATCTCGTGATGTGTAGGGCAACAGGAGAGTCACGTCAGACTGATCCAAATCTCCTGAAGAGATGAATTCAGCACACATGCAGGTCTGGTATTGCAATATTATACTGATGAGCATTCAAGATTGCATTCAGGGGACATGATCCCTGCCTGAAATAAGTGATCTTGCCATCCCAGAAAGATTGCAATGTAACTCAATTTTAAGATCATGATGCGGAGATGCCGGTGTTGGACTGGGGTGGACAAAAATGAGAAGTCGCACAACACCAGGTTATAGTCCAACAGTTTTATTTAAAATTACGAGCTTTCGGAGCTCCGCTCCTTCTTCAGGTAAAGGTACAGTGAGGGAATCTATTACACAGTATATATATGAGAAGTCGCACAACACCAGGTTATAGTCCAACAGATTTATTTAATTTTACAAGCTTTCGAAGCAGTTCGCTCCTTCGTCAGGTAAGTTAGCAATGAGAGAATCTCCCAGAATTCACAATTTAAACACAGACAAAATCTATTCACATTTTTCCTACAACAAAGAGCACAGCCAAGACAATGAGATGTGTCCCAGGGGGTCCAACGTGTCAAACCACCTGCTGGCTGCATATCCTGTCAATTTGTGTTCTTGTGTTAGTCTTTTTAAAAAAAAAAAAGCACCTGGAAAGACCGGCCATGATGTCAAGTCACGTTCTGTATCGTGACATGAACTCGATATCGCGATTGAGGCCATCCTCATGAGTGCGGAACTTGGCTATCAGTTTCTGCTCTATATATATACACAGAGAACAATGTGTCTGCAGAGATACAATCTGTTAGGGAGGCATTACATCAAAGACACATCAGAGTACAGCTAAGACAATGAGGTGGGTCACAGGGGGTCCAACATGTCAAATGCTGCCGTCTGCAGTTAAGCTTTTAACTTTTTTGTTTTTGTTTTTTTGTGTTTTTTTTTAAACTGGAAAGACAGACAACGATGTCGAGTCACGTTCTGTAGCGTGACATGAACCCGGGCGATACTTCATGCACAAGTTCGAGCAAGACTTCTTCGCTGCACAGGACCTCCAACCAACGCTGTACACCAGATACATCGACGACATCTTCTTCCTTTGGACCCACGGCGAAGGATCACTGAAAGGACTACACGATAACATCAACAGGTTCCATCCCACCATCAAACTCACCATGGACTACTCCTCAGAATCGGTTTCATTCTTGGACACACGAATCTCCATCAAAGACGGACACCTCAGCACTTCACTCTACCGCAAGCCCATGGACAACCTCACGATGCTCCACTTCTCCAGCTTCCACCCTAACCACGTTAAAGAAGCCATCCCCTATGGACAAGCCCTGCGAATACACAGGATCTGCTCAGACGAGGAGGAACGCGATGGACACCTACGAACGCTGAAAGACGCCCTCGTAAGAACGGGATATGACGCTCGACTCGCCGATCGACAGTTCCGACGGGCCACAGCGAAAAACCGCATAGACCTCCTCAGAAGGCGAACACGGGACACAACCAACAGAGTACCCTACGTCATCCAGTACTTCCCCGGAGCGGAGAAATTACGCCATGTTCTTCACAGCCTTCAACATGTCATCGATGACGACGAACACCTTGCTAAGGCCATCCCCACGCCTCCACTACTCGCCTTCAAGCAGCCGCCTAGCCTCAAAAGTACCATCGTTCGCAGCAAATTACCCAGCTGTCAGGAGAACAGCGACCACGACACCACACAACCCTGCCACGGCAACCTCTGCAAGACATGCCAGATCATCAACACAGATACCATCATCACACGTGAGGACACTACCCACCAGGTACATGGTACATACTCATGTGACTTGTCTACCTCATACGTTGCAGGAAAGAATGCACCGCGGCATGGTACATCGGCGAGACCATGCAGACACTGAGACAATGTATGAACGGACACCGCGCAACAATCGCCAGGCAGGATTGTTACCTCCCAGTCGGGGAACACTTCAGCAGTCAAGGACATTCAGCCTCGGATCTGCAGGGTTAGCGTTCTCCAAGGCGGCCTTCGAGACACACAACAACGCAAAATCATCGAGCAGAAACTGATAGCCAAGTTCCGCACCCATGAGGACGGCCTCAATAGAGATCTCGGGTTCATGTCACGCTACAGAACGTGACTCGACATCGTTGTCTGTCTTTCCAGTTTTAAAAAAAAACACAAAAAAACAAACAAAAAAAAAGTTAAAAGCTTAACTGCAGACAGCAGCATTTGACACGTTGGACCCCCTGTGACCCACCTCATTGTCTTAGCTGTACTCTGATGTGTCTTTGATGTAATGCCTCCCTAACAGATTGTATCTCTGCAGACAAATTGTTCTCTGTGTATATATACTGTGTAATAGATTCCCTCACTGTACCTTTACCTGAAGAAGGAGTGGAGCTCCGAAAGCTCGTAATTTTAAATAAAACTGTTGGACTATAACCTGGTGTTGTGCGACTTCTCAATTTTAAGATGAAACCTAACTACATTAGTAACATGTATATTTTATATTCTATCAAATATGACTGAACAATTATTGTTTATTAAATCTAATCTACCCATGATATAAAAAAGCACCAAACTGCTAGAATTAATCTGCTTTTATTTGCTAGTGTCTTCCTTATCTATAAAACTTGTGGAAGAGGGTTTTTTATTATTTGATCGTTATACAACATACAACTGAATAATCTTATAGAAAGCACAATACTGCCATAATTTAAAGCTGTAAATGACAAAAACTAGGACTAAAGTAAATTAAATAATAGTTGCTACAATGAAGTACATTATTTGAAGCAGCACATCTGACAGTACAAGTGAGTGGGGAGGAGTTGCTTCTATATTTTATATTGAACAAAATATTGAAATATTGAGTGCCACTTTAAGCAATTCAAGCACATTTAGTACAAAGGGAGTAATTCCAGCCTAATGTGGGTTTATGAATAACATAGTATAACGAACACAATATGTTGGCTATTTTTCGAGACCGTAGGTGCCAGCAATGCGGCAGATGTTTTAGATCTTGACTCGCGGAAGACTTTTGATAAAATACCTCACGAGACTTTTTGGCTAAAATTAGAACTTTTGAGGTAAAGGAGCAAGTTGGAAATTGGATGATAAATTAGCTTACAACAGCAAGCAAGGGGCAGTGCACAATAATATTAATTCTAACTTTACAACCTCACTCAGTGAAGTACCCCAGGGATTGGTTCTAGGACCTCTGCTGTCCATTGTATTTATTAAGGATCGTAATGATAATTATCTCATTGCTGTTTGTGGGAGCTTGCTGTGTGCAAATTAGCTGCCGCGTTTCCTCCATTACAACAGTGACTGCACTTCAAAAGTACTTCATTGGCTGTGGAGCGCTTTGAGATGTCCTGAGGTCATGAAAGGCGCTTTTTAAATACATGTTCTTTCTTTCTGAAAGGTATAGAGAGAAGTAGAGAGGCAGTGGGGTTTAGAGAGGGAGTTGCAGAGAGCAGAGCTAAGGGGATGAAGGCTCTGCCATCAATGGTAGGGCAAAGGAACTGCAAATCCACACAAGGCAAGAGGTTGAGAGCCGGAGGCAACAGAGTGGATCTAGGACTGGATAACACTAGCACATGTATGGAAACTCAACTATAGATGATGTAATCAAGAGGCAGCATATAGATGAAGAGGAGGAAGCCAAGAATAGACCCAACCGGGAGTGAAGACTCTGAAGGTGACTATACTGGGGAGGGAAGAAAATACATTAGAACATACGAAATAGGAGCAGGAGTAGGCCATTTGGCCCTTCGAGCCTGCTCCGCCATTCAATAAGATCATGGCTGATCTTCAACATAATTTCCACTTTCCTGCACTATCGCCATATCCCTTGATTCCCTTAATATTCAAAAATCTATCGATCTCTGTCTTGAATATACTCAACGACTGAGCCTCCACAGCCCTCTGGGGTAGAGAATTCCAACGATTCACCACCCTCTGAGTAAAGGAATTTCTCCTCATCTCAGTCCTAAATGGCTGACCCCTTATTCTGAGACTGGTTCTAGACTCCCCAGCCAGGGGAAACAACCTCCCTGCATCTACCCTGTCAAGCCCTGTAAGAATTTTGTATGTTTCAATGAGATCACCTCTCATTCGTCTAAACTCTAGAGAATAGAGGACTAGTCTACTCAATCTCTCCTCATAGGACAATCCTGCCATCCCAGGAACCAGTCTGGTGAACCTTGGTTGCACTCCCTCTATGGCAAGTATATCCTTCCTTAGGTAAGGAGACCAAAACTGTACACAATACTCCAGGTGTGGTCTCACCAGGGCCCTATATAATTGCAGTAAGACGTCTTTACTCTGATACTCAAATCCTCTTGTAATAAAGGCCAACATACCATTTGCTTTCCTAATTGCTTGCTGTACCTGCATGTTAACTTTCAGTGATTCGTGTACAAGGACACCCAGGTCCCTCTGAACACCAACATTTCCCAATCTCTCACCATTTATAAAATACTCTGCTTTTCTATGTTTCCTACCAAAGTGGATAACTTCACATTTCTCCACATTATATTCCATTTGCTATGTTCTTACCCACTCACTTAGCCTGTCTATATCCCCTTGAAGCCTCCTTGCATCCTCCTCATAACTTACATTCCCACCCAGCTTTGTATCATCAGCAAACTTGGATGTATTACATTTGGTCCCCTCATCCGAATCATTGATGTAGATTGTGAATAGCTGAGGCCAAAGCACTGCGGTACCCCACTAGCTTGCCAACCCAAAAATGACCCGTTTATTCCTACTCTCTGTTTTCTGTCCGTTAACCAATCCTCAATCCATGCTAGTATATTACCCCCAATCCCATGAGCCCTAATTTTGTTTAATAACCTCTTGCGTGGCACCTTATCGAATGCCTTCAGAAAATCCAAAAACACCACATCCACTGGTTCCCCCTTATCTATTCTGCCAGTTACAATCTCTTTCAAAACCCTAGGATGTAGGCCATCAGGTCCAGGGGATTTATTGGCTTTCAGTCCCATTATGTTCTCCAGTACTATTTTTTTACTAATACTAATTTCTTTCAGTTCCTCATTCTCGCTAGACCTTTGGCTCTCCACTATTTCCGGGAAGTTTTTTGCGTCTTCTTCCGTGAAGACAGACACAAAGGACTGGATTTTGTCAAAGGGAAGCTTTTGGAGGCGGGACTGCTGCTTGCCAGCTTTCAATCCCACCTCCATCAGCTTCTGGTCAACCAGAGGGATTTTCCCCTGATTGGCCTTGTTAAGCCCGCCCAGCGGGCTCAGCAGGCCAATTAGGGGGAAGTCATTGACAGAGCACGTCAACGTATGACGTGCCATCTGTCAAGATTTTTTGAAAAAAGAAATGTCAGCGTTTGACAGCTCTGTGAAGCTGTCAAACACTGACATTCTGTTTAGTTTGATGAGTCCTTGTGTTCAGGACTCATCAAACCTTTCAACTTTGCAGAAATCACCTGGCTGCTGGTTCGGAGGATCCAACAGCCAGTCTGTGAAATCTACAATGGAGATGTCAGGACTCCGGCTCCTCAGCGGCTGAAGGCTGTAGGCAGAAACAAAGGTAAGTGAACATTTTCTAACACTTTACACTCACCTTACATACTTACCACTCCACACTTTCACCCATCACTCACCTCTACATCGCACTTTCAGACCCCTCCGACCCCCGCAGACCTCCTACTCATCTCCTCCACCCTGGCGGGGTTCCCCAAGGTCGGGAAGCCTGCACTTGGAAAGGTAAAATGGGAATGATCCTATTTTCTGCCTGTTAACTACCTGTTAACAGGCAGTTAATAGGCTTTAATCCCTTTCCCACCTTGAGGAGATGGGACCCAGGGCAGGACGGCTTCCCGTCTCCTGGCAAGAGGGCATGGAGGTGGGATGGGGGTGGGTTTGCCACCCGCCCCCAAAATTTGGAACTTTACCGGCAGTCTCGCCTCCATACCCGCCTCCTTGGGGCTGACAAAATCCAGCCCAAAGTATTTGTTTAATTTCTCTGCCATTTCCTTATTCCTCATTATAATCTCTCCTGTCACAGCCTGTAAGGGACCCACATTTACTTTCGCTAATCTTTTCCTTTTTACATACCTATAGAAGCTTTTACAGTATGTTTTTATGTCTCTTGCTAGTTTACTCTCATATTCTATTTTCCCTTTCTTTATCAATTTCTTGGTCCTCCTTTGCTGAATTCTAAAATCCTCCCAATCCTCAGGCTTACTACTCTTTTTGCCAACATTATAAAGCCTCTTCCTTTGATCTAATACTATCTTTAACTTCTCTTGTTAGCCATGGTTGGACCACTTTTCCTGTGAGATTTTTGTGCCTTAAAGGAATGCATAATTGTTGTAAATGATGTATTAATTCTTTAAATGCTAGCCAATGCTTGTCTACTGTCATACCTTTTAATGTAGTTTCCCAATCTACCTTAGCCAACTCACCCCTCATACCTACGTAGTTTGCTTTGTTTAGATTTAAGACCCTAGTTTTGGATTTAACTAAATCACTTTCAAATTCAATATAAAATTCTATCATATTATGGTCACTCTTCCATAAAGGCCCCTTTACTACAAGGTTATTAATTAACCCTTTTTCATTGCTGGAGATGCACTGGCTTCATTTGGATAGGTGGGAATGAAACCATGATTGCACAGTCACATGGAGCTGAACAACAGAGGAAATGCACTGGTGTGGTCAACCATGTCAAATGCTTCAAAGATGTTGAAAGAGGACAAGGAAATGGAAGGTACAATAATGCAAATTGGTGGTAAAATAGCAAATATTTCCTAAAAACAATCTATCAGGTAGGTCCATTAATTGACTAGCCAGTCTGGCTCACTAAGGAACCTGGAAGATTGGGTCTAGCACTGCACTACAATGTGCTAACAAAATCTATGCCAGTTTGCACTGTTCCTTCCCTCCTGATATCTGACTGACCCATCTCAGCACCAGACTGTCCCTCGTGTCTGAACTTCAGTCTGTGTAGTCCTTCCTCTTCTGATAAAATTAAGCATAATAGGTTTTCTGGGTGGTTTTGTCAGGATAAGGGGGAGAGAGTTCTTGATCCATCTTGCCATGTAGTTCAACATTTCCCATATAGAGATCTGTGCCACCAGACCATTAGGCAGACTTTTATACCTGTGACTTTAACAATGAACAGAATTTGTCTGCATTATACTAATGTATTTACAGAAGGTATCAGAGGGAGTTCTGTTGCATACAGATCAGTTAATACATAGAGCACAGTCATTATATTCTATTACCTGGAAAGTTCAAGAGGAAAATTTGACTTCAACAATCTATAGTTCAGTGGAGTGCAGCTCCATCGACAAACAGAATGCCCTGGGAAACTGCAATTTACATCAATAATTTCCTCAATACTCTGGACGGTAAACTTAGAGAAAGAACTTGTATTTACAGAGCACCTTCCATGTTCCCAGGACATCCCGAAGCACTTCATAGCCAATTAATAACTTTTGAAGTATAGTCACTGTTGTTTTGTCGGAAAATGCCGCAGCTAATTTGCACACAGCAAGGTTCCACAAATAGCAATGAAAGTATGGGGGAAAAATTTGGTTGCTTTGCACCTCCCGTTAGAGGGCGCTAATGGGGCACAAAGCAACTAGCACCCGGGTGTGGCGATGTTTGTGCCGCTCGCGAAATTGACCAGACATTTTGCGGCGGCGCTAAACACTACCGCCACGATCTCCTGCGCCCGCAGATCGTGACGTCAGTCGAGCGTGTAGCGCCCCGGACCGGATATTGAGTGGTGCTCCCTGCCTTACCGCCTGCCGCTAGCAACGACAGGTTGAGGGAAGCGCTTTGCAGTCGGGAAGGGACAGGGGGAGCGTTATTTAAAGGCGAACACTTCCTGCCTTTTTTTCGGCGACATTTTTGCACCACGCATTCTGAGTGAGAGAGAGAGAGACTTCTGAAGAGATTCAACACTGTGTTGAGGAGTTTTGGGTACTGAGCAGCACTTTGCAGGTTCATTTTGATTTAATCTTCCTTGCATCAATTTAGAAGAGACTATGGGGGCTGCACTCTGACATCTTTCCCTGGGTCTCTCCATTGTTCTTTCCAGCAGATTTGATGTACAGGTCTCTCCAGGCCGAAATTCAAGGCTGCAATGAGCAGGGTGTGGATGGAGAGCAAGATCGACCCTCCCCTTTAAGAACTGGCCAGCACCAGTGTGCCTGTGTTCCATTGCTGACTGACATCACATGAGCTTCGCCAGCGCTCTGAGGTAGCGCCTCGCTCCTCAGCGTTAGCGCCTTAAGAGAGGTGTGTAGCGCCTGAGTTAGAGCTCCAATCACCTCCAGGGGCAATAGAAGCCAAGTTTGCAGTCGGAGGCGATAATTAGCGGCAGGCGCTAAACTTTGCGCCCGGCCGATAATTGCGCCCCAAACGGGGTGATACTGAATTTTTCCCCCTATATGTTTGGGTGGTGTTGGTTGAAGGACAAATGTTGGCCAGGACACCAGGAGAACTTCCTGCACTTCTTCAAATAGTTCCATGAGAGATTTTAAGTCCACCTGAACGGGCAGACGGATGACCATGTTTTAATCTTTCATCCAAAAGGTGGTGATTCTGACAATGCAGCACTCCCTTAGGACTGCACACACACGTCAATGTAAATTAAGTGCTCATAGGGCTCTAACCCACAGCCATCTGACTCAGAAGTGAGAATGCTACCATTGAGCCAAGCTGACACTTAGGGCAAAGATCACAGTATCCATGATACATGCTTCTGTTACAGACTGACAGTGCACCTTATTCCATAATAATTTCAGTAATAAGGGGGAGGAAACTTGAAGATGGAATATCTCAGAATGCTAGCTGGCATAGTCTATACCATAAATATTATTATTTGATAAATGTATTTAAACATATGTTCAGTATATTGTTACACAGTCCTACTGTCTCAGAGCCTCCTTTCACCTACAAACAGTAGTCCCAGAAAACTCTCCAACTCCCAGCCTCTTTCAGCCTTTTTTTTTCCTTCCCTTGAACCTCACCCTTTTATGCTAAGCTGGTTCCTCCCGTTCCACCTGATCCCTCCCCCTCCTTGCCCCCACCCCCCATAAGGTGCATTAGTATGTCTCCATGTCCAATTGATATGCCCTTATCCAAAATATGAGAATGAAGATTTCAGTTGAATTTTTAGAAGTACAGATTTGAATCAAAGGCTGCAATTTTGCCAGCTCTCAGCGGACCCAATTGGTGGAGGGTCAGCTGTGAAATGATTGACAGCGGGTCGGGAACCCACTGTCAAAACGTGCGCACCTGCATTTCCTGATGTCGGGTCTGCCAGCGCTGAGCAGATCCAACAGGCAACGCCGGGGGACCCAATTCAAGTCATTCATGGCTTGTTTACAGCCACTTAACAATGCTTTTTTCCCAGCTTTTTGAATTTGACAGTTCGCCCACTGGTTTCTCGCTGTGCCTAGACCTTGTCTGTGAAGCTGAGGTGGGAGGTCACTGGCCATTGAATCAGCTGATGAGTTGACAGCTTCAAATGTCAAGTCAAAGCTCCCAGCTGATTGAGAAATGTTCCCTTAACCAATAACTTCTCTAAGCTGCATTTCCACTACAGATTCAGAATGCTGCAAGTCTTTACACATGTCTCCATCCAGTCTGACCTCATTACCTCTCCCACCATTGACAAATTGCTTCTGACATCTTAAGTTCACCTGCCATCTATTCCATCAGAATGGGTGCACTTTATACTCTCTCACCTTGGTCCTCAGAATCTGACCACGATCAGCCGCAACACCAGCAGCACCAACAACAAATCCAACCTTCTCCACAATCACCTGATACTGCACAGGACAGAGGGCATCAGCACCCAGGCACATTGCTGCCAGGGATGGCCTCACCATGGCCACATTTACTTCACTTGACACTCACACCCTGGCTGCCACATGATGCACCAGGTTGGCACCACCCCACAACAACAACATAAAGCATAAATATAAGCCACTTCCAAAGGTGCACACAAATCTGTCCAAGAACGCAAAGTGTTGAAAATAAAGATTTCAATGTTTGACAGCACATTAACAGAAACTTCACATGAACATTGGCTAAAACACACAAGTGCCTACCCTTGTGTGTTGTTAGTTGGTATGATCAGACTAGGATGAGGGTGAGTGTAAGGGGTGGCTAGTGAGATGGGGAAGTGATAATGTAGATAGAGAGGGATGGGTGGAGGTGCAAGATAAGTTGGTGTGAGTAAGGATGTGCAGGAGTAGAGTAGGGAAGGCAGAGTGATGAGTGGCACAGCAGGATGAGGTTGAGTGTGGCTTTGCAGTAACGTTTCGTGATCTACTGAGATCATTGAAAGGTTTGCGCCACTGCAGCCTAGTCCTCCTGACGACATCCCTGCTTGTGCCCTCCTGTGCAATGTGCAATCAGGCTGCATTGGTCTCCTGGGGAGGTCTCTTCCGCCCATTGGAAGGAAAGAGGACCTCTCTGCATGCTGTGACTCCCTCCATAAGCATATGGAGGGAGTCATGGGAGAGCCTGGGTGCAGCCCTGTGCCATTGTGCAGTCATTGTCAGTATTTGCCGCACATCAATGCTGCAGAACACTGACAGCACAAATGTCAAAGTAAATTTGCGCATGGTCCCTTTAAGGAAACCGACTGATGACGCGTCATCAAATGACGTCATCAGACCCGCTTCCTCAATTGGCCATGAAACTCGCTGGGCGGGCTTAACAAGCCCAATCAGGGGAAAGTCATGTCGGAGGCCGGGATGGAGGCAGGAGCGGGGTCGGAACCGACCTCGCCCATCACGAACCCGCCAAGGTAAGGAAAATCGCGGTCCATGTTGTTGAGCTTGTTTTGACTACACAACAGGCAGATAGAGTGAAGCTAATTCCTGTGGACTAATGAGAGCTTCACAGCTCCAGGTGTAATTTTGGTCCGACACAGGGACCACACTAGTGGTGGAAGTGGAAAATTGTATGTAGATGAAACTTAAAGGGATGCAAATAATTAAAGGGAAATGGCAGAATAGGTGGACAAAAATTCTTAGTCTTTGAAAAAGCTTGAGGCATTTCAACCTATTCCCATCCTTTTCCAAGCCTTTACGGGGGAAAGGGCTAAAAAGTGATAGGTAAAATGAAGGCAAAGGACACCCAATGTGCAGGCATGAGACTGAATGCAAGTGAAAGAGCAACCCAACATCCAACCCTTTGTTTGATGGCTGCTGAAGTGGAGGTCATGTTGCATGAGCTGTGAGGAGTATAACCCTGTTTGCCAGTTGACGATTCCATGCCATAGATCAGCACTGCAGCATACCTGAAAGGAGGTGGAGGCAGGTTGAAGGCTGCAGTTGAGCATTGATATCACTGGCTGTACCAGCACTACGCTGTACACTAACTGCAGCTGTTGTTTCGGCAGATAGCATAGCTCTGCATCTGGCTCTCTGCTGACTCAGAGCTTGCAAAGACAGTTTCCCAAGGTCATTAGCAGGTAGGTGCGACAGGACGACAGATGTAGTTGATGACATCTTGGCAGGTGTGGCTAATCAGACGATGCTAGATGTTGATCTAACCTTCTTTCATGCAGTACCACTGAAAGCAGGATATATTCAAGTACTTCCAGCGATCCAACCATCAATATGTTTTGTCCAGCCTTCACAAGACTATCTTTTTTTATTTGTTCACAGGACGTTGGCAATGCTGGCAAGACTGTACTTATTGCTCATCCTTCATTGCCTTGAGAAGGTAGTGGTGGTGGGCCTTCTCCTTGAACCACTGTACTCCTTCTGCTGATGGCCCTCCCACAATCGTGTTACGTAGCGAATTCCAGGGTTTTCAGCCCAAGAAGATGAAGGAACAGCAATATATATATTCAATTCAGGATAGTGTGTGACTTGGAGAGGAACTTGAACATGATGATGTTCCCATGATCTTGTTACTCTTGTCTTTCTTGGTAGTGGAGCTCACGGGCAGGGAAGTGTTGTCAAAGTAAACTTGGCGATATGCTGCAGTGCAACCTGTAGATAGTATCTTGAATGTTGTTATGCGGCACCCAACAGGCATGTGGTGAATATTCCAACACACTCCAAGCTGGAGTCTTGTAGATAGTGGAGAAGCCTTCAGGGAGTCAAGAGGTGATCTATTCATCACAGAGTACCCAGCCTCTGATATACTGTTGTAGCCACAGAGTTGATATGGCTGGTGCAGTTAAGCTTCTGTCACTGATGACCTACAGGATGTTGATGGTTGGGGATTCAGCATGAGTGGTGCCGTTGAATGTTATTACCTGGCACTAATGTGGTGCAAATGTTACCTTCCATTTGCCAGCCAAAGCCTGAATGTTGTCCAGGTCTTGCTTCTAGGCTGGCAGGAGCTGCTTCATTATGGAAGGTGCTGTGAATGGAGCTGAACACTGTGGAATTGTCAGCAAACAGTCCCAATCCTGACCTTATAATGGTGGGATAATTATTGATGAAGCAGCTGAAGATAGTTGGGTCGTAGATGCTTCTCTGACAAACTCCTGCAATGATGTCCTGAGGCTGTGCTGATTTGCCTAAGACGGCCACAGAAGAGATATCCCCTTGACCCCAGTACCTTAGCTTTTCATGGTGCCATGCTACTTTAATGTCGAGGGCACCTACTCTCACCTTTCTCTGGCACTCAGTTCTTGTGTCCATGTCTGATACACTAATCCTTTGCCAAAATGAAGTAAGTGCACCTCGGTCCATAGTTACGGATGTGATGGTATTGGTGCAGCTTGACCTGCCTGGCATCCCTCTGTTGGTTTTTCTCTGCTGCTTCCATTGGAAGCTGAGATATATGGAGATTCCCACTGGGGAACCCGTGGGTGACACTAACGGACCTGCAGGGGGAGAAAAACAGCAGAATAATTACTGCTCCATTACGTATGGGCATGATTTGCATCTGGCGCTTTAATGTCTTCATGGCCAGAAAATGACTCCGGGGGCATTGTGACATGATTCCTGTGTGATCTGAATATTAGTCCAAAAATGTGTGGGTTAGGTTGATTTGGCTATGATAAATTGACCCTTAGTGTTAGGGGGGATTAAATATGTGGGGTTATGGGGATAGGATGGGATATGTTAGGGGGAATTAAATACGTGGCGTTATGGGAGTAGGGTGGGATATGTGTACTGTGGGGATTAAAGCAGGGACAGGGTACTGGATTTGGATGATCAGCCATGATCGTATTGAATGGCGGAGCAGGCTCGACGGGCCGAATGGCCTACTCCTGCTCCTAGATTCTATGTTTCTATGTTTCTATGTTTAGTCTGCAGCCACCACCTGTTTCAAACAGGAGCTTCCAGTACCCAACCCTCGGCCTAGTGGAAGCGCGCTTCAGACCCAGTGTTATGGGTCCTTGCCTGTTGCTGTGTTCTGTTATGTGCCAAAAATTGGTGCCAATAAATCAAAGATTATGATCTTGAAACTCATGGATGATCATAAATTACAGTGATTATGAATCCTGTATGCACTCATATAGAGTCACTATGGCCAGAATTTTCCGGGGAGTCAGCGGGCATGATTGGTAGCGGGTCTGGTGGGAAAGTTTTTTTTTGACAGAGGGTCAGGAACCCACTGTCAACCCAACGCGCCTTTCCCAATGTCGGGTCTGTCAGCGCTGAGCAGACCCGACAGGCAGCGGCGGGCGACCCAATTAAACTCATTATAATCTACTTAACAGACCCTGAACAGGTTTTTTTAACTTACTTTTTAACTTTAACTTCATGGTCACGGGAACCACGCTGTTCGGGGATCACGTCTGCCGATCTGAGGCGGGAGTTCAGTGGCCATTGCTCCAGCTGATTCCTTGACAACTTCAAATGTACAGTAAAACCTCCCACCTGACAGATCATCACTTTCCTCAGCCACAAGCTGTATCTCGGTTCATTTCCAGCACAGATCCTGTAGGCTTTCCACTTTCCACTCTCCATCCACTCTCACCTCTTTGGAAGAACTCTCTCACCATTGACAGAATGCTTCTGTCATCTCTACTTCACCTGCCATCTATTCCATCAACATGGGTGCCCTTTATACTCTCTCACCTTGGTCCTCAGAATCTGACCACGATCAGCCCCTACACCAGCAGCACCAGGCACACCAGCAGCACTAACAACACCAACCTTCTCCGCAATCACCTGATGCGGCACAGGACAGAGGGCATCAGCACCCGAGCACATTGCTGCCCGGGAGGCCAGGGATGGCCTCACCATGGCCAGATTTACTTCACTTGGCACTGTACACCCTGACTGCCACGTGATGCTCCAGGTTGGCACCACCCCACACCAACACCATAAAGCATCCCTACAATGCCCAAGCCATTCCTTTCACACTCACCACCATTGCGGGGGGTACCGTTATGACTCACCATTCACTGCAACTCACTAAGCCACTTCCAAAGGTGTACACAAATCTGTCCAAGAACACAAAGTGTTGAAAATAAAGATTTCAATTTTTGACAGCACATTAATAGAAACTTTACATAAACATTGCATAAAACACCCAAGTGGCTACCCTTGAGTGTTGTTAGTTGGTATGATTGGACTAGGATGAGGGTGAGTGTGAGGGGTGGCTAGTGAGATGGGGATGTGATAATGTAGATAGAGGGATGGGTGGAGGTCCAAGGTAAGTTGGCGTAAGGATGTGCAGGAGTAGGGTAGGGAAGGCAGTGTGATGGGGATGTGATGAGAGGCACAGCAGGATGAAGGTGAGTGTGGCTTTGTATTAATGTTTCGTGATCTATTGAGATCATTGAAAGGTTTGCAGCACTGCAGCCTCCTGACGACATCCCTGCTTGTGCCCTCCTGTGCAATGTGCAACCAGTCTGTTTTGGTCTCCTGGGGAGGTCTCTTCCGCCCATGGGAAGGAAAGAGAACCTCCCTGCGTGCTCTTACTCCCTCCATAAGCATATGGAGGGAGTCATGGGAGAACCTGGGTGCAGCCGTGCACCTCTGTGCAGTCATTGTCTGTGTTTGCAGCACATGAATGCTGTAGACATTGGCAGCATAAATGTCAAAAGAAATGTGGCCAGAGTCCCTTTAAGGAAATCGGCTGATGACGTGTCATGAATGACGTCACCAGACCCGCTTCCTCTAATTGTACTGGGAAACGCGCTGGGCGGGCTTAACAAGCCTTATCAACGTAAATTCATTTTCCAGAGCGGGATGGAGGCAGCAGCGGGGTCGAGACCTGCCACCGACATCGCCCACCCCGGACCCGCCGAGGTAAGGAAAATCTCGGCCAATGTGTCATATTTCACGACTGATTTGCAATTTTACAGTGTGGATTTATTAAGGTTTGGAGTCTTATTTTATTCATTATTGCATTTCAAAAATGATGCACAGATTTCTAATGTGATTTTAGTTATAAAACCCCAAACACTAAAGCGGCATGTGGCAGTATCACAGTAGAATGTTTTGCCTCAGCCTCAATCTAGTACATGGAAGCTGAGCTGGTAACAGAAAGTGCTGCGTGTTCCAACTCAAATTTCATTGGAATCACCTGAATCCTCCCCCCACCACCACTGCTACTGTACTATTCACTTCTGTCACTGTTATGGTAATACTTAGAACATGAGGATAAACTTTTTCACGCAACGAGGGGTTAGGATTTGGAATGCACTGCCTGATAGGATGGTGAATACAGATTCAATAGTAGCCTTTCCAAAGGGAATTGGATAAATACCTGAAGGAGAAAAAAATTGCAGGGTTATGGGGAAAGAGCGGGGGAGCGAGGCTAACTGGATTGCTCTTCGAAAGAGCCGACGCAAAATCGATGGGCCGAATGGTCTCCTTCTGTGCTGTACAATTCAATACTTGAAAAGTTTTCCCATTCATTAAACTCACTAAATGATAGGTCTGAACGGCAGTAAAATATTCATTTTTCAACTCGTCTATGAGGTTTATTTAAAAAAAAATCACTTTTTGCAAGTGTTCATTCATCCATGATTTAATGGGTGGGAATCCTGAGAGCAGTGTGTCAGTCGTCGCTCAGTTGGTAGCACACTCACTTCTGAGTCAGAAGGCCGTGGGTTCAAGTCCCACTGCAGAGACTTGAGCACATAATCCAGGCTGACACTTCAGTGAGGGAGTGCTGCACTGTCGGAGGTGCCGTCTTTCAGGTGAAACGTTAAACCAGGTTCCACCTGCCCTCTCAGGTGGCCATAAACATGGCACTATTTCAAAGAAGAGAAGCAAAATTCTCCCCGATATCCTGGCCAATATTCATCCCTCAACCAACATCACTAAAAAAAAAATTATCTGGTCATTATCACAATGCTGGGGGACCTTGCTGTGTGCAAACTGGCTGCCACATTTACATTACAACAGTGACTACACTTCGAAAGTACTTCATTGCCTGTAAAGCGCTGTGGGGGCGTCCTGAGGTCATGAATGGCGCTATATAAATGCAAATCTTTCTTTCTAAACATAAAAAAATAAAGTCCTAAGGTCTATCAACATTACACCACTTTTATTCATGTCTACTTTTTCACTTCCCTGTTTTCCTGTTCCCCTCTATTTTTTGGTGACTCCTGTTAAGGGATTGCCCCATTTTCCTTCATTAGTTCTGGCAAAAAGATCACAACATAAAATATTAAATCATCTTTTCTCTTGTCAAATGCCGACAAGCCTCCTGTGAATTTCTAGCATTTTCTCTTTTTATTTTGATTTCCAGGGTTGACAGTTTTTCATTTTATCTATTTATTTTGTCTATAGCTTCTAGTCAGTCAAATATTATAAATTAACTGAGAGTTATAATGTGCTATTCTATTTGTATAATGCCATCTGAATTGCTTGTTTATACAGACTTTGCCTAGTTCTGTATTTTTACTTACAGAACATAAAACATGTGCGTTTAATTTATTTTGTGATTTCTTCGAATTCTCAACCATTTCCCACAGTCTGATGTGTAGTTTCTGAAGTCTGTGCAATGAACCACATTTTGGTGACAGCAAATAGCTGCTGTCAGTGAGCTGGATAGTTTATGTTGTGTTGGGAACAAAAATAATCAACATGATAATCGCTCTAGATTGTTTAACACAGGACCTTTGATCAAATAAATCAAAATTATATTTGAGTCCTTTAATTAAAAATAAACTTTTCATTGGAGATAGATGTTGATGGCACAATCATGCAGCCTGCAATGGCAAAAATAGAGTTATGGGAACGCTAGGGAAATGGTATAATTTAGGAACCAAGTTTCAATTACAGTGATGAATTTTATGAGGGAACTGAAGATTTTTTGCCTCTAGGCCTCTTCGGTAACCAGTAGCCTAGTCCACAGTGAGGTGTGAGTTAACGGCTTCTTCATAGTTTATGTACTTTCTACAATCCTTTATAATTATGTCCATTTACATGTTACAATCAGACTGTGCAATGGTGTGAAAACCAATTTCAGATATAATCGGTTGCAAACCTTAGGTCATTCCATATGATGAAATTGTTTTCCACAATGCTGCATACACAGTATTGAAATGTAAGACATAAACTTTTTGCTCGAGGTTGAGACACAGTCAGCAGCTCTACGCGAGGAGAAAGTCAAAGGCTGCTGACTGCTAAGTAGCTAGGAGCCTTATTATATATCAATTAACATCAAAATATAAAGTCAAATGTGACCCGTAAATGGACGGGTCACATCGTCCGCATGCCCGACACGAGACTCCCAAAACAAGCGCTGTACTCGGAGCTCCGACACGGCAAGAGAGCCCCAGGTGGGCAGAGGAAACGCTTCAAGGACACCCTCAAAGCCTCCTTGAAAAAGTGTAACATCCCCACCGACACCTGGGAATCCCTGGCCCAAGACCATACAAAGTGGAGGAGAAGCATCCGGGAAGGCGCCGAACACCTCGAGTCTCTTCGCCGGGAGCAAGCAGAAACCAAGCGCAGGCAGCGCAAGGAGCGCACATCAACCCAAGCACCCCACCCACCTGCCCCTTCAACCACCGTCTGCCCCACCTGTGACAGAGACTGTAGGTCCCGCATTGGACTCATCAGTCACCTGAGAACTCATTTTTAATGTGGAAGCAAGTCATCCTCGATTCCGAGGGACTGCCTAAGAAGAGAAGATAAAGTCAAATATATTTCCAGTTGATTAGTGGATAATTTTTCAGCCATTCATTTTAGGATTTTCAAGGCTGTCAATCACAACTATAAAGTGTTGAACTCACCTATATCTGACTTTGGATGGTTCAGGC
The DNA here is from genome assembly GCA_030390025.1 of Squalus acanthias. Taxonomy (NCBI): domain Eukaryota; kingdom Metazoa; phylum Chordata; class Chondrichthyes; order Squaliformes; family Squalidae; genus Squalus; species Squalus acanthias. Next base: position 37,419,492 of record CM059441.1, on the reverse strand, counting down.
TTCCTACCAAGCAAGCCTTAGGTCACTGTAGACATATGAATGTTCTAAAAATGTCACTGATCTGGTCGTACAGTTTATAGTGAGGCTACACTGAACCATTGAATTGGCTCAACAATAATAGAGAAAAACTAACTACTGGAAACTACCCAATCATGTTACAGCATTAGCTGTTGGTTTGCGTGGAATCATTTATATGTTTATTCTAAATTGAGCTTTTTTCTGAATTTCTTCGATTCTCCATTAAAGGATTTTACTGTCAACCATTAAGACTGTACTGTGTTGTAAACTGTTAGTCCAATAATGAACAATCTATACTGAATTTGTTACTCTTGAATCAATCTAATGTGGTGCAAAAGCTTATATGGAGTCTGCACAAAATCAGTACCTAAATTTAATTAGGTACCACCTACTAGATAACCAGTCCTACTGTACGTTAGCTAATCACTGGTCTAAATTAAAATTCACCATCTAGTATTAAATAGTTTAAAAAACAACTATAATGAACCTTGTTAATCTAATACCATATAAGGAATATGGAGTGACCAACATTTCTCATATCAAACAATTTCAAAATCGGATTTTAGTCATTCGTTTAGGCAGAAGTGAAATACTAATAAAGGAATTTAAGAAAGTGAAACAAAAATGCTTAAGGTGCAACGTCTTCAACAAAAAGGAGCTTGGCAAATCATCTTTTGTTTGTTTACAAACACATGGTGCAATAATGTAAATTGCATTTTGGCACATTATCATGTCGCATGCATGTGATTATATCGAGTTACAGCGAGTCTACAGCACAGAAACAGGCCATCTGGCCCAACTGGTCTGTGCCGGCGTTTATGCTCCACACGAGCCTCCTCCCACCCCTCTTGATCTAACCCCATCAACATATCCTTCTATTCCGCTCGCCCTCATGTGCTTATCTAGCTTCCCTTTATTTGCATCTATGCTATTCACCTCCACTACTCCTTGTGGTAGCGAGTTCCACATTCTTACCATTCTTTGGGAAAAGAAGTTTCTCCTGAATTCCCTATTGGATTTATTATTGACTAACTTATATTTATGACCCCTAGTTTTAGACTCCCCACAAGTGGAAACATTTTCTCACTGTCTACCCTATCAAATCCTTTCATAATCTTAGAGACTTCTATCAGGTCACCCCTCAGCCTTCTCTTCTGTAGAGAAAGGAGCTCCAGCCTGTTCAGTCTTTCCTGATGAGTATATCCTCTCAATTCTGGTATCATCCTTGTGAATCATTCTGCACCTTCTCCAGTGCCTCTATATCCTTTTTATAATATGGAGACTAGAACCGTACGCAGTACTCCAAGTGTGGCCTAACCAAAGTTCGATGCAAGTTTAACATAAGTTCTCTACTTTTTAATTCTCTCCCTCTAGAAATGAACCCCAGTGCTTGGTTTGCTTTTTTTTAATGACCTTATTGACCCGTGTCACTACTTTTAGTGATTTGTGTTTCTGGTGCTTTTAGTGATTTGTGACTAAAATGATGCATGGCTCCTTCCATGAGCAAAATGGAAGGTTTGTGAAATGCTTTTCATGGGGCTAGATTTTGACTTTCTGTGATAGTGTAAAACAGGTGATAGCGAATGGGCAGATCGTTTTGCATCTCTCCCCATTTTTATTTCCATTGACTTTTACCACCCGTTTTACAATATCGCGCAAAGTCAGAATCGACCCCATGAAGATAGTGCACCTTTAAATAAAGAAAGACTTACATTTATTTAGCGCCTTTCATGACCACCGGACATCTCAATGAAGTACTTTTTTGGAGTGTAGTCACTGTTGTAATGTGGGAAACGTGGCAGCCAATTTGCGCACAGCAAGCTCCCACAAACAGCAATGTGATAATGATCAGATAATCTGTTTTTGTTATGTTGATTGAGGGATAAGTATTGGCCAGGACACCGGGGATAACTCCCCTGCTCTTCTTCGAAATAGTACCATGAGATCTTTTACGTCCACCTGAGAGAGCCGACGGGGCCTCAGTTTAACATCTCATCTGAAAGACGGCACCTCCGACAGTGCAGCACTCCCTGAGCACTGCACTGGAGTGTCAGCCTAGATTTGTGCTCAAGTCCCTGGAGTGGGACTTGAACCCACAACCTTCTGACTCAGACACTGAGCCACGGTTGACACAGCTGAATGGATAATAATAAATGATAATGTATTTAAAAACTGAGAGTACATTTACCGCCCTCTGCCCTTTTTTGGCAGAACTGAGGTGGCAGGGCATGAAATGGCTGAGGGTCGAGGGACCTGTCCTGCCAGGTTGCTGCCCACTTTTATGGCCCGATGTCCAGCTAGTAGTGCTAGATGGCATACAAAATGCCTGCCCGTATATGGTAGGCATATTGTAATGATATTCAAATGACGGAAATATGTAATCGACATATTTTTCCATCATTTCACTATAGTAATGCTGGGTGCAAGTTATGGCTGTTCATTCTTGGCACCCAGCATTACTCTGGAGAATGAAGGTGACCTTTAAAATTAAAATGGAGCTATTGATTGCATAGGCTTGGGCGTGGCTTTAAAACAAAATAATATTTTGCTAAAAAGTGAACTGGCAGCTTAGAGGCCGCTGGCCACGCTACTCTGAGGCTTGTCACAGCCGATCGCTCTCTTCTTCCCCCAATAGGTGGACTACCCTGCAAAGGCTGGGGATCCTGCCAAAATGACTTAAATAACCCCAAGGCTGGAAAACTGGTCGGGGTCAGGGGCAGACCTTTGTATTGGGCGAATGCTGAAGATGCGTCTGGATTCTGTTATAGCTGAATGTGTAGCTCCTGAATGATAATCAGTGGCTTCAGATGACATAATGGCCTAAATAAGACAATTTAATAAGGCATAAAATGTGAAGCACCGGCAGTTTATAACTACAGTCTGAATTCCAGTATGAGAGCACAGCCCTGTCGTAGTTGTATTTAAAAAAAAACTATTTGTGCATTTTGAATTCAACTTTTAGGCACCGCTTGCGCAGCAGCCAGCTCTCAGTACACCCAGCAGCAGTCAGTGTGCCCCTGACTTTGATGCACATTGACATTCACCAAAGGGCACTGACGCCTTATAACAAAAACAAAAGGGCATGAAGAAGTGCTTAGCAGAACTTAGTGCACTCATTATGTGTTAGTCACGATCAATTGAAAGACACATGCGATAAAGGCATTTAATCTCATTGCAGCAAATTTTGTTCTTTGGTAACCTAGTTACACATACGCACGGTGCTTAAAGGATGGCTATGTACAGAATTAAAGGTTACAGAAGAAAGACACAACGTGTGAGGAATTGTCCCTTTGTACATAATGTTCCCGAATAATACAATTACTGTCAGACAATAAATTCTTACTAAAAGGACTTCACACAATTTTTAAGGAGATGGCCTTTTGCTAGTCTACATTGGCTGGCTTTTACAAAATATTACCAAACTTACACAGCAACCTTTTTGACAATCAGAGTCACACCAAAAAGTTAAGAGATTCAGGCCATATGCAAAATTATACACAAAAGAGCTGCATTCATCACTGCTTACATTTACAACGAAATTATTTTTCACATTGAAAGAGACTGTGCTAAAATAGAGTATATCAAACTGTTTGTACATTCTCACAAACACACAGTATTATTCATCTACATGTAAGATAATGCTACTAATGGACTGTCCTATTACTTAAAGAGAAAGGCAAGGCTCTTTTTTATTCAAACTACTTGCCTATTTTATCCTGAAAAATAATAACAAGCATGAATATCCTGTTTGACTTTATTTAGAAAAAAGTATTTTTATGATTATTGTATTTTCACAATAAAAAGTGGTAGTAACTTGAATTTAAAAAAATCCCCAAACTTGCCTTCCTCTTTAATGTGCAGTTTGTTTCTTGCAATGCATTATTATGGGTAATGTGCTATTACTACATACAGTATTGCTTTACATATTGTTACTGCTAGTACAACTCATGTAATGGTATGCAGTATTATAGTAACTGTGATATGGCAACTTTAAAAAGTAATTTTCAATAGGACCCCAGTGCTAAGGAGTAACAGTGAGATGTGGCCTCCATGTAAATACACTAGTTATAATAATAAAATGTATCCTAAAAGGTGACAAAACTCTTTTATGCTTAGGATGTTGACATTTTTACAAAATTTTGCATATTTGTTTGAATTCCTAAAGCAACAAAGAGAGGCCCAGTAATGCCCACCTGGCTGATTCCTGTTTTCAAGTTGAATATGCTTGGCTGGGCTCCCCCCTTGACTCCTCAAGTTCATCTAGCAAGTAGCTGAGCCATACTGACCAGGGAGGTCCCAGGTTCGATCACCAATCTGTACTGAGTTAGTTGATCTCAATGAGGGCAGCAGCGGAGGTGCTACACTTGGCCTCAGCACTCCTGGTTTAGGAAGAAACAAATCAGGTAAAATTCCTACTCCTGATCACTATTAGCAAGTCTGGTTAGAAGTGGATGTTGGGAAGGACAGGATTGTCCCCTACAAGATACACTGTGACAGTATATTTTCAAATGCTCTTGAATATGCTTTGCTACCAACCTCATATCTTAAACCCCAACCTAAATATTCTGAGGTAGGAAGTTCAGGCTTATATCTTCATAACCCATGTTGAAGCAAATGCACAGCTTTGCAACTTCTTGGATGCAGCAATTAGTTTCCAGATGGGGCATAAATGCATGGTTCAGTATTCCATTGGAATGTGTTACACTTTCCAATGTCTTGTCCATGTTGTTAGAGCTGATAGATGGCAGTTGGGGAGTCCACATGCAGTTGCTTGCAGTGTTTGCAAGGGCACAGCATGGCTTTTGCACAATATAGCAGCTCTTTCCGAAATTTGGATTGCGTGCATGCATACAGATACATGTTAATGGCCATGTTGGTCAAGTCAAGCATAGACCCAATATCAGCAACAACATTGATGGTGTGCGAATAGTCTGCCCGGTCAATATCATAGTACGCTATTCGAATGATAAGCTGAGTGACCAGTCGAGTAGCACATAAAAGAGCAAAACTCATTGAAACTGTGAGCAGGAGGACAATAGATTTTGTTTTCTGAGCCCTGAAATGAAGAGAACTTGCTGAGTTGCCCATTCCTTTCACTTCACAAGAGTGGTGCACCTTATTGCTCTGTACAATCAGCCTAAGTGTCAAACCATTCAGTGTGAAAATAATTATAAATGGAATAATATAATCTAAAACTGCTTGAAACCACACCAGGCCTTGAACAAAGAAATGTGAGATATTTCGTTTGTAAACACATACGTATAGAATTTTGTGCGTCTCAGAAGCATTGATAGGAATCGGTTTGACTTGAGAGTGATTAGACCAAAAGTAAGGAATAGCAAGCAAATAACTTAAGACATAAGTGAAAGTTATAACCATGATGGCACATCTTGAGGTACATAATTTAGTTTTGAGTCTAAAACTACTTATGGCAATGAAACGTTCAACTGTGAAGGTCACCACCAGCCAGACCGAAGCGTTGTACGCACCATAATTAAAAATGTCCCTGATAGTGCACCATGGATCTCTAGCCCAAAATGGTTCAACAATGTGGAACCTGAGGACTAGCTCAATTATTACAATTAGAATAAGCACCAGAGTGTCCGCGACTGAAATTGCCATCAGGTAATAAGTGCTTGATTTGGAAATCATGCAGTTCCTTTGCCAGAACATTAAGAAGGTCACAATGTTTGCTGAAAAATAAAAAATATATAAAAATTAACACTGTATTTAGCATTACTCACTTTATTACAGAAAACATTTGTAATTCAGATTTTTAAAAATCTTTTTTAGAACATACGAACCTAAGAACACAAGAAATAGGAGCAGGAGTAGGCAATTCAGTCCTTCGAGCCTGCTCCGCCATTCAATAAGATCATGGCTGATCTTCTACCTCAACTCCACCTTCCTGCACTATCCCCATAGCCCTTGGTTCCCTTGGTATCCAAAACTCTATCAATCTCTGTCTTGAATATACTCAACGACTGAGCATCCACAGCCCCCTGAGGCAGAGAATTCCACAGATTCACAACCCTTTGAATGAAGAATTTTCTCCTCATCTCCGTCCTATATGGCCGATCCCTTATTTTGAGACTGAGACCTCCAGACTACCCAACCAGCGGAAACATCTAAAAGTAGTGATGCCTTCAAATTGTTATATTATTTAAGGCTGCAGATTATACCAGGGGTTTGAACATACAATTTAGGCAAAAAGCCTGTGCACTACTGAGGGAGTACTGCATTGTCAAAGGCTCATTCCTTTGGATAAGACATTCAACTGAGACCCAATCTAGCCCATTTTAATAGTTCAGGTGGATGTGAAGATCCCATGGCACTATTTGAAAAAGAGCAAGGGTCCTGACTAACATTCTTCCTTCTACCAACACCAGCAAAATAAATATTAGTTGATCATTTATCAAATCGCTGTTTGTGGGATCTTGCTATCTCAAAAAAAGAAAATGGCTGCTATGTTTGCCTGGAGAAAGAGAGACATTGAACTTCATGTGAAGTACTTTGAGATATTTCTGTGAGATGTGATAAGGCCTGATATAAATGCAAGTCTGTAAGAAGGATTTTTTATGCTTTTTCTGTTGTCAAGGTTACCAACTTCTGATAAGTGCAAAATCTCATGAATATATTTTGTTATTAAAATATTAGCATGTGGAATAACAATGGGGTGTAATACAATGAAAGCCTTTATCCAGCATTAGATTACAGCCTGTGATATGGTGTAACTGTTATTTTATAGAATATAAATTAACTAGTATATCTTGTAATAATTTAAAAAAACGAGTAACTTTGAAGTATTTTCAAGTATAATAAATGGTATTTGCCATTGTCACATTCGGCCTTTTTTCCATGACAGCTACTGGTACGATTATGAATTTTAATAATGTTTTTTGGTGAATTTGTCTTTGATGAAAACTACTTTTGATATGATCTATCTTTGATGTAGTGTAGCAGTTAAAACCATTTTGAAGGCATCACAACTTTTAGATGACATGACCGGAGGGGACACAGTGAAAAGAAAGTCTTCAATACATCACACAATCAAAGAGTCAATGATACAATCTTCTCATTTTTAACACTACAATACTGGAAGAATTTATGTTTCCTTATAATATTTTAAGCAAAATAGTATTAATGTGCTTAATACTGAAATGCATCTGTAATTAATTCCAAAATCACTTCAAATGCTTAAAAAATTTTTGAACACAAGTTCCTTGCTGCAGCATCATCGCCAGTCATTTGAATCAAAAATATATCAGATATATTTAGAGAATAATCTTTGTTTAATCTGAACTGTTTGATTAATGCAGTTTATTTAACATTATAATTCTACTCATTTGCATTAAAGATTTAGGGGGAGAAATTCCCCTCCTTTGCACCTCCTGTGGGGGGCGCTAACGGGCCGCAGAGGCCTTTTCGCCCGGCCGCAGCGCTGACCGCGCCTCCCGCCAAATTCCGCGGGAGGTTAGCGGCGGCGCTACCGGATTGCGCCCTGATCTCAAGCGCCTGGAGATCATGACGTCATCTCAGGGCGCATCGCCCCGGTAGCGCCCCAGCAGAAAAATTCCCCTTCGCCCCCGGCAGCAGCGCGGAGCGATGGCAGCGACTGCTGCAGGGGACGCGAGCAGGGCGGCCGCCCGCTAGCGGGGCGGAAGTTAAAGGTGAGGTGGCCGGCCGTCCTGAAAAAAGTGTCGGCTTTTTTGAAAGATGTTTTTTTTTTGCTCCGGACGCGGGGTCCGTGCCGTGATCGGTCAGCCCAGCACTCTGAAGTGCCAGGATGATCGCGCGGCACCCCCGCTCCCCGCTGCTGCAGGTAAGTTAAAAGAAACTGCAGAGTTCACAGTGTGGGGCCCTTCCCTTTAATTCAGGCGTGGCACTGCTGAGTCTGCACCCTGGGTCGCAAAATCCCCCCTCTTGCGCTCCAAGAAGGAAGTGGAGCGCTTGATTTAGCTCCTCTCTTGGAGCAAAAAGTGGGAATTTTAGAAAGGCTGAAAGAGGTTGGCGCCTGACGCTAACTTTTCCAGCTTTTCTGATTTAGCGCGCCAAATGGGGCTTGAGGGGAATTTCTAGCCCTCATTGTGTGACTGAGTTAACTTTATCCGAAAAGCTTTATATAGCTTAAAAGGCACCGTATCCCCATACTGCCGGGTTTGCTGTGGGATAATGCCTCGAGAAGCAGGGAGAGCTTACCCCTCAACCCCTGCTGTAAAGCTGGTGTATTTGCTGCCTCTGGCAGCCCACTTTGCAGCAGGTGCTATCTACACAGTGCAACAATTTCAATTCATTTTCATGTTTTTAATTTTAATTTTAGAAACAAAGATAAAAACAAATTCGGTTGTGACAGCAGACACGATCAGGAATGCAATGATGTCATCGCAAAGCTGGCATGTTTTCCGAACTCTCGGAGCATAAACATACCCACAAGTCACGACATCATGTTGGTATTGTGCTTTTAAATGACGCTTATTTCATTAAAGTCTTACACGCAGACATGTACTCACATGGAATTCCAATCGCAGCAAGAAGAGGGTAGAAGACTTTCTGCAGCTTTATCATCCAATGTTCTTCATCCATTTTAAACATTAAAGCTCCCAGCCTCAAAGAAGGTATGTTCACTCTTCCTACAGCCTTCTCATTTTCTGATATTTTAAGATACTTTATTGCTTTATTTAATTTTGTCATTTCTCTCAGCAAACAGAACAATGCTAGCTTTAATTTTAATACCAGTAAGTAATGGGCAGTCTTATGTGAATCCAAGTGTTAATGATTACCTGGATAATCATTAAGGTGGACAATTTAATGCTAGATTTCCAATGTAATGATATCATAAAGTTCCTCATGATTAATTTCATTCAAACTGTGCCATCTTCTTATTGCTGAATAATCCTGGCAGCAGCTGTTGTGGTAATAAACTGACTGTTGTGTGTCTTTCAAACAATTTCCTTTACTTTGGTTTTGTTTTCCAGTCTCGTCTGCCATCTAGTTTATTCCGGATATTGAAAGTTTAATTTTTATGAAGCCATGTGACTTTATACTGTGGGTCAGTTACATCTCTATGAAATGTAACATTCTCTTTGGTCAAACACTCTTGACCATATACCAGTTGATCTCCTGTGGTGCTCATCTGAAGCACAAATTTATTAAAATTGTATCTTTTTTTTCCCCTGTAACTGTTTCTCTGTGACTCTGACTCACTAATTCTTTATGTTTTTATCTCTGTCTGTATGTTTGTTTCCCACACTTTCTATCGGTCTCTCTTTTTCTCTCTGTATGGATCTCACACACCTCTTGTTGCCATATTTGCATCTGTCTCTGATGCTTTTTCTCATTTTTTTCTCGCTTTTCTGTTAGTCTCTCCTTTCCTCTGCATCCTCTGATCTGAATGTCTCTTATTCTTTCTGTTTGCCTCTCATATGCTTTCTGTCTGTACGTCTGCCTTGCTTTCTGTATGAATTTCCCTCTCTTTCCCTTTGTCTGCTCCTCTCTCAATATGCCTTACGCATAGGCATGGTCAGGGAATGGTGCGGGGTGATGCATGGTGCCAGTAACAGGAATAAGGCATCGCCCATGGAGTATGTGAGATGGGGTAATCCTTGAGGAAACCCTGAGTCACACTGAGTCAGGGAGAATAAGGATGCCTCAATATGACTGAGGGTTTCCTCAGAAATTACCTCACCTCACGCACTCAGCACTTGATACCAAATGCCTGATACTACCACCAGCATTTCTACCCTCCTCCATATTGTTTAAGAATAGAGTGAACGGCAGAGGAGTCGAAGGGACTCTCGGAGAACTTCAATCGTTACTGCCACCTTGTAGAACATTTTCCAATTATTATCACCTCCAACATTCAGCCAGTTTTCAACATAGTTGGCTAATTTGTGGTTAATTCCATGATCTATATTAAAAGACTCAGGTGCGGTACTTTATCAAATAGCTTCTGAAATTCCAACGAGTGTATATCGACGAGATAGCCGTCCTCCAGTGGAATTTTTCAGAGTTACAGTAGATTCATGAAGTAAAACCTATTTTAGAACATAAGAACATAAGAAATAGGAGCAGGAGTCGGCCATTCGGCCCCTCGAGCCTGCTCCGCCATTCAATAAGATCATGGCTGATCGTCGACCTCAACTCCACTTTCCTGCACTATCCCCATATCCCTTGATTCCCTTAATATCCAAAAATCTATCCATCCCTGTCTTGAATATACTCAACGACTGAGCCTCCACAGCCCTCTGGGGTAGAGAATTCCAAAGATTCACCACCCTCTGAGTGAAGAAATTTCTCCTCATCTCAGTCCTAAATGGCCGACCCCTTATTCTGAGACTGTGACCCCTGGTTCTAGACTCCCCAGCCAGGGGAAACATCCTCCCTGCATCTACCCTTTCAAGCCCTGTAAGAATTGTATATGTTTCAATGAGATCACCTCTCATTCTTCTAAACTCTAGAGAATATAGGCCTAGTCTACTTCATAAGAATATTGATACCTTCTTGAAAAATGCCCTTGTTCATTCTCTCCATTATTGATAAGAAAAATGGCCTAAAAGTTCCTTGATTCATAGCCCAGTCCTTTGTAGAATATCAGGATAACAGGTCACCATCTTCTAGTAATTGTCCTGGAATACAGCTGCTGCATTTGTGGAGTTTCTGATCAATTTCTTCACTCACATCCTAGGATTGGCCCAACGCCAGCCAAGACCAGGTAGAGACTGCCTGGTGGCAAGAAGGAGGTTGCAGCTGGGCCTGAGAGTTTAGCTGATGCTAAAGCTGCCAATTGGCAAGGGACAGGCTATGGACCAGGGAGCAGTGGAGAGAGGGCAAGAGTCTGGGCTTCGTATTGCAGGCCAATTTTTGTTTATGGCTTCCCCCACAACAAACTTTGTGGCCACTTGAGAATTTGCATAGGAATGTTTGCCTCACATTTTTCAATGGAAAGCATATCCAATGTGCTGATTTTAATATATTACTAGTTGATCTCCTGTGGCTTAGCAAAGGTAGTCAAGACCGATTTCAAAATTCTCATCCTTGTTTTCAAATTCTTCCATGGCCTCACTCCTTCCTATCTCTGTAATCTCCTTCAGCCCCACAACCCCCTGAGATATCTGCGCTCCTCTAATTCTGCCCTCTTGAGCATCCCTGATTATAACCGCTCAACCATTGGTGGCCGTGCCTTCTGTTGTCTAGGCTCTAAGCTCTGGAATTCCCTGCCTAAACCTCTCTTTCCTCCTTTAAGACGCTCCTTAAAACCTACCTCTTTGACCAAGCTATTGGTCACCTGCCCTAATTTATCCTTATGTGGCTTGGTGTCAAATTTTTTGTCTTAAAATATTCCTGTGCAGTGCCTTGGGACGTTTTACTACGTTAAAGGCACTATATAAATACAAGTTGTTGTTGTTGTTGTTGATTGTGCAACCCACACAATTGCACGAGCCCCCGAGCGGATCCAGTGAAAGAACACTTACACAATGGTAATAGCTGAACCCAGATCATTTAATCAACTATTTTTATATTACCTATTCCAAAAATGCCTTTTCACGATTGTACATGTGCGGAATTGACACCAGATTAAGTAGGTAGTATTTAGTATCGTTGTCTGGTAAAATGTAGGGGTCCCAAACCGAACATTTGCACAGGGCCCCCCACAAGGCAAATGCTGCTCCTGCATTTCCTTGAGGGTCTCAATCATCTGGTCTCGGTATCTCGTAGACATTTAAGTTTCTGCCTAATCCAATGTTGACTTCTTCATCTCAGATCACTTCCTTGTATCGCTCTCCACCCACATCCCCCTTCCCCCTCCCGACCCTACTTCCTTCTGTGTCCGCCCCCTGGAAAAAACTCTCTCCCAACTCATTTACAACCGCACTTTCAAAATCCCAACTGTCCAGCCTTTGGCCCTCCACTCACCACGACATTTCTGCAGCTACCGATCTGCTCAACCACACCCTCACTTCCACCTTTGATGCCCTAGTCCCTATTAAAACCATCACTCTCTCTCACCCTGGCTGTTCCCCCTGGTACGGCCCTTATCTCCGCTCCCTTAAGTCCAAGGGAAGCAGACTTAAATGGATATGGCAGACAACTGGTTTTAGCCATTCACCGCCAGATCTGGCTGGACCACATAAAGCACTATCGGGTCCTGCTCTCGTCTGCCAAAACTGCTCAATATTCCAGGAACATTCTGGAATGCAAAGATAACCCCAGCTTCTTTGGAGCTCATGGATTTCTTTGTCACTAAATTGAAACCATCCGATCAGCTACCTCTGTCACTTCCCTCCCTTCCCCTAGTCCACTGGGTCAAACTTCCTTTAAGGTTCCCCCCTGCCCTAGTCCTGAACTTGTATCTTTCTCCAGTTTTTCTCCGATCTCCCCTCATGCATCTCCAAGTTCATCTGGTCCATGAGACCCATTTCCTGCTCCCTTGACCCTATTCCCACTAAACTGCTGGCCACCCAACTTCCCTTACGATAGCAAAATACTGCGGATGCTGGAAATCCGAAATAACAACAGAAAGCGCTGGAAAAACTCAGCAGGCCAGGCAACATCCGTGGAGAGAGAAACAGAGTTAACGTTTCAGGTCGAAACCCTTCGTCGGAACTGAGAGAAGAGCAGGAAATTAAACAGATAAAAATGCAAGGGGGAGGCTGGGGGGAGGAATAAAAGAACAAAAGGGGTGGTCTATGGTAAGTAGAGACATTAAGAGATGCTCAAGGCAAGACGAGATGGTAATGGGACAGGTTAAGAAACAAAAGGTGAGGTGTGAAATGCTGGCAGAATGAGAGACAGCTGCCGTAGGGGGAGAGAGAGAAAAAAAAGGAAAAAGTTACGGACCAAAAGGGTGGATAAAATGTATATATATGTGGTGGGGGCCGGGGTTATGATCTGAAATTGTTGAACAGTTTCAGATCATAACCCCGGCCCCCACCACATATATATACATTTTATCCACCCTTTTGGTCCGTACCTTGTTCCTTTTTTTTCTCTCTCTCCCCCTACGGCAGCTGTCTCTCATTCTGCCAGCATTTCACACCTCACCTTTTGTTTCTTAACCTGTCCCATTACCATCTCGTCTTGCCTTGAGCATCTCTTAATGTCTCTACTTACCATAGACCACCCCTTTTGTTCTTTTATTCCTCCCCCCAGCCTCCCCCTTGCATTTTTATCTGTTTAATTTCCTGCTCTTCTCTCAGTTCCGACGAAGGGTTTCGACCTGAAACGTTAACTCTGTTTCTCTCTCCACGGATGTTGCCTGGCCTGCTGAGATTTTCCAGCGTTTTCTGTTGTTATACCCAACTTCCCTTCCTGGCTCCCATTTTAGCTGACATTGTTAATGGTTCTCTCTCCTCAAGTACTGTCCCCCTCTCCTTCAAATCTGCCGCCATCACTCAAAAAAATAACCCTTAACCGCTCCGTCCTTGCAAACTACTGTGCATCTCCAACCTCCCTTTCCTCTCCAAAGCTCCTGAATATGTTGTCGCCTCCCAAATCCGTGTCCATCTTTCCCAGAACTCCATCTTTGAATCCCTCCAATCAGGTTTCTGCCCCTGCCACAGTATCAAAACGGCTCTTATCAAAGTCACAAATGACATCCTATGTGACCGTGACAAAGGTAATCTATCCCTCCTCGTCCTTCTCAACCTGTCTGTAGCCTTTGACACGGTTGACCACACCATCCTCCTCCAATGCCGCTCCACCGTCATCCAGCTGGTTGGGACTTCACTCGCCTGGTTCTATTCTTGTCTATCTAATCACAAGCCAGAGAATCACCTGCAACGGCTTCTCTTCCCGCTCCTACATCGTTACCTCTGGTGTCCCCCAAGGATCTATCCTTGGCCCCCTCCTATTTCTCATCAACATACTGCCCCTCGGCGACATCATCCGAAAGCACAGCGTCAGTTTCCACATGTACGCTGACGACACCCAGCTCTTTAACGTAGTAAAATGTCCCAAGGTGCTTCACAGGAATGTTATCAAACAAAATTTGACACCGAGCCACATCAGGAGCTATTAGGGCAGAAAAGAGGTAGATTTGAAAGAGCATCTTAAAGGGGGAAAGAGAGGTAGAGAGACAGAGAGGTTTAGGGAGGGAATTCCAGACCCAATTTACAACCAATAAATTACCTTTTGAAGTGTAGTCACTATTATTATGCAAGCAATTAACCTCCTTATTCAGTCTTTAGTGTCTTGTACTTGCTTTTTTTTTCTATTTCCTCATATGAACATATTTTCTTCCCCATCTCTTAAAAGTAGTAATTCATATAGGTCACCTGCCTTTCCCCCAATTTGAGACCCCAGCGGAAAAAATGACAACTTGTGCATAGGCCGCATCCTAAACTCATTGTCCACTGTCCTCCCAAGCCTCACTCAGTTTCTCTCCAAGATATCCTCCCTCCTTTCCGCTCAACTTCTGCACTGATTGACCCTCACCCTCTGTGATTCCAACCTCCATCTTAGCTCTTTTTTCCCTCTCTCTTCTGAATTCACTGCCCTCCTGTTCCTCTCCCTCTATACGAACTCTCCTACCCATATTCACAACGACTCCCTTGACCTTGCCATCTCCCATGGCCTCTCTATTCCCATGGTCTTGATCACAGACAAGGCCGTTTTTGCCCACTTCCTTGTATCCCTCACCACCCATATCCCCTTACCCCCTTCCAATACCACTTCTTTCTGCATTCACCCCTGGAATAACCCCTCTCCACCCAAGTCACTTACAATTACACTTTCAAACTCCCAGCTGCTTAGCCTTTGGCCCTCCATTAGCCACAATACTTCTGCAGCCACCAATTTGCTCAACCAATCCCTCATCTCCACTTTAATGCCCTTGTCCCCAACAAAACCTTTACTCTCTTCTATCCTGGTCATTCCACCTAGCACAGCCCCCAACCTTGCTCCCTCAAGCACAGATTTCAGCAACTCTGGCACACAACTGGATTAGTATCTATCACCAGATCTGACTGGACAACATCACGTGCTACTGGCCCTCGCTCACCTCTGCCAAAACTACCAACTACTCCAGGATCATCCTGGAGAGCAAAGATAACCCTTGGCTTCTTTTCTACACTACCAATTGTCTCCTTAAACATCTCTCCCTTGCCACTTCCACCCTCACCTCCAACAAGTGCGCTGAGCTCACGGATTCTTTGACATTAAGATTGAGATAATCTGTTCAGCTGCCTCCATTCCTTCCACTTGCCCACCAAACCAAACCATCCCTCAGGCACCCTCCACCCTATCCCTGAACCCAGATCTCTCTCTAGTTTCTCTCCCATCTCTCCTCATATGCTGTCTAAGCTCATACTGTCCACAAGACTCACTTCCTGCTCCCTTGATTCCCCATGAGACTCACCTCCTGCTCCCTTGACCCCATTCCCATTAAATTAAGTACATTTTGAAAGTCTTTATAGTTGATCATTAAGTAAACAAGTCAAAAAAATCCAGATTTCAAATTTTCTGGTTAACCAGTAGCCATCAGAAAAATGACACCACACAGTACAGAATTTAAAATAGGGAATACCATATGGGACAGGTAAAACATCAGTGCACTGATATCACAAACAGGAATTTCTGGGCTTATACTGTTTTACTGACTTGTTAAGCCTTCCATTGCTGTACCTTTATCAGTTCTAGCTCTGTGGTACAGTAATCCCAGCTGTATTACCGTATACTTCCCAGTTCTAGTTCTCTTTACTCTTGCACAGTAATCCCTGTTGATTTCTCTGAAAACCCTTATTTTGTACAGAACTAAGTCTGTCCTGGAGTGACACTGCTGGCCAGTGAGGGAACCGCAGCAGTCGCACAGGAATATTTAAACTCTCCTTTTCCAGTGAATTTCCCTGATTAAATTGTTGTGTTGTTGTGGAATTAATTTAATCCAAAACTACACGCAAATTAATGCAGGATACTAGAGGCCCACTCCCCATACGTACCCCGCTCACTCAAGCCAATTTTCATCACTGACAATAAATTTCTACACTATCTGATTCAGCGGTTCTCAAATCTTTTCAGGTTGGGCCCCACCATAAAAAATCATAGTCCCTTTAGCCAAGGATAGTGATAGTAAAGTCTGAAACAAAATGCCTCTCTCTGCTACCTCAGGTGTTTCTCTCTTTACTCCTTCACTGGTTCCTCTTTCTCTTCTTTCGTGTTTTATCTCTCCCACGTGTCTCACTCTCTCCTCCATTTCTGTTTCTTGCTGTTCCCTTATTTTGTCTTCATTTTAATTTTCACCCTTGCTTTGTAGCTCTCCCCTCCCTCACTTTTCTCTGATTTTTTTTTCTATTTCCCCTCTTCCACGATTTTCTTTTCAGCTTCCTTCCTACAGTGTTGGAGCTGCCGTGTGAGGAGCAACAGAGGAAAGATGAGGGAGCTAGACAGGCCTTTCAATCAAATCGGTTACAGGACTGCATAGAGGAGCGGAGCTTTAGACAGAGCAGGAGGAGAAGGACTTTAAACAGAGTAGAGTTGGAGTTTTATAAAGAGCGGGGGGTAGGGGGGAAAGAGTGAGAAATTTACAATCTCATACTAAATGTTGGCCAGTACTGTCCCATCACTGTTGCACCAATGATGTAAACAGTACTAAAAGCAAATGAAAGAAATTTGAAAGATTTACAAATGGGCCTGGTATTACAGTGCTGGGTAAACTGCACATTAGTACCGAGACCCTGGCCCATGGAGGATGCTACATCTGCAATTTGCCCCCTCTCATTACAAGCTCCTGCCGGGGAAAAAGAAAAACACAGAAGACTAGTAACAGAAATCTTCACATTCTATTACTGGCCATAAGAGCCATATTGAAAAGTCCTGGGTGGCAGCACGCTTTCTACTCATTGTTTCAGCTGAAAAATGGTCCACTGATACAGGGAAGGGGAACAGTAAATTCGAAGTGGAGAGGAAAAAGAGAGAATGAGCATTAGAAACATAAACTGTGATGATTGCTGGTACAATCTTTTTCACATAAATAAAAACAGACTGAGTTAAACTGCCTGCTTACAGCACTCACAGCCTGGAAAGCACAGCAAGGTATTTTATTTGAAAAATAAAAAAATAAAGTGGTAGCCATTTTATACACGTTCCGGGGATGGGGGATCTTAGCTACAAGAACAGGTTGGAGAAGCTGGATTTGTTTTCATTAGAGCAAAGGAGGTTGAAGGGTGATTTGATAGAGGTGTACAAGATTATAACGGGTTTGGATAGGCTAGACGGGGAAAGGCTGTTCCCACTAGTTGATGGTACAAGGACTAGGGGACACAGATTTAAGGTTTTGGGCAAGAGATACAGGGGGGACATGAGGAAAAACTTTTTTACGCAGCGAGTAGTGAGGACCTGGAACTTGCTGCCGACGGAAGTGGTGGAAGCGGAGACACCCAATGTTTTCAAGGGGAGACTGGATAGGCACTTGAGGGAAATAAACTTGCAGGGCTACGGGAATAGAGCGGGGGAATGGGTCTGACTGGATTGCTCTACAGAGAGCCGGCACGGACTCGATGGGCCGAATAGCCTCCTTCTGTGCCGTTATGACTCTATGACATTCAATGGCAAGTATTGCAAAGCCTGATGGTACTGTACTCCTTTAAGTTAAGAAAATTAATTAAGATGAAAGAGTATAGTTGCAGTGATATAAATGATACAGGTGTAGACAGTACAGATACCAAAACTTTTTAATCCATTTTTGCCATCCACGTAGTCACTTAATTTGATCTTGTACTATTGCTGGTATGTTTTGTTTTTACTGATTTTTGTGCTATTTTTCTTTCCTTGTTCCATTCTGCTTTCTCCATCCCTCTTGCTGTTTTGTTTCCTTATTTCTTTTCACCGTCACTTTGTTTAATTTTTACATTTGCAACCATTTCAGGGGAATGTCTGATTTGATCACATCCTCTCGGCTCAACCTTATAAAAAATAGAATGCTGCACATTTTTCTTAGGAATTAATGACCCCCTTAACAAAATTGCAGGAAGCGTGGCTTTGAAACTTGATTTCTGAGACTGCAATTTCATGGATTGTTGTCACGGGGCGGGGGTGGTGAAACAGGCTTTCTGTATTTGCAATGAGGAACTTTATCCTCTTGGTTTCTGAGTTAAGACTAAAAATGTGGTCTTCATTTCCTATTTTTTGTTCCTCTGTTACACATTACAGAAACAAACGGGCTTCTTCAAAGCATGTGAAGTTCAGCATGGCAAACACTCAGCACCATTCATGTGGTAGTTATGTCACTTTCACGCACAATCAGAACAAGTAGGCACTTACTTCAGTTCTTTTCTCTTCCATAATGAAGGTAGTATCCCCGGAAAGAGAACGTTTTAAGAAACAATTCCATAAGCACCATTACTGGATATTTAATCCAATTCAAGGTTGTATTTCACTATCACATCACATATGAGCAGTAGCTGTCTGGTTTCCTTAGAATAACACTCAAAACTATATAAGTGGGAATCGTCCGCTGTAGCTCTCAAGTTTAAATGAAACTAGATTAAAATTAAGTGCATTTTTTAGCAGTGTACAGGCTTGCTTGGTTTACTAATTTTCCATATACTGAAGTGTTCACCACAAATTCAAACTTTTTTTTTATTCGCTTATGGGATCTGGGCGTCGCTGGCAAGGCCAGCATTTATTGCCCATCCCTAGTTGCCCTTGAGAAGGTGGTGGTGAGCTGTCTTCTTGAACCGCGGCAGTCTGTGTGGTGAAGGTACTCCCACAGTGCTGTTAGGGAGGGAGTTCCAGGATTTTGGCCCAGTGACGATGAAGGAACGGCGATATACTTCCAAGTCAGGATGGTATGTGACTTGGAGGGGAACTTGGAGGTGGTGGTGTTCCCATGCGCCTGCTGCCCTTGTCCTTCGAGGTGGAAGAGGTCGCGGGTTTGGGAGGTGCTGCCGAAGAAGCCTTCGCAAGTTGCTGCAGTGCATCTTGTAGATGGAACACACTGCAGCCACAGTATGCCGGTGATGGAGGGAGTGAATGTTTAAGGTGGTGGATGGGGTGCCAATCAAGCGGGCTGCTTTGTCCTGGATGGTGTCGAGCTTCTTGAGTGTTGCTGGAGCTGCACTCATCCAGGCAAGTGGAGAGTATTCCATCACACTCCTTACTTGTGCCTTGTAGATGGTGGAAAGGCTTTGGGGAGTCAGGAGGTGAGACACTTGCCACAGAATACCTAGCCTCTGATCTGCTCTTGTTGCCACAGTATTTATGTTGCTGGTCCAGTTAAGTTTCTGGTCAATGGTGACCCCCAGGATGTTGATGGTGGGGGATTCGGCGATGGTAATGCCATTGAATGTCAAGGGGAGGTAGTTAGACTCTCGCTTGTTGGAGATAGTCATTGACTGGCACTTCTGTGGTGCGAATGTTACCTGCCACTTATCAGCGCAAGCCTGTACGTCATCCAGGTCTTGTTGCATGCGGGCATGGACTGCTTCATTATCTGAGGAGTTGTGAATGGCACTGAACACTGTGCAGTCATCAGCGAACATACCCATTTCTGACCTTATGTTGGAGGGAAGGTCATTGATGAAGCAGCTGAAGATGGTTGGGCCTAGGACACTGCCCTGAGGAACTCCTGCAGCAATGTCCTGGGGCTGTGAAGATTGACCTTCAATCACCACAACCATCTTCCTTTGTGCTAGGTATGACTCCAGCCAGTGAAGCGTTTTCCCCCTGATTCCCATTGACTTCAGTTTTACTAGGGCTCCTTGATGCCACACTCGGTCAAATGCTGCCTTGATGTCAAGGGCAGTCACTCTCACCTCACCTCTGGAATTCAGCTCATTGGTCCATGTTTGGACCAAGGCTGTAATGAGGTCGGGAGCCGAGTGGTCTTGGCGGAACCCAAACTGGGCATCAGTGAGCAGGTTATTGGTGAGTAAGTGCCGCTTGATAGCATTGTCGATGACACCTTTCATCACTTTGCTGATGATTGAGAGTAGACTGATGGGGCGGTAATTGGCCGGGTTGGATTTGTCCTGCTTTTTGTGGACAGGACATACCTGGGCAGTTTTCCACATTTCGGATAGATGCCAGTGTTGTAGCTGTACGGGAACAGCTTGGCTAGAGGCGCGGCTGGTTCTGGAGCACAAGTCTTCAGCACAATAGCCGGGATGTTGTCGAGGCCCATAGCCTTTGCTGTATCCAGTGCGTTTAGCCGTTTCTTGATATCATGTGGAGTGAATCGAATTGACTGAAGACTGGCTTCTGTGATGGTGGGGACCTCAGGAGTAGGCCGATATGGATCATCCACTCGGCACTTCTGGCTGAAGATAGTTGCAAACGCTTCAGCCTTGTCTTTTGCACTCATATGCTGGGCTCTACCATCATTGAGGATGGGGATATTCATGGAGCCTCCTCCTCTCGTTAGTTGTTTAATGGTCCACCACCATTCACGACTGGATGTGGCCGGACTGCAGAGCTTTGATCTGATCCGTTGATTGTGGGATCGCTTAGCCCTGTCTATAGCATGCTGCTTCCGCTTTTTAGCATGCATGTAGTCCTGTGTTGCAGCTTCCCCAGGTTGGCACCTCATTTCTAGGTACGCCTGATGCTGCTCCTGGTATGCTCTTCTACACTCCTTATTGAACCATGGTTGGTCCCCTGGCTTGGTGGTAATGGTAGAGTGAGGGATATGCCGGGCCATGAGGTTACAGATTGTGATGGTATACAATTCTGCTGCTGCTGATGGCCCACAGCGCCTCATGGATGCCCAGTTTTGAGCTGCTAGATCTGTTCTGAATCTATCCCATTTAGCACGGTGGTAGTGCCACACAACACGATGGAGGGTGTCCTCAGTGTGAAGACGGGACTTTGTCTCAACAATGACTGTGCGGTGGTCACTGCTACCAATGCTGTCATGGACAGATGCATCTGCGACAGGTAGATTGGTGAGGACGAGGTCAAGTAGGTTTTTCCCTCGTGTTGGTTCTCTCACCACCTGTCGCAGGTCCAGACTGGCAGTTATGTCCTTCAGGACTCGGCCAGCTCGGTTAGTAGTGGTGCTACCGAGCCACTCTTGGTGATGGACATTGAAGTCCCCCACAGAGTACATTCTGTGCCCTTGCTACTCTCAGTGCTTCTTCCAAGTGGTGTTCAACATGGAGTACATGGATTCATCAGCTGAGGGAGGGTGGTAGGTGGTAATCAGCAGGAGGTTTCCTTGCCGATGCTTGACCTGAAGCCATGAGACTTCATGGGGTTCAGAGTCAATGTTGAGGCCTCCCAGGGCCACTCCCTCCCGACTGTATACCACTGTGCCGCCACCCCTGGTGGGTCTGTCCTGCCCGTGGGTCAGGACATACCCAGGGATGGTGATGGAGGAGTTTGGGACATTGGCTGAAAGGTATGTTGCTTGACTAGTCTGTGGGACAGCTCTCCCAATTTTGGCACAAGTCCCCAGATATTGGTGAGAACTTTGCAGGGTCAACTGGGCTGGGTGTGCCGTTGCTGTGTCCGTAGCCAAGGTTGATGCCGGGTAGTCCATCCAGTTTCATTCTTATGTTTTGTAGTAGTTAGTTACAACTGGGTGGCTTGCTAGGCCACTTCAGAGGGCAGTTAAGAGCCAACCACATTGCTGTGGGTCTGGAGTCACATATAGGCCAGACCAGGTAAGGACAGCAGATTTCCTTCTCTAAAGGACATTAGTGAACCAGATGGGTTTTTACAACAATCAGATAGTTTCATGGTTACCATTACTGATACTAGCTTTTTATTCCAGATATTATTTAATTGAATTTAAATTCCCCAGCTGCCGTGGTGGGATTTGAACTTAAACTTAAACAGATTTGTAAGTATTTTTCGACCGTGCACTTTAGTTTACAAAAATTTCAGCACAATGCATCTTGCTGCATTATATACCCTAGAGATGGAGAATAAGTAGCAATCTCTAGCAAAAAAATAAGGAAGGGAATTGACAAGATAAGGAACAACTCTTCCCTCTTGCGGGAATCCAGTCCAGGGAACAATGTTAAAATTAAAGGCAAGATATAAAAGTGAATGCCAGAAAAAATGAGGCTGCGGAATGTACTGCCCAGTTAGACATACATGCAGCACCAATTGAACTGTTTAAAGTGGTTGATCAGCATATATTTGGGAGTAAGGTAATTAAGTGATTTGGCAGGGAGGGAACTGTGATTAGTAAAATAGAGCTGATCGGCAAATAAAATGACAAAACAAGCTTGATGGGCCAAATGGCCTACTCTAGTTCTCTGTTTACACCAATCCAACATGCAAATAGTAAGTTCTAATCCCATTTACCCACCTGTATCCATTCAACTCCTTTTTCTTCATCCACCTATTCAATCTGACCTTGGATGTTATGGTTTGTGACCCAGCCACGAATGCTGGAAGTGAATTCCACAGCCTCACAACTCTGTGGATGAAGAAATTTATCCTGCCCTCAAGTTCTAAATCTCTTACATTATGGCCCCTTGTTCCAGACCCCTCAACTACAAGTTTTCTTCTCTCTGTCACATTCCTTTCATCGTTTTAAATATTTCTTTTATAATCACCCTAAAACCTGCATTATTTTAACGAAAAAGACCTAATTTTAAGTCATTCTTCATACTTGTATTTCCTCGTAGATTCAATCTTCAAAGCAATGTTTAAATAAAATCTATTACATTGAGGCGGAAAATAGTGGGATACCACAGATTACTTCTGAAGCTCCCAAAAGGAACTAATTACCAAACGGGAAATTCATATTATGTAGGGTTGCTCGCAGAATAAAATGCACTACAGCGAGTAGAAAGTGTACATTGATTAGTACCAGTTGATGAGAGCTTGGGATTCTGTAACCAAAATATCAGAAACACATGTTTTTCAATGCATTAACTTCCAATCCCCCACACTTCTGATTTTATATGTGCCCCAAGAACAGTTTAGAAAGCCTATCCCTATCCCATTTTGCTGCAAGATGGCTCAAATCATATTATGGGTCTTCAAAACAAGCAGCCACACTGAAAACATCTTTGTGAATAAATGTGGTCCCTTTTTCCTCACCAAAGTTTCTCCTCTCCTGAAGGGGGTCAACACCTTTTTGGTGCACAGTTCCACAGTGCCAGTCGCCCTCAAGTATCCGGACCAACTGCCCACGGCCAGACATAAACCTTGATCAGGAGCGTCTGCCAGTGCATTCAAGCACACCCAATCCCAACATTGCCCTCACCCAACATCTACACTTGTACTTCCAGTAAGATATACTGGATACCAATCAGAGAAGGAACCCTGACCTATTTTCCCTCCCTTAAACCAGGCGTGCTTGTGGCCAATTGTTGTGCCTTCGCCTTACCCCCTACCTGAGATCAGCAGCACCGGCCCTGGGATCTTCATGATGTTAAGGGCTTAGTCACTCATTGACTAAACATGCTGAACCATCAGGCAATAATGAATAAATTGAAGAAAAAAAACTTCCATTTATTTTTCAGCAATTCAATAGTACACCCCTTGGGTATCAGGACAATACAGACATGAGAATCTGCATTTGTACAGTTGCCCATGTTATGTAGTCAATTTGATTTGTTGTATCAGACACCCAACAATCTTATTTATGGGATACCTGCTGTAAGCTTAACACAGCGTGATAAAAATTGAACTGCAGCTAGATTTGTTGAATGTATATTCATTCAGTAATGCTGCATAGTCTGAGCCAGGAAGGTAAGATATTTGAAACAGTAACAGACTGCCACCTAGTGATCAGTATCAGTAACATGATAAAATGTTTATTCTTTGTACAAGTTTACGGAGACAAGGAGGTCACACCTGTTGTGGCATTGTTCATAAATCAGTAATAGAAATGAAGTGAATCTAAGTGTTCAAATATTTCTTCCGTGTTTTGCAATACTGAATTTTCTCTCCCATTTTCATTTGAAAACATCCATTCTCTCTCTCTCTCTCAAAAATGAAAGATTCCTCATTTAAACAAAATTCAAGTGAAGAACTTCATTTGATTTTTCTTTAATAGGTTGTTGGTCCTGAAATTTGTCAACCAAGTTTCTTCAGTGGGAAATCAGGGCCATTGCATGGTGCTCAACTTGCTGAGATCTATTGATATATCTTGGAGCAAAGATGAAAGAATTTACAACTCAGATGGTCTTATGCAAACTTTATTGGGCTGATGAAACTGTACAGTGTAAAAATGCAATCTATTCCACCTGAAAAATGATTTTAGTTTTGCATATAAGCAATTCCAACTTTTGTAAAATTTAAATTTTACTTTTTTTTTCCCCCAATTGGACAATAGAATCTCAGACTATGAAAGAAATAAATCCAAGAAATAAATGCAGGAAATCATGCTCACCAGTTGTCGACCTATGTCAAGTTAAACATTTGCTTACATAGTCCAGTTGAAGTAGCCATGATATATTCCAGTACGTTTTAGTGATTTTAACAGTACAATTGCAATAGATTGCTCGAGTAGAATTGAACAGCTTAGCATATAATTCATGGATTTCTGCCTCGCTATAAGTAGGCCTTGCTGCATAAGCAATCAACAGTGAGTGGTGCAATTTCAGTTTATACCAGTATTTTACATACACAAATCCACACTGGTTTCTTCCACTCAGTAATACTTAAATATTCAATCTCAATAGACAAAAGTTTACTCATCAAAATAGGACATCAATTTCCATAAGTGTGCAAGTCTCGATTTTAAATGGGCAAGGGCATTAAAAACAACTTCCCAACAACTCTATTTACAGTTATGTTCCATGGTGATACTTCATTACTTTCCTCCAATGGCTCCCTGTCACTTTAACTAAAATGAGAGTGTTTTCCAGTTATACAATTGGCAAGTCTCAACTCAAATGTCACAATCACACAAAAACTGGAATGATGAGTCACAGAAAATGAAAAATGAAAAATTGAAACCTAAAAAGCAAATCATTTTCTTTGCAACATTTAAGATTCATTACTAGTTAGATTTGGCTACTCAGCACATAGACGTATAAACCATTAATTATACTTCTGTCCAGAAACCATTGCATGTAGCAGGAGGGACATCTAGCTCATCACAGCAGCACTACAGTACCATACACTTAACCAGCAGTACATAGTGTTTGCTGGAAAAAAAAAAATAATTCTGGTTACCACTTCAGTTTTTCATATTTTTTTTCTTTCTTCAGTTTTGTTTTGTCAATTACTGGGAGAAGAGAGATTGAAGAAATGGTTTTAATTTGTATCTGCATCAGTGCGTAGTAACTCAGTACAGGATCCCCTTGTCAGATTATCCTTCAACAGCTGCCTGAACCATGGAAAACTACTGTCTAAATATGTAAAGCTATCCCATCAATATATCCTCTTGTAACTGTGTTAAAAAAAATGCATCACCTATATGTAAGCCAGTGTACAATCTTACCCATTTAAAAAAAAAATTCTTTTTTGATTGCTAATTATTAAATGTTTGACTGCCTTCCTATTTGAACTGCAAAAACTGGATGTTGGGGAAAATAAAGTTTGTATTAAAACAGCATCTCATCAAAGCAATTAGAATGTTTCTTGAGGAAATAAGCTCCACGTGAAATACATTATTCAGAGAACTTGCTGGACATCGTGCTACACTTGGGAACCCGGTTCTCTCAATGTTAAACACTCCAGGAAGATCGTCACCGTCACTTCTAACAAACGAAAACCTCAATGTTTGCAAACTGAATTTCTCCAAATGATTTGGAACATGTACCCTGCTCCATTCTGTACAGTACCGGTGCCAGTGAGCAACCAATCACATTTCACCAAAAGCTAGTTTCTGCTTTTAGTAAACATACAAGAAAATGTAATACGGGAATTATACGGTTAGCAGGAAATTCACGCTCACTAGGATTAACAGTATTAAGTTATGCAGTTAGGGTCTGCAAATATTTTGTCTTTCCCAGCTGAAAATTACACACGTTTAAATTTAGTTTATGCTTAAATCAATACTGCTTTAAAAATAAAATTGTTCTCACTGATTTTCTTTTCTATTCAAGAGCTTTTCATTTAAATACCTGTATAGGTACATAGTTATCGTACCAGAAGGTGGAATGTGAACCAGGTCATCACAATTAGAGGCTTTGCGTAGCAATTTCAAGAACAAGTCCTTGGAGGTAAAATACCAGAAGTGACCAAATGGTTTCTCCTAAACCTAAAAAATCTGCATATTTCTTAAGCACAGCAGTAAATACAAGTCTGAATTTTGTGCACATTCCACACCATTTTGGGACCACTGCATCTGTAAACTGTCCACAAATCAAAATTGTACCTCAATATGCTGTATGTATACATATTTAATGAGAAATATAGCTTTTGAAGAACACAAGCACAAAGTAAATTAACTACAACACCAATGACAAAGAAACTCAAAATACTTCAACTCTTATCAAACTCACATTAGTTTAAGCATCTGCTCTGGAAAAAAAAACATTACTCTGCAAGCTTCAGATTGCATTGAAGTATTTGTGCTATTAGACCGAAACAAGCTGCAATTGTTCTGTGCATAAATCAGTATTGCTACAGAAAGCAATGTCCTGTCATATTCAAAATTTCTCAACCAGAAACACTAGACTCAGCTGCATCCATGATATTGTGTTCAATGATAGTACGGATTATCTTCAAATTGCACAATTCCACTTGTACAGTCTTCTATCCCGCTTACAAAAGGTAATGTTGACTTCGGATTTAATTTCTTATTTTACTTAATGAAGTAGCATGTCAGACAACATTCCAGGATAGATCAACAGAATGGTCAACCTCCCACTGTGTTTTGGTCTTTATTAGGACTCACACAGCAGGTTAAGTAGTGAAGACAAATTCAAAACAAAATATCATTCAAAATCCAGCTCAACAGTTATTCCTGTTTAAAAACTGAACTGCACCAAGCAACAGGTTTGCAACTGAAATAAGATTAATCATTTTTGTTTAAGATTCTGAAAGCGCATCATAAAAATCAGCATTTCTCATACTCTGTGCACACCAGCCACTAACTGCAATTCCTGCCCAGGGACAGCAAAAAGCAAATGTTTAAATTTAACTTCTTTCTGAGGGAGGGTCAAGGAACATACCGTCTCCCCCCCCCCCCCCCCACCCCACCCCGCCAGCTACAAAAATGTGATCGGACTAACTTCCAAAGTACCATATGTAGCAATTAAAACACTGATGGATTTCCAGAGACTTCACTCCATTGTACTTCATGCAATGTTAGGAAAATAATGGGCCAGACATACTGAGTGGGTAATGTTCAAGATTACTCCCTTACAATTCAAAATTCTTTTGCTCATTTCTAAGGTTGAAGTTGTCTAAATCATTGTCCCTACTCCAGGAGTAATCTGGCAATCAAGACCCCACCCCCAAATTACACAAAACAGAAAATAGGACTTTATTATTTTTTACTCCATTTCTGACTCTTTAGAATAAAAATGGTAGGTGGGGGGCAGGGGAGAGAAGAGAAAGAGAAACTGAATTTCAAAACACAATGTTCTATACAAATGTTTGAGGGAATAAGTTAACTGCTGGCACTAATTTTTCTTGTGATTCATGGTGATCATCTGAGACTTTGTGACTTTTACCAGAGCTAAATTTAATATCCTCAGCAGTAACAAAGCACTATTTCTAGGTAGTGCAGCAAAGCTATTTTATAACAGTCTTTAGTGGAAACAAATATTTTATATTGGCTGCCTTTAAGACTAAATAAACACTGCACACTACATGAGTGCAACCTAAGTGAGGGGGTACTGTATGTAAGCAACTGTCGGTAGCCGTTGTACATCGCTGTAAGTGTCTGAGAAACAATTGCATACATTCCAAGACAAGAGAAAACCAGTCTACACCACATCTCAAACATTCTGCAAAATTAACAGAAGTTATAAAATAACAAGAGAAAGGTGTAAAGTGGAGCACTGCCTTTATAGAAATTACTTTCAGACACAAGATTAGTTTTCCCTGCTTCTCAGATCTCGGGCTCCAAATAGTGTTAACATTTCAGCCCTCAACTTTTGCACTTCAGTTGCTAATTCTACCTTTGACATAACAAACATATGAATCTCAAAATTCTAAATTCCATAAATCATTGCTCTAAAAACTGAACTCATTTTCCATATCCACCATGCAATGCACTTTCCAGTGTCCAATTTTTGTCCAGCGGTTTCACATCAAGTTGTTTTAACGGGAAAGAGTATTAAATGCTGGCAGAATAGGGATACTGTGGATGCCACCAGTCCAGTAAACGCACACTATGCACAGGGTCCAAGGTAACCTGGAGTCCTTGATCCTTTTTAGGCTTCTTCCCATGTCGAAGCGGGGAGTCTTGAAACAGCATCCTGACACGGTGGTGCCTCATATCAGTGCTCACATTTATTGTAATCTGTAAAAGAAAAAGTAAAAGTAAAGGACTTGCATTTTATAGAACGCTTTTCACAATCTCAGGACGTCCCAAAGTGCTGAATTAACTTTGAAGTGTAGTCGCTGTTGTAATGCAAGAAAAACCACCTACATAACTTGCAAGATACTAAATAAGTAAGTACAGTGTTCCAATAGAATCTGATGAATATGGTTTAGGTGTAAAATAATTTCAGAAGCAACCCAATTACTCCTCCAAAGCAAAAATCAAGTGTTGAGATTTGGGCTTCCACAGATACTTTTCCTCATGACCAAAACAAAAGTCAGCTCCTATAGAATCCGGTGACCTGAAGTAAGCACAAATAGTCTGGGATAGCGTGCCCTGGGCAAATAACAAACCTATTTATCTCCGATTTCATGGAGTGTTTCCACTGTGCCCATGTCACTTCAAAAGATCACCATCAGTCACAGCAAACTTTTGCACAGCAGACTACACTACCAAATAGGTTTATTCACAAATAATCATTTTACAGAAACAAACTAAATAGCCAATAGTTTAAGTCAGTTTAAACAAAACAGCAGCTTTGAGCCACTTCATGAAAGGGTTAAGCAGATAAACCAGTCAATTGAGCTCCATTGATTGGCTTTCTTTATAGCCATCTGATCCCAACCAGTTAGATTCTCTCAAAAATGATGCTGGCATTTCTAACTACAGAGCTCCAGCTTGCTTCTGCATCTGTTGCAACTAGATCAAAGCATAACTAACTGGAGCACCTAAAAAGTGTCCATTTCTTATATCCATGAAACGCTGAAATACAGTCACACCTTTGAGAAGCCAGTGTGGGAGACGGGGGTACTTTCTTCAAACAAACAATGAACAGCAAGTCCCATAACACATTCACAAAAGAGTGCAGATGATACATTCTGTGCTGTCGATTCTAGGGCTAACCCGATTACATATGTTGGTTGATTGAGAGCTTAGTGACGCACATTAATTGTTTCTAGCATTTGGGTGTGCTTGGTGACTAGTTTCCCTAACATCTCTCTTAGCAATTAAATATGTTTTTATGACCCTTGTGCAGACACAGAGTTGAAAGAATAGAAGCATTCTCCCAGTATGCAGTTGCAGAATCCATTTTGATTGAGTGCGGAAATGCAATGCAAAGCGAGAACTCATAACCTATGAAAAAAAAACTGTCACAGCAGGCAAAACCTTTAAAGATTAGAATAAGCCAATAATTTTCAACTCCATGTATACAATCTGTTCTTTTACTATCAAGTGAACTACAGGAATTTGAAAATTGTCCCAGTTATCCCAGAAGTCCCAGTTATCCCATAACTCAGAAAACATAGATCAACATCTTAAATAGCACTTGAGCTACAAAGACTTGGACTAGATGATTAAAAAGGACAAGCTTACTTGAAAAAAGGGCCATTTTTCCCTGTGACTTTATTTCCCTTCCCCAAGCCATCCCTGAATTTGTGGCCAGTGAAAAAATCTTCCTTCCATTTTTTCATTTCTTGATTAATTTTCTTCACTGGCTAATTTAACAGGAGACAGAGGGAGGAAAACAAAACCAAGTCTCAATATGAAACACTTTTAGATCACGTACACTATTGGAATCCGCTTTGGAATCCATCTTTGGAACATTCAGATTTGCTCTTACCAATGCTAGAGTCATGCCCATAACCACAGGCGTGAAGATGAAATTGAGAGTGGTGATCTGCAACAAGTAGCAGTCTTGGTCAGGGTTCTTGTGTACCTGTTCATACTGTCTGGGAAACTGAAGTCCATTTCGACAGCCATTCTTCAACTTGGGAGACTGAAGGATACAAATTGTGACATATACATACACTGAGCAATTTAAAACAAACTGCAAACCCAACTCATCTATTGTAATACAATAATGCAAGGAGTATAGCGACAAGGCAGATAAGCTGAGGGCACAGGTAGATACTTGGGACTATGATATTATAGCTATTAGAGACGTGGCTGAAAGAGGGGCAGGTATGGCAGCTCAACATTCCTGGTTACAGGATTTTCAGACGGGATAGAGAGGGAGGTAAAAAGGGAGGGGGGGCCGTGGTATTGATTAAAGAAACTATTACAGCTGTGAGGAGGGATGATATGTTGGAGGGATCATCAAACGAGGCCATATGGGTCGAATTGAAAAACAAAAAAGGGGCGATCACACTGCTGGGAGTGTACTAGAGCCCCAAACAGTGAGAGGGAGATAGAAGAACAAATATGTAGACAAATTTCTGAGAAGTGCAAAAACTATAGGGCAGTAATAGTAGGGGATTTCAACTACCCCAATATTAACTGGGATAAAATTAGTGCGAAGGGTATAGAGGATGCAGAATTCCTAAGATGCATCCAGGAGAACTTTTTTAGCCAGTATATAGCAAGCCCAACAAGGGAGGGGGCGGTTCTGGACTTAGTTTTAGGGAATGAAGCTGGGCAGGTAGAAGGCGTATCAGTGGGGGAGCATTTTGGTGCTAGTGACCATAATTCTGTTAGATTTAAGGTAGTTATGGAAAAGGACAAGGATAGACCAGGAAAAAAAATTCTAAATTGGGGAAAAGCAAATTTTGCTAAGCTCAGAGGGGATTTAGCCTCGTGGACTGGAAACAGCTACTTGAAGTTAAATCAGTGTCAGAGCAGTGGGAGGCATTCAAGGAGGAGATCCAGAGGGTTCAGACCAAATATGTGCCCTTAAAGAAAAAAGGTGGGACTAAAAAAAAATCTAGAGCCCCCTGGATGTCTAGAGACATACAGTGTAGGATAAAGAAAAAACGGGAGGCGTATGACAGATATGGAGGACTAAATACTCCAGAATCTTAGAGGAGTACAGAAAGTGCAGGGGTGCAATTAAAAAGGATATTAGGAAAGCAAAGAGAGCATGAAAAATTCTTGGCAAGTAAAATCAAGGAAAATCCAAAGATGTTTTATAAATATATTAAGAGTAAGAGGATAACTAAAGAAAGGGTAGGGCCTATTAGAGATCATGAGGGTAATCTGTGTGTGGAGGCGGGAGACGTCGGTAGGGTTCTTAAATGAATACTTTGCGTCTGTTTTCACAAAGGAGAGGGGCAAAGCAGACATTGCTATCAGGGGGGAGGAGTGTGAAATATTAGATGAAATAAAGTGAGGGAGGAAGTATTAAGGGGTTTAGCAGCTTTAAAAGTGGATAAATCCCCAGGCCCGGGTGAAATGTATCCCAGGCTGTTAAGCGAAGCAAAAGAGGAAATAGCAGAGGCCCTGACCATAATTTTTCAATCCTCTCTGGCTTCAGGTGTGGTGCCGGAGGACTGCTAATGTGGTACCCTGGTTTAAAAAGGGAGAAAAGGATAGACAGAGTAATTACAGGCTGGTCAGCCTAACCTCGGTGGTGGGAAAATTATTGGAAAGAATTCTGAAGGATAGGATAAATCTTCATTTAGAAAGACACGGATTAATCAAGGATAGTCAGCACGGATTTGTTAAGGGAAGGTCGCGTCTGACAAACTTGATTGAATTTTTTGAGGTGGTAACAAGGAGGGTAGATGAGGGTAGTGTGTTTGATGTAGTGTATATGGACTTTAGCAAGGCTTTTGACAAGGTTCCACATGGCAGACTGGCCACAAAGTTAAAAGCCCATGGGATCCAGGGCAAAGTGTCAAGTTGGATTCAAAACTGGCTCGGAGACAGGAAGCAGAGGGTAATGGTTGAAGGGTGTTTTTGTGACTGGAAGGCTGTTTCCAGTGGGGTTCCGCAGGGCTCAGTACTAGGTCCCTTGCTTTTTGTGGTATATATATATCTCAATGATCTAGACTTGAATATAGGGAGTATGATTAAGAAGTTTGCAGATGATACTAAAATCGGCTGTGTGGTTGATACTGAAGAAGGAAGCTGTAGACTGCAGGAAGATATCAATAAATTGGTCAGGTGGGCAGAACAGTGGCAAATGGAATTCAATCTGGAGAAGTGAGGGGTAATGCATTTGGGGAAGGCTAACAAGGAAAGGGAATACACATTAAATGGTAGGACACAGAGTAGCGTAGAGGAACAAAGGGACCTTGGAGTGCATGTCCACAGATCCCTAAAGGTAGCAGGCCAGGTAGATAAGGTGGATAAGGCGGCATACGGAATGCTTGCCTTTATTAGCCGTGGCATAGAATACAAGAGCAGGGGGGTTGTGCTTCAACTGTATAAAACACTAGTTAGGCCTCAGCTAGAGTACTGCGTGCAGTTCTGGTCACCACATTACAGAAAAGATGTGATTGCACTAGAGAGGAGATTTACAAGGATGTTGTCGGAGTAGAGAATCTTAGCTACAAGGAAAGACTGGATTGGCTGGGTCTGTTTTCCTTGGAACAGAGAAGGCTGAGGGGAGACCATATTGAGGTGTACAAAATTATGAGGGGCATAGATAAAGTGGATATAAAGGACCTATTTCCCTTAGCAGAGGGGTCAAAAACCAGGGGGCACAGATTTAAAGTAATTCGGGGAAGGTTTAGAGGGGATTTGAGGGGCAATTTCTTCACCCAGAGGGTTATGGGGGCCTGGAACTCACTGCCTGAAAGGGTGGTAGAGGCAGGAACCCTAACCACATTTAAAAAGTACTTGATGTGCACTTGGGATGCTCCAACCTGCAGGGCTACGGACCAAGAGCTGGGAAGTGGGATTAGGCTGGATAGCTCTTTGTTGGCCGGCGCAGACACGATGGGCCGAAATGGCCTCCTTCCATGCTGTAACTTTCTATGATTCTATGAATACAGCAAACAAAGGTCTGACAGCAATTCTTGAAACATAAAGCAAAACTTCTCCAAGACAAGAATTTAACTAGGAATTAGGCTATTGCTCTTATAAAGCTTACTGGTGATTAAATATTTAATTCTTCTGCCAAATTTCTCTTTGCTGCTCCTGAAGGTGCGAACACCTTGCTGCATTAGAAATCCACAGGTACAACTCACCCTCCAGTAACATGTCCATTATTCATGTGAGCCTTAACAATGAACATTTACAGGCTATTTAGTTATGGGGGAGTATTATAGCGGAGTCCAATCTTGTCCTCAATCAACAAATTCACGTGTGCCTTCTAGTCGGGGTTGCTGGATAGTGATCAGAAATGAGATTCCGGACCAATTTTTACCTCCTAGTCCAGGGGTGCCGAGGCCAACCGTAGCACCCTTCTGTTACCCCAGCGAAGATCGGCTAACTCACGACTGGGCAAATCAAACCTGGGACCTTCTTAGTCTATAGGGCTCAGCTGCTCACTGCCTAAACTTGTTGAGCCATTGGGCAGCTGGGTAAAATACTTAAGATGTCTATTTGGAGTTAACAAAAAAAAGTTCAGGGTGTATACATGAGGACAGTCTACCAAAGCGAGAATGAGAACAGAAGCTAGAAATTTAAGCGAGAACCCCAGGTGGGGGAACTTTTCTGCTTTGGCGAACTTCTGTTTGGCCTGCAACTCTGTTACTTTCGTGATTCAACTTTGGCTCTTCCAATCCGCATTGATCAGCTCACCTGCCCCTAAAATGTGCATTTTACTTCTCTTCAGATTTTCTCTGGTTATAGTTAGTTTAACTACAAATGTGTTGCAATCAGCAAGGGCCAAACAGAAGCAAACTGGTTCTCCATAGGGAGCAAGTTGGACTTTGCCTGGCACTTCCTAACAGCAACTTAGCTGCAATTAGGAACTGAACTTGTGAGGAACTATAAACTAACATCCTACCACTCAATGGGACTATACCACATACAGATTCAGATTTTGAATTAATTTGAGGGTGGAGGAAAGTGGGAGCGCAGCTTCAAAATAGTTCCATAATCTAATATTTTACACAGATATTGAAATAAGCACTTATATTGCTAAAATAACAAAAAATGAAATGAGACCGTCTTTAAAACAAAGCACTAATTACAAACTTAAAACTTCTTCAACTGCACACCTGCTTTTTGAATTTGTAGTTGAACTCCCATCGTTGGTCTGATCGATTTCCACTTCCTTTCTTGCACCAGTAGAGCAAGCACTAGAAACAGAACATATTATGCTTAATGGTGAAATGTTCAGCTTCACATCTTAGTTATACACACACACACACGAAGCTCGTACTGTCCCAATTTCACAGAAAAGAGGAACGGCAAATAATGAGAAATTACAACTTCAATAACTGCTTGGTAATGTGCAAACATGACAAAATGTTTTTAGTTACCAAAATCTATTAAACACATCGTAATTAAAACCATTAAAAAGATACATTGGGCTTAAAAATAGATTTGCACATTTCCGTGGACAGTTTTTTTGAACTAGCAAGCAAATTGTCGTAACCAGTCAGTACAAGCACATGTCAGTTAAGCACTTGCATCATTTAATTTTACCCCCTTTACTAAGGATTAGCCCTGCATCAAAAATCCAAAAGGTTGCATTAAAACAAACCCACTTCAGCACATTTTAATTAAGTTTCAACAAACCTTCAGCTATAAACAGAAATATCCATGCGTCGTTCTGTGAATGCAAGATATAGGAAGTAGGTGTAATTTAAAAAGGCATGTTTCAAAACAGCTAGTTCATTAGAATAATCAAAGCTCAGTGCTAACTGCATTTGCAGAAGCATGGTCCAGTGAAAGTTTTAAATGTATCTCTCATAATGTGCTTCATGTACACTAGATTCTTAAGCTTAGCATAGGGGCAGGTATACAGCTCAATCTATAACCCACTCCATAAGAATTGTTTTGTAGTTGCAACCATTAAATTTTTTTAAATTACCACATTCCATTTTAATGCATTAGTAACTTTTCTAGTGTGTTAGAAGTTTCCACAAACAAAATAGTGCCATTTTAGGCCACACCAAACTCCAGATTGGCAGGATGAGGGTTTGCACCTGCAATGAGCCATGAACTCCTAACTTCAGTACTTTGTTGCAGGAAGCGGAGAAAAAGATAGTCATTTGTCCCACTCATGCACATCTGCAAAACTGTCATCTATGGAGCGGCACTGAAGAGACGCAGTGCAGCTCTGCAGACACACTTCCATCTGAAACAGGTCACAGACAAGGTGCAAAAATAAAATGGTTTTTCATTCCCCAACGAAACAGTAATCCATGTATAAATACAGGTAATAATGCTGATAACTCCATAAGTGTAGCTCCGGAAAGGTTTAGCACCCAGACAAGAACTGTAGCTACAGACATGAAAACTGAAAAATCTGCACTTCACATTATTTTAGTGTAATGCTAACCCTATCATGAGCAAACTAGGGGTTGTTTATCACAATTAAAGATTTCTAATTTATTTAATCAGAATTCACTGTTTCAAACAATGGCAAATATCAGAGGATTAAATTTCCACTTACACTGCAGTTCTGTAATGTGTTTGGAGTAGACTCAGGGATTGCAGGTTTTTCAGATAGACGAGAGCGAAATGGCTCGTACATGTGGTACAAAGAACGAATCACACAGGCACGCAGCGAACTCAACTTTCCTATGACATCACGTTGCAAACGTACAGGCAAGTACACATCTGAACAGTAGTACCTATATATGAAGCAGATTTATGGATCAGTTAAATGAAAAGCACAGCAAACATGACTTCAAGATTGACTTGCACATTAAAAATATAGTCTAGATTCTTGACACTAGAGACCCAAATAACTCACATGGTAAAAAATATACAACAGGCACTATGAAACCATGGACACTC
The DNA here is from genome assembly GCA_030390025.1 of Squalus acanthias. Lineage (NCBI taxonomy): Eukaryota > Metazoa > Chordata > Chondrichthyes > Squaliformes > Squalidae > Squalus > Squalus acanthias. The sequence continues at coordinate 37,383,497 of CM059441.1, read as the reverse complement.
GCAAATTCTGAACTGCGGACAGCATTCAACGTACCAAACCCTTTTACAACTTAAAACACGAGAAATGCAGGTCCGCGCAAGGTGGCAGCAGGTTGTGTGAAAGAAACGGCTTTTGTGGAATGGGGGTCCTTTTACCCAGCATGCATGGCAGCAGAAAAAACACTCTCTCTCTGGAATTGAACGCTTGTACGGCTCCATCCCAGGGATAGAGCAGTTTCACTGCCGCTATGGATGCTGGGTAAAGCACTTCCCATTCTACTGCTTTTTCTTTTAAAGTACATACAATGACCATTTAGAAAATAAGGGTACCTGCAAAATAGACTGATCCCAGTCCCCAAGGTGTCAGTAATTTATAGGTTTCACTGTATAGTACAATCCAGTTACTGTACAGGTTAATAGTTTAAGATGACCAAAGTAGCATTTAACTATATTTTTATAACCAGAGACCAAACCAAAACTAACTATCCAAGAATTGCACCAAGTAAATTCCTGCTCACGTTCTAATTATATGTAAACGAAAACTGACTATTTACTTTTAACTATCACACTCAACTCCCAAATGCCAATGATTTAGTATTCACTCCCAATGCTTAAAATTGTCAGAAACAAGACTTCGACGTAAATAGAGATTTAAGCAAACATCTGGGTTTTTTTTTTTAAAAAGGTATAATCAGTAATGAAAGCACATGTCCATTACCCACTGCACATGTAGGGAAGACTTCAAATTCAATTGTTGGTTATCCAACAGGCAAATGAGCTCGTGAGTCAAACTGAATTCAATTGGTGGCAGAAACGAGTGACTACCAGACACAATCTACCGGTCAATGTTTAAAAGGGATAATAGTGTAAAATTAGAAGTAATCGAATTAATAGTTAATGCTGATGGATAGGTTTAATTGCCCTCACTACTGCTGACAATTAATTGAAAATCTTTGCATCTCCTTCTGGCAGACAAAGGTTTAAATTTTTGGCCCACTCTACATTAAAAAAATGCCCAGGTTAGCTTGCTTACCTAATTTTATAAGGAGCACTGGCTTCAAGTGGGCAAAATGCAAGAAAAAGCTACTACCACCAGTGGGAGCTGTGGAACTTTGAAATACTAATGAGCACCGTAGACGGTTTAAACCTGCTCTGAGCTGGGTGAACACATTCAGTTTTGGAGTCTCAGTCAATTTCAGTAGTATAAAGATCGTACTGCAAATAATCAGTACAGAATTTAAGTACATTTGGAGTGCTAGGTTTTTATGAAGTTCAAAGCCGCAAGCACACAACACAATCACTGCTCTGAGAAGATCAGAGCAATCTGGCACAGAATAGACCAGTTTGCTTGCACATCAAAAGATGTACATTACCAAATATTCATAATTTGATTACTTCACCCTGATAGGTTAATTCTATACAAGATAGGAATTATCCTAATAGCACAAAACAAGCTTTGTCTCAATTTGCAGCAGAGTATTTCCTACCTTACAGAACTATGTTCAGTTCTGGTCAACTAAACATAGGGATATTATTGCCTCAGAGGGCACAGAGAGGAGCAACAAAAAGGATTCCATGTAACAGAAATGTAAGTCTCAAGGAACGGGAAATTACATTTGCTGTCCTTGGAAAAGGGGAGTGAGGCTTCATGATGACCCAATTGAATCATGGAGGGTTCTTTTTGGCATTGGTTATGTACCCTCTGCTTCATAATCATAGAACTGGCCCTGATGTCTCTCCTCTTCTGCACCCTCAGTGTGTGTGGCTGTGCCTCTGTTAGATGGTGCAAGTGTCCAATTAGGCAGTTTTATTCAGCTCAACAGAACTTGCATTTATTGTAAAAAAAATTCTAAAAAGGATTGTAAAAAGACAAAATTCCAGAGGAAAAGAACAGATACTGAGCTTTTGTGGGGCAGTTGAAAGGTGATCGAAGGCTTGGTCGAAGATACAGATTTTCTGAATGCTTTTAAAGACAGTGAGAGAAGTAGAGGAGTACAGGAGTTTCGGAACGAGTTCCATAGAGCGGGGCTAAGACAGTTGAAGGTTCTGCCACTGAATGTGGAGGAGAAAGGCATTGGCGATACACTGAAGTCCAAAGAGCTGGATGGCATGCAAGGCTGAAGAAGGCTGCAGAGGTCGGGTGGGATGAGATCATAGAGAGATTTTAAATTTTGGGTGTTTGAGGAACAGAGCCAGTGTAGGTTAGCAAGGACAGGAGCGACAGTCATGTGGCAGCTAGTGCTCAACAGGATGCAGATGGTGGGATTTTAAATGAGTTGGAATTTGCAGGGAGTGGTGGCGGCAAGTAAGGCATTGGAGATATTGAATCTAGATGTGACAAAGGGGTTTTGGCAACAGTGGGTTAGGAAGGGCTGGACACGAGCAAAGTTGTGAAGGTGGTAAACAGTTTTGGTGATGAATAGGATACAGGATTTGAAACTCAACTTTGGATCGAAGCAACCAGAGCTGCGGTTTCACACAGACTGGTTCAACTCGAGTGTGCAACCATGAAAGGGATGGAGCTGGTGTCAAGGGAGCACAGAGTTTTCGGTGGGGGATGAAGACAATAGCTTCAGTCTTGCCAATATGCAATTCAAAGAAATTTTGGCTCATCAACAACTTAATATCTGACAGTCAGCCTGGAAGCAAAGAGGTGGTCGTGGGGATGAGAGGATTGTCCTACGAGGAGAGATTGAGCCTATCCCCTCTGGAGTTTAGAAAAATGAGAGGTGATCTCATTGAAACAAAGATTCTGAGGGGCATTTATAGGGTAGATGCTGAGAGGTTGTTTCCCCTAGCTGGAGAGTCTAGGACTAGGGGACATAGTCTCAGGATAAGGGGTTAGCCATTTAAGACTGAGATGAGGAGGAATTTCTTCACTTAGAGGGTTGTGAATCTTTGGAATTCTCTATCCCAAAGGGCTGTGGATGCAGAGTCGTTGAATACATTCAAGGCTGAGAAAGATAGAATTTTGGACTTTAAGGGAATCAAGGGATATGGGGATTGGGCAGGAAAGTGGAGTTGAGGTCAAAGATCAGCCATGATCTTATTGAATGGCGGAGCAGGCTCGAAGGGCCGCATGGCCTACTCCTGCTCCTAATTCTTATGTTCTTATGTCTAGTGAAGTGGTGGAGAAGCAGAACTGGGTGTCACTGCAAAGTTCACTGTGGTTGTATGTATGATTGTAAGCTGAAACTCTCAAATACTTGATATGCAAAAATGAACTGAAGTAGACAATTTGCAATTGCACTTGAAAGTTTCACTTCATTTTTTTCTCGCGAGTCTTTTGCTGAATGGGCATGTTTGCTGTTCAGAAATGGTGTGTAAATTCCATTTATACAAAGCAAATCCTCATGTCCTTTACTGCCCCTGTAAACTTTGAGAAAATGTTAGTAACTTCAGAATCAGTCTCTACAGCTAGCAATAATTTACAGAATAAAAAGTAATGAAAGAACCTCACCTCCTGTATAATCTGGTCCAAAAAGCGGCAGTACAGGTAACAGTCCAGGCACTTTTACAAATTAGAGCAAACTTGACAATATCCTCAGGTCGTATGTAGGATGACAGAAACAACCAAATATCTATAGGATACTGTTCTCCACAGTCCTCTGTATTCTCTATTGGGAAAGGGGACAAAACACCAGCTCATTCCAGCAAGTAGAAACTTGTACATGTTACTCAGTGTCATAACAATGGGGTGGTACACCAAGCCACACTACAAAATATTCTTGCCATAAGGACGCATATATATATTCTTGACATAAGGACGCACACACGCACCTCGTTTAAACGGCACTTAATCATCCGGAATTCTTTAATAACCGGCAAAATAGATAACCGGTAATCTTGCCGAATCCATCCATTTTTCGTTTTTCTGAGTTTCCCGTGGTGGCAGAGTTAGTCCGTGGTTTTTATTTGTGTGTGTTAAAAATTGCCTACCTCTCTGTTATCCGGAATTTTAATGGTATATAATAAATATATATATATATTTTAATTCCTTTTCAGGCTGCCGGTTGCAACCCTGGCGATTGTAACTGGTAGCCACTCAGGTTAAATGTTTTGGCTGCTGTACCTCAATACTTTTTCTGAAGTAGCACACAGAAATTTGAGCATGGCACTTGAATTGTGGAACAAGTCTGATGGACAGGAAAGCTACTGCACACAATGTTTTTATAGTATTACGAGATATAGATTAAAGCATTTGAGAATTTCCAGTGATGCAACACTGGGATCCTATACTTGCATTAAATGCACAAGCTCTGCTTGTGTGATTGCATCATCCATATCCTCCCAATGCCAAGAATCCTCAATTATGCTGTCAGCCTTTGTTTAACAGTTGAGATTTGGAGGTGTTGGACATGTTGGAGAATTAAGAGTTAATAATCAACTGTCTAAACCATAACTGGTCGATGGGACAACAGGCTGCCTAGATACAAAAGGAGAGATGGCAATGTAGGCAGCTGCCTGTGAGCGAGGGGGAATTAATTATGTTCTGCTTCAAGTGTCTTATCGGCAAGGAATGTCCGTGCAAGGAAATACATGACTCAAAAATCAACCATGAGTGATTAATGTACAACTTTAGTTATTAGTGTAACAAATATAAGCAGAGGGGTCAATTAACCATAGTACAGAATGGATGCCTGTTACAATTTGGGTAAACAAGCTGTCCTTGGGAAGGTCGGAGGTGGCTAAATTATGAAGTCTGGAAGTAGTTAATCATGAAGGAGTTAGAAGTGCGAAGGTCTGCTTATCTGTGAAATGTACTTTTGAAGATATACAAGGAGGGTTTCTAGGGCTAGTTAGGTAGCTGATGAGAGAGAGAAACCCGATGCTACACTTGTACTGCATAGACTGATCACCTATGATGTGTGAATAAAGTCGGTTCCGTATACTCAACTGTCTCGTGCTTACTCGAAGCGTATTGCAAGAACCCCAGAGGGAAGGAGGTTGACTCAACAGGAGGAAGCCCCAAGTACAAAAGTAAATACAATTCATGCAATGTACAGAATACTGCAGCAGACAGCTTTGGGCAGTCAAGCTAACAATTCATTTTGAACAGCAATACATTATATGCATGCAACGTATAATCTCAAAACAACAAGAAAAAAGGCAAAAAAGTTAACTTTGATTGAAAAACACGAGATCAAGAGTTCATGTGCAAATTTCCAGCCACATTTCCAATTGCTTTATTGTAGTATTAAGGGTGGATTACCTTGCTGTCTTTTGCTTTTCTTTTTCCTAGAAGCCTTCAACTCATTAGAGTGGCCATCAACATCTACTTCATCACTGCTGTCACAGTCCAAATGATCCACAGGAACAGAGGAAAGAGCCTCTTCTGTTACAGGGACTTGAGACGCTTCCAAACCACACAGCAACTTTACTAAAATAAAACCACTAAATTATCAGTGTTTGTTCATCATTAAACTGTACAGACCTGCAATTCCAAAGGGTTTACAACAACTAATTGTATTCTATTGTATGAAATGTTTTATAAATGTACAAGTGAGACAGTTAAAGCTAGTGGGATCACTAAGGTTTCAGTGATGTGTAAAGACAGAATGCCGAATTTTCATGCTATATCCACATGAACTGTGAAAAGCACCCCGCAGTACAAGTCAAGATATTCCTCTCTTATCCTGGGTTCAGTCTGGAAAGAGGATCTTGAAAATACAACACCAGAGGTGTTAAAATTCCAGAGGATACGCGACTGTCGCTGGTGGTGGCAGAGATGGGAACATTGTACATGACGAATTAAGGCTATTACATGTCATTAAAGGACATTGGTTTGTGTACAATTCTCCCACGGAATTTTGATACCAGCTTAAATAAGCCTAATTATATGTAGGAATCAACCAATTACATCAATTATATTAATCCTCCAGAATTGGCTGATTTTATGCACTTAAATCCTATCTCCATTTAAAATGCAATGTTCTACAATAACTAGTTACCAGAACTACAGGCAAAAAGTACTTTTGAGAAGAAACCCTGTAAATTTGTGCATTATATTTTCACTTAACAGAAATTTTACATATTCGCTTTAGTGAGAAAGCAGCTGGATTTTATGTACCACTGCAGCAAATAAAACTTTTGTTTAACATTTGTTTTCCAATCTTTGTTTATTCTAGAGACTATAAAAGTTAATTTAGTCATGGGGAAATGGATATCAGTGCCAGGTTTAGCTCCACTGAGCCAACCCTACGTATAAAGGAAATCCTGAATGATTCCTTTGTAAGCCAACCCTTCCATACAAGTTACATCTGGTAAAACATTCAGCCACTGCTATATAGGAACTTATGAGGAGGTTTACAATAGATCAAGATAACATTTTTGCTATCAAGAATATAGTCAGCATCAAGGTTCATAAGTCCTTTGGGCCTTTTGGTCATCGTGTACTATGAGCTCTGAATCCAAAGCAATAACCATAAGCTGGACTCTGACAGGAGCTTTCAACTGTTACTTCATAATGAAAGACTGCTTATCAAAAGGAAATTTAAGACTCGCACTTTACTGTAAGGCACAACAGCCATAATCCACACACCACCCCACCACCCCCCACCCCATCTGAAATGTTCCAATTGAATAGCACCAGTTTCAAATCCAAGCTTATTTTAAATAAAGTATTATTGATGAAGCCAAGAGGCATTGGATTAGGATCTACAGAAGGAAGTATTCGTTAAGTTTTAGTAAACTAGAAGGACGTATATCTGGCAAGAAGCTTGTGGGATTATCCAGATAAGGATAATTTACCTCTTAGGATCGCTAACTTTACATTCATGCAATATTTTATTGAAAACTTCTCTGCTCTTGGATCACACGTTCAAATGCCACCTCATTTCCCTCAAGACAATCTGTTCACTTTCATCGCGCAGCTGCAATCTAGGAGACGAGGTTTGTCCTCTTTGTTTGCTTTAATCCTTCCATTATGCATACTTGGATTACTAGGTTACAGGTTGCATAGGGACAATAGAAGAATTGAATCTACGCATTGCAGACCACTTAGGTATAGGGTTAGCGAGGCTAAGACTATCCCCTATGCCGTCAAACCTCCCAAGAGCCCTCCTCACACAGAGATGCCCTCTGTTCAACATGCAACAAAAAAATTCTAGTTACTAAACTACATAACTACAATGATGCACACTATTACAGCAATGCACTGTTCCACAAATAGCAGGATACATGCTCACACCCATGATGCCCCACGCCAGGAGTTCCTGGTCTTAGCCATATCACTTGAGGCAGAGGGAGTAGTGAAGGGAGGGCACACGCCATTCTGCACACAACTGCAATCTTGTACAGAACCACACACAAGTGCAATCAGCTCAAGTACAATAGATTTGAAATAACGTTAAGCAAATAGTGGAACCACACAGATCAGTCAGCAATGGCTCAGTTGTAGCGCTCTCACCTGAGTCAGAAGGTCATGTGTACAAGCCCAATCCAGAGGCTTGAGCACATCATCTAGGCTGACACTTCAGCGCAGTACTGAGAGTACTGCACTGTTGGAGTTGTCGTCTTTTGGATGAGATATGAAACCGAGGCCCTGGCTGCCCTCTCAGGTGGATGTGAAAGATCCCATGGCACTATTCGAAGAGGAGCAGGGAGTTCTCCCAATGCATTGGCCAACATTTATCCCTCAACCAACATCATTAAAACAGATGAGATCATTTATCTCATTGTTGTTTGCGGGAATTTGCTGTGCGCAAATTAGCTTCCTTGTTTCCTTATTTACCACAGTGACGACAATTCAAAAATGCTTCAGTGGCAGTGAAGCACTTTGGAGCGCCCAGAGGTCGTGAAAGATGCTATATAAATGCAAGTTCTTTCTTTCTAGGTTGTGACATTCCTAGTGTGTATTCTTCAATAGAATTGAAAACTAAAATGATAAGCAGGCATTTCAGTAATTTGGGGAAAAAAAAGAAAAGGTCTCTCTCTATACTGGCATAGGACTAGTTCAATTGTTCATTTTTTGCACAAGTAACCTGAAACATGAAGTGCATAAAAGGGATAAATGTTAAGAACATAAGAAATAGGAGCAGGAGTAGGTCATTCGGCCCTTCGAGCCTACTCCGCCATTCAATGAGATCATGGCTGATCTTCTGCCTCAACTCCATTCACCGGCCCTATCGCCATATCCCTTGATGCCCTTACTTGTCAGAAATCTATCGACTTCTGTTTTGAATATACCCAATGACTGAGCCTCCACAGCCCTCTGGGGTAGAGAATTCCAAAGATTCACCACCCTCTGTGTGAAGAAATTTCTTCTCATCTCAGTCCTGAATGGCCTACCCTTTACCCTGAGGCTGTGGCCCCTGGTTCTAGACTCCCCAGCCAAGGGAAACATTCTCCCAGCATCCACCCTATCAAGCCCTGTAATAATTTTGCATGCTTCAATGAGATCCTCTCTCATTCTTCTGAATTCAAGAGAATACTGGCCTAGGTTACTCAATCTTTTCTCATACGACAGTCCCGCCATCCCTGGAATCAATCTCGTGAACCTACGTGACACTCTCTCTATGGCAAGTATATCCTTCCTTAAGTAAGGAGACCAAAATTGTACATAGTACTCCAGGTGTGGTCGCACCAAGGCCCTATATAATTGGAGTAAAACTTCTTTACTCCTGTACTCAAATCCTCTTGTAATGAAGGCCAACATACCATTTGCCTTCCTAATGGCTTGCTGCACCTGCACATTCACTTTGTGACTCATGAACAAGGACACCCAGGTCCCTTTGAGCATCTGCATTCCCCAATCTTTCACCATTTAGGAAATACACTGCCTTTCTGTTTTTTTTTTAACCAAAGTGGATAACTTCACATTTATCCACATTATATTCCATCTGCCATGTTCTCGCCCACTCACTGAGCCTGTCGAGATCCCCTTGACGCCTCTTCACATCCTCTTCATAACTGACACTGCCACCTAGCTTTGTATCATTAGCAAATTTGGAAATGTTACATTTAGTCCCCTCATCCAAATCATTGATATAGATTGTGAATAGCTGGGGCCCAAGCACCGATCCTTATGGTACCCCACTAGTCACAGCCTGCCATCCTGAAAAAGACCCGTTTATCCCTACTCTGTTTTCTGTCTGTTAACCGATTCTCAATCCATGCTAGTATATTACCCCCAATTTCATGTGCCCTAATTTTGTTCACCAACCTCTTGTGTGGGACCTTATCGAAGACCTTCTGAAAATCCAAATACACCACATCTACCAGTTCCCCTTTGTCTACTCCACTAGTTACATCCTCAAAGAACTCCAATAGGTTTGTCAAACGGGATTTCCCTTTCATAAATCCAGGTTGACACTGCCCAATCTTACTATTAGTTTCTAAGTGTCCAGTTATTGCATCCTTTATAATAGATTCCAGCATTTTCCCAACTACTGATGTGAGGCTAACAGGTCTGTAGTTCCCCGTTTTCTCTCTCCCTCCTTTCTTAAATAGCGGGGTTACATTTGCTATCCTCCAATCTGCAGGAACTGTTACAGAATCTATAGAATTTTGGAAGATGACAACCAATGCATCCACTATCCCAATGGCCACCTCTTTCAAAACTAAAGGATGTCGGTCATCCGGTCCTTGGGATTTATCAACTTTTAGTCCCATTAATTTTGCTAGTACTGTTTTTTTTACTAATAATATTTCTTTAAGTTCCTCATTCTCACCACACCCTTGGTTTTCTCGTATTTCTGGGAGGTTTTTTGTGTCTTCCTCTGAAGACAGAAACAAAGTATTTATTTAATTTCTCTGCCATCTCCTCATTCCCCATTATAAATTCTCCCATCTCTGACTGTAAAGGACCAACATTTACCTTCGCCAGTCTTTTCCTTTTCACATACCTATAGAAGCTTTAGGTTAACAACCACGCAGCTAATCTGCTTGCAGTTTTTACAACTTAAACTTCATCGATAAAGTTATTCAAACAAGATAAAAGTTTAATAATTAGTGGTAGAATGTCTGGTTGGAAACCTAAAACTATGGGTCAAAAAGAGAAGTTAAGAGCTGGACAAAATCTTATAGTATTTTGGAAATTATTCAGACAAACCAACCTTCTTTCTGAATTGCATTCGCTACAGCTTTCTTTACTCTACCAGTCTTCACGATAGCTGGGTCTGAATCGGCATAATCTGCCACAGTAACTGGAAAAAACAAAGGTTAAACATTTAAACTGTAGTAAACTGATGTGAAATTAAAACAAATGAAATCAAACACTATTTGCTGCCAATACAGTTGTGAGTTTGTAAGTGTGATTGGAGGATCTCAACTGAGTTTGCTACACAGCATAATGTGTGGAAACTTAGCAAAAACAATCTTTTCGAACGTACAAAGAGCAATTCAAGAAAAAAAACTGCATTTTCTCAAATCTCAATATATCTGATTCTTTCATACAGTCTACACCATACTATTTTTTCTTCTTCCTGATACAAGCACTCGGAATTGGACTGAGACTTTCCCCAAACTCATTTCACACAGGACCTTTCCATTCAGCAGAAAGCACTATCATTCCAATGAGCCTGGACTGAATTCCCCAAGCAAAAAGGGCAATGCTAATTCTTTCAACCATCCAATCCTTTGGATAGCCATGTTCAAGATAGGATTTACAGCCCCACCTCTACCCTTTTCAGGAGAATAAATAGTATGCCTACATCTAATCCAGGTTAAGGAACTCTAAGAGCCAAACTGAAAAGATAATGTGATCATTGGTATTCCTTTCATAAAGATGGACAGAAACACGTAGAGTACCAAAGGCATTATTAAAGAACAACTGGTTTGGTGGATTAAACACAACAGGAAAAGGAACTGAATTATTTGTGATGAAGTTATTAAATCAGTCGATCATTGACAATTTAGCACTCATTAATTATGCAGCTCCTCCAAACCATTTTCCATGACATAGCATTCATGTTTTTAATAGCTTAGGTACTAGGCAGCTGAAGGCACAGCCGCCAATGGTGGAGCAATGAAAATTGGGGATGCTCAAGAGGTCATATTTGGAAGAGTGCAGAGATGTCAGAGGGTTGTAGGGCTGGAGGAGGTTACAGAGACAGAGAGGGATTTGAAAACAAGGTTGAGAATTTGAAAATTGAGGCGTTGAGGGACCAGGAGCCAATGTAGAACAGCGAGCATAGGGGTGATGGATGAACAGGACTTGTGCGAGTTAGCATACAGGCAGCAGAGCTTTGGATGAGCTCAAGTTGCTTAATGCAAGGAAGGTGAAGCTGCAACAAAAGCAGAAATAGCTGGAAATACTCAGCAGATCAGGCAACATCTGTGGAGAGAGAAACAGAATTAACGTTTCAGGTCAATGACCTTTCATCAGAACTGGAAAAAGTTAGAGATGTAACAGGTTGTAAGCGAGTACAGAGGCAGGCAAAGGGGAGGAGGGGGAAAAGGAAAAAACAAAAGGAAAGGTCTGTGATAGGGAGGAAGGCATGAGGACATAGCCACTGCTCCCACTTTTTCAAATAGCAGTTGATATTAATGATTCTGCTTTTGTCACTTTCAGCTCCTCTCAACCCACCTTTTGTTTATTTTCTTGTCCCATTACCACTTTCTTACTTTGCACCATCATTTCTTTTGTCATTTAATCTCTCCTGCCTTCCATCCTCTCAGACCGTCTGACGAAAGGTCATACACCTGAAAAGTTAACTCTGTTCCTCTCTCCACAGATGCTGCCTGGCCTGCTGAGTATGTCCCGCGTTTTCTGTTTGTATTTCAGATTTCTAGCATCCGCAGTATTTTGCTTTTGAAGGTGAAGCAGCACCTCTCCCCTCAAACGGATCGCGTTGTGCGGAGTATTTGTACATTACTGCAACCAGGTGGTATCAGACGCTTCGCTTCAGGAGTATCTCTCTGCACAGAGTGCATTCAAACTGGTCCGACTGTTCAACCCACCCAATTGACCCGAGTACATCAGCGTTTTGGGATGGAATGTGAATGTTTCCAGGGCCCATACAGAAAGCGACACGAGTGCAGCTCCAACAACACAAGAAGCGCGACACCATCCAGGACAAAGCAGCCCGCTTGACTGGCACCCCATCCACCACCTTAAACATTCACTCCCTCCACCACCGGCGTACCGTGGCTGCAGTGGCTACCATCTAAAAGATGCACTGCAGCAACTCGCCAAGGCTTCTTCGGCAGCACCTCCCAAACCCGTGACCTCTACCACCTAGAAGGACAAGGGCAGCAGGCGCATGGGAACACCACCTCCAAGTTCCCCTCCAAGTTACACACCATCCTGACTGAAAAGTGTATCTACATTCCTTCATCGTCGCTGGGTCAAAATCCTGGAACTCTCTGCCTAACAGCACTGTGGGAGTACCTTCACCACACGGACTGCAGCGGTTCAAAAAGGCGGCTCACCACCACCTTCTCGAGGGCAACTAAGGATGGGCAATAAATGCTGGCCTTGTCAGCGACGCCCACATCCCATAAACGGATTAAAAAAAAAGCCTTCCAGGACGAGGGCGGAATCTGGCCTGGGGTTTATGACAAATAGAGGAACCCAGCGCCACCTAACTTGATAACGGCTCAGCTCCAGGACTGACAGCTCCAGGGGCCAATCATCAGACGTATTGGACAGCTCGGGCCAATCAGAGCGAGGCGTTGGGCGGGCCTCCCGGGCAGCAGGTTGGGCTGCGTCGCCGCGCCGATTCAATTCTCTCGCTCGCTCTTTTACCTGCTTCAGAAGAAATGTTGCCCCGGTGTTTCAGCCGTTTTCTGTTCCCTTTCTTTGGCATTGCGACGACAACACGGGACCGAAACACGCTATCGAGAGCTCTTCCATGTTGCGAAACCAACAGGAAAGACGAAGAGAAAAGAGAAAATGATTCGGTGAATAAAATACACTCCCCCGGGATCTTCAGCCATATTGGAAGTGAGCCTCCCGTCAGCCCCCGCGCCCGCGGCACGCCGCATGCGCAGGACTCGGTGACGTCATCGCAACAATTGCCCTTTAAAGCCACAGGCTGATCAGAGCAGTCAGCTGGGGAAATGTCAGGAATACAAAACCCAGTTACATAAACGGCACCCTCAGCACAGTTACGAGTAACATACATCAAAATACACTTTTTTTTAAAGCAAGAGGAGCCCGTCCCATTCCAAATTACTCAGATTTCACAAAGTACAGAAGGGAGGTCCGGCCATTCAGCCCATCTACCTAATCCTGTCATATCTCCTCGCCATTGCAGCATCTAACTACTCCTTGAATGATTTGAAAGCCTGTGCTTCCACTGGAAGGTCACTCCTGGTAATGAACATGCTGCGTGAAGAAGTGCTTTCTACCAGTTTATGCCTATGCCCCTTGTCCTGCAATCAAGGTTTAACTTGAAACACGGCTTAAATTTATCTTTTCTAATCTGCTTAGTATGTTATACCCATGAGAAGGTCTCCTCTCATGCTCTTCAGTTCTTAGCCTCAATAACTCAAGTTTTACTTCTTTTGATTTAGATATTTTTAGATACAACTTTTTCTGTTCTGTTCACTTTTATGTGTTAAATGTTTTCAATTGCCTATATTAAGACAGTGGCTGCCCTTCAAAGATACTTCATAGGTTGTGAAGTGCTTTGGGATGTCCTGAGGTTGTAAAGGCATTTTACAATTGCAAGTTCTTTCTCGATATATTCTATTAGATGGGCTTTAGAAGCATATGCTTTTCAGTCGTGAAGATGGTTTGGACATAGGCTCAAGTATGATATTTGCACAGAGTGAGTTCTTAATCTTGGCCATACAGTCAAAAAATGTGTGTGTACGTGTTGATGGGGAGATGTGAAGAACTTTTAACTGCTCTTGGACACCTCCAGTGGTGTCTCAAGAATGTCATTAACAGAACTAAGAGCAGATTGGTGTTCACATTCTGAAAGAGCAAAGCTGCATGTGGAGAAGTAAAGAAGAGAGAGATCATCAATAAAGAATGCATAAAACATTTTTAAAAGAACTTCGAGCCACATTATGGAGCCAGGATGATTTTTTCAGTTCCTTTATTGTGAATTTCACAGCACAAAACTTTTTTAAAATTTTAATGATAGGATATGAATAAGTTTAGACTAGCCTGAGGATACTGATATATCCCTCAGTTTTGTTTCTTTGTCTGTAGAACTGGATCATATCTTGAACAATATTCACCAATATAGTAAAACAGCTTTTGTTTAGTGCAATGAGCAGAGTTCCCCTCCTCTCAAACCAATTGGTATTTCAGTGAGTCTGAACGACTTCATTGTTCTTCCAATGTTGTCTGAGAAAGAAACAGCAGTAAATTTATCAGCATAATACTATGACAAGAAGTATTTCCCAGTGATCAATGGTCAAAGCTGAACTTCCTGGAGTTGTCACATTGAGCACCTTCCAGTTTGTTTTAACATTATTAACTTTGCCAAAGGCATCAAGGGGTATGGGGAGAGAGGGGGGATATGGTATTGAGATAGAGGATCTGCCATGATCATATTGAATGGCGGAGCAGGCTCGAAGGGCCGAAGGGCCTACTCCTGCTCCTATTTTTCTATGTTTCTATGTTTCTATCTCACCAAAATTCCTTTTAGTGACTGACAAATTCAAAGAATTCGTGTTCAAAATAAGTGGTGACATTTACATGATTGTGATCCCTAGTGTATTAAGCCTACTGTTCAGCGGTTTCAGACTTTAGCGACTGACTTATTGGTTTCAGAACAGGAATCTTTTCCACATAATTTGCACATAAAAGACAACATTAAGAAAAGGTTCACTAGTCATGTACAATTTACCCAATCATGAACTCTATCCCACGTATTTGAAAGTTATTGTATTGTACTCTCTCGCATCGCAAGTGGGTGCCGACAAGCATCGGATATGCACCTGACGTGCCTCTTACACCTATATATTCTCCTGATACAGAGTCAGTGGAGATAGCCTAAATATTTGAACAGAATATGGAACACTTCTCCTGTGGTCAAAGTTCAAAACAAGTTTTGATAGTTACAGACCTCAGAATGGACATGCAGCTTTGTTGCATGAGATGTTCATGGAATTAAACCTTTCTTTGAGGACTTTCAAGTTTATCCCTTAAGCATTATCTTGGTTATCAACAAACTGACACAGTACTCAAGGCAATATAAATTACAAAGTTGCAAAGTTAGATGCAGTTATAGAAGCAGGAAGCTTCAGAATATCACTCAAGGGCAATTATCTCTACAAAGCACTATAAAGACATGTGGGGGTTAAATTCGATAGCCCCTGAAAATGGGCGCGGGGATCGCAATGCGTGATTTGGATTTCCAGAAGGCATTCGATAAGGTGCCACATAAAAGGTTACTGCATAAGATAAGAGCTCACTGAGTTGGGGGTAATATATTAGCATGGATAGAGAATTGGCTAACTAACAGAAAGCACAGAGTCGGGATAAATGGGTAATTTTCCGGTTGGCAAACGGTAACTAGTGGGGTGCCACAGGGATCGGTGCTGGGGCCTCAACTATTTACAATCTACATTAATGACTTGGATGAAGGGACTGAGTGTAATGTAGCCAAGTTTGCGGATGATATAAAGGTGGGTGGGAAAGCAAGTTGTGCAGAGGACTCAAAGAATCTGCAAAGGGATATAGACAGGCTAAGTGAGTGGGCAAACATTTGGCAGATGGAGTATAATGTGGGAAAGTGTGAGGTTATCCACTTTGGCAGGAAAAATAAAAAAGCAAATTATTATTTAAATGGAGAGAGATTACAAAATGCTACAGTTCAGAGGGACCTGGGGGGTCCTTGTGCATGAAACACAAAAAGTTAGCATGCAGGTACAGCAAGTAATCAAAAAGGCAAATGGAATGTTGGCCTTTATTGCAAGGGGGTTGGAGTATAAAAGCAGGGAAGTCCTGCTACAACTGTACAGGGTATTGGTGAGACCACACCTTGAGTACTGCATAGAGTTTTGGTCTCCTTATTTAAGGAAGGATATACTTGCATTGGAGGCAGTTCAGTGACGATTCACTCGGTTGCTTCCTGAGATGAGGGGGTTGACTTATGAAGAAAGGTTGAGCAGGTTGGGCCTATACTCATTGGAATTTAGAAGAATGAGTGGTGATCTTATTGAAACATATAAAATACTGAGGGGGCTCGACAAGGTAGATGCATGGGGAAATCTAGAACTCGGGGGCATAGTTTCAGAATAAAGGGTCGCCCTTTTAGAACTGAGATGGGGAGGAATTTCTTCTCTCAGAGGGTCATAAATCTGTGGAATTCTCTGCCCCAGAGAGCCGTGGAGGCTGTGTCATTAAATACATTTAAGGTGGAGATAGACAGATTTTTGCAAGATAAGGGAGTGAAGGGTTATGGGGAGCGGGCAGGGAAGTGGCTTTGAACCCAAGATCAGCCATGATCTTATTGAATGGCGAAGCAGGCTCAAGGGGCCAAGTGGCCTATTCCTGCTCCTATTTCTTATGTTCTTATGTTCTTAACCCGCACATGTTCGATGTGATGCAGGCAGCACGGCAACTTTGTGCTGCCTGCTCATTTTCATGATTTCAGCATGCAGCCAGCGCTAACTGCGTGCACGCATCAGCAGGGGGCTCAAAATTATGAGAGGCTAGCACCAGTTAAAGCTAGCCTGCACTGCTTAAAGGCAGCCTGCATCTCTTAAAGGGGTGGTGCATTGTGGCTGGAGCAAGTGGTGGAAGTCGTCCTACAACTGAATCTGACCTGGGAAACACACAAGAATGACACAACATGAGAGGCAGCGGGCTCCAAGGATTTTCAATGCTCCACTGGAGGCTTTGGTGGAGGAGGTGGAAAGGAGGAGAGATGTTCTATATCCACAGGCCGCGAGGAGGCCCTCCAGACACACGCTCAGAAGGCAGTGGGAGCAGATAGCCAGGAGTCAAGCCCTGAAGACCTGGATGCAGTGCCGCAAGAAGTTCAGTGACCTCACATGAGTGGTCATGGTCAGTGAATGCATCTTCAAATGTCGTATCCTACCAACTGCACCACTAGCCTCAGCCACTGCTCAATGCACCACACCCCCATCACTCACCTACCACCAATCTCTATCAATCAGGACTCATTCATAGCTTCACCTCACCCTCACACACTTAGCACTGCTGCAAGCCTTACACCCACATCTCACAGCTTGCACACATTACCAGCTATTTAATCTTGGCAACCACATCACCCAAACAGATTGCACGACACTCACTGATGCACTTCTTTCTCTCTTGCAGGACAAGGTGGCACACAACCGGAGGCAGCAGGAGCTAACCGGCGGGGGACAGGCGTGCCTGCCTGTCCTAACCCCCATGGAGGAGACGGTGCTCACCATTATTCGAATGACCATTGTTGAGGCTGTGGCCAGCGGGGTGGGCACGAAACCATAGAGGATGACGTATCCTCATATCTAATTCCCCTTCTCACTTCCCCCTTAACCCACAATCTTGTTTGATTTACAAGCTGCAGATGGGGTAAGCATGCACCTCTTGCTTGCTCCCCTCCCCTCACCACAACCTTACCCTTGTGCCTTTCTCCTTTCAGATACTCAAGAACTGCAACCTGCCCAGGTAGTGGTGGAAGAACAACAAGACAGTGATGATGAAGAAACACCATCACTAGATTTCACACTTCATAGAATCATAGAAGATAGGAGCAGGAGTAGGCCATTCGGCCCCTCTAGCCTGCTCTGCCATTCAATGCGATCATGGCTGATCATCCAAATTCAGTACCCTGTCCCTGCTTTCTCCCCATATCCCTTGATCCCTTTAGCCTTAAGAAATATATCCAACTCCTTCTTGAATCTATTTAATGAATTGGCTTCTACTGCCTTCTGTGGCACTTGCAACCACTAGCTCAGATACTGTCACTGCGTGTAATTTAGAGAATAGCATAGAGGTGAGATCTGCACATATTGAGACACAGGGCACGAGTGGCCTGCAGCCAAGGCAGGGAGTAAGATAGTGCAGGTGCCAGCTCGCCGGAGAGCGAGGTCGCACACGAGTTCTGCTGCAGAGGCCTCAGATGAGCACTTCGATGGGGGAGGCTAGAGAAGAAGGCTGATGGGAATGCAGAATGAAATGCTTGGTGCATTGGGAAGCCAGAAAACCTGTGTGTGATGTCAAAGAGCATGGAGGAGTCCGACACCAACTTGGCACAGGGCTTTGCGCAGAGCTTGGAGCCCATCCTTTCCAGCATGGAAGTGGTGGCCAACTCCATTAGCGCACTTGTGGACCCAACCATGATGCAGCGTCTGATGGCCAGTATCTCAGCTTCCATTGCAGAACAAACAGCAGCCACCCAATGTCTGAGTGCTGCAGTGGAAGCTCAGAGTGCTGCCATCATGGCTCTGGATTCCAGTGTTCAAAGGGGCTTGAAGGATGTCACAGTAGTCCAGCTACAGGTTACTAGGATTGCTGTGGTGCCGCCCTGAGGGAGTAGCAGTGGCTCCATGGAGAATAAACCTGTTGTCCTCTCTCAGGATGACAGCATTAATCCTTCCACCACTGCCACTCCACCAGTGCCCTTGCTGTTGTCTGCCAGCCAGCCCAGACTGCTGCCGCACATGTCGAGATGGTGCAGTCCACAACCGGGCCTTCTAGACCCAGAGTTGCTCGAGGTCATCCTCCAAGGCCATCTGCAGTCTCCCCCACTGAAAGTCAGCAGCCTTCCACCAACCATGCTGCAGCAACTGGGGTAGAACTGCATAAGAACACTAGGACAAGCAAAGGCACATGGATGACAGGCACTAAGGGAATGCACAAGGGTGATTAGTTTACGTTTGTATGCAATATGGCATGCTTTCATTTATAAATTTGGTTTGGAATGTTTATTTTGTGTTGGCTTTTATTTTTGCATTGTGACCAAGCGGACGCTGTGATGGTCAGTGACAGAGGGAAGGTAAGGTTTGGGACTGTTGATGAATGGGGAATTGGGGTTGCATTTACTGGTATCACACTCATAGGATTACATAGTATATACGGCACAGAAACAAGCCATTCAGCCCAACCAGTCCATGCTGGTGTTTATGCTCCACTCGAGCCTCCTCCCATCTTTCCTCATCTAAATCTATCAGCATAACCCTCTATTCCCTTTTCCCTCATATACTTGTCTAGCCGCCCCTTAAATGCATCTATACTTTTCTCTTCAACCACTCCCTGTGGTAGCGAGTTCCACATTCTCACCACTCTTTGGGTGAAGATGCTTCTTCTGAATTCCCTATTTGATTTCTTGGTGACTATCTTATATTGATGGCCTCTAGTTATGCTCTTCCCCACAAGTGGAAACATTCTCTCTGTATCCACTCTATCAAAACCTTTCATAATTTTAAAGACCTCTATTAGGTCACCTCTCAGACTTCTTCTTTCAAGAGAAAAGAGACCCAGCTTGTTCATCCTTTCCTGATACGTAAAAGCTCACATTTCTGGTATCATCCTTGTAAATCTTCTCTGCACCCTCTCCGGTGCCTCTATATCCTTTTTATAATATGGCGACCAGAACTGGACGCAATACTCTAAGTGTGGTCTAACCAAGGTTCAATACAGGTTTAGCATAACTTCCCTACTTTTCAATTCTGTATCTCTAGAAATAAACCCTAGTGCTTGGTTTGCTTTTTTTATGATGTGGAGATGGATATGTGGATATGGCCTTGCTAACCTGTGTCGCAACTTTTAGTGATTTGTGTATTTGTACTCTGAGATCCCTTTGTTCCTCTTCCCCACCCAGACTCGCACCCTCCAAGTAATAAGTGACTTCCCTATTCTTCCTACCAAAATGTAATACCTCACATTTATCTGTGTTGAACTTCATTTGCCAATTATATGCCCATTCTGTAAGTTTATTAATGTCCTCCTGTAACTTGTTGCAGGCCTCCTCAGTATTGATTATCCCCCACCCCCCCAATTTAGAAATCGGATGAGTTCTTCATGGACAGCCCAGCCTGAAAGGGGCTGTCTGGGTTGCCTCCTCCCTTGCTCTTCCTCCTCTTCCTTCTCCTCCTCTTCCTCATGCTCCTCAGCTGCTCGCTGCACAGCGAACTGCCATAGAATGAAGGCATCATGACTGCTGCTAGGATACTGGGCATTGACCTGCATGATTCGTTGCCTATGGTCGCACACCAGTTGGACGTTGAGGAAGTGTAATCCCTTTCGGTACCGGTACATGGCAGAGTTGACTTGCACTGTCCGCAAAACAATGTGCGTGCAGTCAATGGCACCCTGCACCATGGGGAAGCCTGCAATCCTAGTGAAGCTGGTTGCTCACTCTGCCTGCTGCTCTCTGACAAAAGAGAATGAAATGTAGTCAACTCTCTTTGAATAGAGAGCCTCAGTTACCTCCCTTACGCAACAGTGGATGGCAAACTGTGAGATGTTGCAAATATCTCCAGCTCCAGCCTGGAAGGAGCCTGGCGCATAAAGATTCATCGTCACGGTCACCTTCACAGCCACTGCCAAAGCAATCCTTGCCCTGCTCTGAGGTTGCAGTTGTGGCTGCAACAGGTGGCAGATTTCAGTGAGGATGTTCAGGTAGGAGAATTGCTCTCTGAACACCCTGAGTGGATATGGCTGCCCGCTGAGAGCCCTTCTCCCCCTTCTCCTCCTCCCTCTCCAGCAGCTTGTCCTGCTCTGAGTGACCTCTAATCATTCTCCAAGTCATGCTGTATTCCAAGGGGAATTCCTACTGGTGCATCCATGTCTGTCAACAAGTAGTTTGTGTAGAAGCCTTGAAGTCAGGAAAAAGTCCTTCAGCACGTGTCACACCACTCCCTGTTTACTTCTGCAACTTGAAACAACTATAGAAAGCACCAACACTTTTAGAATTGTACCAACAGCCAGAAGAAGTCAACCAGCAACTAACCTGTAAGTAGTTGATGATCCCTTTAAATAGCACTGGTGGGGGAGTCCTTCCTGCTGCTGAACGCGGGTTCAGCTGTGCGCGCTTAAGAGAGTGTGTTAGCTGGAGCGTTGAGCTCCAAAATGGCAGCGCCGGCGTCAAATCAGCGTTGCACGTTGATTGATGTCATGATCTGCCTGCTCAGCATACTTCCGGCAGACACTCACTGCGCACGCGCTAATGCCCTCACCAATATGGTGTCCGCCGCAATTCACCCCACAAGTGTGCACGTGTGCCGCGGGTGCCATTTTGGACCTCTAAGGGCACTCGTAGTGCCCAAAAAATGGGTGCTACGGATCCAAATTCTGCGGCCATAATTTTTCTTCTTTCTCAGCACAACCTTCACAACACTATTAGCTGCTTCAATACATTAAAATAGAAATGTCAGGTTCATCTGAAATTTAAAATGAATTGCATTTGGCAGCTGGACCTGTAAGTGGGTTGTAGGAATCTGTAAAGAAAATTGGGAAGCAATATTTGATACTCTGCATTGTTTTTGATGACTATGAATGTTGTCATAAATTTTGTTTGGGTAATACAGATTAAAAACTCTTAAAGACAATGGATTTGCAACATTAAGATTGCCGACATGGTAAAGCTATATGACATGGAAAATAATTTAAATAATTTAGCCAACAGTGTGAAATTTGAAGAGTTCTTTAGCAAAGTAAGTTTTGCTGCTGCACTCTGTGACAATGTTTGTACATTCAATGAAGATCAGTGATTAATTTACCAATATCAACACACATGAAATTAGCAATTGCCAGATAGTTTTGATGACCAGAATATGGTAATTGTTATTGTAAATTAATACAATTTTGGCTGAAATGATACTGTGCCATTTTTTCAGTCTTGCGATGTTACCCCAGCAAAAACAGAATTACTAATGCCATTATGCCTAATGATACTCTTTTCAGGAGAGACTTATGTTAGTCCAAAGACCTGTGTACTCGTAGAAAAATAACTTTCTGAATTTCCGTTTGCAACGGGCAGTACAAATAGTTCTTAGAATTCTGGAAGAAACACTTCCTTAATGGCTGTCTACAGGCTTTACTGATGGCTCAGTTGGTAAGTTCATTGCCCAGTGTGCTACTGAGTCATAAAGGCAAGCTGGTGCGGAACGGGGCAGGAGTTCTGAGCTGCCTCAGAACTTCTGGACTAGGGAGGGGTATAATCCGCCAAGATTTCCGCCGCTGATTGATTGCCAGTCATCCCTATTGGAAAGTACTGTACATGTGTACGGACATTAGGTGAGCACCTGATGGAGTTTGGCTGTGTTCCCCCACGGTTGAATTACCTGCTAATATTCCCTGTCCAGACTCAAACATAAAGAATGGCCTCTTGGAAGAGGTGTAGAAGGGAAGATGCCACCTTCAACATGTCAGTGCTATCAGGAGTAGGGGAATAGACCTCAATAAATTGCCCCCGAGTCTTCGCTCCTTAAAGAATATAGACCCAGCTTTTTAAACCTACCTGGGTAGCTAAGTTGTTTTAACCTGGGAATTATTCTTGTGACCCTCCTCTGAACATTTTCCAAAGCTGTAATATCACCCAGCATGTGAGGAGACCAAAACTGTATTCTAAATCAGGCCTAACTAAGGACAAAATTATATGTTTTGTTTTACATTGAATAGTCCTGTGAATGCGGCCCAGTATCATATTTGCTTTCGTGAGCCTTTGGACAATATGTACTATGACACCAAGATCTTTTTCTTTCTCCACAGGCTTCAGTTCTGTTCTCTGTTAGGTGTAGCATTGGCCTGCCCACGTGCACTTGTCTAAGTTAAATACCATTTTCCAAACATAGGCATTCCCCCAATACATCGAAATTAGCTTGCAGCATTACTCAAATCTTTGTATCATCCTCAAACTTGCGAATCATACCCCCAACATCTACATCTAGGTCATTAATAAAGATAATAAAAAGCCAGGGCCCTGTGGGACACCACTGGAAACTGGTTTCCAAGCAGATCCATAATAACCCTCTGCCTACGAGTATGTAGCCAATTCTTAATCCACTGTAGCCGCTTCCCATTAGTTCCGCAACATTTTATCTTGTAATCGATTGTGAGGTACCTTATCAAAGGCTTTCTGAAAGTCCAGGTAGACTGTGTCTACTGGGATACTCTCATCCTAATGATTTCTTCAAAAGATTCAATCAAATTGGTAAGACACAACCTTCTTTTCCAGAAGCCGTGTTGAGTGTCCCTGCTGACTCCTTCTCTGTCTAGGTAATTATATATAGCATCTCTTATGTTTCCTTCGAGCGTCTTACCTATATATCACTGAGATGTTGCTGTAATAGTGAATGCTTGAAGAATCTCTCTTACATTCCTGGTCTCCATAAAGGTGCATTTGCGGCTGCCTGCTGGAGGGTATCAAAGCCTTACATTTTTCTGTGCTGGTTGGTATCAACGAATATCAAATAAAACTTCTTCAAACTGCCCTTAAACTATGCAAGTGCTTGCTTTTGTAGACAGTATTAACTATAAAATGCCAAGATATTGTCAGAATTACTGAAGGCTTGATGTAGAGAATCTCCTTTGATAAGCTATCAACCATCTTCTGTCTGATCACCTACAAAGAAACCAAACTAACTTTAAAATCAGAATAATGTACTTCTATATCTATTAATATTTCATTACCATAAGGTAAGTGATAACGAGGTCCTGAAGGAAAAATACCATTGATTTCAAAGAATTATTCTCTCAATATCCTCAAGGTGCTTAGCACGTATTCATCATAAAAATAATTGGCGTTCATCGTGTAAAATAATCACAGCATAACTGGCAGTTGTAAATGCCACAAAGCAAATCTGCTATGTACAAACTGTCCAGTTTCATAGACTGTAATAATGAAGATGACAACTTTGATGACACTCTCACAGTGACAGTGATGGATGAAAAACTTAATGCATCATCTGTTTATTGACTGCACAGGAAAAAAATACTAAAAGAAGTGACTGATATCTGTATTACTAAGTGCTTAATCAGCACCAGTATTGGACAACACAGGTAGGAATCATTCTTACCACCGAATAAATATGGAATGGAGGTGAGAGGTTGCAGGAGGATTGATGAAGTTGGAAGGATGAAGAAGAATGAAAAAAAGAGATTGTTCCTTCATTGTGGAATTAGAATTGGTTCAGGTTATGGAATTGCAATTGCGGGTCATAACAATTCTCTATGATATTTTCCATTTGCTGTGCCAGAGATAGCAGGGGTTAAATTATACTGTGTATCGTCCGTTTTTTAGGCGCTATGCGGCCACCCAACGCTCGAAAATGGGGTCGGAGATGCACGCGCACACTTCCGATGGATTGTGGTGAGAGGAGGGGAGAAAGTAAGAAGTGCGTGCTTACACCATTTGCAGCTCTGTGGGATGAGGGAGCAGTGGGAAGAGAGAAGGAGGATTAGGTGTGCAGATACCCTCATCATCAATTTCTCCAGCCCTGCCAGTGGCCACAGCCTCAGTGACATCCCTTCCCATGATGGCCAGCATTGTCTCCTCCATGGGGGTTAAAAGATGCAGGCGCGCTTGTCCTCCTCCAATTCTTTCCTGCTGCCTCCTGCTATGCGCCACCTTCTCCTGCAAGAAAGAAGTGTGTCAGTGAGTGTCCTGTAATATGTTAGGGTGATGTGGCTGTCATGGTTGAATAGCTACCAGTGTGTGTGAGCTGTGAGTTGTGGGTGTGAGGCTTGCAACAGTGTTAGGTGTGTGAGGGTGAGGTAAAGCAAATGAATTGAATGATTGAGTACTGATTGATAGAGATTGTTGGTAGATGGGTGGCGGGGATGCAGTGATATGAGCAGTGGATGAGGCTAGTGGTGCTGTTGGTAGGATATGCCACTTGAAGATGAACTCACTCACCTTGACAACTTGTGTCAGATCATTAAACTTCTTCCTGCACTGCATCCATGTTCTTGGAGCAACATTCCTGGCATTGACCTCCGCCGCTACTTCTTCCCACTGCCTCCTGACCATATGTCCCGAGAGCCTCCTGCCGCCCTGCAGATACAGGATGTGTCTCCAGCTCTCCACACCTTGCCCAAGGCCACCAGTGCATTGTCAGAAAACCTTGGTGCTCACTGTCTCACATGTTCAACCAAAGTATCACAGCCTAGATTCATTTTAGAAAAAACCTCCCACCACTTCTTGCAGCCACAATGCACCGCCCCTTTAAGAGGTGCAGGTTGCATTTAAGTAGCGTTAGCCACTAGCAATATCAGGCCCCACTGCTGCTGCGTGCAGCCAATGAACAGCACAGGGAGCTCTGGCTGCATGCAGCAATCATTTGAAACAGCAGGCAGCACCAATTTAACATGCTACCTGCATCGCAATGAACGGGCGGGGGTTAATTGCCTACCGCAATACCTGTTTTTGGGGGTAATCTAATTTAACCCCCGATGTCTAATGAGTGTCAGTTTGGCTCAGTTGGTAGCACTCTTCCTTCTGAGTTAGAAGGTTGTGCAGTACAGGCTTTAGCACATAGGAATTGGATAAATACTTGAAGGAGAAAAAATTACAGGGTTATGGGGAAAGAGCGGGGGAATGGGACCAACTGGATCGCTCTTCGAAAGAGCTGGCACAGACTCGATGGGCCGAATGGTCTCCTTCTGTGCTGTACTATTCTATGATTCTATGATAACCTAAGCTGAGTGCAGTCCTTAGGGAGTGCTGCATTACTATTGGTTCCTGCTTCTGTGTTTAGATATCCGAGATCCCTTGTGGCTGTGCAGTTGGACATAAAAGCTTCCATAGCACTATTTAAAGAAGAGCAGGAACTTCTCCTGGTGTTCTGGCCAATATTCTTTCTTCAATCAATACCACTAAAAACAGATGATCTGGCCATTCATTCATTTGCAGATTGTGGGACTTTGCTGTTGGCGATCACAGGTGCCTTGAGGGTGGCTTATGGAGTCTGAGACTGAGTTCCTGTGTAGCAAAGCTGTGGAAAGGGGGTGCGGGGCATAGAGGCAGACTGAAGTAAAGGGAGAAGCAGGCTAGCCGGGCAGGCAATGGTCAGGTGACAGCCCAAAGCTCAGAATGGGCTGACTGATCACAGATGCTAATTCTTAAGGTCCATGGGAGTGGCGGGGGGGCTGGCAGGGGTCAAGAGACCATCACCCTAATGGACAGGTAGGCAGCTGTTTTGGCCATGAGTGGGGAGCCTCCCGGCATTGAGCAAGCTCTGGGTAGAGATGGTTGAAACAGTGGGCTGGAGCACAGTCAAGTGGGAGGAGAGGTAGATAAGACTGTAAGAAGGAGCCATGGCAGTGGAGGAGAGGAAAAGCAAGCCTGATCAGGGGCCCCTATTGAAGCAAAACTGCGGTTTAGGGGAATGAAAATTTATATGACAAATTATACAATATGTAATTATAAAATGTAAAAGTTTTATATGGAGTTGAATGGCCACTAACATGAGGAGAAAAATCACAAAAATATCAAGTTGACAAAGAGCTCAGAAAGCAGTTTACTGTCACTTGTGACTGCGCAATCAGCGTAACAATTTTATATAGGCAAAGCCCATAACAAATGTGGACATAGGAAATTATAATGGGAAAAGTTGACACAAAAAGTGATATAAAACTGTGACAACAGGAAATCAAGTGGTGCAGACAGGAAGTGTACTCAGACATAGGAAGTAGGCCATTCAAAGGTATAATTTAAAAAATATATTATAGATATAGTCCATCTCCAATGGCCTTACACATAGGATCCAAGACCAAGGGGGAAAAATTCGGTATCGCCTCGTTTGGGGTGCAATTATCGGCCGGGCGCAAAGTTTAGCGCCTGCCGCTAATTATCGCCTCCGACTGCAAACTTGTCTTCTATCACCCCTGGAGGTGATTAGAGCGCTAAATCAAACGCTACACACCTGTCTTAAGGCGCAAAGGCCGAGGAGCGAGGCGCTAACTCAGAGCGCGGGCGAAGCTCAGGTGATGTCAGTTAGCTATGGAACACAGACACACTGGCGCCGGCCAGTTCTTAAAGGGGAAGGTCGATCTTGCTCTCCAGCCACACCCTACTCATTGCAGCCTTGAATCTCGGCCTGGACAGACCTCAACCTCAAAGCTGCTGCAAAGGACTATGGAGAGAGCCAGGGAACGAGCTCAGCGCTTCAGCGACCGGGCCTTGGTGGCTCTGGTTGGCGCAGTGGAGCACCGAAGAGCAATACTGTACCCAGAGAGTGGCAGGAGGCCATTGCCCCGCAACTATAGAAGAGTGTGGAGGGAGGTGGCTCATCACGTCTCCTCCAAGAGCATGGTGCCCAGGACCCATACACAATGTCGGAAAAAGTTCAACAACCTCACTCGGGTGGTCAGCGTGAGTGGCTGCTTTTCAATACCTCTCCATCTCAACCTCACTCTGTGGCCAGAGGGTGTAAAAACCCCAATGCCCAAAACTCATCCAAGACCTATGGCCATCTCATAAAACACACACGCACATTCCACACCTTGCATACATTAAGGGCTGTTCAACTATGGGAAGCACATCAGGCAAGCACATGGCTGCATACATTAAGGGCTATTCAACTATGGGAGGCACATCAGGCAAGCACATGGCTGCATATTTACTCAGACGCTGTCCTTTTTCTTGCAGGTCAAGCTATCTCATAACAAATGTGAGAAGTCGCACAACACCAGGTTATAGTCCAACAGCTTTATTTGAAATCACAAGCTTTCGGAGCGCTGCTCCTTCGTTAGGTGAAGTGAAGAGATGCATGAGGACACCACCCACCAGGTACATGGTATATACTCATGTGACTCGGCCAACGTTGTCTACCTCATACGTTGCAGGAAAGGATGCCCCGGAGCATGGTACATCGGCGAGACCATGCAGACACTGCGACAATGTATGAATGGACACCGCGCAACAATCGCCAGGCAGGAGTGTTCCCTCCCAGTTGGGGAACATTTCAGCAGTCAAGGACATTCAGTCTCCGATCTTCGGGTAAGCGTTCTCCAAGGCGGCCTTCGAGACACACGACAACGCAAAATCATCGAGCAGAAACTGATAGCCAAGTTCCGCACCCATGAGGACGGCCTCAACCGGGATCTTGGGTTCATGTCACGCTACATGTAACCCCACCTGACGTAGAGTCATCCAGACTCGAGTCGTCGTTGGCTTGTTCTCTCTACACAGATGCGGCCGGATGCTGTGATTTCCAGCAAAAAAAGTTTTTTGTTTTCCATACAGACCCCAGCATCTGCCACATTTGACCCCTTGTGACCCCACCTCATTGTCTTTGATGTAATGATTTCCTGACTGACCTGTTTGGACACCATCCACACCTTTGATTGCCGTGATTATCTCTCTGCCGAGGTGTGATAAAGGGCAGTTGGAAAGATTAACTGTAATCATCTGGCAGTGTTCTCTGACTATATATGCTGTGCCGAAATGCATCTCTTCACTTTATTAAAGGCCGAGGTTCGTCTGATAACTTTTTGTTTAGTGTTTTGGCCATTATCTCCAGGTTGTGAGAACCAGTTATGTTAATTCATGATTTGTTGTGTTTGTTTCTATTAGTTTGTCATGAATAAAATACACACAGAGAGTTTGTAAAATAAAAAAGTTGTTGTATTCAAAATGTACATGTTTGGCCTTTGGAATCATTGCTGCCTTGGCCGACTATAGGGGTTGCGGGTTGCTTTCCATCATGTTGTTCTCCATGCCAGAAGCCATCTTCTGAGTAGGGGCCTAGAAGCGGCTTGTTATCAGCCATTGACGGACGGCCCTTGCAGTTTCAACATTGTGGGCCTCCCTCCCGCCTTGGTGCTGCTGCTGATCATCCTCCTTCTCTTCCTCCTCCTCTTCCTCCTCCTCCGGTGGTGCACCAATGCCTGGTGGCATTGGCTGGGTCCTGAGGATTGCCAGGTTATGAAGAATGCAGCACACAACTATGAAGAGGGAGACTCGCTCAGGAGAGTACTGCAGGGCTCCTCCTGAGTGGTCCAGACAGCAGAACCGCTGCTTGAGCACGCCGATTGTCTGCTCAGTTATCTTCCTGCTGGCGAGATGGCTCTCATTGTACTGCAGCTCAGCAGGGGTGTTGGGGTTACGGAGCGGTGTCATCAGCCAGGTGCGGAGTGGATAACCCTTGTCCCCGAGGAGCCAACCACTTAGCTGATGCGGTGCCTGGAAAAGGTCTGGCACACCAGTCTGGTGCAGGATGAAAGCATCGTGGCTGCTGCCAGGATAGCGGGCATTGACGGCGAGTATCAGCTGTCTGTGGTCACAGACCAACTGGACATTTAAGGAGTGGAACCCCTTGCAGTTTTGGAAAACCTCTGCATTCTCATGCGGTGCCCGCAATGCCACATGCGTGCAGTCAATGGTGCCCTGCACCATGGGGAAGCCCGCTATCCTTGCAAAGCCAAATGCGCGTTCATGCAGTTTGGCCCGGGTCATCGGGAAAGAGATGTACTGGCGTCTCCTTTTATAGAGGGCATTTTTCACCTCCCGGATACAGCAATGGACCGCAAACTGGGAGATATTGGCGATGTCCCCAGTCGCTGCTTGAAAGGAGCCGGTGGCATAAAAATTCAGAGCCACTGTGACCTGCACTGCCACTGACAGAGACGTCCTGGTCCTGAGTTGAGGCTGCAGATCTGGTTGCAGCAGGTGGCAGAGCTCAGTGACCACCTCCTTGCTGAAGCGCAGCCTGCTCAAAAACTGCTCCTCAGACAAATGAATGCAGGAGAATTGTTCCCGGAATACCCTGGGAGGGTAAGGTCTCCTGTGCAGAGGCCTGTTGGCCCTCCTCCCTCTGGCCATGATTGCCACTCTCTCTCTGCGTCTCTGATGCCTCCAATTCTGCAGGCGCAGGACGACGCCCCGAATCAGTGCAGCCCCCAAGTCTCTTGACAATCGAAGCAATGAAGGTCAAATCCAAAAGAACCTGCAAAGTGCTGCTCAGTAGCCAAAACTACTTCACACAGCGTTGAATCTCTCCAGAAGTCTCTCTCTCAATCTCTCTCTCTCAGAATCTCTCTCTCTCTCAGAATGAGTGGTGCAAAAATGTCTCCCACAAAAAAAGGCAGGAAGAGGGCGCCTTTAAATAGCACTCCCCCAGCCCTTTCCCGACTGCAAAACGCTCCACTCTTCCTGTCGTTGCTTGCAGCAGGCGGAAAGGCAGGGGGCGCCACTCAATATCCGGTCCGGGGCTCCACCGGGGCGTTGCACGCTCGACTGACGTCACGATCTGCGGGCACAGGAGATCGTGGCGGTAGAGTTTAGCGCCGCAGCAAAAACTCTGGTCAATTTCGTGAGCGGCGCAAACATCGCCGTGTCCAGGCGCTAGTTGCTTTGCGCCCCATTAGCGCCCTCTTAGGGCGCTAACGGGAGGCACAAAGCAACCGAATTTTCCCCCCCAAGTCTTCAAGTGAAATGGCACGAGAGGGTGGGGGATAATTTGACCAGGGTGTGCAGATGCAATTTAATCCCCATTTTAAGTTTGTGCATTCTGTCCTTGTTTTCATATATTTCTAATATAAGTTCCTATTTTGGGAAGTTACTAAATTTAGACGCAACTTATGTGTTGCAGAATCCCTTTCTTGCAGCATAAATGTTATATCAGAGTGCCTTTATTCCCATGATGATGCCTCTGTATAGTTTGAACTGACAACACCTACAACACTATAAGCCTATGTTAGGGACAAGTGTCTCCGGAAGTACAGTAGGATTTCAGGCTGTGTTGCAAGATTACAAGTCATTATACCAGCATTATACTAGCATTAATTACGGCTAATTTCTGGAAAAAGTACCAGGTTATGAAACATCTATCACCACATTTAGTAAACAAATCTTTTTACACACAGTTTGCAATTTAACTGAATTGCCTTAGGGACATTGTAATCCAGCCAGCCTCAATGTCTTTTTGTCCTAAATTACAAATTACAAACTACCACACTCCTGCATTCCCATTACTACTTAAATAATCAAGAAGCCTGCTCCGCCATTCAATCAGATCATGGCTGATCTTCTACCTCATCTCCACTTTCCTGCACTATCCCCATATCCCTTGATTCCCATAATATTCAAAAGTCTATCGATCTCTGTCTTGAATATGCTCAACGACTGAGCCTCCACAGCCCTCTGGGGTAGAGAATTCCAAAGATTCACCACCCTCTGAGTGAAGAAATTTCTCCTCATCTCAGTCCTAAATGGCCGACCCCTTATTCTGAGACTGTGACCCCTGGTTCTAGACTCCCAGCCAGGGGAAACATCCTCCCTGCATCTACCCTGTCAAGCCCTGTAAGAATTTTGTATATTTCAATGACAGCACCTCTCATTCTTCTAAACTCTAGAGAATACAGGCCTAGTCTACTCAATCTGTCCTCATAGGACAATCCCCCCCATCCCAGGAACTAGTCTGGTGAACCTTCGTTGAACTCCCTTTATGGCAAGTATATCCTTCCTTAGGTAAGGAGACCAAAACTGTACACAATACTCCAGGTGTGGTCTCACCAGGGCCCTATATAATTGCAGTAAGACGTCCCCGCTTTTAAAAAAAAATTTAAAAATTTAAAAAAGACGTCCCCGCATCCTGTGAGGATTTCAGAGTTTCTTTGTTTTCCAAAAAATGTTGACAGAAACTGGAGATTGAATTCTCAAAGTTTTTATTTCAGGCAAATGATGAGTTTATTGAAACATATCGACAATTTTGCTTTTCTGTTATGAACTCCTCACAGACAAACAACTTTGAGCGATAACACATGTGAACAGGAAGGCTGTTTTCAAGATTTCTTTGTTGATGGTTAGAATAGAAAACAAAGAAGATGTTTTATAAAGAATGGATTTTGTATTCAGTTAATCCTCTCTTTTTGGTTGTTTATATGTAGTTTAATAAATGTGTCTCTCTTGAAACATTTTTAAGGCTTAAGGAATTTGTTTATGCCGTTTCTGAGTTTTATATAAAAATAATGAACTTTTAAGCATTTTATGAGGCAATTTTTCTTCTATGAAAATTTGTGTTTAATAAAAGTAAAAAAACTTGCCAATAATGCATTACTTTTCTCCTGGTCCACGCTGGGAGTGCATATCAGGAAACTGTGCACCTCACGACTGTGATTTTCTGTCCGTTAATCATAAGAAGCAAAAAATTTAGGTTTGAACGTTTTAAGACCGCAACATAAAGACAGGCAGCAACTCGTAAAGGTTTGAGCCCTGATCTCAGGATCTGCCCGAGTATTCCGAGGCCGGGGTCTAAAAATCACGGCCACCTCTTCGCTACCAGACGGGTGTCCAAAATTCAAAATCCATCACCTTGTCTTCTGTTATCTCAAGTGTTCATGGACAATTATGAGGCATAGTTATATAAATAAACATTACATGCTGGTAGGTCTATTAGATACATTTATGGGTTTACAAATTTCAAACCAATAAAAATGTACATAATTCAGAGTTTTGCTTCTGGCAACTGTCTGCAGGGCATGGAAGAGTGTCCAAAATGCCTTTAGGGTATGAAATATGTTGATTGGATCTAATGTCTCATTCATTAAGAAGCACCAACCAAAAGCTGCCACTTGTGAAAAAAAAGTTCCTTATTTTCACTATTGTTAAAATATTTACTATTTCTTTATTAAAAAAATCCATTCAGTAAAAAGTAACCAATGATAATGAGCAACCAGCAAAAAAGCAACCAATCAAATACCCCATTTTTTTCATCTTCTTTTCCACAGTGAGTTTGTTCCTCAGTCATCTCACTATGTATCTGTAATCATAATATTTTTAACATTATAAACTCATTCAAAAATTCTGGGACAAATCACAAACTTTACCCCTAAAGTTACTCATCCCACTCACCCTAAGCTTAGGATTCCAATATTTTGTACATTTGCAACTCTAGTGCTGTTTGGTAACCTCATTGTCTCTCAGATTCTCCCAAGCTCAGCTTCCAACATTTTTAAGCAGACACTGGCCCTCCTGTCAATAGGCACCATCAAGCGTCCCTGGGATCAAGTGAGCCAGGCCAACCTTCATAGAGATTCGCTTTGTATCATCTGCACAAAAGGATGTGTCTGCTACATCAAAATCAGATATCTAACTCATGCCTTTACTCTCCCACAGGACCATCGAGTGCCCCCCTCCCCATTGTCCAGGACGAACAGCCAGACAACTCCTCAGAGGAACCTGAAGCCTCTGAGAGAGCAGCGTCACCAGGACTCAGCGCACCCAGTACCAGCGCAGAAATGCATACCTCGGTGGGGCCCTCGCGACTTAGAGTAGTGTTGCCACCTGGTCTATCACAGCTCACAAGTGAGCATCAGCAGATGGTGGAGACAGCGACAGCAGTGGAGAGTCCTCGTCGGAGGTCGCAGGAATCTACTAGCTCTGCTCAGCTGCATGCAGACGCTGTGCCTCTGGGGCCATCCAGAACGAGAGCCATTCGGAAACTACAGGAACAAGTGCAAGAGTCTCTGGAAGGGTTTGCCTTCAGGATAAGTGCAAGTGTGCAGAGAATGGAGGAGTCCATCTCTAACATCAGCACTGCCTTGGTGGAGGCAATGGCGCATGAACGCACCTCCATGGATAGGATGGCAACCTCTATGGATAGGATGGCAACCTCCATGGAAAGGCTGGCAACCGCCATGGAGAAAATAAGTCGCCAGAGTAATGAAAACATGGTGAGTGTTCAAAATAGATTGTCATCTCTGGAGGAGAGATGGGCAGCTATTGAGCAGAGAGAACAGAACCTCATGGATGTCCTTGTTATGAGGACTGCCAGTACAGATATGGGTCCTCATGGCCCCCCTGATGTACAGCAAGGTGCTCTCCAGCCACTTGAGCTGTGGCTGACCCATGAGAGGGATGTTGGTGGCAGGCTACAAGGAAGTGTGGGCTCCTCTCCAAGCGCTCACACGACCATGCCACTGCGGAGCCCTCGGTCAGAGGCCCACTTTACAGAGTCAACTGAGATGGCCGTTTCAGCCCCTGCACAGCCACAGGAAGAGCAGACTGTTGCAGAGCTCTCCCAGGCTCCCAAACCCAGAGGACACCCACGAAAGGCGTCTAAACAGGCGCAGCATCCTAGTCAGCAAGTTGCCTCTACATCTGCTGAAGCCACAGGGGAAGCACCACGTAGAAGCACGCGTAAGAGGAAGATAAAGCACATATAATCACAAGGGGACTCACTTGGGTGTTTTGTCATGATTTTTCTGCTGGTACTTGCATTGTGATCCTTTTGTCAATGTGGTAAAGAAAAGTGATGGCAAACAGTTGAATGTGTGGCCTATGTGTTCTGGGAAATGGCAAATGCGCATTGAGGGCTCAGGGCGACTTGCATTTGTAATGATGATGGTGAAAGTGATAGGAAAGAATCGGTTATAGCAGAGATGATGTATGACGTTGGAGGAAGGTCGCCTACAATTAGAGAGTCATATGGTAGCCACCTATGGTTGAAGAGTAAGCTTATACAAATGTGGCATGGCAGTATGCATCCCCTGCTTGACGTACAGCAATGAACTGGAGGGATGCTGCATTGGTCACAACAGGGCCCGCAAGATGCGCCTCCTCCTCCTCCTCCTCTTCTTCTTCCTCTTCTTCCTCATCCTCCTCCTCTTCTTCTGAGGAAGATCTGCGCTGAGCCACACAGCTGCTGCTCCTCCGATTATGACAACCAGGCTGAGAGGACATAAATGGTTCCCATCCTGTTGCTATAGATTTCATTTGAGGCAAGAAGCTTGCAAACGCACAGTCGAAGTGGCCTGAAATTATTCCAATCAGGTCACACTGCAGATGGCTGTCAGCTTGGACAGTCACAAGGTCAGTAGATTTGCAAAATCTTATCCCAAACCTCCAACAACAAAGTTGTTACATTTGAATGTCAGCCATGTTACAGGAGCGCTTTTAAAGTGCTGCACCAATGACTATAAATCATGTCCTCCAGCAACTCATCTCCTTGCAGCTGGATTAGCAAGGCAGTTAACAGACTGTTAACTACATTAACTACCTGCCCCATCGGTTCCAGTCGGGTCAGTTTGGGAGCGGCTGACCCGACACTCACGAAAATCGTGTGGGGGCGGGATGGAGGCGGGTTGGCAGTCTGAAGTCATTTTTTTCGTTTTTCGCTGCTGACCCGCCTCCAAACCCGCCTCCTCAGCGCTCTTAAAATCGAGTCCTATGTGTTAAAAGCATCTCCAAGTGCAGTGTCAAATAGAAAAATGAAACAAGTTAAAATAAAAAGTCAAAATAAGTAACCTGAACTAGGAAGCAAAATAACAATGATTTAGAAACAGGCAACACAGCTTAAAAAAAAATGGTAAAACAAACAGCAAAAATGAAGCGAGACAAAAGTATACGTGAACAAAAGAATAATAAAATCGAAGAATCTGAAAAATAACATTTAAAGTAAAGTAAAAATAAGAAAGACAAAATAGTTTTGAAAGATTTGGATTTAAAAAAATATTTTATCTATGGGCTACAACATTGCGACCAACTAGTGTTATTATAAAATAAAAGAATAGTTGTCGAATGCCACATAACAATTTATAATGTGTGGCATGTATTGTGGCAAGTCCTGTGTACAATATTCATTTTCAAAAATAATTTGAACATTGAGATCCATTATTTATACAACAGCAGGATAGGTACAATTGTAATAAACTACTCTGGATCATTCCTGTGAGTTATGTAATCCAATAGAACACAATGAATCATATTGCGTTTTCAAATGATCCACATAAATGATTACAGATATGTTATACAGAGAAGCTATTAATCCAGCACTGACACATAACTGAGTTTATGTCAATTGTGTAAATGGCACATAATTCATACGCAACATAGTTGTGAGAAAATCATGAGATTTTTCTTACAGGTGACAGAAACTCAGTAATCACTTGGAAATGGTACAAAACATCATATACTTTCAGGGTGCTAATGACCTACAATATATATAAATAACTTCAGCACAGTTTTAAAACACTAGTGGATCTTCTAAGGCGATGCTCACCAACTTATATGGAAAGGACTCTTACATGTCTCCAGTGCCATCCGTGGCTGGTACACAACAGCTGTGGCTCAGTGGGTACCACCCTCACCTCTGAGTCAGAAGGTTGTGGGTTCATAGTCCCACTCCAGGGACTTGAACACAAAAATCTCAGCTGGCACTCCAGTGCGGTGCTGAGGGAGTGTTGCGCTGTCGGAGGTGCCGTCTTTCGGATGAGACGTTAAACTGCTCTCTTGGGTGAACGTAAAAGATCCTATGGCACTATTTCGAGGAAGAGTGGGGGAATTATCCCCGGTGCCCTGGCCAATATTTATCCCTCAATCAACATCACTAAAAAAAAACAAATTATCCAGTCATTATCACATTGCTGTTTGTGGGAGCTTGCTGCGTGTGAATTGGCTGCTGTGTTTCCTACATTACAACAGGGACTGAGTGCATTGTCTCCCCGGGCAATGTCATTTTAATTTAATGTGATAAGTTTTATTTGAAGTTTTGTTAATTTACAGTAGTTTTATGTTTACTCAAAAAAAGAGTACAACATGGCCTGCACTTCAAAAAATGAAAGTACTTCATTGGCTGTTCAGCGCTTTGGGACATCCGGTGTTCGTGAAAGGCACTAATATAAATGCAAGTCTTTCTTTTCAAAATCAAAGAAGTTTTTTTTGTGGGGACCATAAACAAATAAACTGTAACTAATAATACATTAAATGAAACTTAACAAATTAAATTGAAATTTGGTTGGCCGGCGTGATGATGCACTCCAGTCCCCGCGGTGCCCACCGGTCGCGGAAGATCAAAGAAGTTTTAACCAGGTATTTGGCACAGTGGGCGGGGCGAGAGAAGAAGAAGGAGGAGCCCGAGCATGCGCAGAACCAGACGGTGGTGACGCACCGGCGAGGAGGAGAGCGCGCATGTGCGAGGAGCAGCGGATGGGCGCACGCGCGGTGGCAGTTGGTGCCGGCAGAGCCCTGGAAGCGCGCGAGTGTGAGTGTCGGTTATCCGAGTGAGTGAGGGCGGCTAAATTCATGCGGGAGCCGCCGGGTTGGTTGGTTGGTTTGATATATTAAAGAAAAACACATTGTTGGTTTGCGAGTGGGTCGGCTCGGGTCGGTGGGGAGGATGATGTGCGAGGTGATGCCCACGATCAGCGAGGATACCCTCCAGCAGAGGGGCTCGCAGAACGGCTCGGAGGACGCCAATTTCGAGCAGCTGATGGTGAACATGCTGGACGAGCGCGACAAGCTGATGGAGACCCTGCGGGAGACGCAGGAAACTTTGTCCCTCACTCAGGACAGGATGCAAGAGGTGGCCCACGAGAGGGATCTGCTGCAGCGCCAGCTGAATTCGGCTTTACCCCAGGTAATGGGCGGCCGGGCCGGCCGGTGCACTGGGGCTGTCTGCATTAAAAAAATAGATATATAAAGGACCTCCTCTCCCTCCCCCCCCCCCCCCCCCCCCCCACAAAATCTTTTTAAAATTGCAGAGTTCT
Source organism: Squalus acanthias (assembly GCA_030390025.1). NCBI lineage: Eukaryota > Metazoa > Chordata > Chondrichthyes > Squaliformes > Squalidae > Squalus > Squalus acanthias. The sequence goes on along the minus strand of CM059441.1, from coordinate 37,346,233 downwards.
GTTGCGCAAAATGTTCGCTCGAGATTGCAACTGGGTGCTGGGATCGCAAGGGAATTCTTTTGTTATTTGTGCATTGCCTCATAATTATATAACGCTTAAATGATGTGCTGTTGCACCCCTTGCAGCACCTGGTCTGTGATCAATATGGGACTGTCAGTGATCAATACGGGCAATTATCGACAGTGTCCAATATATTGAAGCAGTGATCGCACACTTCTTAAAGCTGGCACGTATTCTGCTCAATGGAAGGCGGTTTTGTAGGTGAATTATATAAGAGGACCCTGATTTCTGTTCCTGGAAAGATGCAGGAAACTCTGAAAGGCGGCTCAACGTGTGAATGCACCTGTCTTCAGGTAGATGGGTGAGCGGAGGGGAGGTAACGGTTTTTAAACTGTTAAATACCTGCCCGCAGTATGCCTGCACGCCGCCACCAGGGGGCTGAAGCTTGAAACAAGAACTGATTTATTTGTGAAGACTGCAAATCATTGTTTTTCTTTCCTTTAAAAATTGATGTTTTAGATTTTATAGTTGTAGTGTGGAGCTAGCTATTTTTAAAAGTCCTACTTGTTTTCACACAGATTTTGAAATGATGTATCTATATTAATACCAAGGTGATCAAGGGCCATCCTATTGATCATACTGCAGTGTTCATATTTATATATTCTTAATAAAATGTTTTCTGTGCAGTTCCAGATAGGGATGTAGCCTAATATCTCAACAGACTGTATAATAGCTTATTTTTAATGTTGCTTTAATAAAATTGTGACTTTTTCTTTGAACAAGTTTTTTTTTGTAATGGTTTATTGGAAGCAAAATTTATTGGGATATCATTTTGACATGGAACATCATGTTCACAATGAGTCCCTGGTGGTAGCTGATACCATATGGAGCAGCAATGACAACTGAGGGGAAAACCTGCAATATAGTGAAACTAATTATACAATACTCGGGCAATAAAGATTTAATATAGAAAATGATAAATGGCTGGGACTATGCTGTCAAGGCTATCTGACACAGATTTCAGATGATATAATCTAAATACAGAGTGTGCTGCACCTGAGTCTGTTCAGTGTCTTGGTGGAAAAGATGATTTTTCTTTTTTCCCCCCCCATCATTTGATTTTTGTCTTTGAAGCTAGTCTGTCTTCTGTTTGTACTGGACTCAACTGAAGATGAGCACAAAATAGTAATATTCTGAAAGACTGTCTTCCAAGAATTTACAAGGGAAAACACGAGAAACATGATTTTCCCCAAACAAAGATACTGCCAATTACTTTGATATAAATAAGATGAGTCCTAGTAAGGTTAAATTGACTTGATATAAGTAAGTACCTAGGGATGGATGGTATTTATCCCGGAATGTTGAGACAGTCTGGGGGAACAGTTTTGTGTGGCATTGACCATTATGAAGGATTCACTGGAAACTGGAGAGATCCGAATTAGATTGGAAACAGACTACCTTTTTTGTGCACTCATTATTTTAATCACTTTACTCCTGAATATTATATTATATTTTCAACCTCTGGATTTAGCAAAGTTTCTCGTGTTCCTACTGCCACAATAGCTTCCAGTTCCGGCATATTGTTTCTAATGCTTCTCATGTTCACATATATATCGTATTGTAGATTTATTTCCGCTTGCGTTGCTCAAGTATCTACCCAATTCTGGTCTTTGGTTCATGTGTTTCTCTCTGAGTATTTGTGTCCATACCGACTTGTTGACAGCCTTCTATCTTACGATCTGTTTCGTCTTGGATCCTGTTTCCTGCCTGTCTTCTTTCGATCCCTCCCGCCCCCAAACAATCTAGTTTTAATGATTTTTCTATTGCTGTTTCAATGCTCCTTGGATGTTGAATCATGGATTTAAACATATTATCTTTTTAGGTGTAGATTCTGATATCGACAAAGATATATAGAAAGTCAGTTTTCTATTGTTGCAGTTCATTTATGTCTGGAAAAGAGAACACAGCCTTGATAAGATGCTAAAAAACATGAGCAGAGTTGATTTTAGATTTATCTGAGCTCCTTGATGCTACTTTTAGTAAATTATTGTCTTCTCTCTGTTCGTGTCACATGCTGTTTTAGGCCTGTTCTCGTGCGTGCAGGTGTCTGTATGCTCTATACCGCTGAAGTATGAGGAAAGGTTAAAGCAGAAGGGAAGAATCCCTCTGATATAAAATACTTTCTCTTCCGTCTCTCCAAATTACATAATGTTGCATTTCTGAGCTGGTATGAAATAATTGGAGGTAAAGTATCCCCCCCCCCCACCCCCCTCCTGTGGAGACCCTGAAAGGTCAGGTCTCCACCCCCACTCAGCATGGAACTCCTTTGTTGATGGCACTTGTGGGAACATCAATGAGCATTTCAGTAGGGAAACATATAGATGGGTGCTCTTTTCCCAATCATAGATACCAGTAGGAAGGTATGTGAGCCATGAAAATGTACTACTGATCAATAATAAACTTCTGGGTCAGATGCCTCAAAACATGGCCCGAAAGTGTGCTGGTCAGAAGGATGTTCAATATAATTGCTCCTGGAAGCTGAGAGGTGTTTCAAAATGGCAAGCTTCCATTTAGACTGGAGGAGGAGGAAAGTTATAAAATTACAGATCTATCCTTTAAGGAGATTTCTTTTTCCACGAACAGTACAGGTTGGAGGGGAGAGAGTACTTCTGTTTATGCTTCTGCTCTCACCTTTATTTCACCTTTTTAATGATTGTGATAAGTTTAACAAGAAACCATTGCCTATCTCTAGGAATTTCAGTGCCCATTATATTACGATATGCAAGTCACTGAAAATATATACATGATCAGCAAATTGTACTCCTTCAACTAAATTTTTAAAGTTTGAGAATTTAACAGGATATTTATGTTGTGCCTTTAACATCCCAAGGAAGAAGCAATGCAACTGGAGCTGGAGTCTGAGGTGCAGACATTGCAGGGCATCAGGGATGGGGAGAGTTACCTGGACAGTTTGATCCAAGAGGCAGTCACGTCCTTTAGGTGAGGTAGTGGTACAGGTCTGGTTAGTGGTCAGGGACAGGAGGGCGTGACTGCAACTCAGGCAGGTAAGGGGACTCCAGGTGCAGTGCTGGAGGAGCCTCAGCCTTTGCCCTTGTCCAACAGGTATGAGGTTCTTGCTGCCCATGTGGATGAGGGAAAAGCCTGCAGGATGGATGAGCAAGCTGACCATGGCACCATGGTGCAGGAAGCCATTCAAGTGGGGGGAGTGAAAGGGAATGTAGTTGTGGTAGGGGACAGTATAGTCGGGGATCGATACTGTTCTCTGCAGCTGCAACCGAGAGTTCCGAAGGTTGTGTTGCCTGCCCAGTGCCAGGGTTAAAGACATCTCCTCGCGGCTGGAGAAGAACTTGGAGTGGGAGGGAGAGGATCTAGTTGTCTTGGGCCACGTTGGAACCAACGACCTAGGTAGAACGAGGAATGAGGTTCTGCTGAGGGAGTTTGAGGAGCTAGGATCCAAATTAAAAAGCAGATCCTCAAAGGTAATAATCTCTGGATTGTTACCTGAACCACGCGCAAATTGGCATAGGGAAAAACAGATTAGAGCTTTAAATGCGTGGCTCAAAGAGTGGTGTGGGAGGAAGGGGTTTCAGTTCATGGGGCACTGTACTGGGGAAAGAGGGAGCTGTTCCATTGGGATCAGTGTCGTGGCGAACCGAATAACTAGGGCAGTAGCCATGGCTTTTAAACTAATGAAGAGGGGGTGGGAGGATTCAGGAAAGAGTAAATTTAAAAGCAGCGAGAGAAATGTCAAGGCTCTGGAGCAGAGTAGAGTTTTTGGTAAAAATAAGCAGAGTGGGTCAGGAAGGGACAGAGTAACAAAGGTAATAAGGCATCAGTGACTAAGGTGACATCAGGGAAAAATAGAAATAAGTCAAAGCTAAAGGTACGATATCTGAATGTGCGAAGCATTCGCAACAAAATAGATGAATTCATAGCGCAGGTGTAGAAATGAACAGGTTTGATCTAATAGCCATAACGGCGACGTGGTTGCAAAGTGGCCAAGGTTGGGAACTAAATATTCCAGGATACATAACTTTTAGAAGAGATAGGCAAAATGGAAAAGGAGGAGGGGTAGCCCTGATAAAGGATGCAATAAAGACAGTAGAGAGAAAGGATCTTGGCTCTGAAAATCAAGAAGTAGAATCAGATTGGGTGGAGCTAAGAAACAGCAAGGGGCAGAAAACATTGGTGGGAGTTGTTTATAGGCCCCCAAACAGTAGTTGTAATGTACGGCAGAGTATAAATCAGGAAATTAGAGGCGCATGTAACGAGGGTAATACAGTAATCATGGGGGACTTTAATCTACATATAGACTGGGCAAACCAAATTTGTTGTAATAGTGTGGAGGACGAATTCATGGAATGTATGCAAGATAGTTTTCTCGATCAGTAGGTTGAGGAACCAACTAGGGACAGGCTATTTTAGATCTAGTATTGTGCAATGAGAAAGGGTTAATTAATAACCTAGTAGTAAAGGGGCCTTTCGGGAAGAATGACTGTAATATGATAGAATTTTATATTCAGTTTGGAAGTGCTTTAGTTAAATCCGAAACTAGGGTCTTAAATCTAAACAAAGCAAATTACGTAGGTATGAGGGACGAGTTGGCTAAGGTAGATTGGGAAACTACAGTGAAAGGTATGACGGTAGACAAGCAATAGCTAGCATTTAAAGAATTAATACATAATTTACAACAAATATATATTCCTTTTAAGGCACAAAAATCCCACAGGAAAAGTGGTCCAACCGTGGCTAACAAGAGAAGTTAAAGATAGTATTAGATCAAAGGAAGAGGCTTATAATGATGCCAAAAAGAGTAGTAAGCCTGAGGATTGGGAGGATTTTAGAATTCAGCAAAGGAGGACCAAGAAATTGATAAAGGGAAAATAGAATATGAGAGTAAACTAGCGAGAGACATAAAAACAGACTGTAAAAGCTTCTATAGGTATGTAAAAAGGAAAAGATTAGTGAAAGTAAATGGGTCCCTTACAGGCTGAGACAGGAGAAATTATAATGGGGAATAAGGAAATGGCAGAGAAATTAAACAAATACTTTGTGTCTGTCTTCACGGAAGAAGACGTAAAAAAACCTCCTGGAAATAGTGGAGAACCAAGGGTCTAGTGAGAATGAGGAACTGAAAAATTAGTATTAGTAAAAAAAAAAATAGTACCGGAGAAACTAATAAATTCCAATAAATTCCCGGGACCTGATACTCTACATCCTAGGGCTTTGAAAGAGGTGGCTATAGAGATAGTGGATGCATTGGTTGTCATTTTCCAAAATTCCATAGATTCTAGAATGGTTCCTGCAGATTGGAAGGTAGCAAATGAAACCCCGCTAGTTAAGAAAGGAGAGAAACCGGGGAACTACAGACCAGTTAGCCTGACATCAGTAGTAGGGAAAATGCTAGAATCTATTATTAAGGACGTGGTAACAGGGCACTTAGAAAATAATAATAATAGGATTGGGCAGAGTCAACACGGATTTATGAAAGGGAAATCATGTTTGACAAATCTGTTAGAACTTTTTGAGGTTGTAACTTGCAGAATAGATAAGGGGAAACCAATGGATGTGTATTTGGATTTTCAGAAGGCATTCGATAAGGTGCTATACGAGGTTAATAAACAAAATTAGGGCTCATGGGATTGGGGGTAATATACTAGCATGGATTGAGGATTGGTTAATGGACAGAAAACAGAGAGTAGGAATAAATGGATTATTTTTGGGTTGGCAGGCTGTAACTCGTGGGGTATCGCAAGGATCAGTGCTTGGGCCTCAGCTATTCACAATCTACATCAATGATTTGGATGAGGGGACCAAATGTAATATATCCAAGTTTGCTGATGATACAAAGCTAGGTGGGAATGTAAGTTGTGAGGAGGATGCAAAGAGGCTTCAAGGGGATATAGACAAGCTAAGTGAGTGGGCAAGAACATGGCAAATGGAATGAAATGTGAAGTTAGGTAGGAAAAATAGAAAAGCAGAGTTTTTTTAAACGGTGAGAGGTTGGGAAATGTTGGTGTTCAGAGAAAGAAAGACTTGCATTTATATAGCGCCTTTCACGACCACCGGACGTCTCAAAGCACTTTACAGCCAATGAAGTACTTTTGAAGTGGAGTCACTGTTGTAATGTGGGAAACGTGGCAGCCAATTTGCACACAGCAAGGTCCCACAAACAGCAATGTTATAATGACCAGCTAATCTGTTTTTGTTGGAGACCTGGGTGTCCTTGTACACGAATCACTGAAAGTTAACATGCAGGTACAGCAAGCAATTGGGAAAGCAAATGGTATGTTGGCCTTTATTACAAGAGGATTTGAGTATAAGAGTAAAGGCATCTTACTGCAATTATATAGGGCCCTGGAGTATTGTGTACAGTTTTGGTCTCCTTACCTAAGGAAGGATATACTTGCCATAGAGGGAGTGCAACGAAGGTTCACCAGACTGGTTCCTGGGATGGGGGGATTGTCCTATGAGGAGAGATTGAGTAGACTAGGCCTATATTCTCGAGTTTAGAAGAATGAGAGGTGATGTCATTGAAACATACAAAATTCTTACTGGGCTTGACAGGGTAGATGCAGGGAGGATGTTTCCCTTGGCTGGGGAGTCTAGAACTAGGGGTCATAACCTCAGAATAAGGGGTCGGCCATTTAGGACTGAGATGTGGAGAAATTTCTTCATTTAGAGGGTGGTGAGTCTTTGGAATTCTCTACCCCAGAGGGCTGTGGAGGCTCAGTCGTTCTGTATATTCAAGACAGAGATCGATAGATTTTTGAATATTAAGGGAATCAAGGGATATGGGGATGGTGCAAGAAAGTGGAGATGAGGTAGAAGATCAGCCATGATCTTATTGAATGGCGGAGCAGGCTCGAACGGCCAAATGCCCTACTCCTGCTCCTATTTCTTATGTTCTTCTGATCAGGAATAGTAGAAAAGTTCTGGAGGGTGACCAAAGGAGCAGACTGAAATTTTGAGGAGTCTTTTGAAGGAAGGGGAAAGAAGTATCAGGTGAAGAAGTTTGCTAAATGCAGTGATTTAGGGAGATATTGGAAAGACCTTGGTAGCTGGAGGGGGATGGAAAGATGCAGATGTTGCTCATAGTGGACTGGGCTGAGAAGGTTGGAGCTCGGGCAGGATAGAGCATGGAGGAATTTAAATGAGACTGAAAATTTTAAAATTGATGGAATGGGGGGCAGGGAGCCAGTGAAAGTCAGCAAGAACAAGGGTGATGGGTTTGTGGCATAGAATACAAGAAGCCAAATTTTCAATGGGTTGGAGTTTATGTAGGGTTGAGCCTTGAAGACCTACGAGAGTATAAGCCTTTAGTGAGAAAGATGGTTATTAGGGCTTCAGCAATTAGGGGGGTATAAGACCGAGGCAAGGGTCGCCATAGCTCCAATTGTAACAATTATTGGCAGTTAAAGCGGGAGGTAAATTTTATGCACCCAGCCAAACAGGCTATTAAAAGATTAAATTCATTGTATATCTAAAGCAGAAGGTGGTAATACAAGCACAGCATCAGAAATTGATTGTGAACTGACTAAGCAGCAAAGGAAAGAACATTAAAGCATGACGAGGCAAAGGAAGATGGGATTTGTTAGAATTCTTTAAACTGGAGACTTGACAAAAGAGCAGTATGAGATTGCAGAAAATGCACAGGACTAGAAATGGAGGAAGGAAATATGTTGCCGATGATCAGTAAGTGAGAGTCCAGTGGATTCAGCCCAAGATTCAGTATATAATTACTTTTGTTAAATCTAACTTTATTCCAAAATTTCCAAAGAAGATGAATTAATCAGGTTCTTCAGAGCTTTCCAATTGTTAGTAAACTACTGAACAGGGAAAAGAAATATGAGGAGAGAGACTGGTACTGTCACTTAGTACCAAGGCATTTAATGCATTTTCATTGTGTATCGAATGTATTGTTGCAGCTATGATGTGGTAAAATGGGAAATTGTTTCTGTGTTTGAACTTGTGGCAGAAGCATATAGGTGTAAATTTAAAATGCACTATAAAGCTAATTGCCGTAGTTATGAATTCTGGTGCAGTGGCCTATATACATTCGGATACATCAAATTCTCTTAAGTGGGTGGCTATGTATTATGGGAGGAAATGGTGCCATTTCAAGAATTTGCCAGAAGGAGCTGAGTGAATCTACTGCTTTAACAGTCATTCCAGTTGTACCTATTGTAAATTAGCACTTGTGCTGTATAGTATCTGTCTATAATCTCTGCTTCTGTAAACACCTAACTGTAAATGCACTTCAGTAGTTTTAGCCTGTATGAGGTGAGTCTACTGTCTGATGTTTTTCACCTTCCAGAGTAACAAGAGGCAGTAGGAATCCTGTGTAATTGCCAGTTTATGTTTAAGGTAATTGTTAGCCCTGGACTCTGCGGACTAAGATTTATATTTCCATTTCTAGAGGAGAGACTCGCTGAAGGGGAATCTAGTACAAACACTGATAGGAAATTAGTGTCTCAATAACTTAGAATTTTGGTGTTGGCTATTAGTTCAGATCATTAGATGGAAAGCCCAATATGATGTGGCCAGGCAATTAAGTGAGGAATTCCTGTCTTGCACACGTGCAGGTAGGGAATGATGTAATGGGCTGAATCTTACTGGGAAAATAAGGGCGTGTTAATGACGCTCGCTGTTATTAATGTGTAAATTAGCCAGCAAGTTCAGGGGATTAAGATACGTCGTGAGTTGCGAATCTCCAGAACTTGCTGGTTGATTTATGCCGCATCTGTTGCATTTAATTTAGTTCTCTCAGAGAATGGTTACAGCACGGAAGAAGGCCATTCGGCCCGTCGATCCCGTGCCAGCTCTCTGCAAGAGCACTTCAGCTAGTCCCAGTCCTCCATCCTTTCCCCGTAGCCCTGCAAATTTTTTTCCTTCATCCAAACGGCTCAGGAACCATTGCTTGCTAGTTTCACCCTCTGATGTGATCTGTACTTTGTTCAGACTGAAGTAATAGCTAAAATACAAAAGGATGAACAAGATCAGGATTTCTTGTTTCATTTTTGAAGAGGACTACAAGTAGTAAAGTTCCTTTTCATGTTGATCAGGGTGAAGGATACCATACTGGCAAATGCAACACTTTTTGGTATTACTGTCAGCGCGGAGTACAAACAGACACAAAACTACATTTTTTATGCACTGATTCGTGCCTTTGAAGATCACCCTACCCTGCACAAGTATGTGTTTCTACTTTGAGCAGCAACCATTGTTACTTTTCTAGGTGAGATTGCCTGTTGTGGACGGTTTCTGAGCTGAGGATCTGCAGCCAAAGAGAACTGGCTTGGAACTTCCTGTTGGTTTCGCACGTAGGCCACTTGTTTTTTTGCCCAACAGAGAGAAAGGTGACTCATTTATTAATTTTTTTTAAGGTGCTACTGTGTGATTCACAGGTAACAACCCTTTGGTATTTCGAAATAACAACAGAAAACGCTGGAAAAACTCAGCAGGCCAGGCAGCATCCGTGGAGAGAGAAACAGAGTTAACGTTTCAGGTCGAAGACCTTTCGTCAGAACTGGAAAAAAGCAGGAAATGGAACAGATTTTAAGGCAGGTTTAGGGGCTGGGAAATGGGGGAGGGGATGAAAGAACAAAAGGGAAGGTCAGTGATGGGATAGAAAGCAGGAGAGATTGAGAGACATTAAGCAAAAACGAGAAGGGAAACTGAAAGCAATGAAGATGAATAAGGTTGAAGAGACAAATGGAAATCCCGTCAAAGAGAAGAGCATAACTTCTTCAAGGTGGGCATTCCTAGAAGAGAGGTGGCAGTGAACCGAACACTAATACAATAGCAAAATACTGCGGATACTGGAAATCCGAAATAACAACAGAAAACGCTGGAAAAACTCAGCAGGCCAGGCAGCATCTGTGGAGAGAGAAACAGAGTTAATGTTTGGTATTTCAAGTGGACATGCTTCATATATGTGCCTAAATAGTGAGTGTCAGCAGGCTACTGATTTGTGGAGGTGGGAGGGAGATGGAATTTTGCTGAGCCTGAATCTAATCCTGCCCCTACCCAGAAAGCTTGGCCACCTTGAGTGTATGGCATCTCTTGAGTTTGGAACAGGCCATAAAATGAATGCTAACTTGGGAAAATGCACAACTTGAGTTTCTAGCTGTTTTAATTTAGGGCGACAGAATAGTGCTAATAAGAACCTCCAGTGGAATGTCTGCACTTGATATGCAAACATTAATAGATCGGCATTTTATTGTTTATCTGTGACTGAATAATACCTGCGTTGTTGCTCTAAGGTGTCTGTTGCCTTTTAAATGGATTACAATTAAGTAATTATAGTTGCTGTAGCAAGGCTATATGTGCTAATTGTTTTACTGAGTATCTCCCAAATCTTTTATCACCGCATTTACGTGAGAATGGTAGGGAAGCAAATTAAAACTGTGCTGTGCAGTAAGTTTTGGTGTTAAAATATGTTTAAAAGAAAACTATCCATGAAGTAAAACCTTTGGAAAGATGTCACTGCAAGCTTGGATCAGTTCATTGTCTGTGTGTGTGTAGTGATTACAAGAATAAATTATTTTAAAACAAAATTGATCAGAACTGTTTTTTCTATGTGCATTTAATAGAATCCATTGGGGAAAACTAGCTATAGAATTCAAATTGACCCAATTTATAACTGTTGGCTGCTATATTCTTGCACATAATGGGCCATTTATGAACTAAATGGTTTTAGTATGTCTAGCATCCAAGAGCAGTTGAATTATTTCTTTACTAGTTGGGTTTGGAATTGAATTTTGCCAGTAACTTGAATGTGCCAATTACATGTTTACCTTCATCATCATCTGTTTTTCGTTGAACTGTTAGGTGGGAGCTCAGTACTGTGGGTGGAAGATGGATGAAGGAATTAATTTTTACTTGTCTTCTCCACCCCTCTTCTGCTTTCCCCCAGTTGAGCAGACTGCACCATTCAGCTGAATACAGAGCAATTCAGTAGTTATGCAAGTCTAACCTGTATTTTACCTTCAAGGTGTCTGGAGGCAATTGGCTAAAATGGATGAAGTAATCTTGTGTAAAGACTGTGTGAGCTTCTGTGTATAGATAGTGGATCTCCTATGATGTTTCTCACCGGTGATGCAGAGGGCATGCTGTTTTATGCAACAAAACAAGCAATATATTATCAGGGCCATCTATTTATGGTAATTAAATAAGTAAAATTGTAATTTTATTAGGAGTGTTGTAGAAGTGTTAAGTGATTTTTAGACTCCTATGTAGTAAACAGTGAGGAGAATAGCAACAGACTTCAGGAGGACATAGACTAGTGAAATGAGCAGACATGGCAGATGAAATTTAACGCAGAGAAGTGGAAGAATGAAGAGAGGCAATATAAACGCTGATGAATTCTGGAGCCGGAGGCTGGTCGGGCCGCAGCGGCGGTTCCGACCTGTATGTCCAACACGACCGGGCAAAGCGCCAATTCTCCATTAAACTGGACGATTCGTCAGAAGAAGCTGTTTTGCGGTACAGTTACATCGGAAATAAAACAGTTGATCTGAATAGCACAACAGTGCCAAGTGTGTTCAGGGGACGAAGAGTTGGTGTGCGGCTAGCACAGGCTGCCTTGAATTTTGTGGTAGAGGAGGACCTCAAGGCGCACATCAGCTGCTGGTTTATAAGGAAATAGGTGACGGAGAATCCAAGGCCTCAGTACAGGGAACGGATAGTTAACTGACAGCACAGATCATCGGTCCCCTTCACGTTGGTTTGGAACAAATGTCTCCAACTTAGCATTATACAGAAAAAAAAAATTAAAAAATCGCCCTTTTATGGTTTAAATGATTTTGATCACACATTAAATGGATTCTAGTTTTCAGACAGGAATGTATATGTGTCCACTAATGACACTGTAGTTGATGCGTATAGCAGAGATGCATGTAAGAGGAAGCTGGATAAACACGCAAGGAAGAAAAGAATAGAAGGGTATGGATGGGGTTAGATGAAGAGGGGTGGGAGGAAGCTCGTGTGGAGCATAAACACTGACATGGACCTGTTGGGCCGAATGGCCTGTTTCTGTGCTGTACATTCTATGCAATCTATCTGTGCAAACTAAATGGTACAATTTTAAAGGGGGTGCAGGGACAGAGGAACCTGGGGGTGTATGTACACAAAATATTTAAAGGTGGCAGGAAAGATTGAGAAAGCTGTTAAAATGGCATGCAGGATTCTTGACTTTATAAATGGAGGCATAGAGTAAAAAAGCAATGAAGTTATGCTAAACCTTTATTCAACACTGGTTAGGCCCCAGCTGGAGTATTGTGACCAATTCTGGGCACCCCACTTTAGGAAGGATGTCAAGGCCTTAGAGGGGGTGTAGAGGAGATTTACTAGAATGGTACCAGGGATGAAAGGACAGTTATGCGGTGAGACTAGAGAAGCTAGGGTTGTTCTCCTTGCAGCAGAGAAGGTTAAGGGGAGATTTAATAGAGGTGTTCAAAATCATGAGTAAATAAGGAGAAACTGTTTCCAGTGGCAGGAGGATCGGGAACCAGAGGACACAGATTTAAGGTAATTGGCAAAAGAACCAGAGGCGACATGAGAAACTCTTTTATGCAGTGAATTATGATGATCTGGAATGCGCTGCCTGACGGGTGGTGGGAGCAGATTCAATAATTTTCAAATGGGAAAAATACTTGAAGTGGAAAAATTTGCAGGGCGATGGGTAAAGAGCAGGGGAGTGGGACTAATTGCATAGCTCTTTCAAATGAGGTCTGACCAAGGCTCTGTGGAACTGAGCCATCACTTCCTCATTTTTGTATCCCAACCCTCAAGGCCAACATTCCATTCGCTTTTTTGATTGGTTTTTGTTCCCGTGCACTGCCTTTTATGACTTGTGCACCTGGACACTCAAATCCCTTTTTTTCCTCCACAGATCTTGGTCTCTCACCATTTAAAAAAAATATTCCGATTTGACTTTTTGGATCCAATGTGAATGACCTCGCACTTCCCCACATTGAACTCTATGTGCTACTGTTTTCCCACTCACTTAATCTGTCTCTGTCCCTTTGTAACTTCCTGCTCCCATCTTACTATTACTTACTGTTCCTCCTAACTTGATATCATCTGCAAACTTAGATATACAATTCTCTATAGCTTCAGCTAAGTCATTTATGCATACAGTGAAAAGCTGTGGACCCAGTATAGATCCCTGGGGAACACCATTTGTCAAATCCTGTCTATCAGAGTATGCTCCCTTCATCCCTACTTAACTAGGTAACATGGATTGGTAATTGGTTATCTCCAATTCCAAGAACTTTCATTTTTGTGAATAATCTCTTGGGGTTTCTGGAAGTCCATATAGATAACTTCTGTAGACACTCACTTATTCACCATGTTAGTGACCTCCTCAAAAAATTCAACTAGATTAGTCAGACATGATCTCTCCTTCACAAATCCATGCTGACTATTCGATCAGCTGATACCTGTTCAGTTGCTCTGTCCCTGCTGATATTCTGTAACTTCCTCACAACGGATGAGTTTGTAGTTTCCTAGTTTCTCCCACCCTCCTATCTTGAATAATTGAGTAACATTTGTAATCTTCTAATCCAAAGGGACAGCCCCTGAAAGTAGGAAGCTTTGGAAAATTATGAATAATGCATCTGCAATTTCCTCCCTTATTTCTTTCAATACCCTTGGGTGGCAACTATTAGGTCCTGGAGATTTGTCTATCTTAAACCACATTTTATTTTCTCCCTTACCATTTTTCACTTTTATTAAATTTAATACGTTCCTTCCTTTGAATTAATTTTATCCTAATTTTCACAGTGGAGAAAGAATACAAAGTGTTCATTTAACAAGTCTGCCATTTCCTCACTGTCCAGTAGTCTTGTCTACGGCTGTGTTTACCACTCTCTCAACATATTTATAAAGACTTTTGCTATAGGTTTGATATCCTGTGCATATTCCCTTTTTGCACCTATTACTTTCTTTGTATCCCTTTGTTGCTTTTTTTATATCTCCCAGTCTACTGGATTTTCATTTTCTTTGCATTTGTATAAGCCATTTTTTTTCTTGAAACTGTCTCTTCCCTCATTTATTGACCATGGTTACTTAACCACACAAGCAAAGCCTTTGCCTTTTAGGGGTATGTACTGGTTTTGTATCATACCAATACTTTTTTGAATACTTATCACATTTTGGTTGCAGGTTAACCCATTAACTGTTCAGCCCAGTTTACTGCCATCAATTCCTTTCTCATCCCTTTGAAGTTTGCCTTACTTAAATTTAAAATCCTGACTCTCCTTTCTCTCTCCCTCTCAAACCTAATATCAAATTCAATCATATTTTGGTCACTATTCTCAATTTGTTTCCTTACTGTTAGATTGTTGTTCATTACCCATCACAAAATCTAGTATGGCCTATTCCTTTATCTGCTCTATTGCGAAATGCTGCCCTGGTTTTCGTATTTATACATCCCTCCCCCACTATATCGCTACTATCAGGAGGTCTGTAGACCGCTCCTATCAGAGTCTTGCATCTTTTGCTGTTCGTTACCTCTACCCATACTGTTGCCCCTGCTTGATCACCCTTGCTGAAATCCCTTCTATCCACTGCAGTAATTCTGTCCTTTTTTAATATTGCTACTCTTCCTCCCTTCCCAATTTCCCTGTCCTTTCTAAAGATCCTACAGCCTAGAATATTTAGTTCCCAGTAATGTTTGGTGTGTAGCTAGGTCTTTGTAATGGCAACTACATCATACCCTTCAAGCTGAGTTTGTGCTTCTAACTCATTTGTTTTATTATGCTAAGTGCATTTATGTACAGATCTCTTATTTGGGTAACTGTCCCCACCCTGCCCATATGTCCTCATGATGGAGTCTTTTTCTCTCACTTTTTGACTTGCACTGGGTTGTCCCCTCCCACCCCCTATCTGGTATACAACAGATAAGTTTTACGGTAAGATTGAGTCAGGAACTAAAGGCCATACATTTAAGATCATCAAAAGAATGAAAAGAGAAGTCAGGAAAAAAATGTTTACACCGAGGATCAGAAACTGTGGTGGAAGCAGAATCCATAATCTCTCTCTAATATATGAAAACTCTTATGTGAAATGAAAATTGCTATGTAAACATTTTGTATGGGATTTGCAATATTAAAATGTTCAGTTGTCCTGATTCCTTGTGATGCCTGTAGATGGTGCTTTAATAGGAATTATGTTAATCTGATGAATAAGTTGCCAACAGCAGGTTCAGCTGTACCACCAGAAGGAGCTGTAGAGTATGCTGATCGCAACTTCCCCACAGCTGCAGCCTATGCAGTTGTGAGTAAATTACTTTGACCTTTATAACAGTTGAACTTCAAGTTCTTATTCACCCCTAATTGAAGCAATCTCTGCAGCCCTTACATCTGAATTGGTGATAGTGCACCCAGAAATCATGAGCTCTGTTTGCTCCTCTTCATACTTAATTTATATGTAATTTATATATTTATAATTATAAATACAAGTTGTTGTTGTTAATTTGATGTTTCTCGCTTATCCCCATCTGCACTGGCAGGCCACCCACATGCTGAGTCTTCCTGGCCTGACTTTCCTGTGCACTGGCCCTGAAATGAGATTTTCTGCCCCACTCACAGACTTGAGATGGACCTCGCAAAGATTTGCTGACCTCCTGAAATATTTGACACTGCCCCTTCGAGACATTTGCCGGCTCCTGTTCAGCAACGGTCCCGCTCTTACGTTTCCTACTCCTGCTCAGAGTTGTATGGCCTGGCCCCACTAATGTTTGCTGTCCCCATCCAGGATAATTTTTCCTTTAGCAAATGTTCTATGTTCTGAATAAAATGCCACAGTTCCATATGCAATACAAGGATTAATTTCTAAGGAGGAGGATATAAAAATTTGTTTGGTAGGCAGCAAGCCTCATTTGTACAGCAACTTGGACATTTTTCTTGGTTGCCCAGGTTCTTCAACCATTGTGTTGGTAAATAGTGCTTGATTATTGCTGATACTCTTGTGCATGCTCTTTTCCCAAACCCTTTTATATTCTTTCTTAAAATTTACCCAATTCCCTTTTATATTATGTTGTAGTCTTCACTTTAATAGACAACTGTGGTACAGCAGTCATGTTTTAACAAACCCCTGCCAAACAATTTCTTTTAACCTTCATTAGTGATAATCCTGAGTTTTGACCCCTTGTTTCCAATTGACCCACCAGCAGAAGCTATTTATCACTATTTACCCTTTCAAAACATTCTAATATATTGCCTCATAATCATCTGTTTGTTAAAGTTTTAATTATTTTGAGTCCTTTTTCATAACTGTAGCCTCTCGTTGGCATTATCCTTCTATTGAATGAGAGGCTATAGTTATGAAAAATATTTGCTGCACCCTTTTCATGGTTTTCCAATCATTCCTTTAATGAGCTGCCTGGAACTGCAGACCTAACCAATGTTTGTACAAATTATATATCAAGAAATAAGAAGTGAAGAACAAATGGACAAGGAGTGCTGTAAAAGATAGATCTGAAAGTGAACAATTGGTATCTTAGTGTGTTGAATGGATTGGAAGGGCATGAATAGCCTCTTGTATTTTGCCTCGTGGTGAGGGGCTGGTCTACATCAGGATGTTGGGGGGCAGGGGGAGGGGATGGTGCCAAGCTGATATGTTGTCAGGGGAAGTGAAATTTAAAGTGATCCACTTTTGCACATCATTGAGCAACTGGTTCAAGAGTGGTATAGATGAAGAACTGGGATCATGTTGCTTGCCTGGTCCATCTATGACTAGTGTATGGTGTGGGCACATCTTTCGAGTTGGAGGTGAAGGACATTAAGAGCTTTGCAATAAAAGATCTAACAAATTGCATTGATGACACTGTTGCTGTCAGTGTTGCAGCTTATGCTATTGGAGCTTGCAATTCTGGAATGATCAGCATGGAGTAACTCCACTTTTCAGCCCCAAATCATCTAGTGGAATATCATTAGTAGAGATACTGTGTCGTAAATTAAATGCAGGTAGCACCAGTGATGTCATGGGAAAAAAAATTAGCACAAAGCTTTGATTGCCCAGTGAACATTTTATACCCAAGATTCTTGAGCAGAGATGAATTTTGTTTTGTTGCCATGGTTAATGTAGGTTTCCAATTGAGAGAACAATAAACCAGTAATTAAAAAAAAAAAGTGAGCATTAATGACCTTTAAATTTTATAACAGAATTTACATGAGGGATTTAAAAGAAACAAATAATGAACTAGTTCAAATATTAAATATAGCAGTGGATAATTTAGGTGCGCCTTTTAGTTTTTTTTGATAATTTATTAGCAAGCCTGATGCTTTTTTTCTCTCTCCATATAATAGACTAACTTGTGTGGTCAGTATGCAGGCCATGGGGTTTTAATCTTAACTGGGTTTTCAGCTTGAAGACACCCATTAAGATCGATGTTCATTTTTCTGTTCCCTGTGAAAACTAGTTCCAAAAGTCTGGTCATGTAAATAGCTGGAACCAAAAATCCAGGGAGGGGAGAGGCAAGGCAAATATATTTAAGGAAGAATTCCAGAGTCCAGGTGGATGAAAGCTCTGCCAACAACTGTAGAAGAGGATAGAGGAGGGAAAAAGCCTGCACTAGACTTGAGTCGAATACAGAGGGCTGGATTTTCATTGACCCGTGGAGTTGGGTTTGGAGGCGTGTGGGGGTTTAAAGTTGCAGATTCGGGGGTCCCAACCCCATCCCGCCCCCAACCCACCTCGATGCCAGTTTCGCTGGCGGCGGGTACCCAACCTGTGCTGGGACCCGCCTCCCCGAGGCGGGAAGGGGATTAGTGACAATTAACTGCCTGTTAACAGGCAGTTTTTTGCCTAATCCCTATTTTGAAAGCTGAAATGTGGGCTTCCCGACAGGTGGCAACCACGCCAAGTTAGCGAGGCGGACCGTGGGTCTGCAGGGGTTGGAGGGGTCGATATGTCCGGTGGGCAGGTGAGTGATGGGTGCATGTGTGCGGAGGTAAGTGTGTAAGGTAAGTGCAAAGTGTGGGGAAAAAGTTTTACTTACCTTAACTTCCTCCTGCAGGTATCTGCCCTTCAGTTCTCAGGAGTCAGAAATCTCACCGGCACAGAAAGCAGAAAGGCCGTGGTGCTGTCAAAAGTTTCAGCCTCTGTTTTCTGTGCTGGAATGATTTCTAACTCAGCCTGAGAGGAAGGACTCAAGTTAGAAGACAAATTCAGTGTTTGACAGCTTCACAGAGCTGTCAAACGCTGATATTTCATCTGTCAAAAGCTCTTGACAGATGAAATGTCAATCTGTGACATCACCTGTTGCCGGGTGGCCCTTAATTGGCCTGCTGAGCTCACTGGGCAGGCTCAACAAGGTCAATCAAGGGAAAATACAGTGGGTTGGCCACAAGTCGATGGAGGCGGGTCTACAACCCAAAAAGTGGGAGTCCCGACTCCATCACGTCCCCAGTATCAAAATCCAGCCCAGAGAGTAAGAACTGGAATGTAGGGCTGACGAAGATTGTAGAAATAGGGTTACCAAAGGCATGGAGGGATTTGAAGATAAGGATTTTAAGGTTCATGTGCTGGGAGCGACAAGGAGTTGGTGCAAGTAGGCAAGAATGGGGCAATGGCTATGCAAAGTTTTGAGTGATAGGATATGGGTAGTTTGTGAGTAATAAGGTATTTACTTGTCTTGTAGGTTAGAATTTGTGTAGTATAAAATTGGTAAGGCTATCTCTGAGAGAGTTGGAGAAATTGAGCCACGAGGTGAAGAGGGAATCTTTCAAGGCTCTTTCCTGTAGAACAAAATCTGCTCAGTTCTGCACTAAGTAGGCAGTCCCACTCAGAGGTCGTACAGAGACGTTTAGTGCAGTAGCTGATCACATCTCCTGAAATTGAAGCTTAAGTTCATTGTTGAGACAGATTAAAAGGAGCCGTAATTTGAATTTGACCATGCAGCACTTGCCCTGATCACATTTATCATTTACTCTAGTTACTTGATTTATATTTTTAGAAATGTAAAAGAAATCTTTTGTTCCAGTGATCCTCCATTTGCTTAATGACGTAAGTCTGTGGTCTCAGCATTATGCAAATAATGGGTTGATACTATACATATAATAGTGGTTAGTGAGTTTGTAACGTAAGTGTGGGAAGAAGTCAGTCATTGCTGCTGTGGAGTTGAGAGAAAACATGAGGTTGTTGGGGATTTTCTTTGATTGTGTGCTGCAAAACAGTTAACTTTGTTCAGAAAGGGATGCCTCCACACTGCACCAGCTAGTTAAGCAGTGGGTAACCTTCTGGTATTATCAGCTGAATTATGAAGTTTTTTAGAAAAAAACTTATTCTTAGGGATGCTGGCAAGACCAAATTTATTGCCCATCCCTAGGTGCCCTGGTGGACCTCTTGAACCAGTACAATCCTTGTGGTGATAGTACTCCCGCAATGGTGATTGGTAGGGAATTCCAGGCTTTTGACGCAGCACTGATGACATGATGGCAATATATGTCCAAGTCAGGATAGTGTGTGACTTGGAGGGGAACGTGCCATGATCTTGCTGCTCTCGTCAGTTTTGGTGGTAAGAGGTTGTGTTGAAGTAAACTTGATGATTTTCTGCAGTGCATACTGTAGATAGCACATGCTGCAGCCAGAGCACACTGGTGGATAAGGGGTTGGTTATTGAGGCTAATGGTTGGGGTGCCAATCTAGCAGCCTGCTTTGTCTGAATGGCTGTTGAGTGCCAGTTTTGCATTACTAACTGGCTCATGAATGTCAGCTTTTTAGAAAATAATTGAGATCTTCTCTTTGTTTTCTGCTGTTTACTGGTTCCTCACTAGTACTTTTTGCTACTTTTGAATTGTTCAGATTTTTAATTGGTAACTTAAAAGATGGGGTGGTTTATTTGATCCAACCACGATTTTTTGCCCTACTGACATGTGACCCCTTTGAAGGGTGTGATGCCACAGCCACATGCCAGTCACAAGACCTTTAATTACCAAAGATAAATACTTAATTCTACTCTTAAAAACATTTCAGTTGCTCGCCACAGGTACAATATGCAACAGCTAATGTCACAATGCATTATGCCCTGGATCTCATAGCAACAGGAGTAGGTCATTCAGCCCCTCGAGCCTATTCCACCATTCAATTAGATCATTGCTGATCTGTATCTTAACTACATCTACCCACCATAGTTCTGTAACCTTTAATACCCTTGCCTAACAAAAATCTGCCAATCTCAGTTTTTACATTTTCAATTGACCCAGCCTCAACAGCTTTTTGGGGGGGGAGAGTCCCAAGATTCAGCATTAAGACCATTGCTGTTTCTAATTTACTCTAATGACTTGGATTCAGGAACTCAGTGCAAATTGATGAAATTTGCAGATGATACCAAATTCAGAGGTGCACTAGAATCAAAGGAGGTAGCCCAGAAATTATAGAATGAGCTAAACAAAATATGTGAGGGGGTCCAAACAATGGAAAATGAAGTTTAACGGGTGACACACATACTCCAGAAATGGTGTTGAAATAGCTGATCCTTACAGCAGATAGAGGAGACTTCCATACCATCAATCTGGGCTGTATTTGATCCCAAGCCCCAGAGGTGAAAAGGCCAGTATCCAACTCACTCCACCACCCATGTCTGAACTCTTTATATTTCAAAATGCAATGCTGCCCTCACTCCTTTTTTTGTTTGTAGATTATGGTCATATCATTGTGTATGTAAGTTGTTGTATGCAAGATGAGCATATGTGGTTGTGCTTTTACTGTGAATACAAGGGTTGAAATTCTGCTGCTGCATGTGCAAATGTGTTGAGTTCATGCATATTATAATCTCTATTTTCTCATGTTGCTGTAATAACTGCCTAATGATTGACTGACTCTAATTGCATATAATGATGCCAAGTTTCTCTAGCATGGGATCAAAGAAAATAAAGGGAATAAAATGGATGTAATTGGGATTGTTTGTTTTGGGATTCAAAGAGTGGTATAATATAAAACTATCACATCTGACCCAAGTCTGAATATTTGTGTATAATTGTTGGTTGTCATGACCTTGTCATAATTGAAGTGAAAAATAAACTCATGCAGTTTGCCTTTTATCTTTCAAACTATTGAGTTCTTAATTTTATTTTTGCAATGGGATACTTTGCGAATGGTGGCGACTTTTAGTGACAGGAGCAGTAGAATGAAAACCTAAATTGCATTCAAGTTAAATTTTGTGTTTCCTGATCAACTGTAGATAATCACTCAAAGAATCTGATGGTGACAATTATTCTTCCTCTGGTGAAGACATAATCATTTATTGACAGCATGGATTGTTCTGGCCTTTGTTGTTATCTGTTGTTTCACTTGGTATCAACAAAAAGTATTGAAGTGCCTTAAACAACTCCAGTGTATGTACATAATTAACCCCTCCCCTCAGCCCCCAATGTCCCCAGTTGGTCCTGACCATGTACCCTGCCTGGGAGGAGAAATGTGACTAGTTCCTAAAGCTCTCTGCTGGGGTTCTTTCTTGTGCCATGTCTGGTCTGTTGTAGACTAATTGATAGAGATTGATATGATTAGTCAACATCTCCATTGTTATTGTACCACACGACTACCACGATGGTAGAATGTGAACTAGATGGACCTCTTGTCTAGCAATTCCTATGCATCAGTATATTTTACTATTTGTATGATGTCACCAGAAGTGTTGTCAGTCAGTTCCTCATAACATTTGCTGCCTTCGGATGGTACAGCATCTTGAAGTGGGGAAAAAAGAATGCTTGATTCTCCTTCTGCACTCAATTTTGGAGCTGTGTAGGGATTTGCAAGACATCTTTGAACAGAGAAGAAAATCGGACAGGGTGTGTCCTCACTATGCCTCTGACAGCTAGCCTAAGAGCAGCAATGGCAGTGGCTTGGAAGTGAATTAGATTGTCAGCAGCAAAGTTGCATAGCTTAAAAGAGTACACGGGACAGACTTCTGAGAGCACCTGGACTTCCTTTAAGTATTTACCATGCAATGAAGTAATGATGCTTTAAAAAGAAGACATTACTTGCCTATTATGTATCTTTTTTAGGCGCTTCTGCCTTGTTGTGAAATTCGGTTTCATCAGAGTGGCGCTATACTGACCTCTTGGTACTGTGCTCTCCTAGTAATCCTCTCCATGTGATGCCAAATAGGAACAGATTGTTTTCTGCATGTGTGCACAGCATAATGATGCCATTTCAGGTCTCTTCCAACCAGATGTTTCCATCTGGCAGCTATTGATGTCATGACATTTGACACACTAAGCTGGCTGTGCATGTTTACTAGCCAAAGCAGATAGAGGCAGGCAAAAGTTCTCTCAAAATATTGAGTCTCTCCTGTCATCGGAGTAATGACTGATGTGTTCTTCACATTTCCAAATGTAGCCAATAGTGTGAAAAATGGATATTTGCTTTTGGTTGCATTTTACAGGACAGAAGGAGGGAGACCATTCAAACCATTGTGTGAATGCTGGCTTTCTGAAAGAGCTATTGACAGTCCCATTCCCCTGCCTTTCCCTCGTACCCTTAAAAAAAAACCTGTTCTTTTTGATCTTAAATTAACACCCTTGAGTTACCAACTCTGAGTGGAAATAGTTTGTCAAAGCTCTCATAATATTGAACATCACTATGAGAACTTATTTTAATTTTTGTTCTAATGAAAAGAGCCGCGGTTTCTATAGTCCTTTCCTAATGACTAAAATCTCTTATCCCTGTTGGTCTCTCTCTGTCTCTCGTACCACCTTACATCTCATCTGACTATCTGCAATATAATGTCTATGCATCTTTTATGTACCGATAACACCTGTGCTGGTCTAGATTTGGTTTGCTACGTAATAAGTGTGCCCACGACATTCTATATGACCTTGATTAAAAACAAAATGAAACCCCCATTGTTAATTGGTTAAGTATATTACGTTCATAATGTTGTAATGCTTGCATATTGGAAATAAACTTTCTCGCCTGATATCCTAATGGCCAGATATTGGTCCATGGTGTTTTTCTTAAATTTGGTAAGCCATATTTTCACATTTACCAGTGTACCATATATTATCCACATTTATCTTATTTTTTAAATTGCAGGACAACCTTTATTGATCAGTTCCAGTAGACTTAAAATAAGCTGCGTGTTGATTTTTTCTGGCATCCCTGAAACCATGTAGGAAAAATGCAGAATTAACAATGAAGAACTCAATGAAGGAAGGTAAAGGAAAAGTGAAGGAGAGGCAGGGGTAAGAGAAGGAAGTGAAAACAACTAGGAAGTTAATGGGGTAAATAAAGAATATAAAATACCCAAGGGAAGGAAGATTTGGACACTGATGTAAAGAATTACAGATAACAAAGTTTTTCTTTTTAGGATATGTGGTGACTCTTTCTCATTTTGTCTTGCTCTGATTTCACTGAGATAGATATTGTGGCATTTCCAGGTGAATAATTTTACAACAAATAAAATATGTATGAAACTTGTTTGCCATAACTCTAGAATTTTGGGGGGAAATGTTGCATTCCTTGTTAACAGAACTGTGAAAACTTAGATATAACTAGTGTTCTTTCTGTGTACATTTAAAAAAAAAAATTGAAATAAAATGTGATATAAGACAGAAATTACATTTTTCTTTAAATGTGGTGGTTAAGCAGGTTCCATTTTATTGGGAGTTTATTGTTGTATGTGAAACATGATGGCCTCATTCTTGAAGCTGATTTCCATCAAGCTGAATTCACATAGGTCTTTAGTTGCTGAGCTTGCTGATGTGTTGCTGTCCATTCCAATGCCCAGTATTAGTTTATTGCAGGGGAAAAATACTTTAGTTCTGTTGAACAAAATTTAGTTGAAGGGAAAAATATATCTTTGAATGTATTCTGTTTTGAAATAAACTCTTACATCCTTTTCCCTATTCTTCTTCCTCCCAATCTCTAAATACCATTCTGCAGGTGAGATGTTGATTTGTATAACTTGTTTTCAGGCTTCCTTGTATCCCTGTAATCAGCTTCAAGGAAGTGTATGAAAATGTCCCAGAAAGGCACTTGCCCTCATTTTATTTGTTCTCCCACCTTTCCAGTGGTTTATCACCTGGCTTTCATGCCTCCTCTTAATTCTGTTGATGTGGAGAACAAGATGGGGGGAATCATGGACATAGGTCCACATACTAGCCATTCTGCATGTGCTGTCATTTGCTTAGAAATTTCATAACACCCAATTACGTCTCTGCTGCAGTGAAGTTGAGTAATCAAGCTGGACGTGGTAGACCAGTTATAGATTTAAATTGTGAACCTAATGTTCAATACACTGAACGTGGAGCAGGGTGAGTTGACAAAAGAACATGGATGGGCCACTAACTGTTGTGATCAGTTGGGCCCATCTAAATCTGAGGACCATTAATGGTTCAAGTGCTTAAGTTTAATGTACACATCAATACCAAAATAAAGTTTTTTGAGATCTTGCGATTAATGCCTAGTTTTCACAATACAAGATAGATTGAAATGGAAGAGTTACAAGTGTTGGCTATGTGCTTACGCATCTGTGATCATTACAAATGAACGGCGATCTATTGGAAAGATTAGTGACAAATGGCAGTGACAGCTTGTGTATGTATTGCATTGTCAACAGTTAAATCTGCAACACACACACTGAAGGAATCTTGTAAAAGTAAATTAGATGAACTTGTTTTAATGCTTTGGTGAACAAAATGCTGTACCTGGGGAGTTTGTCATCCAAGTTTTCCTGCCTTTTAATCTTTTGATGCGGAGATGCCAGCGTTGGACTGGGGTGGACAAAAATGAGAAGTCGCACAACACCAGGTTATAGTCCAACAGATTTATTTAAAATTACAAGCTTTCGGAGCTATCGATCGCCCCTTCTTCAGGTAAAGTTACTATGAGTGAATCTACAAAAATTCACAGAATATAAACACAGAGAAAATGCAGAGATACAATCTTTCCTTACATCAAAGACACACCAAGAGCACAGCCAAGACAATGAGATGTGTCCCAGGGGGTCCAACGTGTCAAAACCTGCTGTCTGCATATCCTCTCCATTTGGGTTTGTTTTTTGTGTTTTTGTTTTTTTTTTAAACTGGAAAGACAGACAACTATGTCAAGTCACGTTCTGTAGCGTGACATGAACCCGATATCCCTATTGAGGCCGTCCTCATGAGTGCGGAACTTGGCTATCAGTTTCTGCTCGATGATTTTGCGTTGTCGTGTGTCTCGAAGGCCGCCTTGGAGAACGCTAACCCGCAGATCCAAGGCTGAATGCCCTTGACTGCTGAAGTGTTCCCCGACTGGGAGGCAACCATCCTGCCTGGCGATTGTTGCACGGTGTCCGTTCATACGTTGTCTCAGTGTCTGCATGGTCTCGCCGATGTACCATGCTCTGGGGCATCCTTTACTGCAACGTATCAGGTAGACAATGTTGGCCGAGTCACATGAGGATGTACCATGTACCTGGTGGGTAGTGTCCTCACGTGTGATGACGGTATCTGTGTTCATGATCTGGCATGTCTTGCAGAGGTTGCCGTGGCAGGGTTGTGTGGTGTCGTGGTCGCTGTTCTCCTGACAGCTGGGTAATTTGCTGCGAACGATGGTACTTTTGAGGTTAGGCGGCTGCTTGAAGGCGAGTAGAGGAGGCGTGGGGATGGCCTTAGCAAGGTGTTCGTCGTCATCGATGACATGTTGAAGGCTGCGAAGAACATGGCGTAGTTTCTCCGCTCCGGGGAAGTACTGGACGACGTAGGGGCCACAGCGAAAAACCGCATAGACCTCCTCAGAAGACGAACACGGGACACAACCAACAGAGTACCCTACGTCGTCCAGTACTTCCCCGGAGCGGAGAAACTACGCCATGTTCTTCGCAGCCTTCAACATGTCATCGATGACGACGAACACCTTGCTAAGGCCAACCCCACGCCTCCTCTACTCGCCTTCAAGCAGCCGCCTAACCTCAAAAGTACCATCGTTCGCAGCAAATTACCCAGCTGTCAGGAGAACAGCGACCACGACACCACACAACCCTGCCACGGCAACCTCTGCAAGACATGCCAGATCATGAACACAGATACCGTCATCACACGTGAGGACACTACCCACCAGGTACATGGTACATACTCATGTGACTCGGCCAACGTTGTCTACCTGATACGTTGCAGTAAAGGATGCCCCAGAGCATGGTACATCGGCGAGACCATGCAGACACTGAGACAACGTATGAACGGACACCGTGCAACAATCGCCAGGCAGGATAGTTGCCTCCCAGTCGGGGAACACTTCAGCAGTCAAGGGCATTCAGCCTTGGATCTGCGGGTTAGCGTTCTCCAAGGCGGCCTTCGAGACACACGACAACGCAAAATCATCGAGCAGAAACTGATAGCCAAGTTCTGCACTCATGAGGACGGCCTCAATAGGGATATCTGGTTCATGTCACGCTACAGAACGTGACTTGACATCGTTGTCTGTCTTTCCAGTTTAAAAAAAAAAAACAAAAACACAAAAAACAAACCCAAATGGAGAGGATATGCAGACAGCAGGTTTTGACACGTTGGACCCCCTGGGACACATCTCATTGTCTTGGCTGTGCTCTTGGTGTGTCTTTGATGTAAGGAAAGATTGTATCTCTGCATTTTCTCTGTGTTTATATTCTGTGAATTTTTGTGGATTCACTCATAGTAACTTTACCTGAAGAAGGGGCGATCGATAGCTCCGAAAGCTTGTAATTTTAAATAAATCTGTTGGACTATAACCTGGTGTTGTGCGACTTCTCATTTTAATCTTTTGTTCAACTATTGTTCCACCCCCTACTTGGAGGTGTCACCTTAGATGCAATTCACCCAATGCTTCTTCAGCCTTTATTGTGAGATGCCCTGCAATCAAACACCTGGCATGTTTGTCAGGTAATGCTCAGCATTCATCCGTGTCAGTTGTTAACAGTATAATATCCATTTAGTGATTACTCCTTCGGTGTCCTGCTTTGTTCCAAGCTGTTGCATTATTTTCCGATTCTGGCTCTTCTAGAATCTTATGCAGACAGTTTATTTCAATACTTTTTTTTGTCGTCTGTGTTCTGTACCTTCAATGCTGCTATGAATTTTCACTACACTTTCACTTTGGTTAAAGGTGCTGTACTGCTATTACAGCTTGGTCACTGTAGTATTTTTGCATCTTTAATACTTGTATGCTGTCTTTTTTTTAATTCCTTCTTGGGAGATGTGCATTGGTAGCAAGGCCAGCATTTATTGCCCATCCTTAGTTGCCCTTGAGAAGGTTGTGGTGAGCCGCCGCCTTGAACCTCTGCATTCAAGATGTACAAACCTCCCAGATTGATTGGAGGCTTTCTTGATTGATTAGTGATACCTTCCCTGAACTAAGTGTTGAATTCTGTCATCTCTGCATTTCTCTTCAAACACATTCCAGAGCTAAATGTTTACTCTGGGTGGATGGTTATAGTTCTCCTTGTGGTGCTATTGCAATATCATCAATCTGATTAAACAGAATTTGCACTGGTGACTGCATAAATGCAAGTTTCCCCTTTTTTTCCAGAAAGGGAACCTGTTTTTATTAAATGTTATTACTAGGCCAGAACTAATGAGGTTTTTTTCTGTATTTTTGTACATATGGCATTTTGCAGCTGTGCCAGTGGCAAGTGGCAATTTTCAGACCAGGTTTGAAAGATATGTATTTGCTTGGGCACTGGCTTTTATCAGTATACAAAGCACATCTGTTTTCTCCAGATGAGCTTTTAAAAATAATTCTCTTGCATTCTCCTTCCCCCCCACCCCCTGAGCACATGTAGAGTACTGTACATACTAACTGCTCTCTACAGCACCTGCAACATCTTCACTATCCAACCTGAAAAGAGGTTAATGTCCTGAGATGTGATTTTGAGTGGCCGTGGAGAAGCACAAACCTTTGAAGGTGGCTGGACAGGTTAATAAATCATATGCGATCCTGGGCTTTATAAATAGAGGCATAGAGTACAAAAGGCAGGAAGTTATGCTAAAGTTATATAAAACACTAGTTCGGTCCCAGCTGGAGTATTGTGTCATTTCTGGGCACCACAGTTTAGGAAGGGTGTGACGGCTTTGGAGAGGCACAGAAGAAATTTACTAGAATGGTTCCGGGGTGAGAGATTACATTTATGTGGATAGACTAGAGAAGCTGTGTTTGTTCTCCTTGGAGCAGAGAAGGCTAAGAGGAGATTTGATCGAGGTGTTTAAAATCATGAAGGGTTTAGATAGAGTAAAAAGAAACTGTTTCCAATGGCTGAAGGGTCAATAAGGAGAGGGCACAGATTTAAGGTGATTGGCAAAAGAACCAGAGGTGAAATGAGAAAAAACTTTTTTACGCAGTGAGAGTTTAGGATTTGAAATGCAGTGCCTGATAGGGTGGTATATACAGATTCAAACTAGCCTTCAAAAGGGAATTGGATAAATAATACTTGAAGGAGAAAAAATTGCAGGGTTATGAGGAAAGAGCAAGGGAGTGGGACTAATTGGATTGCTCTTTGTAAGAGCCAGCGCATATTCAATGGGCAGAATAGCCTCCTTCTGTGCTATATGATTCTATGGTTTGGCCTTTCCTGCTTTGCTCCAGTTTTGTTCAGAATAAAGGAACCATTGGAATGGGCAAAACCAGATTATTCCACCAAGTGAATGGCCACTGAATTAGGCATTCATCTTCTACATATTTCTCCTATCACCTGCAAGGCTTTTACTGTCCACATCCTGCAATATGTTTTAAGTTTTAATAGAACAAACAATGTTTTTTTTGTGTGAGATGTACAAACCCAGCCAGTATACATTGCATTGAATTCATTATCTTAGTAATCCTGTGCGAGAAGTTCCTTCTAATTTTTTTAATGGAAAGGCTGCTGGCTAATGAAAATAATTTAGATTGAGAATGCTGCTTCTAATGGGATGCTATAATAGAGCAAACTGCAACTAATGCATTATTGGATTAACAGCTTTTATGAGAGATTAGGAACTGTGGTCATTTCATCGAGTTGTACTTGGCAAAGTTTCATAGTCTTGTACAATGTGATGTGCTAAAAATGGATAAGATGCTCAATTATCAGTTCTGAACTCTTGCATCTCCCAATGAAGAAATACTACTAAAGGTGGGATAATGAATGTTTTGACTGCTTTCTAGTAATGTTACTTCTATACAAATGATTACACCTACTTTTAATTACATTTGCTCAAGAGAAACAGCAGATAGAGGAATTTTACCTTGTATGGAGGAGTCCGCATTCAATGGCATCAGCTGTGTTTTTTGAACTTCAGTTTCATACGTTTCCTTGGGTCTACTGAACATTTTGCTAATTTATCGAGCTTTTTTTCACCCCAGAACTGGTTGGCTACCGATCAGTTTGTGAAATAGTAACATTGGCTCAGAATTTGCGGTCAGCGGCCAAGGAAACATAGAAACATAGAATCTAGGAGCAGGAGTAGGCCATTCGGCCCGTCGAGCCTGCTCCGCCATTCAATACGATCATGGCTGATCATCCAAATCCAGTACCCTGTCCCTGCTTTAATCCCCACAGTACACATATCCCACCCTACCACCGTAACCCCACGTATTTAATTCCACCTAACATATCCCATCCTATCCCCATAACCCCACATATTTAATCCCCCCTAACACTAAGGGTCAATTTATCATAGCCAAATCAACCTAACAAGGAACGGCGCTTGCTGTTCATCACGCTTGCAGCTGCCCAGACTTTTCGCAGGCTTTTGAGCAGCAACTTGCCGTTCTTGGGCATCTGATCTAGGAGATCTGTGATGTGTCTGAGCAGGATAGGCAGCAGCGTGGCTTTTCAACCAATCGGATTGAAGAATCTTCACCTGAGACATGCAGAGTCGATACCAGAAGTATAAATTAGAATATTTAATTCATTTTAAAATAGTGTACAGAAAGTGAGATAAAGAGATGGAAAGAAAGATGGAATTAAGAGAGAGAGAGATAACCGACAGAAAAAAGTTTAAAAAATCTTTTATTTAAAAAAAAAAATCTCCAATAATTAAATTCTGAAGGAATGAGAATCCACAGTTGTAAAATTAAATTTTCAGGGCCAGCGAGATTGCTTGGCAGTAATTATGATTGATCATGCCGCTAAAAATTCACTTACAACTGATTGCACCAGCCCTCACTTTTTCTGGTGTGTTTAGTGGGTAACTCGTGAGTAAGTACAGCAACTTCACGCCCTTACATGGAGTTCAATGCCAAATCTCTCGGTGAGGTACTGGTGGAGCACAGCTTGTGGAGGAGCAGGGTAACTCGGACAGCTACTTCCTGATTTCCGCGTTTAACTGTGCACGTGCGAACTACGGAAGTTTCTGTCTGATTTACTCCATAATAACAGTGAGCGCTGATGGTGTCACCGTTAATATTAACGCAAAATCCCGGCCAATGTTTTGATATTGAGGTAATGAACTGGGGCCATATTACAGAAGGGGGCTTTCTAGACTATTAAGAGCCCAGTATGGATGTTGGTTAAGTTGCTGGGGTGAGTATAAGGCAGGAATGTTGAGAATGATTAATTAGGCAGTGATTGCAATTTTTCCCCACCCCTTACAAATTACTGGTCCTGAGCCAGAAAACAAAAGTTAGTTGTCATGTGAACTCCATTATTGGACTTATCCAAAGAAGTACCTATTCCTGTGCTTTAGATGGCATCACCTTACAGTTGAATCAACAAGTGCAGTGTGTTTTAGCCAAGAAATTTTAAGCTTGGTTCCGGACTTTCATAAACTTCCAACAACAGCCAATTTTCAAACTTTTGTACCTATGACTGCTGCATCATTTATTCGAAAATTGACAACATATTTATCTAAGTGAATAAAGGTCTAAAATTTGTCTGTTTCCAGTGAAATGTGACATTACGAGTGTGTGCAGAGCTTCAAAACAAGATGGAGAAAATGTTATGCTTGGATCAGGATTTAGTTTTTAAAATATTCTGCTTGAATGAGAAATTGGTGAAAAGGACATAATTCAATGCAATGGAACGTTTTACTTGAATATGACAAACAGCATTTAATAGTTGAAAAACATCAATTGAGATCAAATTGAATAGCTTTATAGGCACACTATTGCACATGCAAGATAAACAGATACCAGGGACTATTCAACACAGACTGAACAAAAGTTATCTCCAATTAATTAACTAAGCACACTGAGTGAAATCAATAATAAAAATAAACTCTGCAAAACGTACAAGTAGAAAACTAAAACAGTTGGGAAAAATACAGGAGCTGTTCATAGAAAATAAAATGCAAAGGAGTGAAGAGGCTAAATGTAATATTCAAGAAATTCTTCCATTATTCTACAAGGACGCAAACTGGTTTAAATTGAGGATGAACTTGATGGGTGCAATTTATGACCATCATGAGAGTTGGTCCCAACAGGGGTTGGTCTCAATAGATTGAACAACCATCATTGAAGGAGTGATGTCCCAAGTGGATAATGGGACACCTTATGATCTAATGTAACTAGATTACCAGAGAACTTTTAATCATTATGCATGAAGGTTGCTACACAAGCTGGAGGCTGTGGTTATCCATGGTGAAACCGGGAGGTCGGTAGGTAAATAACTGTCTGAAAGAGAAGAAGCGATGTATACTAGTTAGAATAATGTCAAGCGAGTGAAATATACTGTTTGTAATCTACACATGACCTAGATTTGAAATATAATTTGCAGATAATAAGCATCATGAGGCATAGTGGATAGAAACATAGAAAAATAGGAGCAGGAGTAGACCATTTGAGCCTGCTCCGCCATTCAGTATGATCATGGCTGATCCTCTATCTCTACTATATTCCTGCTCTCTCCCCATACCCCTTGATGCCTTTTATGTCTAGAAATCTATCTATCTCCTTCTTAAATATATTCAGTGACTTGGCCTCCACAGACTTCTGTGGTAGAGAATTCCACAGGTTCACCACCCTCCTGAGTGAAGAAATTTCTCCTCATCTCAGTCCTAAATGTCCTACCCTGTATCCTGAGACTGTGACCCCCCTCGTTCTAGACCCCCCAGCCAGGGGAAACCTCCTCCCTGCATCCAGTCTGTCTAGCCCTGTCAGAATTTTATACGTTTCAATGAGATCCCCTCTCATTCTTCTAAACTCTAGTGAATACAGGCCTAGTCGACCCAATCTCTCCTCATACGACAGTCCTGCCATCCCAGGAATCAGCCTGGTGAACCTTCGCTGCACTCCCTCTATGGCAAGTATATCCTTTCTTGGGTAAGGAGACCAAAACTGCACACAGCACTCCAGGTGTGGTCTCACCAAGGCCCTGTATAACT
Source organism: Squalus acanthias (assembly GCA_030390025.1). Classification (NCBI taxonomy): domain Eukaryota; kingdom Metazoa; phylum Chordata; class Chondrichthyes; order Squaliformes; family Squalidae; genus Squalus; species Squalus acanthias. The sequence continues at coordinate 37,313,954 of CM059441.1, read as the reverse complement.
GTAGTAAGACATCCTTGCTCCTGTACTCAAATCCTCTTGCAATGAAGGCCAGCGTACCATTTGCCTTCCTAACTGCTTGCTGCACCTGCATGTTTGCTTTCAGTGACTGGTGTACAAGGACACCCAGGTCGCTTTTGTACATCAGCATTTCCCAATCCAGCACCATTTAAATAATACTCTGCCTTTCTGTTTTTCCTAAGAAGTGGATAACTTCACATTTATCCACGTTATACTGCATCTGCCATGTATTTGCCCACTCACTCAACTTGTCTAAATCGCCTTGTAGCCTCTTTGCATCCTCCTCAGAACTCAATCCCACCTAGTTTCGTGTCGTCAGCAAACTTGGAAATATTACATTTGGTTCCCTCATCCAAATCATTGATATATATTGTGAATAGCTGGGGCCCAAGCACTGATCCCTGCAGTACCCCACTAGTCACCGCCTGCCACCCCAAAAAAGACCCATTTATTCCTACTCTCTATTTCCTGTCTGTTAACCAATTTTCAACCAGTATATTACCCCCAGTCCCATGTGCTTTAATTTTGTACACTAACCTCTTATGTGGGACTTTATCAAAGGCCTTCTGAAAATCCAAATACACCACATCCACTGGTTCTCCCTTATCTATTCTACCAGTTACATCCTCAAAAAAGTCCAGTAGGTTTGTCAAACACGATTTCTCTTTCATAAATCCATGTTGACTTTGTCTAATCCCGTTGATATTTTCTAAGTGTCCTGTTATCACATCCTTTATAATAGACTCCAGCATTTTCCCTACTACTGATGTTAGGCTAACCGGTCTGTAGTTCCCTGTTTTCTCTCTCCCTCCTCTTTTAAATAGTGGGATTACATTTGCCACCCTCCAATCTGCAGGAACTGTTCCAAATCTATAGAATTTTGGAAGATGACAGCCAATGCATCCACCATTTCCATGGCTACCTCTTTTAGTACTCTGGGATGCAGATTATCAGGCCCTGGCGACTTATCAGCTTTCAGTCCCATTAATCTCTCCAGCACACTTTTTTTTTACTAATACTAATTTCCTTTGATTCCTCCTTCTCACTAGACCCTTGGTTCCCTCGCATTTCTGGGAAGTTATTTGTGTCCTCTTCCGTGAAGACAGAACCAAAGTATTTGTTTAATTGCTCTGCCATTTCCTTGTTCCCCATTATAAATTCTCCCGTTTCTGACTGTAAGGGACCTACATTTGTCTTCACTAATCTTTTTCTTTTTACATACTTGTAGAAGCTTTTACAATCTGCTTTTATGTTCCTTGCAAGTTTACTCTCCTACTCTATTTTTCCCCTCTTGATCAATCTCTTGGTCCTTTTTTGCTGAACTCTAAACTGCTCCCAATCCTCAGGCTTGCTACTTTTTCTGGCAACTTTATATGACTCCTCTTTGGATCTAATACTATCCTTAATTTCTTTTGTTAGCCATGGTTGGGCCGCTTTTCCTTTTGTGTTTTTTGTGCCAGAAAGGAATGTATAACTGTTGCAATTCATGCATTCGTTCCTTAAATGTTAGCCATTGCCTATCCACCATCATGCCTTTTTGAAGCTCCCCAATCTATCATAGCCAACTCACTCCTCATACCTTAGTAGTTTCCTTTGTTTAGATTTAGGACCCTAGTTTCAGATTGGACTTCTTCACTTTCCATCTTAATGAAGAATTCTATCATGTTATGGTCACTCTTCCCTAAAGGACCCCACACAACAAGATTATTAATTAACCCCTTCTCATTGCACAATACCCAATCTAGGATAGCCTGTACCCTAGTTGGCTCCTCAACGTACTGGTCTAAAAAACCATCTCGTACACAGTATCCTCCACAGTATCATTGCTAATTTGGTTTGGCCAGTCTATATGTAGATTAAAGTCACCCATGATTACTGTAGTACCCTTGTTACATGCATCTCTAATTTCCTGTTTGATGCCATCCCCTACATTACCACTACTGTTTGGAGGCCAATAGACAACTCCCACCAATGTTTTCTGCCCCTTGGTGCTTCTTAGCTCCACCCAGACTGATTCTACATCTTGATTTTCTGAGCCAGTATCCTTTCTCACTATTGCTCTGATTTCATCCTTTACTAACAAGGCCACCCCACCTCCTTTTCCTTTTCACCTGTCCTTACTTAATATTGAATATCCTTGGATATTCAGCTCCCAGCCTTGGTCACCCTGCAGCCATGTCTCCGTAATCACAATTATATCGTATCCATTTACATCTATTTGTGCTGTTAATTCGTCTACCGTATTACGAATGCATCGTGCATTCAGATACAGTGCCTTTAGATTTGTCTTTTTAACATTTTTAGACATCTTAACATTTTTTTGTACTATGGCCTTATTTGTCTTATGACCATTTTTTCTTACCCGGACCCTATTTGTTCGTGCACTCCTTTATTTGTACGCTCTGTCCCTTCCTGACAAAATCTGGTTATCCTTACCCCAATCACTTTCCTGCACTGCTTCCTTGTCTCTTTTTAGCATTCTAGATTTCTCTCCACCAGGACCCTCTTTCTCTTCTCCCCCCCCCCCCCCCCCCCCCCCCTTATTTAGTTTAAAGCCCTATCTACCTCCCTAGTTATTCGTTTTGCTAGAACTCTGGTCCCAGCATGGTTCAGGTGTAATCTGTCCCAACGGAACAGCTCTCTCTTTCCCCAGTACTGGTGCCAGTGCCCCATGAATCAAAACCCACTTCTCCCACACCAATCTTTGAGCCACGCATTCATCTCCCTGATCCTATTGACCCTGTACCAATTTGCTCGTGGCTCCGGTAATAATCCAGAGATTATGACCTTTGTGGTTCTGCTTTTTAATTTAGTCCCTAGCTGCTCAAACTCTCTCAGTAGAACCTCTTTCTTTGTTCTACCTATGTCGTTGGTACCTACGTGGACCATGATAACTGGATCCTCCCCCTCCCACTCCAAGTTCTTCTCCAGCCAGGAGGAGATGTCCTTTACCCTGGCACCGGGTAGGCAACATGACCTTCGGCACTCACACTCCTGGCTGCAGAGAACAGTGTCTATCCCCCTAACTATACTGTCACCTACGACAACCACCTTCCTTTTTACTCCCCCCCCCCCCCCCCCCCCCCCCCACGGTGCCGTGGTCAGTTTGCTCGTCCTCTCCGCAGTCCCTGCACTGGCCCACAAGGGTTGCAAGAACCTTGAATCTATTGGACAAGTGCAGAGACTGAGACTCCTGCAATACTACCTCCTGGATCCCCATACCTGCCTCACTCGCAGTCACACCCTCCTGTCCCTGACCACGTGTCAATTCTAAAGTATTTAATCTAAGAGGTGTGGCTGCCTCCTGGAGCAAAAGGTCCAGGTAACTTTCTCCCTCCCTGATGTCTCGCAATGTCTGCAGCTCGGACTCCAGCTCCTCAACTCGGAGCAGAAGTTCCTCAAGCCGCAGACACTTACCGCAGATGTAACACGGTGGCATAGTGGTTAGCACTGGTGCCTCACAGCGCCAGAGACCCGGGTTCGAATCTGACCTCGGGTGACTGTCTGTGTGGAGTTTGCACATTCTCCCCGTGTCTGCGTGGGTTTCCTCCGGGTGCTCCGGTTTCCTCCCACAGTCCAAAAATGTGTGGGTTAGGTTGATTTGGCTATGATAAATTGACCCTTAGTGTTAGGGGGGATTAAATATGTGGGGTTATGGGGATAGGATGGGATATGTTAGGGGGAATTAAATACGTGGGGTTACGGGGGTAGGGTAGGATATGTGTACTGTGGGGATTAAAGCAGGGACAGGGTACTGGATTTGGATGATCAGCCATGATCGTATTGAATGGCGGAGCAGGCTCGACGGGCCGAATGGCCTACTCCTGCTCCTAGATTCTATGTTTCTATGTAGTCGCCCTGGACAAAAATGTCCACAAGCTCCCACATATTGCAGCAGTAACACATCTCCTGTTCTCCCATTATTTTATTTCTTTAATTAGTTTAGTATTAATCAAATTATTCACCTCGCTTAGTTTATTAAATTAAGTTTAGTTTTTAAAATTTAGTTATATGTTAACTTAAAACTGAGCCCACAGACACTATCTTAAAACTTAGCCCACAGTCACTACCAATCACTTACCTGCCTTGCCTGTAACGTCACACTGCCATTTTCTTTTGTTGATGCAGGTCTGTTGTTGCTTTTATCCCCGCTCTCGGGCCTCGGTCTGCTCCCGCTCAGGTCCACCGCCGCTCTGTGGGAGAAGTTAAGAAAAGCAAGCACCTGCTTCCACCACTTCACCGAACTCCCACACTTGCCAAACTCGCAGTTGTTCACTCTGTGCTGTTCCACTCAGTTTGACGAGGTAACCAAGACACTGCAGAAGTATCTGAACAAAATTTGTAAGTGGTCAGAAATGTGGTAGGAAAATTTTTAATATGGATACAAGTGCAAGATCAGTCATAGAATCATAGAAATTTACAGCACAGAAGGGGCCCATTGTGTCCGTGCCGGCTGACCAAAGAGCTATCCGCTCTAATCCCACTTTCCAGCACTTGGTCCGTAGCCTTGTAGGTTATGGCACTTCAAGTACTTTTTAAATATGATGAGGGTCTCTGTCTCTACCACCCTTTCAGGCAGTGAGTTCCAGATCCCCACCACCCTCTGTGGAAAAAATTTCTCAAATCCCCTCTAAACTTCTGACCAATTACTTTAAATCTATGCCCCCTGGTTATTGACCCTTCTGTTAAGGGAGATAGTTCCTTCATATCCACTCTATCTAGGCCCCTCATAATTTTATACACCTCAATTAGGTCTCCCCTCAACTTCCTTTGTTCCAAAGAAAACAACCTCCCCAATCTTTCCTCATAGCTAAAATTCTCCAGTCCAGGCAGCATCCTCGTAAATCTCCTCTGTACCCTTTCTAGCGCAATCACATCTTCCTGTAATGTGGTGACCAGAACTGCACGCAGTACTTTAGCTGAGGCCTAACTAGCGTTTTATACAGTTCAAGCATAACCTCCCTGCTCTTATATTCTATACCTCGGCTAATAAAGGCAAGTATCCCGTATGCCTTCTTAACCACCTTATCTACCTGTCCTGCTACCTTCAGGGATCTGTGGACATGCACTCCAAGGTCCCTCTGATCTTCTGCACTTATCAGTGTCCTACCATTTATAGTGTATTCCCTTGCATTGTTAGCCCTCCCCAAATGCATTATCTCTCACTTGTCCGGATTGAATTCCATTTGCCACTGTTCTGCCCACCTGACCAGTCCATTGATATCTTCCTGCAGTCTGCAGCTTTCTTCTTCATTATCTACCGCACGGCCAATTTTTGTATCATCTGCAAACTTCTTAATCATACCCCCTACATTCAAGTCTAAATCATTGATATATATCACAAAAAGCAAGGGACCTAGTACTGAGCCCTGTGGAACCCCACTGGAAACAGCCTTCCAGTCACAAAAACACCCATTGACCATAACCCTTTGCCTCCTACTTCTGAGCCAATTTGGATCCAACTTGCCACTTTGCCTTGGCTCCCATGGGCTTTTACTTTCGTCACACATTGCAAGGAAAGAACGGGGAACACACTTAATAAGTGGTGTTGAACAAGCTGGTGGTGAGGCTGAAATGAGTTCTGAGAGGGATAGATTGCCCAGTCATTTGTGAAGTAACAATCAATAAAGCTAAGACAGTGCTGAGCCAAATCAGTAGACTACATGCTGAGGTCGTCAGGCTAAAACTGCCACAAAGCTGCCAGAACTCACTATGATACTTCATCAATCAAGACTTAACAGTTCCATGTTGGGCAAGTAAAAAATCCTATCTACGCTTTGTGTAGAAAATAAGCCTGATTAAACTTTATAAGACACTGAATGATTAGTGACTTAGAGAAAGGGGGAAAGACCTTTTATGCCATCAGGATATCCAAAGCGTGTTACAGTCACGAAATTGCTTCTGAAGTGTAGTGACTTGTTTCATAGGTAAGGTGAGCTCTGTGGTGAAATCTTTTTCATGAAGCACTTTTTCATGGGTGTGATTTCTGTGGTAATTTTCTGTTTTATTTATAAATCCATAATTTAAAGTGTGATGCTGAAGAGCCCAGAAAATGGCATTCAGTGGATGAAGAACTGAAGTGCTGTAGCGTAATAAACCAAGCAGATCTTTATGGGGTATGCCTCTCATCTTCCTGCCCTTCTCCAATTGCTAGCATTGTGTAAATTTGGATTAGAAATTCTCTGCACAGCAAATCTGTTGGAAGTGGTTTGGTACATTAGAGTTTTATGCACCGGGATGTTTTCATTCAATACTGTGGTCTGGTTGACTAATTTGAAACTATTTAAATTTTTGTGATTGGAAAAAGAAGAATGAAATTGTATTCCCTCCTCCCTATTCACACTGCTGGGTTTTAACACTCCCAACACTCAGATGGGGTGAGGAAATAGACATCTGTGGAGCATTAATCACTTCCAATAGAGTTCTGTATTTTTTTTAAAGCTATTGAATAGACCTGGCAGCGTAAAGATGGCAACCTAGACAAAGTGCATGGTCAGTCCTTCGACTGTATATAAAAAAACAGAAGGTCCAGAATTGATTCCGAATATATCTTTGTAAAGAGATGTAAAAGTGGATCAGAAGAGTGACTTCAGATTTGGCAACCCAACTTAGCCCAAGCCTCTGAACAAGTCGGTGAGCCATAAGAACGTGGAAATGACAAATTATTTGTTTCCACAGTAGCATATATGTATTGAATTGGACGATATCTAAAAATGTGACAATGTAGAGTACAGTTTTTTGGTTAATGCCTGTAACTGCTAGATGTTGCCATGCTGTTTGCGTGGGAAGGTGATGCATTTATCACTTAAAAGTAACCAAGATCCAGAAAATGAACTGAGGAAGAAGTAGCATCTGTGAAAAATAGCAGTGCTGTAGTCATCTTCACACCTTGTGTACAATTGCGTAGGTTGAAGTATTCATGGATTTTCAATTTAGAAAATGCACTGTCGGTAATGTGGAGGAAATCAATTGGATGTCCAATATCGTTGCAGGGACACAAAAATTACAGCCCTGACTTGTTCTAAAAGCATGCCATATAGCAACAGAACTGTACCATGGAAACTTAGACTTGTCAAGATGTTTTATTCGGTCTCTGTGGTACTTGTAGCATGTTGACTTTTTTTGAAAATAAATAATTTCTCGGGAATAGGTGAGCTGAAAAATTAAGGCTCCAGTGCCCAGTGATTTCTTGTTTGAACTAAATTTATGCCTTTTTGCTTGAATTAGAAGAAAAATTTGGACCTTTTAAATCTTTTGGACCAATGAGTCAAAATATGTTTATTGTTGATGTTCACTGTTCAAAGCCCAGAATGACCTCAGCACCACACCACGCAATCCGGGTCAGTTCACATGACCAGTTTTTAGATTGTGTGTTTTTTTTAAAACTGCAAAATTTGAAATGTTATGTACAGCAAAACCTTTATGAAATCACTGATATCAATTTGTATCAACAATTTGTTTGGAACTGGGGTTGGATAGCCACTGGGGGCAAGGGATGTCTCTGCATAGGTGGATTCCATGGCAGCTTTTGCTTTCGGAGAGTACTGTCTGACTGCAATTTAAAGCACATTTTGATAAATGTTGTCGGCGAAATGTTTGTCGGATTGAATTGCATAATTATTTTTGGTAAACTGTACACCTGAACTTCGATATATCCTGAATATATTGACGGTCGTCATTGTTGTTTCCTTGACTCAGTTTTTGGTGAGAATCCACATAATTTGGCTATAACAGTTTAAATTGTCCCCGACATTTTTATTCTTGAGTCTCAATGTTTTCTGGCAAACCTATTAATTGAGAGGTCGCACAACACCAGGTTATAGTCCAACAGTTTTATTTTAAATCACAAGCTTTCAGAGTTAAAACTCCTTCGTCGGCTGAAAGCTTGTGATTTAAAATAAAACTGTTGGACTATAACCTGGTGTTGTGCGACCTTTCAATTTTGTCCACCCCAGTCCAACACCGGCATCTCCGCATCAAAACCTATTAATGTCAGGGTCTGATTCATGAAAAACATAATGGCCCAAAAATTGCTGTCAAAGTAACGACGAGATTAAGAGCGCTCGCCGTTATTTAAGTGCAAATCCCACAGCAACTTCAGGCAAGGGCAGATACGTGATTAAATGTGGAAATCGAGAAGGTGCTATCGGAGAGGTGCCGCTCTGCTGTTAGCTTTGGAAACGGCATCTCACTGTCTGGCTCCCCATTCAAATGCATTGAGCGACGTGAAGTTCCTTGCACGATAGATATGACAACAACAACTACTTGCATTCATATAGCGTCTTTAACGTAGTAAAACACTCCAAGGTGCTTCACAGGAGTGTTATAAGACAAAAATTTGACACCGAGCCACATAAGAAACTAGGGCAGAAAAAGAGGTAGTTTTTAAGGAGCGTCTTAAAGGAGGAAAGAGAGACGGAGAGGTTTAGCGGGGGGGGAGTTCCAGAGCTTAGGACCTAGACAGCTGAAGGCACGGCCACCGATGGTTGAGCAGTTATAATCAGGGATGCTCAAGGGCAGGATTTGAGGAGCGCAAATATTTCAGGGGGGTTGTGGGGCTGAAGGAGATTACAGAGATAGGGAGGGGCGAGGCCATGGAGGGATTTTAAAACCAGGATGACAATTTTGAAATCGAGGCGTTGCTTAACTGGGAGCCAGTGTAGATCAGCGAGCACAGGAGTGATGGGTGAATGGGACTTGATGCGAGTTAGGATTCAGGCAGCCGAATTTTGGATGACAAGTTTACGTAGGGTGGAATGTGGGAGGCCAGCCAGGAGTCGTTGGAATAGTCAAGTCTGGAGGTAACAAAGGCATGGATGAGGGTTTCAGCAGCAGATGAGCTGAGGCAAGGGCGGAGACGGGCAATGTTACGGAGGTGGAAATAGGCGGTCTTAGTTATGCTGTGGATATGTGGTTGGAGGCTCATTTTAGGGTCAAATATGACACCAAGGCTGTGAACAGTCTGGTTCAACCTCAGACAGATGCTAGGGAGAAGGACGGAGTCTAATACGAAGTAACTTGGCCACAGAAAGTCCAGTCAATCTCTCTGGCACTGAAAATTAACTATTAAAAGCGTGGTGTCTCATTCCTTCAGGTTTTAATTGTTGGAGATTTAAAAAAGAAGAAAATATAATGTCCCTTTTTTTCTCTCTCAATCCAATCCATCTTTCCCTCTCTCTCTTTCTGTACCTGATTTGACATTGAATTCACCCATTCTAATTTGTACTTCCTTGTTCAGACTGCACTGTTCATTTCACAATCCTTCAATCTAATTGGTTAAGGAGATGCACAGTTGCTTGTCCTATTCACACAGATCTCGGATGCTCTATAGGGGGTGCCACATAGTTTCCATCTGTCACTTCAATCAACTTGCCACACAAAATATGGAGATTAAATGGGCAAGGACATGTCTAATGGCAGGCGCCGTTCATTGACTGGTTGCACGAATTTTGGGGCCTACGTAATTTATGAAGGTTCAGTGCTACAAATTGACCAAAAATAATGCTAAACCACTTTGATTAGAGGGTAACTTTTTGTTAAATAAGTCTGTTGCTTGAAACATTAAACCTTTTTTAGCATTGCCACCATAATGGTATCTTTACTGTTTGAAGTTGAAATATTGGTAATAAATATGGTTTAAATCAGCTTCATAATCTGTTACTATCTTCTGACCATAGGATACTTGTATTTCTAGCAATCCAGATAAACTCACGAGGTGAATCTGATTTAAATTAAGCAGTACTTTAAAGTGCACTTTTTATGTATGCTTTTTCCATTTGACCAACATAAGACTTTAAAATACTGTCAACATTAAGGTGGGCTGCTTTATGAACAAGATGGCCTGGATTTTACGGTGGTAATGATGGCGAAACTCCGCGTTCACCGTCATTACTCCTCTGAAAGTGACAGCAACTAATGGAGTCAGCGCGTGTGCAGATAAACGCAAATATCCAGAAATTCCTGTCAGTGATTCTACGCTGCACAGGTTGTGCTGTGGAACTCCCCAGAGCCCACAATCAATTCTATTCACACTGGAAATATAGTTCCTGACTAAAACTTCCCCTATTACACTGGAATATAGCTGTTTTAAAACCCCCCCTGCCAAAAAAGTTACGCCTCATTGAAAGAGGTGTAACTAGGTTTTTAAAGGCATTGCTGAACAACCGTTCTGGCCCTGAGAAACACATTTTATATTGATGGAATGCCAAATTTTTCCATTAATATAAGAATTACATGGAAATTTGTTTACGATATTTTGGCTTCTACCTTAATCCTATGTGTATGTCCCAATCTTTATTTTGCTCTCTAAAATTTATTAAAGTAAATTATAATCTGTGCATTTTAATTCCTGGTTTGCTGTCTGTGAGAATTCTTCAATGTGATTGGCTGCTTAGACTGCTTGATGACATCACTGTTGCTGGACGCTAGAGATTCGCTTGATTTGGCGCCAGATTCAAACTGACGTCGGGAGAAGTGAAATTCACGCCACAGAGATTGTTCGATCTTTGTGGCAGCTTTCTTCAAGGTCAGTGGCAAGCACTGTTGCTTCACTGCCGACGGTAAATTCCAGACCATTAAAAGTCTACCAAGTTGTGTACTACAACAATACGCAACATGCTTTGGCTTGCTTTTAATAATAGGAATTTCTGGGAATATTTGTTTTGGAAAATTTTATTTTCCTCTTGAGGAATCAACTACTATACGTACAGTATGTGGTTTTTGTTAGTACATGTTGCTAAATTTTACAAGGAAAAAATGTCCGCACTCTAGTTATTGCGAAATAAAGCACAGAATGATCCATTAGCTGCAATTCACAAGGTGGCATATATTTGGTACAGTAAACAAGATGTATGCTTGATTTCAAAGTGCCACCTTTTGAAAGGTTTTTAATTTTTCATGGCGGAATGGTACTGGTGTCATACAGATGATTTGCTAAATAAGATAATATAGGCTAAAAAAAAGCTGAAGTTTTCTCTGAGAACTTAGCAACATAGTTTCTTATACAGCAGAGGGATCAAATTGATCAGCAAAAACTAGCCAGCTGTCCTTGTCCAAACTGCAGCAGAATTCTTGTGATTTGGTTCCACTTGTTTTCTTTCACAGACTCCCCAGTTTTCTTTCACAGACTCCCCATTTCTGGTGCAACTACAATTGGGGATTGGACGTAGCAGTTAATCCAATTTCAAAAGTCATGGTCATTACAAAGGTCAGGTAGATGGCTGTTGCACTGGCCTGCATGCCAATCTAGAAAACTAGCAAAAGCTGACAGAACCTGAAAAAAAGCAAAGGGGTCAAAAATGTCGCTAAATGCAGGCCTTGACACATGAAGAGATGGAATTAGGCTAAAACTGCAGTGGGGTTTGGCTTGCCACATCTTCGGGTGCAGGTATATCCAACAATTCATCACTTTGGTTCCAGAGAAAAAAATCTTAAGGATACTAAAGTTCAGTTATGCTCGATTTAGAAATTACTAAAGGAATAGAAGTGCTGAAGGCAGGCGATGCATTTTTATAGTAAGGGAGAGAGTGGGTAAGGGTAAGTGGTGTGCCCCAAGGGTTATTGTTGGGACTACTGCTCTTGTTGATGTATATTAATGACTTGGATTTGGCTATACAGGGCATAATCTCAAAGTTTGCAGATGACCGGGAACTCAGAAATGTAGTAAACAGTGAGCAGGATATTAGCAGACTTTTTTTATTAGTTCCTGGGATGTGGGCGTCGCTGGCAAGGCCAGCATTTATTGCCCATCCCTAGTTGCCCATGAGAAGGTGGTGGTGAGCCGCTGCCTTGAAACGCTGCAGTCCATATGGTGAAGGTACTCCCACAGTGCTGTTAGGGAGGGAGTTCTAGGATTTTGACCCAGCGACAATGAAGGATATATTTCCAAGTCAGGATGGTGTATAACTTTGGGGAACTTTGAGATGATGGTGTTCCCATGCGCCCGCTGCCTTTGTCCTTCCAGGTGGAAGAGGTTGTGGGTTTGGGAGGTGCTGCCGAAGAAGCCTTGGCGAGTTGCTGCAGTGCAGTTTGTAGATGGTATACACTGCAGCCACGGTGCGCTGGTGGTAGGGAGTGGATGTTTAAGGTGGTGGATGGGGTGCCAATCAAGCAGGCTGCTTTGTCCTGGATGGTGTAGAGATTTTGAGTGTTGTTGGAGTTGCACTCCTCCAGGCAAGTGGAGAGCATTCCATCACACTCCTGACTTGTGCCTTGTAGATGGTGGAAAGGCTTTAGGGAGTCAGGAAGTGAGACACTCACCGCAGAATACCTAGCTTCTGACCTGCTCTTGCAGCCACAGTGTTTATGTGGCTGTTCCAGTTAAGTTTCTGGTCAATGGTGACCCGCAGGATGTGGATGTTGTTGTGGGATTTGGCAACGGTAATGCCGTTGAATGTCGAGGGGAGGTGGTTAGATACTCTTGTTGGAGATAATCTTTGCCTGGCACTTGTGTGGCGCAAATGTTACTTGCTGCTTATCAGCCCAAGCCTGAATGTCGTCCAGGTCCTGCTACATGCGGGCATGGACTGCTTCATTATCTGAGGAGTTACGAAAGGAACTGAACACCATCAGTGAACATCCCCAGTTCTGACCTTATGATGGAGGGAATGTCATTGATGAAGTAGCTGAAGATGGTTGGGCCCAGGACACTGGGCTCCTAAAAGACTTCAGGAGGACATAGACAGACTAGTGAAATGGGCAGACACATGGCAGAGGAAATTTAACAGAGAAGTGTGAAGTGACTCATTTTGGTAGGAAGAATGAGAGGCAATATGAACTAAATGGTACAATTTTAAAGGGGGTGCAGGGACAGAGGCACTTGGGGGGTGTATGTACGCATGTCTTTGAAGTTGGCAGGACAAGTTGAGAAGGCTGTTAAAAAGGCATACGGGATCTTTGGCTTTATAAACAGAGGCATAGAGTACAAAAGCAAGGAAGTTATGCTAAACCATTATTCAACACTGGTTTGGCCCCTGCTGCAGTATTGTGGCCAATTCTGGGCACCAGACTTTAGGACGGATGTCAAGGCCTTAGAAAGAAAAAAGACTTACATTTTATATAGCCAATTAAGTACTTTTTTGGAGTGTAATCACTATTGTAATGTGGGAAATGCGGCAGCCAATTTGTGCACAGCAAGCTCCCACAAACAGCAATGTGATAATGACCAGATAATCTGTTTTAGCGACGTTGGTTGAGGGATAAATATTGGCCAGGACACCGGGGATAACTTCCCTGCTCTTCTTCGAAATAGTGCCATGGGATCTTTTATGTCCACCTGAGAGAACAGACGGGGCCTCAGTTTAACGTCTCATCTGAAAGACGGCACCTCCTGACAGTGCAGCACTCCCTCAGAACTGCACTGGAGTGTCAGCCTAGCTTTATGTGCTCAAGTCACTGGAGTGAGACTTGATCCCACAACCTTCTGACTCAGAGGCGAGTGTGTTACCCACTGAGCCACAGCTGAAACTTAGTGAGGATGTAGAGGAGATTTACTAGAATGGTACCAGGGATGAAAGACTTCAGTTATGGGGTGAGACTGGAGAAACTGGGGTTGTTCTCCTTGGAGCAGAGAAAGAAAGGGGAAATTTAAGGTGTTCAAAATCATGAATGGTTTTGATAGTCAATAAGGAAAAACTTTTTCCAGTGGCAGGAGGGCCAGTAACCAGAGGACACCGATTTAAGGTAATTGGCAAAAGAACCAGAGGTGACAAGAGAAGAAAAAAATTATGCAGTGAGTTATGATCTGGAGTACACTACTTGAAAGGGTGGTGGAAGCAGATTCAGTAATAACTTTCAAAAGGGAATTGGATAAATACTTGAAAAGGAAAAATTTGCTGGGCTACGGAAAGAGCAGGGGAGTGGGACCAATAGCTCTTTCAAAGAGCCAGCACGGGTATGATGGACCGAATGGCCTCCTTCTGCACTGTATCATTCTATGATTCTTTGATGGGGAGTCTGTGGGCATGCTTCCCCTCCCCCGTAAATGGGTTCAATCTTCTGCTAAGATAATGCACAAACATTGCGCTATTGTTGCCGCAGTAATTTCTAGTTTAGATTGCTTTTTTGACTTTTATTAAAATGCTTCATAGTCTTCTACTGGAAATAAAAATCGTTAGATACTATAATAATTTTAAAGAAACTGAGAAGCACGAAAACATGGTTTGCAGGGCCAGGCATCATGACCTGATTTTTGTGTTCACAAGTGGATCTGACTGATTCCTTACAGACTATAATGGCCCTGAATTTCCGATCGGCGGCTCTTGGGCGGATGCCTCAGATCGGAAAAAAATCTACGAACTTACCTGCTGGTTCCGTGGATCCCGAGGCTTGCGATCCTGGGCCTCTCCTCTTCGAAATGCATAGAGGCCCTGGTATCCCAGGAGCGCATGCGGTTCGCAAACGCCCCTGGGATCACATGGGCCAGGCGAACCAATGAAAGAAGGGAATCCCCCTTCATCCTTTCGACAGTTCCGGACGGACAGACTGTCAAAAGTATGAATGGGGATCACATTTAAAAACACACAAACATAAAAAAAAATTTTTAATTACATATTTAAAATTAATTAAAATGCCATTTAATTAAATATTTTAAACAAAAATTAAATTTTTTGAAAAAATAATTAAATGTTTTTACGGGGCTAAGAATAAACTTACCTTTTTTAAGAGTATTTTTAATAAATTAGTGATCTAATTTTATTTTTCTATTTTTTTTTAAAACTCTTATGCTGGTAAAAGCAAGCCTTACTCCTGCTTTTACCAGGCGTAAGAATTTGACAGGCTTTCAGCGGGCAGAAGTTGTGCAAAAAGCGCAACTCTCCACCCACAGAGGCACTTCTCTTGGGCATGCGGATGATCTGTCAAGAGAATTCTTGACAGATCGCAAGTGCCGGATTTTAGCGCATGCCTGAAACTGGCACTTGCGCGGCCCCTCCGGGCGCGTATGCACCTGTAGGGGTTGGAAAATCTGGCTCATTGTATACTCTCTTTGCTTCATTTTTTTTGACAACACAATTCAAGCTGTTGTGGAATCTGAATTAGTACTTTGTTTAGCACACAATGGATGCCACTTCAGATGTCAATTGGAGCAAATTAACATCTATTTTGTACATGACATAAGCTGATTTCCATAAGTGACTACCTTATTTCTCTCCTTTCTCCCAAAGGACTGTGACTAGTCTTTGTTTGGTTTTCTGACTAGGTGGCCAGTCATGATTGGGATGCATTGCTGTGAAACACTTTTTTTTAATGCTGTGGGACATCGTCACTGGACCAACGTGCTAAATTTTTAAAAGGCATTCATAATAACATTGCAGCTTACCAAATTGAAGAAATATGATGAAACATTGACATGTTTTATGTAAATTCTGTGTTCTGAAGAACTGATTTAAAAAAAAAAAAATAAGTTTAGGAAAAGATAAATCTCGGAGTATTTAATTTCTTGAGTGACTCCTGTGCGTTGCTGAATTGGAATTGTATTTGTTTTCCCCCCAGATTTGTACCAACTTTGCAACTGAGTGACTGGTACAAAACTTCAAATTGGTGCATCCTTGACTTAATTTTGTATAGGGTACTCGTCAGCATCGTGGGTTATAAAAGATGCAGAGATTGTAAATGAGATTTTTTTTTCCTTTTTAAAAAAAACTAAGCTCTCCTGCTCACCCTCCTCGCTTCTTTTCCTAGAAATATATTTTGGCCGGGGCGGGAGAGTGGCTGGTGAGAGCAAGTACTTCAGCATGGGCAAAATGCTGGAGTCCATCATTAAGGATGAAATAGCGGAGCACTTAGCAAATGGGGACAGGATAGGACAGAGTCAACATGGATTTACAAAGGGTAAATCGTGCTTGACTAATCTATTGGAATTTTTTGAGGGAGTAACTGGTAAAATAGATGGGGGAGAGCCAGTAGATGTGGTGTACCTGGACTTCCAAAAGGCCTTCGATAAGGTCCCACATAAAAGATTAGCAGGGAAAATTGAAGCTCATGGGATAAAGGGGAAAGTATTGACGTGGATAGAGAACTGGCTGTCAGATAGAAAACAGAGAGTTGGAATAAACGGCTCATTTTCTGAATGGCAGGCAGTAACAAGTGGGGTACCACAGGGATCTGTCCTGGGTCCCCAGCTGTTCACAATTTACATTAATGACCTGGATCAGGGAGTCGGATGCAGCATTTCCAAATTTGCAGACGACACTAAACTAGGAGGGGGGGTGGGCTCAGAGGAGGAGACCAGGAAGCTCCAGAGCGATTTGGACAGACTGGGTGATTGGGCGGATAAATGGCAGATGCACTATAATGTGGACAAGTGCGAAGTTATCCACCTTGGGTGCAGGAACGGGAGGGCAAATTATTATTTAAATGGCAATAAATTGGGAGAGGGGGAAGTACAGAGAGACCTGGGTGTTCTTGTACACCAGTCACTGAAGGCGAGCATGCAGGTGCAACAGGCGGTCAAGAAGGCAAACGGTATGCTGGCCTTCATAGCAAAAGGGTTGGAATACAGGAACAGGGATACCTTGCTGCAGCTGTACAGGGCACTGGTGAGACCACACCTCGAGTACTGTGTACAGTTTTGGTCGCCTCATCTGAGGAAAGATGTTCTTGCCATGGAGGGGGTGCAGCGGCGATTCACCAGGCTGATACCAGGAATGGCGGGATTGACCTATGAGGAGAGACTATGTAGTTTAGGTATGTACACACTGGAGTTTAGAAGATTGAGAGGGGACCTCATAGAAGTGTAAGACAATATTTTACCCAACCAGTTCAATTTTGCAACTGCAGAATTTAACTACTTTTGGCCAGGTTATTGATAACTCTCCCATTCCAAAACACAAGCTTTAATTTCTTGTTAGCCTACACCTAACCAGTAACAGTTCCTCTGGGTGAATTGAATTACAGGATTTGTGGCCTCCATACAGAGGCCATCTCTACATTCTCCTTGAATCTCCGATTTTTTTTTGAGGGTAGAATCCATGTATTCCCACAGGAAAGTGAGAAACTATAACTATACCCTCTGAATACCACCTCTTTTGACCCCTTCATTGCCTCTGATTTGTCATGCTGCTTGTTTGAAATCCAGTATTGGATGAGCAGAAATTTCCTCCACTTGAATATTGTCTTTATTCCTTGTCACAAACTCTGTTCCCTAGCCTCCGACTCCATCCCTCTCCCTAACCACTCTGAGGCTGAACCAGACTGTTCACAACCTTGGCGTCCTATTTGACCTTGAGCTGAATGTCCGACCCCATATTCTCTCCATCACCAAGACTGCTTACTTCAACCTCCCATAACATCGCCCGTCTCCACCCCGCCTCAGCTCATCTGCTGCTGAAACCCTAATTCGTGCCTTTGTTACTTCTAGACTCGACTATTCAAATACTCTCCAGGCCGGCCTTCCCACATGCACTGCCGTAAACTTGAGTTCATCCAAAATGGTGCCTGTATCTTATCTCACACCAAGTCCCGTTCACCCATCACCCCTGTGCTCACTGACCTACTTTGTCTCCCAGTTCTCAATTTTTAAATTTTGATCTTTGTTTTCAAATTCTTCCATGGCCTCACCCCTCCCTATCTGTGCAACCTCCTCCAACCCTCCGCGATCTCTCCGTTCCTCCAATTCTGGCCTCTTGAGCATTGATTTTCATCACTCCATCATTGGTGGCCATCCCTTCAGCTGCCTAGACCTCTCTTCAGGCCCTAAGCTCTGGAATTCCCTCCCTAAACCTTTCCACCTTTCTTTCCTCCTTTAAGACACTCCTTAAAACCTGCCTCTTTGACCAAGCTTTTGGTCATTTGCCCCAATATCTGTTTGTGGCTCGGTGTCAAATTCTGTTGGATAACTCTCCTGTGAAACATAAAACTTTTCTCTTCCAAAAAGAGTCTGAAAAGAGCTGTAATAAAAACAGAAAAAGCTGGAAATACTCAGCAGGTCAGGCAGCATCTGTGGAGAAAGAAACAGAGTTAACGTTTCAGGTCGATGACCCTTCGTCAGAACTGGAAAAAGTTTTTCCAGTTGTACCTGAGTGAATAGTTCCAATGTGTTTGCTGAGGTTGATCTAAAGTTGTCCATTTTGAATGTCTGAAGTGATAAAGATCTCCATCTTGGTGCACGAGTCCTACCCCCCTCATTTTTGAGCTGAGAATGACTTGCTCATGTATCCAACAGGCAGAATGGATATCAGAATCCATTCTTAGTTATCTACATGTGGCAGGTCTATTTTGGTACAAATGAAAACCTTCCAAGTGAAACTCTGCTTCTGAACTTCAGGGGAATATTAGGCTTTCAAGTAAATTTGTCACTGAAGTGCACCAAACATTTTGTCAGGAGTAGTAGAGTTCTTCTGTCTGAAATGAAAGAATCTGATGACTCTGTTGAATTAATTGTTAGAAAGGCCTAGGGTTTAATAAACTAAGGTAGATTTTCTGAAGGAAAGCAGTTTGGTGGATTCTACATTCTTTGCAAAGCCTTCATACATTTTTTTGGCAATGAAATCTTTTCCATGTCATCATTGTAAATCTCCAGGCACTTTATTATAATCTCCAGGGTGCTGAATTTATTTTTCTAAATATGCGTGCCATCTATGTTCTGTATAATGTGACCTTCTGCCACCTTTACCTTTGTGCTCAGTTCTTTGATGCTAATCTGAAGTGAATCTAATTTCAGAATTTGAATGCTGCCCACAGTCACTCAGCGCTCCAACAGGTAATGATTGTTCTATTCCCTGGTGACATTTTGGAGTAGTGGGCTTTTTATCTCCTTTTTAAATTTCTTACTACAGGTACTTGTGGTTGCTGATTCAGGAGGCAGATTAGCTGACTGTTCAGTGTTTGAAATGTTTAGGATTGTTAATAGACAGAAGGAAAAAATCTGGTTCAATTAGGTTGATTCTAGCAATGAAATTGGAGCTCAGCAGAGTCACTGCATCCCTGTCGGCTATGGTGACCACTTTGACAAGTCTCCCAACAAAGTCCAATTTTGAGTAGTTTGCTTGTAAGCTGTCAGAGTTGCCCAACAGAATGCATTTCAGCTGAAAGCATACCTTCCAAGCAATTCTCTGCATATTGAAAATATACTCTGCCATCCTTAAATGTGGCGAATGATTTGCTCATAACAGCTTAGACCTGTATAGAGCCTTTCACGTAATACATGTCGCGAGGAGCAAGAAGTAGACAAGTAAGCTACATGAGGTGACTGTAGGTGCAGTCAAAGAGGTAGTTTTTGAAGATGAGGGAGAGGTGGGAAGGTACAGGTGTTGAGTTTATTCCAGAGTGCATGGATGTGGTGGGTGAAGGCTCTGCCAGTAAGGGGTTGGATACAGATTGCAGCTGGGAGAGTGGAGGGTGTGTAACTGGATGTAGGATGTAGATTGCAAAAATCGGATGGAGTGAGGCCAGGAGGTTTGAGGATAAGAATTTTGAAGTCTAATTGCTTGGGTATATGGAGGTGGGCAAAGACTGGGATAATAGGTGTGCGAGACTTGGTATGGGATCGGATACTAGCTACAGAATTCTGAATTGAATGGAGTTCAGGAGGCTGGCAAGGAGAGTGTTGCAGAAATTAAACATTCACTTAAAAAAAAAATGCATGGATAAGTGTCTGGGACTGGTTTATAGGTAGTGGCATAGACAAGATGAATGGCAAGTCTTTTGAAGGTGGATTGGATGTGGCTTTGAAGTTTAGATCACAGATGAAAATGGCATACTGAGGTTATGCCATGTCGGATTCAGCCTAAGCAAATAGCTGGAAAGGGGGGAACTGGAATGGAGGGTGGCTTCCATCTTGCCTATGGAGAGTTGGTGAAAGTTGCAGCGCATCTAGGAGTTCAGGTTGGTGGAGAGGTGAAGTTGGTGCCATTGGCATTCTTCTGAAAGCTGACTCCAGGTTTATGGATGATGTCGCCAAGGGATAACACCAATCAGGAGGATGGAGGTTTGGGGCATGCTAGAGGTGATTATGTGGCGTGTGAGAAGAAGCCATTGGAGACTAAATAATGGCCAGATTGTAATCCATTTTGGTGTTGCATTAGGAACCAGGGGTAGGCCATTCAGCCCCTCAAGCCTGTTTCACAATTCAATTAGATTTTGGCTGCGCCCACATTTAATCTCTCATGGCTTCTCCTCTCACGCCACATAATCATCTCTAGCCTGCCCCAAAGCTCCATCCTCAGAAGGTTAAGGGGAGATTTAATAGAGGTGTTCAAAATTGTATGGGGTTTTGATAGAGTAATTAAGGAGAAATTGTTTCCAGTGGCGGGTGGGTCAGTAACCAGAGGACACAGATTTAAGATGATTGGCAAAGGAACTAGAGCAGAGATGAAGATTTTTTTTTTAAACACAGTGAATTATGATTTGGAATGCACTGCCTGAAAGGTGGAAGCAGATTCAAAAACTTTCAAAAGGGAATTGGATATATACTTGAAAAGGAAAAATGACAGAGCGATGGGAAGAGAACAGAGGAGTGGGACTAATCGATAGCTCCTTCCATGAGCTGGCACAGGCATGATGGGCTGAATGGCCTTTTTCTGTGCTGTATTATTATGATTATCAACTCAATTTTCCGTATACCTTGATACCCTTACCTAAAAAAAAACTCTATTGATCTTGATCTTAGTCTTGAAAATTTCAGTTGACCACAGCCATTTGGGGGAATGAGTTCCAGATTTCCACTACCCTTTGTGTGGAAAAAATGTTTCCTGATTTCACTCTTGAATGGCCTAGCTCTAATTTTAAGATTATGACCTCTTGTTCTGGATCCCCCTACCAGAGGAAACAGTTTCTCTGTATCTACTCTATCAAATGCTGTTATCATTCTAAACACCTGAATTAGATCACCCCATATCCTTCTAAACTGCTGGGGATACAAGCCAAGTTTAAGCAACCTGCCCTACTTAACCTTTGAAGCCCCAATATCATTCTGGTGAGTCTGCGCTGTACCCCTTCTAAAGCCAATATATCTTTCCTGAGGTTCGGTGCCCAGAACTGAATGCAATACTCCAATGGGGCCTGACCAAGGCACTGCACAATTCCTCACATTTGTATTCCAACGCCCTGAGATAAAGGTCAACATAGTCTTTTTGTATCTACGCACAAGGTTTTTAGTGATTTGTGTACCTGGACACCTAAATCCCCATGCTCCTTTACAGCTCTCGCCATTCAGAAAATATTCCAATTTTTCTTTGATCCAAAGTGGATGACCTCACACTTCCTCACATTGAACTCCATCTGCCATAATTTTGCCCACGCACTTAGTCTGTATCCCTTTTCAACTTCCTGCTCCCATCCACAAATTACTGTGTCTTCGATCTTCGTGTTATCTGAAAACTTGGATATACAATTCTCTATTCATTCATTCAGTCTTTAATATATATGGTGAAAAGCTGAGGCTCCAGTACGGATCCCTGCAAAACACCACTTACGACATCTTGCCAATCGGTGAATATTTCCTTTTTCCTGACTCTCTGTCTCCTACCTCCCAACAAATAACTGACCTATGTCTCAAGGTTACCTCTAATTCCATGCACTCTAATTTTTGCTAAAAATTACTTGTGCGTAACCTTATCAAGTGCCTTCTAGAAGTCCATATAGATAACATCCATAGACACTCCCCTATCCACCATGCTAGTGACTTCAAAAAATCGAACTAGATTACTTAGACATGACCCAGCCTTCACAAATCCATACTTGACTCTCTTTGCTCAACTGATTGGTGTCCAAGTGCTCAGTCACTCTGATAGTAGATTCCAGTTTTAGCTCCAGTTCAGTATTACAGGACTAGTATACTTAATGGAAGAACTACCCTTTTGGGTGAGATGTTTAACCAAGTTTTTCTCCATTTGCTGCGGTGAACAATTAAAACTCAGATAGCTATCACAGATAGTAAGGACCAACCTTCGTACGCCGTCCAATACTGCAAGCAAAAGTAAACACTCCAAGCCTCCTGAGTCTGAGGGCTCCGGTATAAATATTGTATACAGTTTCATTAGACTGCCTCAGTTAAATAACTTCAAATATTCTACAACAGTGTGGATAATTTATCTTTATCATTGTAGAGACACAAATCATATATAAATGGGATTATTTTTCACAGTGACAATATTGGGTTTTATCAAAGCTTCAGTGACCGAGAACTGTCATATTGTAAGTACGATATGCAGCATGAAAATTAAACTCACCAGCGGTATAGTAAATTACAGAATCACCATTCATAGTCACATTGAAGTGAAGTACAAAAAGCTGGTTTTGATGCCTGTGATGAAAACCTAGAACTGTGACGAAAGGTCATCGACCCGAAAGGTTAACTTTGTTTCTCTCCACAGATGCTGCCTGACCTGCTGAGTATTTCCAGGATTTTCTGTTTTTATTTCAGATTTCCAGCATCCGCAGTATTTTGCTTTTGTACCTTTCCAAATTTGCTTTGGGTAGATTGAGCATCAGTATAGATCACCGATCAAATAATGATTTAAGTCCGAATCATTTATTCAAAAGCAAAGTGTAAAATCTCTACTTTGGAAAGGCCCATTAGAAAAAGATACTCATACACTAGATACTGGAGACACATTTAAGTCCATAACCTTTGCACCAATATCGGATAAGAACATATATTGTTATGTCACCTTTTCCTGATGTTATAAAGTTGGGTGAAAAGATTGACACTGATGGGTCTGTGGGAAATAGATTGTGCGTGCCAAGAAGGTACCAGACTCTATGCTCTGCACTGAATTAGGTAATCTCAGTTTGGAGGGAGGGGGGATGGATGCTGCAACATCAACTCACTTCGCCTCAATGTGTGCAGAAGGAAAAAGGAGCCAGCCAGGATCTCATTCCTGATATAGCTGGGTCATCATGGTTGAGGGAAATGGATTGTGCTTGGTTGTATTTACTCTTGTAATCAAATAACCCACTGTCACTCACTGTCTAGGTGTACATAACCAATTGTGGAAAACTATTGCATAAGTATCAACACCAATTATTACAGAAAACAATTTTAAGTAGTTTTAGAAAGATATTTATAAATTACAAAACATTCCTAACACATTTCAGCAAGTTGCCATGTAAAATTAAAATGGGCTGATGTGTAAAAATGAATCTGAAGGGAAACTTAACTCTCTCGGTCATCTCATACCATTTGCAACATAAATGTTACATTTTTGAATGCTGCAGCGAGAAAGATGACTCCTGAGACTGAAGAAATATACAAAGTAGGACAGCTGATCAGGGAAGCACTGCATTATAGGCTGGATGGCTGTTCTAGAATTCTGCTTTATTTCTCTGGGAGGGAGAAACATTGTTGATCCTTTCCGATAGACACTGCGAGTTATGTAGAGCAGAAGCAGGAGAAGGAGAAACTAAAGGATAAGATTACAAAAAAACGCAGTCAAGATTGAGTGGTTTGTATGTGAATGCTAAAAGCTTTCAGGACAAATTTGTAGAGTTAGAAGCAGAAGTAACTATGAAAGGGTATGATAAAGTATCTCTGTCGGATTGGGCACAGCTGTGGAAAGAACGGAGAATGCAATCTTCCTGGTTTTCAGGAGAGCGCGAAGGAGAAAAGGGGAATAAGTATTAGTATTAACAAAGAATTCTATCAATGCTAGAATGTAAGAATGTTCTACTGAAGGGATAATTACAAGTCCTAGCCCTTTTCGGGCTACCCCAGATCAGGCGTATTCCCCAGGCGTTCACCTTCAACTAAAGGTAGCGGTAGCCGAATCCCAGAGATGCTTAATTGGGTCTAAAGGTTCAGACTACCTCTCCCAAAAGGAAAGGAACAGCCTGTGAAGATGTTACCGTCCTCCAGATAGCACTTTTAATAAGTTTAACTAGACTGTAACCTTCCGGATATTATGAGGGTCCGGAAAACCCCCCAGAATTCTGCAACTCCTCACTGAAGAGTGTACAGAAATTGAGTTTGTGAGATTGATACAGAAATACTCTGAGACAATTAAAAAAATATATAGATTTATTAAAGAACCGACTTAGTTAACAGCTGGTATGGCAATCGCAACTTTAACCGTTCAAAATACAAATAGCTTACATTTCTTATCAGAGATCCTTATTCTCAAATCTTAACTTCGTTACATTTCCACACTTTTACTTATTCTTAATCTAGAATATCCACCAAAATCAAATACCTTGATTACCCGAGACTCAGTTTAAAAACTTAGAGCGTGCCTGTGAAGTTGAGAAATGTTTGCCCTTCCAGCGACTTCTGACTCTCTATCTGAAAAGCTCTTATTTTTATACTTTTTTTTAGTGGTATATTCTTTGAAGTTTTCTTTTGATGTTAGCTAATTGTCTCTAGTGATACTCTATTGAATTCTTTTCTATTCTTACTGTCATTTTAGCTGCCAACTTTTAGAATTCTGTCTCTACCTTTAGGTGTTTCAAAAACTATCATAAAATGGCTATTACAGATTTATCTTTTGATGCTATTCTTAGGAAGTCTTTCTATTGAATTCTTAATATCACTTAACTGCTTGTAAGCCAGACGTCGTGACTCCGTGGTGTTCCAAGTTCAATACAAACACAATGTAATTGCTTGGTGTCATCTATTGATATATTTTCAAAGCCTTCCTAGTTGTACCTTTTACAACTTGTAAATCAAAAAACACTTCAACCAGGGTGTTTTTTGCATTTCTTGGCTATCTCAATTGGTTGCATATTTAATCGTGTTTCCTGTCTTATTTGATGTTACTTTATGAAGGCATATGGTTGTTTAATGTTCTAAGTTTCTGTTTCCCTGAGTGTTAGCTTATAACACTTGGGCATTGCTATTGTTTTGTTCCAAACTCTAGACATTCTGGAAACACCAATGGTTTGCTTCAATAGGGGCTTTGTCTCTGTATTTACAAACCAATTCCCATTTCAAAGCTTGTGGTGTTTTACAGCGTTTGTTAACACTTCACCTTATCTCAAAAGCCTGTATTGTGTTTGCAGCCTGTGTCGCCAAGGCTTTCCAGACTTTTAAACTCAGTATGTCTTTTATTAATATCAAAATCTGTTTTGATTTGGGGAGGGGGGTGGCGTTTAAACTAACTTGGCAGGGGGATGGGATACGGAGTGGAGCTATAGTAGGGGGTGATGCACAGCCAAATATAGAGGAAAAAACAAGTCAGCCTGGAAGGCAGAGCAAATATGTAACGGCACAAGGGAGTATGGCAAGGCTGGATGACATTTATTTTAATGCAAGGAGTCTTATGACTAAGCCAGATGAATTGAAGGAGTTGATGAACACATGGGAGTATGATATTGTTACTATCACAGAGACATGGTTGAGGGAGGGGCAGGACTGGCAGCTCAGTATTCCGGGGTATAGAATCTTCAGGCGAGACAGAGGGGGGTGTAAAAGAGGAGGGGGTGTCGCAATATTAATCAAGGAGTCAATTACTGCAGTAAGGAGGGATGATATCTTAGTAGGTTCTTCTAATGAGGCCATATGGGTAGAACTTAAAAACAAAAAGGGGGCAAGCACTTTGCTGGCAGTGTATAGGCCCCCAAACAGTCAGGGGGAGATAGAGGAACAGATATGTTGGCAAATCTCAGAAGTGTAGAAATAATAGGGGATTTCAACTTCCCCAATATTAACTGGGATAGTTAGAGTGTGAAAGGCTTAGAGGGTGCGGAATTCTTAGTGCATCCAGGAGAGCTTTTTGAGCCAGCATGTAGAAAGTCCTACAAGAGAGGGGGCGGTACTGGACCTAATTCTAGGGAATGTAGCCGGGCAAGTGGTAGAAGTGTCAGTAGGAGAGCAGTTTGGTGACGGTGATTATAATTCGGTGAGATTTAAGGTAGTCATGGAAAAGGACAAAAATGGACAGGAAATAAAGGTTCTAAATTGGGGGAAGGCCGATTTTAATATGATAAGGCAGGATCTGGCCAAAGTGGACTGGAATCAGCTACTTGTAGGAAAATCCACATCAGAGCAGTGGGAGTCATTCAGAAAGGAAATAGAGAGAGTACAGCGCCAACATGTTCCCGTAAAGGTCAAGGGTGGCACCAACAAGTCCAGGGAACCCTGGATGTCAAGGGATATACAGGAAACTCTTTATTAACCGGCACCGACGGGACCGGCGTGGTGCCGGTTAATCAAAAAGTCCGGATAACGGAGAGTTATATCTCCCAACGTACGAGAGCCCCGTACACATTGACATGCGCCTGCATTCGGAGCTCCGTCTACCCGGGGACCGCCAGCTGACCATCTGTCGTGTCCGCTGCCTACCCGGGCTGCACATTCTCCTCCCAATCTACACGCTCCGATACAAGGCAAACGCCTCGGGGTTTTTTTAAAGTTAATTTTAAACGAGAGATGAAGGAAAACCCCGGTTACCTACTCAAGAATTTTGCCGGTTAAGAGAGATTTCCGGATATTTGGGTGCCGGTTAATAGAGTTTCCTGTACAAGAATGGATTAAGAAAAAAAGGGAGGCTTTTGGCAGATACAAAGGACTAAACAGTGGAAGCCCCAGAGGAGTATAGAAAGTGCAGGGGGGCACTTAAAAAAGAAATTAGGAGAGCGAAGAGGGGGCATGAAAAAACACTGGCGGGCAAAATAAAGGAAAATCTCAAGGTGTTTTATAAGTATATTAAGGGCAAGAGGATAACCAGGGAAAGAGTAAGGCCCATTAGGGACCAAAGTGGCAATCTGTGTGTAGAGCCGGAAGATGTAGGTGAGGTTTTAAATGAATATTTTGCATCTGTGTTCACTATGGAGAAGGATGATGTCGGCATAGAAATCAGGCGGGGGATTGTGATATACTTGAACAAATTAGCATTGAGAGGGAGGAGGTACTAGCAGTTTTAGCAGGCTTAAAAGTGGATAAATCCCCAGGCCCAGACGAGATGTATCCCAGGCTGCTGTGTGAGGTAAGGGAGGAGATTGCAGGGTCTCTGACACAAATTTTCAGAACCTCTCTGGCCACAGGGGAGGTGCCAGAGGACAGCTAATGTAGTACCATTATTCAAGAAGGGTAGTAGGGATAAACCAGGGAATTACAGACCAGTGAGCCTAACATCAGTGGTAGGGAAATGATTGGAAAAAATTCTGAGGGACAGAATTAGTCTCCACTTGGAGAGGCAAGGATTAATCAAGATAGTCAGCATAGCTTTGTCAGGGGGAGATCATGTCTAACCAATTTGATTGAATTTTTCGAGGGGGTGACTAGGTGTGTGGATGAGGGTAGTGCAGTTGATGTGGTCTACATGGACTTCAGTAAGGCTTTTGACAAAGTCCCGCATGGGAGACTGGTCAAGAAGGTAAGAGCCCATGGGATCCAGGGCAATTTGGCACATTGGATCCATAATTGGCTTAGTGGCAGGAGGCAGAGGGTGATGGTCGAAGGTTGTTTTTGTGCCTGGAAGCCTGTGTCCAGTGGTGTACCGCAGGGATTGGTGCTGGGTCCCTTGCTGTTTGTAGTGTATATTAATGATTTAGATATGAATGTAGGAGGTATGATCAATAAGTTCGCAGATGACACAAAAATTGGTGGGGTGGTAAATAGCGAGGAGGGAAGCCTCAGGCTACAGGACGATATAGACGGGTTGGTCAGATGGGCAGAACAGTGGCAAATGGAATTTAACCCTGAAAAGTGTGAGGTGATGCATTTTGGGAGGACTAGCAAGGCAAGGGAATACACAATGAATGGTAGGACCCTGGGAAGGACAGAGGATCAGAGGGACCTTGGTGTGCATGTACATAGATCCCTGAAGCCAGCAGGACAAGTAGATAAGGTGGTTAAGAAGGCATATGGGATATGTGCCTTCATTAGCCGAGGCATAGAATATAAGAGCAGGGAGGTTATGATGGAGCTGTACAAAACGCTAGTTAGGCCACAGCTGGAATACTGTGTGCAGTTCTGGTCGCCACACTAAAGGAAAGATGTGATTGCATTGGAGAGGGTGCAGAGGAGATTCACCAGGATGTTACTTGGGCTGGAGCGTTTCAGCTATGAAGAGAGACTGGACAGGCTGGGGTTGTTTTCCTTAGAGCAGAGAAGGCTGAGGGGGGACCTGATTGAGGTGTACAAAATTATGAGGGGCATAGATAGGGTAGATAGAAAGGAACTTTTCCCCTTAGAGGGGTCAATAACCAGGGGGCATAGTTTCAGGGGAAGGGGCAGGAGGTTTAGAGGGGATTTGAGGAAAAACTTTTTCACCCAGAGGGTGGTTGGAATCTGGAACTCACTGCCTGAAAGGGTGGTAGAGGCAGGAACACTCACAACATTCAAGAAGTATTTAGATGAGCACTTGAAACGCCATAGCATACAAGGCTACGGACCAAGTGCTGGAAAATGGGATTAGAATAGATGGCCGGTGCAGACATGATGGGCCAAAGGGCCTCTTTCTGTGCTGTATAACTCTATGACTATGATTTATTTAATTAACTGAATTTAAATTCCTCAGCTGCCGTGATGGGATTTGAACTCACATCTCCGGATTACTAGTCCAGTAACATAACCACTATGCTACCATCCCTGGGTATGTCCTGTCCCACTGGCACAGTGGTACACAGTCAGGAGGGAGTGGCCCTGAAAGTCCTCAACATTTGAAGTTTCATGGCATCAAGTCAAGCATGGACAAGGAAACCTCCTGCTGATTACCACCTACTGCCCTCCCTCAGCTGATGAATTAGTACTCCTCTACGTTGAACACCACTTGGAAGAAGCACTGAAGGTAGCAAGGGCACAGAATGTACTCTGGGTGGGGGATCTTAATGTTCATCACCAAGAGTGGCTTGCTAGCACCATTACTGACCAAGCTGGCTGAGTTCTGATGGACATAGCCGCCAGACTGGGCCTGTGGCAGGTGGTGAGAGAACCAACACGAGGGGAAACCCTACTTGACCTCGACCTAACCAACCTTCCTGTCGCAGATACATCTGTCCATGACAGTATTGGTAGTAGTGACCACCGCACAGTCCTTTCGGAGACAAAGTCCCGTCTTCACACTGTGGACACCCTCCATCATGTTGTGTGGCACTACCACCATCCATGAGGCACTGTGGGGCAGCAGAAGAATCTGTAACCTCATGGCCCGGCATATCCCTCACTCTACCATTACCATCAAGCCAGGCTGGTTCAATGAGGAGTGCAGAAGAGCATGCCAGGAGCAGCACCAGGTGTACCTAAAAATGAGGTGCCAACCCAGGGAAGCCGCAACACAGGACTCTATGCATGCAAAACAATGGAAGCAGCATGCTATCGACAGAGCTAAGCGATCCCACAATCAATGGATTAGATCAAAGCTCTGCAGTCCTTCCCATCCAGTTGTGAATGGTGGTGGACCATTAAAAAACTGACTGGAGGAGGAAGCTCCATGAACATCCCCATCCTCAATGATGGCGGAGCCCAGCACGCGAGAGTAAAAAACAAGACTGAAGTGTTTGCAACCATCTGCAGCCAGTAGTGCCGAGTGGATAATCCTGAGGTCCCCGCCATCACAGAAGCCAGCTTCAGCCAATTCGATTCACAAGAAATGGCTGAGCGTACTGGATACAGCAAAGGCTTTGGGCCCTGACAATATCCCGGCTGTCGTGCTGAAGACTTGTGCTCCAGAACTAGCCGCGCCTCTAGCCAAGCTGTTCCAGTACATCTACAACACTGGCATCTACCCGACAATGCGGAAAACTGCCTAGGTATGTCCTGTCCACAAAAAACAAGACAAATCCAATCCAATTACCGCCCCATCAGTCTACTCTCAATCATCAGCAAAGTGATGGAAGGTGTTGTCGACAGTGCTATCAAGTGGCACTTACTCACCAATAACTTGCTCACCGATGCTCAGTTTGGGTTCCGCCAGGGCCACTCAGTTCCAAACCTCATTGCAGCCTTGGTCCAAACATGGACCAATGAGCTGAATTCCAGAGGTGAGGTGAGAATTAATGCCCTTGACATCAAGGCAGCATTTGACCGAGTGTGGCATGAAGGAGCCCAAGTAAAATTGAATAGTGGATGCATTGGTTGTAATATACCAAAATTCCCTGGACTCTGGAGAGGTCCCAGCAGATTGGAAAACCGCAAATGTAACACCCCTATTTAAGAAAGGAGGGAGACAGAAAGCAGGAAACTATAGAGTAACATCTGTCATTGGGGAAATGCTGGAGTCCTTTATTAAGGAAGCAGTAGCAGGGCATTTGGAAAATCATAATGCAGTCAAGCAGAGTCAGCATGGTTTGATGAAAGGGAAATCATGTTTCACAAATTTGCTGGTGTTCTTTTGAGGATGTAACGAGCAGGGTGGACAAAGGTGAGCCAGTGGATGTGGTGTATTTGGATTTCCAGAAGGCATTGGATAAGGTGCCACATAAAAGGTTACTGCATAAGATAAGAGTTCACGGAGTTGGGGGTAATATATTAGCATGGATAGAGAATTGGCTAACTAACAAAGCAGAGAGTCGGGTTAAATGGGTCATTTTCCGGTTGGCAAACGGTAACTAGTGGGGTGCCACAGGGATCGGTGCTGGGGCCTCAACTATTTACAATCTACATTAATGACTTGGATGAAGGGACCGAGTGTAATGTAGCCAAGTTTGCGGATGATACAAAGATGGGTGGGAAAGCAGGTTGTGCAGAGGACTCAAAGAACCTGCAAAGGGACATAGACAGGCAAAGTGAGTGGGCAAACATTTGGCAGATGGAGTATAATGTGGGTAAGTGCGAGGTTATCCACTTTGGCAGGAAAAATAAAAAAGCAAATTATTATTTAAATGGAGAGAGATTACAAAATGCTACAGTTCAGAGGGACCTGGGGGGTCCTTGTGCATGAAACACAAAGTTAGCATACAGGTACAGCAAGTAATCAAAAAGGCAAATGGAATGTTGGCCTTTATTTCAAGGGGGTTGGAGTATAAAAGCAGGGAAGTCCTGCTACAACTGTACAGGGTATTGGTGAGACCACACCTTGAGTACTGCATACAGTTTTGGTCTCCTTATTTAAGGAAGGATACACTTGCATTGGAGGCAATTCAGAGACGATTCACTAGGTTAATTCCTGAGATGAGGGGTTTGACTTATGAGGAAAAGTTGAGCAGGTTGGGCCTATACTCATTGGAATTTAGAAGAATGAGGTGATCTTATTGAAACATATAAGATACTGAGGGGGCTCGACAAGGTAGATACAGAGAGGATGTTTCCCCTAGTGGGGAAATCTAGAACTCGGGGGGCATAGTTTCAGAATAAAGGGTCGCCCTTTTAGAACTGAGGGTTGTAAATCTGTGGAATTCTCTGCCGCAGAGAGCTGTGGAGGCTGGGTCATTAAATACATTTAAAGTGGAGATAGCCAGATTTTTGCAAGATAAGGGAGCGAAGGGTTATGGAGAGCGGGCAGGGAAGTTGCTTTGAGCCCAAGATCAGCCATGATATTGAATGCCGGAGCAGGCTCGAGGGGCCAAGTGGCCTATTCCTGCTCCTTGTTCTTGTGTTCTTATGAAGTCAATGGGAATCGGGGGGAAAAGTCTCCACTGGCTGGAGTCATACCTAGCACAAATGCAGATGGTTGTAGTTGTTGGAGGCCAGTCATCTCAATCCATGGACATCGCTGCAGGAGTTCCTCAGGGCAGTGTCCTAAGCCCAACCATCTTCAGCTGCTTCATCAATGACCTTCCCTCCATAAGGTCAGAAGTTGGGATGTTCACTTATGATTGCATAGTATTCACTTCCATTTACAACTCCTCAGATAATGAAGCAGTCTATGCCCGCTTGCAACAAGACCTGGGTGACATTCAGACTTGGGCTGATAAGTGGCAAGTAACATTCGTGCTGCACAAGTGCCAGGCAATGACTATCTCCAACAAGAGAGCGTCTAACCAGCGCCCCATGACATTCAACGGCAGTACCATCACCGAATCCCCCAGCATCAACATCCTGGGGGTCACCAATGACCAGAAACTTAACTGGACCAGCCACATAAATACTGTGGTTACAAGAGCAGGTCAGAGGCTGGGCAATCTGCAGCGAGTGTCTCCCCTCCTGACTCCCTAAAGCCTTTTCACCATCTACAAGGCACAAGTCAGGAGTGTGATGGAATACTCTCCATTTGCCTGGATGAGTGCAGCTCCAACAACATTCAAGAAGCTCGACGCCATCCAGGACAAAGCAGCCCGCTTGATTGGCACCCCATCCACCACCTTAAACATTCACTCCCTCCACCACCGTCATACCGTGGCTGCAGTGTGAACCCTCTACAAGATGCACTGCAGCAACTCGCCAAGGCTTCTCCGACTGCACCTCCCAAACCTACCACCTAGAAGGACAAGGGCAGCAGGCGCATGGGAACACCATCACCTGCAAGTTCCCCTCGAAGTCGCATACCATCCTGACTTGGAAGTATAACTACGTTCCTTTATCGTTGCTGAGTCAAAATCCTGGAACTCTCTCCCTAACAGCACTGTGGGAGTACCTTCACCACACGGACTGCAGTGGTTCAAGAAGGCGGCTCACCACCACCTTCTCGGACAATTGGATAGGTAATAAATGCTGGCCTTGGCAGCGACGCCCACATCCCAGGAATGAATTTAAAAAAAAAAATATACAGGACAATATGTCATTAGTGGAAAATCTTCACATATGAGAGAGAGTACAAAATGGATATATTCCTATTAGACAAAAAGGGGGTGCATTAAAAGATAGATTTCTGTGGATAAATAGAGATTAATCTGAAACATGATGGTGGCCATATGGTAAAATTAGGGCTAACAGTAAAGATGGTATAGCTGGGAGGTAAAAATGTAGAAGGGCTAAAAGGGAATATGAAAAAAGCTAGCAGATAATGTAAAATGAAATAATGACTTGTAAGCCTGTAAATAGTAACAGAATACAGGAAACTCTATTAACCGGCACCGACGGGACCGGCGTGGTGCCGGTTTATCGAAAGTACCGGATAACGGAGAGTTATATCTACCGAGGCTATTTTTAACAAAGAGACTCCAGGCAGCGCGGGAGAATCAACTCCTGCTACTGCAGTGTTTCGGACTTCCGACAGCGCCAGGAGGCCGAGTAGTGGCACTTTTGAAAACTACCCCAACAGACTAAATCGGCGTTCGCGGACTCGGACTTGGACTCGGGATCGGCAACATTGCCGGTTATTTGAGAGGAGTTTTCGGAGTACTCGGCGTTCGCGGAGACTCGACTGCGACTCGGCAACATTGCCGGTTATTTGAGAGGAGTTTTCGGAGGATGATTTTTGCCGGTTAAGCGAGAATTCTGGATATTTGGGTGCCGGATAAACAAAAGTTTCCTGTAGTTAGATAGTAGGAACACTCTGGGATGAAGGCAGGAATCATCTTGTGGAGGATGAAGGTATGGAAGAGATATTAAAATATTTTGCATTAGTCTTGACAGAGTGTAGATGTTCTAGAAGAATGTGAAAAAATTGTGAAAGTAAAAAAGCAATTGGTTCAGAAAAAAGGAGCAGAACTCAAATTAGGCAAATCACTGGGTCCAAATTGTCTTGTACCCTTTGCTGTTGAAGGAAGTCAGAGATGAGAGAGCGCACCCTTTGAAGATGTTTATCGGAAGAGATGTCGTACATATGGATTTTCAGAAGGTGTTTAGTAAGATGTCTCGAGACATGTTAGAGGGTTAAAGTATTCGAGTTGATGGGTAATGTTCAGATTGGCAAAGGCTTGAGGAACAGTTGGCAGATGCAACTTGGTGCAGAGATGTGTGAGGTAATGCATTTTGGGAGTAAACAAGGAATGGGAATAGAAACATAGTGGGAAGTTGCTGAAGGAGGTGGAGGAAGAAACACCTACGGTGCAAATGTATACTTAAAAATGCAAGTGCAGGTAGATAAAGACATAAAGTAGCATTTTGGGTTTTATAAATGGCAAGAGTACAAGTGCAGAGTTTAATATATTTGTACAAGGCAATGGTTAGGCCATATTTAGAATACTCTGCAGTTTTGATAGGGTGAACAGGAAAAGATTACTTCCTCTAGTTGGGAAGGAGTGATGAGGAGGTCATCAATTTAAAATTGTCCCTGAGAGTTTGAGAGAAGTTTCTTGATATGGAGAGTAACTGGAGCATAGGGAGTATATGAGGTAGCGACATTTGCAACTTAGAGTAGATAAACATTTGAAACAGTGGAAGCTGCAGGGCAATTGGGAGACACCAGGACAGTGGGATTAGTTTTAGTTTGCTGCAGCACAGAGCTGGCACAAAAACTAATGTCTCACTGGCCTCCTATGTGCTGTAAAATTTCTATGGTTCTTGGGCATTGAGTTAGAACTATCATGAGCTCTGACAAAAAGTCTATACCTGAAGTGTTGACCTATCTTCAGATGCTGACGAACTGCTGTACATTTCCAGCATTTTCTATATTTTATTGCAAAATGTCCATGGACATTTTACCTAAAATTGTTTAACCTTTGAGCATACATATCATGTCACCTCTAATTCTATTTGAACTATCTATATCTGGTAATCTTCCTTCACATAAGAACCTATATCCATATCTTACATCTGCATGCCCTTCCTGTTATACAAAAAAAATCTTGCTTCATGTGGTCCTGTTTATTGTGACACTTCTATTCATTATAAATTCCTATATATACATTTATAATGGAAAAAGCCTAAACTTGTCACATTTTAACTGCCACTCTGGCCACCAGGAGATTCTGAACCAATTCTCCCAAAAGGTTTTCCAGCAATGACAGCATCTTTTTAAGAAGCTTTCAGAAGATAAGTATGCAACCTTCTGTAACTTTTAACTTCCAAGTTTTTTTTTAAACTAATTTTTTAACTTTCTGTTGAGCAAGGTTTAGACTGTTTCGGTGGCTCTTGGCTGTCCTGCTCCACTCCCCCTGGCTTTTGTTTATTCACCCATTGGCTGATCTCCTGGATGTGTTTCTGTGCCATTGGCATCCCTCCTGCTGGATCCTGCTCTACTCTGGCTTTTCCCTGTGGGTTCCCCCCCCCGGGTTCAGCTCCCCATCTGTGCCATTGACATCCCTTCTGTTGGGCTCCACTTTGTTCTGAAGCTTCCATGGTCTTTTCCTGCTCCCTGCCCTTGTTCTTGCTACCATTGCTCTGACCTCGCTGCTCGGTTGGTCCGGAGCCTATTGGGCCATTCTTGTCATAGTTGCTTTATGCCCCAGGACAAGTATTTCTCACCGAAAAAAGGCTCTTTAGGTGGGAAAAAAAAACATTTTGTTTCAGCCTTCGCTCAGTTGTAGCAACCTTGCTTCTGAATTAGGTCATGGATGCAAGCCTCACGCCAAAAACTTGAGCGCATAATCTGGTTTGACACTTTGGTTTAGCACTATACTTGCTCAAGAAGAACGTTAAAGATCCTATAGCACTAAATAAAGAGCAGCAGTGGAGTTCTCTCTCTTTCTTGGACACCATTTATCCCTCAAACAACATAATTAAAACTAGATTATCTGATCATTTATCACTTTTATGTAGGAATTTCTGTGTGCAAATTAGCTACTGTATTTGGCTACAAAACAGCGCATAACACTTAAAATATTTAATTGTTAAGTGATTTAGGACATCCTGGACATGTGAAATGATATCGTAATA
This sequence comes from Squalus acanthias, assembly GCA_030390025.1. Lineage (NCBI taxonomy): Eukaryota > Metazoa > Chordata > Chondrichthyes > Squaliformes > Squalidae > Squalus > Squalus acanthias. Next base: position 37,278,427 of record CM059441.1, on the reverse strand, counting down.
TAAAAATAATATACACTATCTCTTTTTCTTTCTCTCTCTCTCTCTCCTGATAGGTAGATTAATGGACAACAGCTTGTATTTGTATAGCTCTGCTAATGTCGAAAAATATTTCAAGGTGTTTCGCAGAGGCAGAATCAGAAATAAATGAACGTTGAGTCGAAGAAGGCGCTGTTAGGGGTGACTGAAAGCTGGTGTTTTAAGCAGGTTATGAAAGGAGGAAAGAGAAATGGAGAGGCAAAGGTGTTTAGGGAGGGATTGATGGAATTCCAGTGCATGTGACACAGGTGGCATGGTTGCCAATGGTCTGGTGAAGGAAAGGGGAATGCACAAGACCCAGAGTCAGGAACATAGTTTGGGTGGGTGTTGAGCTGGATGAGGTTACAGAAATAGGGAGGGGCAAGGCCATAAGGGGATTTGAACACACTGATGAGAATTTATGTTTGAGGTTTTGAGGGACTGGAAGCCGTGTAGATTAGTGAGGACATGTGTGATGGGTGATCAGGATTTGACGTGGGCTGCAAAGTTTTGGATGAGATGAAGTTTACTGTTGGTAGAGGGTGAGAAGCTGGCCAGAGAGCATTGGAATGGGAAATTGAGTCTGGTGGTGACAAAGGCATGGATAAGGTTAGAGTGAAGTATATGAAGTGATCATGTAAAACAACAACAGAAAACGCTGGAAAAACTCAGCAGGCCAGGCAGCATCCGTGGAGAGAGAAACAGAGTTAACATTTCAGGTTGAAGACCTTTCGTCAGAACCCTCTTGCTCCTGAACATATGTTTTACTTTAAATGAGCTTATATTTAGGAGTTTTAATACTTGGACTTTAACCTCTTCTACAGCCTAGTATTTTACAGAAAATGTAGGTCAGATCCATTTTGATCTGTCAAAATCTGACCTTTGAAAACTCGTAAGTCAGACAGCTTACAATCAGTGTGGGTGCAAATCAGATTTTACTCAAGAATAGATCATGTGTCAGTGCCTTGTTGCCTTTCCTTCCCCTCCCTTCCCGTCTTGGTTATATTGAATGGAAATAATCCTACCTTGGCTGTTGAATTGTGGGTTGGTTTAACAATAATGCATTTATACTACAACTAGCATTGCTCAGACACTAAAGCTGCAATACAAGTCCAGACTTGGACCCTGACCTGACTCCAGAGAAAACCGATGAGATTCCTGGAGTGGTTGTCTTGCACTGTTTAGGTTTGACACTGCATGGAGTATAATTCTTGTGTGGTGTCAAAATTCTTAGTGCTCAGGGGCCCAGTGAACCTTCTGGACACTTGCAAACTTAACCTAAAATTAAATGTTAAAAGTGCAGGCATCCTAAATGTAAAATTTTAACTATTTGAAAAGGAGCTCTGCTTTTGTGTATAACCACATGCACAGAGCTGTCCCCAGGCAGTATAAACTCTGCCCTCCAGCTGGAACTCAACCTGGCAGCCGCAGTATAAGTTGCAAAAAAGAATTCATGATATGCAGGGGGCAAAAAATGAGTACATGCTTAAGCGCAATGCAGGTATGAGCTGTTAGAATGTCAAGTTGACAAATTAGAGAATTGTCTTTTCCTGGTGAGGATATTGCAGTTGTGTCGATAAATGTATTTCGTGTCAAAAATTTTAATACAATTGGTAATAATTTGTGCTGTTTTATGAATGACTGTTGGAACCACATTTTAGCCAGCACCATTTATGATTAATGATCAAGAATTAAGTTGCTTTTCAAAATCTTTGTTTTGAAAACCCAGGTAATGGATTGCTTTGTCAAACCTGCTGGATACCCAATATTTTCAAATTAACATTTTTCTTTTTACAGAAACTTGGTTCTATGATAGTTTTTCAAAATTAACACAGTATGTCACTATGTTGTAGTTCACAGTATTGAGAAGTTTGTTGTTCTGAGGTAACTTGTAGTTATTGTGCAACCATAATTTAAAAGTCTTCAAGGGATAATGTGTTGTCTCGAAGAGAGCTGGGTTACCTAGATTCTTAGTTTTGTGAGGATGCATTCCCATCCAGGAAGCCTTCTGACCAGTTCATCAAGAAGTTGTGTTGGCTATGTCCATAGGCTGATATGTCTCCGCTTCCCAACCAAAATCCTAGCATGTAGGATGAAATAGCAAAGGAGAGGGAACTGATACAGAAGGAAAACTGAAATAATGTGCTACCTATGAGTGATTGCACAAGACTGTGATTAGAGATATTTCTAACCAATGTGCCAGTCTTTGCAATCATCCAGGTTAGATCACTGTGAATTATCAGATTTTGTTAAAAGTAAGTGGAACCAGTTGAAAATGTACTGAAATCAAGGGAGTGTTGGTCAGTATTACTAGTTCAATGAAGAGGGATACTTTTCTCCCTCCAAAAATAGATTGATTTTACAGTTGGACAGTTATGGCTCTAGATCTGTCCAGGTTTACTATAATGTGTAACGCGTGGATCTCCGTTCAATGTGCTGTAAATATTTTTTTTTCTTTGAGTACTACTAACTGTTGGAAACCCAAATAAAAACAAATGCACAATATTGGCATCTGAATGAGAAAAGATGGGTTAACATGTTTGGTGTAAGTCAGTCATAAAAACTGACAGGGCTATATTGTCAACTTTCTGATGCTGCACATTTCCAGTAGTTTCTTGGTAGAATTTCTGTTTCAAATTTAATAAATGAATATAAACTTCTCGTGATCAGCTTGCATGGAATTGCTGGTAGTTTCCATTTGTTTTTATGAAGTGCAACTTGGAGATGTAATGGGGTAGAATGGAAATTGTTTTCAGAGAACGGGAACTACAGGTGCGTTGCTACACTGATCTCTATGAAAGCAAACACTTTTGCACTGTCTGGTCTGCTGTATTCACTGCTGAATGTCAATTAGTTTTTTTTAAAGTAAAACCGCTGGGATTTCAGGAAAGTTTTTAGTCTAGGCACATAGCCGATTAATTTTTGTCAAACAATCTGTTTGCTTTTTATGACTGAATTCAGTAAACTGTTGCCAAGTATTGGAATTTCTTTACAAGATCTTATGAATACTCACTTTGAATGCAACAAAATTAGACAAGATCACAAAAGTAGACAAAACTTTAAATTCATAATTGTGACCACTTAAGTTTGGTGTGATTACTTTAAAAGCCAGATAAGTGAGTTTTTAGATGAATGAATTTAAAAAAAGCAATTGATAAAGTAGGTACAATGCTGCTGTGTCTGGCTAAGGATCAAGGCAGATAATCAGAATACAAGTTAGAATATTTACTGCAGCTGTGCTTGTTGAGCTGTCAGCTGTGCCTTGTAATCACTTAGTGTTTAGCTTTCTAAGTGTGAGTCAGCCTTTCAGGAATGGTTGTAAATTATATTAGCGCCATTACTTCTGTGAATCTGGGTGTTTCAGATGGCACAAAAATAAATGTTGTTTCTAATCGAACAATATAAATGCAGTGGAACTTGGGTGAAGTGGCCATATTTTAACCTGAATCTCCATTTCAAATTCTGATTAATTTCCAAGATTCAGGGGAGAAGAGCAGCTGCAAGCACAAATTGTCTCTCTTTCTGCCTCCCTCCCCCCTTTGATCCTCACCCCATATCTGGCTGGCAGGAAGTGCTGTTCAGCTGAAGTCCTTTCACATGTAGCAGTGCTGGGGAAATAGCCTAATCTGGAACGGTTATCTCAGGGCAACTTCAGTTTCTGCAGCAGCAGTTGCCTTGATTGTAATCGTCTAACTTAAAAACAAAACAAAGGGTGAAGAAGTGTTTGTAGCAGAAACAAACTGCTTAAAGAATAGGGATCCAATTTCCAATTTTTTTTTTAAAGTTTATTTTGTGCTCCTCCAAGATGAGGATATCAGTGCTGGGAAATGGAAGACTTTGTTGTTTTTGGCACCTGCTGTCAGTAGCAGGCACTCCCACATCAGGTATGTCAAGGGATGGATACAGAGAAGAGCTCCCTCTACTGTGCCCAATATTGCCTTCACCTGAAGGACATTTCATACTGCACAATGTGACACTTTGACTCTTCGTGCCAGCTGGTCTTGTAGTTTCTCTGAGCTTGAATACCAATTTAATATTACTCAGTGCAAACTGAGCAGTTTGTGCCATGGACAAAAGCCTATGCAGAGCTGGTTGAACTGCCCAACTCATTTCATAAGGACTCTTGCAACTGGTGAGAAGAGGAGACTTTCATTCATCAGTCTAGATGAAGAAGTTCCACTGTTTAAGCACTTGTTAGTTGCAAGTGATTTTGAAATTCATTAATAAAAATGCAATTTTATTTTTTTGAATGTAGGATGGAGTTGCAGAGTGAGTAACACAATCCAATGACACAAATGACTTGAGTTGTGTAAGCCCCCTAATTGTGCTATTGTCGTCGTGTCTCTCCCATCTGTTTATAATTGTGTAGCGCCGTGAATTTAGTACATAATTAGGAATCCATGTAATCCTTTTCGGTGAAGATGTCAAAATACTTGTTTTTAAATGAGAAAGGTCGAGTAGATAGAGAATGAAGCTGTGCCATTAATCATGCTACTTAACCCAATAAGCAAGTGCCTTCCATTGCAACATCAGCCCTTTTCTCACTTTCTGCTCTGACTCTTGAATAGGAGTATGATGAGCTGAATATGGTTGTGGACACCATATTGTCCACCTAGGTCATTCTAATCATAAATGTTCTGTGTGCCAAAATATGTTGAGGTCATCACAGTCGGATAATGAACATGATCTAATAAAAGTCCTATACAAGCTGAACTGAAATAACAAGAAGTTGAAGATTTTAGTTGATGCTAAAGATATGGGTATGACCTGTGAGTTATTTTTGGAAAATCAGTTGCAGTTCAGTCCATTAAAATGAGTAGAAGTGTGAAATGGCAAATTTTCTGTAGTGTGCTGTACAATTATAGCTTCAAATCATGTTTTTAAGTTCTAGCTTTGCTATGGATTCTGTACAGAAAGGTGTAGTAACATTTGCCAGTTTGTGTAATCCTCTGATCAGAATTAAGTAACTTGTTTTGTTGGAGTTTCCGATGCCAGTTTCGTGCTAAATACTATTGTAATTTGCATAATAATGGCAGAAATCAAAACCTATAATGTAGCAAATGCACAACAGGGTGGAGACCAGGTAGATATGTGTTTCTAGATGGACTCTTCCCAGTACTTTATTTCAAACTTCCAGCATCTGCATTTTCTTCTTTCCATCTCTAATAAGATGAGAAATATAAAAAGCTGCTGTAAGGTACTTCATCTCCACTTCTCCAAGGATAAGTGGCAAAGACTAAATGTACATCAATTAATAAATCATTGGCGAATAAGGACAGATGATGGATTTTAAATGGCCTTGAAGTGAGATCATTATTTTGTGAATGGTGGGAGAACTGGTCCATTCATTTATTCTGCCAGCATGAAGTACTGAAGTTCAGAAGATGAGCAAGTGAAAGGTCACCAAAAATATTTTATTCCAGAATATAACCTTTTTTCATTGGTGATCATGTCCTTACATACTGGCTCTTGTACATTTGATTGTGGACCCCCATCAATGATAATTTGAGATCAAAAACATTTTTTTTGTTGATGGAACGAGCTAATGTTTATTTTTCATAAAACTTTGGTGGGTAGAGTAGCTGTATAATTACAGGTGACATCCAGCTCCCATGTTATGCATGTATGAAATATGACTGAGTACACTGGTGTGAACTATTTTATATATTGCATGTTGCACCTTGTGAAATGCTTTAATCATGAGATTCCATCAACAGCAATTCAGTTTTTTCCCTCAAACTCTCTCGTCTTTTTTTTGAGGATGTGCCAGACGATAAATTCCACTGCAGGGGAATGGCTTGAACTTGGAAATGAAGACGACTTGTGGGATTTGATGTTAAGAGGTGATGTTAACGGGGATCTGCTTAATATAAAGGCCTGTACAGGAAAACTATTAGTTACAGTGACTGCATCTGTTGTACTTGCCTTTTAGCCACAAAATTCTGGACTGCAATTGTTTGGTTGAGCAGCTCTGGGTGAGTGAATTGGAGCTTCCAACACTGCGATTGATAGATTTTTGTTAGGTAAGGGTATTGAGGGATATGGAGAAAAGACGGGTAAATGGGGTTGAGGTACAGATCAGCCATGACATAATTGAATATCCGAGCAGGCTCGAGGGGCTGAATGGGCTACTCCTGTTCCTTGTATTCCTGTGAAGCGTTGTAAAATACAGTGAAGATTTGAAGAGATCAGTTTGCTATTTGTTTTTGTCTCTTTTGCATAGTGGAGTCAGGAAGTGGTTAAAAAGTTGAATTGTTCAAAAGTTAACTGTGTATTGCTGATCCTGTATGCATCAGTCAAGTAACTTGGAATAAGCTGTGGCTTGCAGATAAGTGAGATACGTTGGAATCTCCATTATCTGCCATATTGGAGTGTCCTGATGGATTACAGAGTCTCCAAATGTTGGTGTTGCATGTGTGGTGCAGCATTAATCTAAGCACTAGAATACAGACGTGTAATATAAACAACTTGAATTGAATTTGAGCTTCAAGGTTGAGTTAAGTGGAGATTGACAGACTATACAGTGAGGCTACATCTTGCTCGCAGTTTTGTCCTGAAAAATTCTTGCAAATAATCGGAGCATGAATATTAGAGATTCCACTTTAAATTGTAATCAGTGTAACATCATTTCATTGTCAGTGTTTTGGAAAAAGTCCCAAAAGAATACAGTTGCCATTGAATTATGCTTTTGTTTTTAATTTTTTTTTGGAAATTATGCAGTCCTTTACAGAAGATGTGAGGTAGTGACTCTTGCAATGCTTTGGTATTTATCGAAAAGCACTGAACATTTTTGCTATGAATTTCAGCGTACAAACCTTCAACACAATCCATACTGGAACTGTCAAAGTCAAATTTGTTCATGCTCCTGTCCAGAGTTTCCATGACTCGCAGGTTCCACTTCATCAGAAGGGTAACCTAGTACTAATGCATTGCTTGGGAATCCCTTTCTTGCTAAGGCTGAGTATATGACCACTTAATCCTCCTCACATTTTAAGGCTTGTTAAATGAAACCTTTATTCACTGTCTTGTGATGTGCACTGATAACTATTGTAAGCATTAAAGAAGGCTGCCCTTGATTTTAAATACAAAATGGTGTAGAGAATAATTTGGAAAGTCCTAATAATTGTATATTGTGGTAGCTTAGCAGTACAAGTCCTATCCTTTATTTTAACAAAAATGAGAAGTCGCACAACACCAGGTTATAGTCCAACAGATTTATTTAATTTTACAAGCTTTCGGAGCTGTCGCTCCTTCGTCAGGTAAGTTAGCAATGACATTTTATTTTAACAAGGCATTGATTGGTGTTTGGCAAGGTCCTATCATTAAAGAATGTTAAACTAGTTCCTACTTCAGCTATGGCATATTTGCTGAGCTAATGGCATTAAAGAAAAAGGCCTGTGACATGGAGAATAACAATAATAAAGACAGGATAATAAAAGACTTGAACAAATGCTCTCATCAATGACATGGTGGAGCATACTTCAAATATTAGGGGCAATCCAGTGTCAGAAGTTGGACATCATTTTGAGACAATTCTTTTGTAAGTTTTTCAGCGAGCGCATACAAACCAATTGTAGAGAATGCACTTTAAAGTGTAGAATAGTGAAGGTTAAGTGGCTTCTGAAAAAGCTCTTAAGGTTATTACATTTGGAGAATTGTGCAGTTTTGTCAGATTTTGAAAGAGTCATGTTTGCCGATCAGTAGCTGAAGTTGGTACTATTTTTTCAATTGCAGTAATTTAGCCACTAGCATGTGGCTACTGTTGAATAAGTATCAGTGTATAGAGAGTATTTCTTGCATTAATGTGAGGTTTCATTATTTAACCTCCTATACATTTCAATGCAATCTACTTATACCGAATACTGTACTTGGAGCACTAAGAATGTATTAACTGCACTGAGCATTTACCAAGCTTGTTTGTTTGGGTATGTTGACTAGAGTTAACTCTGGACCCTAGGTATTTTCTGGCCCAACTTATTTTAAGAAAGAACAAGTAATATGACTAGGTAGAAACATGGGTTTAAATTTTATTCAAAATGCTGAAGTAAGTGCCACCAATAGATGCACCGGCACCCAGCTTTATATACAGCATACAGCAAAATGTTCCAAACCAATTTTCTATTTTTTGTCAATACTTCCATGTGGAATCAGTTAGTTATTAGGAAATTTCAATTTGTTCTGGGAACTGCTCACTACTTGGGCAAGCTATTTGCAACAAAGTGTCCGTGCTACTTCCTACTCTTCCCTGTCTTTACCGCACCCCCCCCCCCCAGAAAAAACCCTTACTTCACTCAAACATGGGTGGCAGAGCCTTCAGCTGCTTTGGTCCCATTATTTGTAACATGCCTGCCTCTGCACATCTCTTTTCACCTTTTTTAAAAACTTCTTCAAAACCCTTTTTGACCTAGCTTTGGGTCACGCCTCCTAATCTCTTCCTCCTTTGCTTGCCGTCATTTTTATTAAGCCTACTTGTGAAGCAACGTGGCTGTTTTTACATTAAAGATTCGAGTATAAAGGCAGCATGTTAAATGTATCTGTTCTCATGTGTACTGGATACTGTACTGTTGTAACATAGTTAATAGAAGTTAAGTAGAGTTCTGGTGAATTGCTCAACCACCTTGTGGAAAAAAAAATCCAACTTATTGACGAGGCATAAATTAGCCACGGCCTCCGGCTGTCTGCATCAATTTTTTTCTTTCCCCATTTTGCGTCTTGCACCACCCACCATGTCAACAAAGGTACTACATTTTTCTATTGGGTTTTCCCAGTGGGTAACCAAGTCTGAATTTGGATAGGCTTGACAAATGCATAACCTTGGGGCTGAGGATATGCTTCACTCCATGTCCTTGAGCTATCTTTGTACTTCATACTGTTTGTGGATCTTGAAGTACTTAGTACTAAGTACTTGGGGTGGAAGCGGGACTTATGTTACTCGGTCACTCTGGCTTCCTGGAGCTTGCTTGATCGCCTTTGGTGGTCACAGAGAAAGTTCTCTGGAGCTATTTCCTAAATTGGCCTGATGATTTTTTTAATTAGAGTGGGTGAATTCTAAGTCAAATCATGCACTGCAAGAGGAAAAAAAGATTGGATAAGAGAGAGGGAAAAAAATAGATCAAAAGGTGACAAAGGAAAATTAAGAAAAAAAAAAATTAAATTTAAGATGACATTTTTAAAATCTCCAACAACAATTGACTACCTGAAGGAATGAGACTGCACACTTTTAATTGATCACTTTCTATCCCAGCGAGGTTGATTGGCAGACATTAACAATAATCAAAAATATTGTTAAAGTGGTACTTGCGGTATTAATTATTAGACTTAACTTTCTGTGGTGAGTTTAATGGGCAAAATATGTGGAAATGCAGCAATTTAATGGAAAAACTCTGAGGCTAAGGGCGAGATGCTGTTTTTTGCAGTTCAGCGGGTATCTCTTCCTCACCACAAGTTGTTGGCTGATTTGCACGTTAATAACTGCATGCGTCGTTCACACTTTTTTTCAGCAAATTCTGGTCCATAAAAATCTGAAATTTCTAACTACCCAACTTCCTTTCTTGGCCCCCATGCTAAACCTTGTGAATGGCTCTCGCTCCACAAGTACTGGTCCCCTCCCTGTCAAAACCACGGTTGTCATCCCTCTGCACAAGGAAACCCACCCTTGAACCCCTTTCCTCTCCAATGTCCTTGAATGTGATATCACCTCCCAAATCTGTGCCCATCTTTGCAGCAGCACACTGCTTGAATATCTCCAATCAGGTTTCCGCCCCGGTAGTGGCACTGAAACGCCCTAGCCAAAGTCACAAATTACATAGGAACAAGAAAAAAGACTGAAAGAAAAAGCCCACTGATCGATCGAGTCTGTACCATTCAGTCACGTTGCAACTAGGCATCATAACCCTCAGTGTTTCCTTCTACCAGCAGCCATGTAATCTCCTGTGAGAAGCAGAAACCAAAATTTAAAAGAAACCCTCGGCCAATTCAGATCTAATGACTGATGTTTGGATAGTATCTCCTCTTCTCCCCCTTCCTCCCTCCCCTACTCTGGCAGCTTCATACAAAATTGAGAGGTCGCACAACACCAGGTTATAGTCCAACAGTTTTATTTGAAATCACAAGCTTTCGGAGCTATCGCTCCTTCCTCAGGTGAAGTAAATTGGATACAGAATCGCCAGAGCATATATAGATGGAAAAAAAAGCATGTGTACTTTACAATTGCAGACCAATAAATTAAATCATCCTGACTATCTGCCGAGGTGTGATAAAGTTAATTAAGTCAGCCAGGAAGGTACCACATCAAAAGACATAGCAAGATACAACTGAGACAATGAGGTGTAGTCGCAGGGGTTCTAACGTGTCAAAAGCTTCATACAACACATACTTTCCAGTAAATTGATAGCCAGAGGTCATTTCCTAGATCAGGCTAGTTTTCAGGTTCTAAGTAATAAATTCGTCATGATCCTGTCATAGTATCTGTTCAGCGCAACTGCAGCTTCTATCTGAAGAGATGTGTAGACTAGAGGGAATGCTGTGTCTGGTAGAAATTCACTCTTCCATGACTATGAACAGACTGCAAAGGGTATTCGCCAACCAGGAAAGGAAGGAGCGTTTGGACTTGGTACATGCAGAAACTGGGATGTTATGGAGAATCTGTTTTTGAAGCTGAGCCTATAAATGCTTTTAAATAATTGCTTCAAAAGGAGGGATTTTAGGGTAAGATTAGACGAGCTGGCTTGTGTGGATAAAAACACTGGCACACACAAGTGCCATATGGCCTGTTTCTGTTGCTGTAACATTGATTCTAAGAAAGACTCCTTCCTGGAGCAGTGGCAAGACTGTCTGAAGACCTGGAATAGGAGAGCATCAGCAGCTGTCCCGTTAGCCAAATAAATCTAAATATATCTCGGTGGAAGATCTGAGTGGCAAAAGCAACATCAATCGCATTTGGGACTGCTTTTCTTCAGTCAGTACCAAGTGGAATTCCAGAGTCACTGGGAGTTGATGCCCGTTCATGGAGAATACAGACCAGTAAGATGCACGTGGGCTCCACCAATGTCATCACTACTTTCAGGTCTGATTGGGAGATAATGATTAATAACATTCAGTGTGAGAGAAGTTGTTTGAAAATACCAGTTCTGAATTGTGAGGGTAAACTACTTAATGTAGTGCAAATTCCAACCAACACGAGCACCATATGAAGATAAATGGAGAATTCTTCCCTCAAAGATTCCTCCTTAGACAGGACATCAACCTGGAGACAGATGTTAAAAACTGGTGAGTAGGGAGAAAACACACACACTTACTTACATCCCCTTTATACAAGGCCACAAGATAAAATTAGAATTGAAAAAATAAATACTGAATAAAAATAAGTACATTGCCACCTTATAATGTAATTGAAATGTCTCATCACTTCACACAGTGAATTGCTTTGAGTGGAATGACTTAATAGCATTAGCTTAGTTCTGATGTAAACATTTCATACAAAGTTAAGACCTAAATCTAGATCTATCTAAATATCTTTGACCACTGCATTGCAATGGAAGAAAAAAATGACTGGTTCGAAATTGTTTTCTTAAATTGATGTAATAGACTTGCTTGTCTAGTTTATCTTTATTTTTCTCCTCTTGAACCCAAATCAAAAATGAAGTATTTAAGAAATGTGCAGCAGCTTGCAGTAGATCTCTTCATTGCTCTCTGACATCATGCACCCCAGCTGCCTAAAATTTCAACAGCAGGAGAAGCATGCAGTGATATTGATCAGTGTTTCTCAAACTGGGATCCGCGGACCCTTGGAGGTCCGTAGAGACTTTTCAGGGGGTCCGTGACCGGAGGTAATTTGAAGCCTGCTCCTCTTTATAAAACAGCTGGGCCCACCTCCTCACAGAGTCCCACAGCTTTCACTCACTTTGCAGCGAGTGCTCCCTGCCAGTCGAGCTGATTGCTCTCCCTGGCACTGCGACTCTGTGCCATCCTCCCAACACATGATCAGAGCACCTGCGGGCCCTTCAGACACGTACCTGAATGCGTTCACACAAATACTTACAATCCCACAGTGCTTCTGTTGCAGAACATGCCAGTGGGGCAGTAGGGCGGTGAGTCATGCTTCCAGCAGCATCCCAGCATGTGCACAGGTGCTCGTGCCTTCACTCACCTTGGCCAGCCTGCTGACGGCTTTAAAAATTGTCCAGCACTAAGTGGCTAATAGTGGCCATCTGTTGCTGCGGAGTACCCAGAATTGGTGTGAGAAGCAGGCACATCATCTCGCTGATACCTGTAAGTAAATACCTGTTTACTTAAAAGCATTATTAAAACACGCTTTACATGCATTGAGTATTATGTAGTATTAGAGTTTAGATTGGGGGGTTCTGTGATTACTAATTCATTTGAAAAGGGGTCCTTCAACCAAAAAAGTTTGAGAACCACTGATATAGATTACAGCACGGCTTTTGTAGGATAATGAGCTAGACAGGAGCAGATACTGTGAAGAGTGACCATTATTTGATGGTGCTGTAGCAGTATCTAAAGGGCTATCTGTGCAGGGCTGGATTTCCCAGCTGTAATTTTCAAGTTGTATTTTGTGGAGAGTGGCCTTGATATTGACATCCAGATCCCATGAGTTTAGCCCTTTTAGAAAACAACTTGCAGAACTGAAATCAGTGTCGTGACTAATTTACAGGCTTCAAACTTTTAAATTGAAGTTGAATTTTGACGCCATTGCTGTGCGGATCTAAATGTTTACTTAGTGGCCTCATGGTTAATATGAACAACCTTAGCAAAACCCTAGTTTACAGAACAAATGAGACTGCACAGCTATTGTATGCTGTATCTTGACCACATAGAGCTCTGAAGAACTTAGCCGTTTACTATTTTTAACCATCTATTTTCCCACTGCAAAGCAGTTTCTTGGTAAGGAGGTATTGTTCAGATGTAAAAAACTTGTTATTTAAAAGCAACAAAGAAGATTCAGCAATTGTTGTTGAGGTGTTGGTACAGGAAAGGCAAATGATGAGCTTCTGGTAAGCAAATTTCAGATTGATACACTGGGAAAAGGCTCAGCATTGCCTTGATTTGAGCCATAGTTTATCTGATGCTTAATACTTTACAGTATAAGGCAAAGTGTTGGTATTAGTTGCAATGCAATTATTGTTGTCCAACCCTACATCCTACTTTGTGGAGCTCCCTAATTCATTTACTTTTGTCTAAACTACACTGATTTCCTGAATATGGTGTAAATGTGAGATGTAACCTTAACATTTTTCAAGGTAAGACACTGTTGAGCAATGCATTTGGAAATATAAAAAGCACACTATTTCTCAACACATAACCTCCTTATCAAATGGTGTCCAAGATGAACTTAAAGGTATCGTATTTATGTAGTTTTACCCAGAGTTCTGGAAATGATTGCAGTCAAGAAAGTGGAAGGATGACTTTTGGATACAGGGAAACCCGGATAAATGGACACCCCCAAACAATGGACTCCTGCAAAATATGGACACTACATAACTGTCTCAAATAACGTGCATTGTAAAAGATACAAGAGGCACTCTGAAACGACGGACAAGCAAATTACAAACTATGGACAGCCTTCAAAGTACCGAGCCCTATTTGTGTATTTTACACCACAAAACACAGGACACTTCAAAATGTTCAAACTACTGTTCCTGTATCGGAGTCAGGTGGCCGCTGCAGAGCTGCTCCTGGAAGTTGCGCATGCGTTTCAGCTGCCAGTCCGCGTTGTCTTTATGCAGTTGTGCACTCTTGGTGGCAGTTTGGTTGCTTGGCAACAGGAGAAGGATGCACTTGCAGAAAGCTAACTCAAATGGTTCCTGCTGTGGTATTATCTGCCTGTCGGGTAAGGCCGGGGAGAGAGGGGTACTGCCTGTTGGGTGAGGCCGGGGAGAGGGGGGTACTGCCTGTTGGGTGAGGCCGGGGAGAGGGTGGTACTGCCTGTTGGGTGAAGCCGGGGAGAGGGTGGTACTGCCTGTTGGGTGAAGCAGGGGAGAGGGGGGTACTGCCTGTTGGGTGAAGCAGGGGAGAGGGGGGTACTGCCTGTTGGGTGAAGCAGGGGAGAGGGGGGTACTGCCTGTTGGGTGAGGCCGGGGAGAGTGGGTACTGCCTGTTGGGTGAGGCCGGGGAGAGGGGGTACTGCCTGTCGGTTGAGGCTGGGGAGAGGGAGGGTACTGCCTGTCGGGTGAAGCCGGGGAGAGCGGGGTACTGCCTGTCGGGTGAAGCCGGGGAGAGGGGGGGGTACTGTCTGTCGGATGAAGCCGGGGAGAGCGGGGTACTGCCTGTCGGGTGGAGCCAGGGAGAGGGAGGATACTGCCTGTCGGGTGAAGCCAGGGAGAGGGGGGTACTGCCTGTCGGGTGAGGCCGGGGAGAGGGGGGTGCTACCTGTCTGGTGAGGCCGGGGAGAGAGGGGGGAGATAATGCCCATCGGGTGAGGCTGGGGAGCGGGGGCGGGTAATGCCCGTCTGGTGAGGCCGGGGGGAGGGGGGACTGCCCGTTGGGTGAGGCCGGGGAGAGGGGGGTGTTGGGTGAGCCCTGAGGGGCGTGGGATACTGCTCGCTGGATGAGGCCGGGGAGAGAGGGGGTATTGCCTGGGGGTGGGTTACTGCTCACTGGGTGAGGCCAGGGAGAGGAGGGGTTGCTCGTTGGGTGAGGCCGGGGAGAGGGGGGGTACAATAGCGCCATTCTCGCAGAGCACTGCAGATGGAACAGATTGCCCTTGGTGTGGTAGCGAGTTCCACATTTCTTACCACTCTTTGGGTAAAGAAGTTTCCTATTGGATTTATTAGTGAGTATTAAATTTGTGGCCACTAGTTTTGCTCTTCCCCACAAACTGAAACATTTTCTCTATGTCTACCCTATGGGCATATGAAGAATGGGCATATAATTGGCAAATGAAATTCAACACAGATAAATGTGAGGTATTACATTTTGGTAAGAAAAATAGGGAGGTCACATATTACTTGAAAAATACGAATCTAAGTGGGGTAGAAAGAGCAAAGGGATCTTGGAGTACAAATACACCACTAAAAGTAGTGATGCAGGTTAACAAGGCCATAAAAAAAGCAAACCAAGCACTAGGGTTTATTTCTAGAGGGATTGAATTGAAAAGTAGAGAAGTTATGCTAAGCTTGTATCGAACCTTGGTTAGACCACACTTGGAGTACTGTGTACAATTCTGGTCGCCATATTATAAAAGGATATAGAAGCACTGGAGAGTGTACAAAAAAGATTTACAAGGATGATACCAGAAATGCGAGGGTGTACCCATCAGGAAAGGATGAACAGGCTGGGTCTCTCTTCTCTTGAAAAGAGAAGGCTGAAGGGTAACCGAAAAGAGGTCTTTAAAATTATGAAAGATTTTGATAGAGTGGATACAGAGAGAGTGTTTCCACTTGTGGGGAAGAGCAAAACTAGAGGCCATCAATATAAGATAGTCACCAAGAAATCAAATTGGGAATTCAGAAGGAACTTCTTTACCCAGAGAGTGGTGAGAATGTGGAACTCGCTACCACAGGGAGTGGTTGAAGCAAATACTATAGATGCGTTTAAGGGGAGGTTAGATAAGCATATGAGGGAGAAGAGAATAGAGGATTACGCTGATAGAGTTAGATGAGGAAAGATGGGAGGAGGCTCAAGTGGAGCATAAACGCCGGCATGGACTGGTTGGGCTGAATGGCTTGTTTCTTTGCTGTATATCCTATGTAACCCTATCAAACCCCTTCATAATTTATTGGGTCACCCTTCAGCCTTCTCTTTTCTGGAGAAAAGAGCCCCAGCCTGTTCAGCCTTTCCTGATTAGTATCATCTCTCAGTTCTGGTATCATCCTTGTGAATCTTTTTTGCACCTTCTTTGGTGCCTCTATATTCTTTTTATCATATGGAGACCAGAAGTGTGTTCAGTACTTTAATGCAATGTAGGAAAGATCCACCTCCTCTTCTTTCTTAGAGTTGGTGTGTCACTAGTGGTGTTCAGCAATATTCATTCGCTGGTAAGGAAGTGCAGCATAGCTGATTTTGAGATCCTTTTATAGAAGGGCCTATAAAAAGGACCGTGATCAGATATTGAAGTGGAATTTGAAATCTAGCTGCTCACCTTTCCAGGTACATTTCTAACAAAGAATATCTAAATGTTTCAGTGGTACTTTTGGCAGCCAAAAAGTGAACGAGTTTGAAACCTTTGACTCTTATCCTCAGAAGCCTGTTGACCCTGATGCGCACTTCTTCTGAAGCAAAGTTGACCATTCTGCATCAAGCCCAAAGTTGTTGGAATGCCTGTGCTGTTTAAAATACGTGAAGTAATCTCAAGATTCCTGGGCCCACCAAGTCCTTGTTTACTAGAAGCTCTGCTTAACTAAATGTATGTGTATACTGTAGAAATGCACAGCATATACAATATTGAGGGTGGAAGGTCGTATTGTATCTGTACAAGAAAAGATACTGCAACGGGATTATGTGATCTTCCTATAATAGGTGATGACATTGTATGGCTTTGAGCTGTTGGGTTCCGTGGTGAAAACTGAATACACATCATTCACATCGCAGGCAGCAGTAGAATAGCTTGCTGTTTATAACCAAGGATGGAAGAGCAGCAAAGGGTTTCAGATTCTTAGTTTTACGAGTATGAGTGTTAATTCCCTGAGCCATGCAGCTTTGCACTTCATTTATACATGGTGCAGCGGATGTATTTATTTTTGTTCAAAAACTTGTCTTGATTTAGGATCCTGATGTACATGGAGTACTAAATTTGCATTTATATTAAAGTTTTATTTATTTTTTGATTACATCTCCGTGTCTTTTAAAACATTTTTTTTTAACTTAAATTGATGTTTTGGAAAGGTTACAGATTATATATGAATGGAAAAACTTGTAATTTTTTTGCAGTTCCTTCATTGTTGCTGGATCAAAATCCTGGAACTCTCTGAGCTAACACATTGTTGGAGTACCTTCACCACACAGATTGCAGTGGTTCATGAAGAAGGCCCACCACCACCTTCTCGGGCCACTAGGGATGGTCAATAAATGTTGGTCTTGTTAGCATCCTGAGAGTGATTTTTTTTAAATGACAAGATACAGACCCCCAAACAGTGAGTGAGATGGAAGAACAAATATGTAAACAAATTTCTGAAGTGCAAAAACTATAGGGCAGTAATAGTAGGTGATTTCAACTACCCCAATATTAGCTGGGATAAAATTAGTGTGAAGGGTATAGAGGGTGCGGAATTCCTAAAATGCATCCAGGAGAACTTTTTTAGCCAGTTTGTAGCAAGGGAGGGGGCGGTTCTGGACTTAATTTCAGGGAATGAAGCTGGGCAGATATCAGTGGGGGAGCATTTTGGTGCTAGTGACCATAATTCTGTTAGATTTAAAGTAGTTACAGAAAAAGACAAGGATAGACCAGGAATAAAAATTCTAAATTGGGGAGAAGCAAATTTTGCTAAGCTCAGAGGGGCTTTAGCCATAGTGGACTGGAAACAGCTACTTGAAGTTAAATCAGTGTCCGAGCATCGGGAGGCATTCAAGGAGGAGATCCGGAGGGTTCAGACCAAATATGTGCCCTTAAAGAAAAAAGGTGGGACTAACAAATCTAGAGGCCCCTGGATGTCTAGAGACATACAGGGTAGGATAAAGAAAAAACGGGAGGCGTATGACAGATATGGAAGACTAAATACTCCAGAATCTTAGAGGAGTACAGAAAGTGCAGGGGTGCAATTAAAAAGGATATTAGGAAAGCAAAGAGAGAGCATGAAAAATTCTTGGCAAGTAAAATCAAGGAAAACCCAAAGATGTTTTATAAATATATTAAGAGTAAGAGGATAACTGAAGAAAGGGTAGGGCCTATTAGAGATCATGAGGGTAATGTGTGTGTGGAGGCGGGAGGCGTCGGTAGGGTTCTTAATGAATACTTTGCATCTGCTTTCACAAAGGAGAGGGGCGAAGCAGACATTGCTATTGGGGGAGGAGTGTGAAATATTAGATGAAATAAACATAGTGAGAGAGGAAGTATTAAGGGGTTTAGCAGCTTTAAAAGTGGATAAATCCCCAGGCCCGGAAGAAATGTATCCCAGGCTGTTAAGCGAAGCAAAAGAGGAAATTGCAGAGACCCTGACCATCATTTTTCAATGCTCTCTGGCTTCAGGTGTGGTGCCAGAGGACTGGAGGACTGCTAATGTGGTACCCTTTTTTAAAAAGGGTGAAAAGGATAGGCCGAGTAATTACAGGCCAGTCAGCCTAACCTCGGTGGTAGGAAAATTATTGGAAAGAATTCTGAAGGACAGGATAAATCTTCATTTAGAAAGACACAGATTAATCAAGGATAGTCAGCACGGATTTGTTAAGGGAAGGTCGTGTCTGACAAACTTGATTGAATTTTTTGAGGATGTAACAAGGAGGGTAGATGAGGGTAGTGTGTTTGATGTAGTGTATATGGACTTTAGCAAGGCTTTTGACAAGGTTCCACACGATTCAGTTTTTCAATGAATCCTCCTTAGTGCGGTGGTTTCCACAATCTTTCATTTCTTACTGAAAAATCAACAAATGGCTGCATTCCCTTGAACCAGGTGGACATGGAACTGTTCAAATAAGATCAGATAGTTCACCTGGTATTCCGGACAACGTTCTTCCCTCACCCAACAGCAACTTTACTGGTCTTTGATCTCATTTTGTGAGACCTTGCTGTGCGTAATTTGGCTGCTGTGTTTGCTTACATAAGTGACTGCAATTTAAAAGTAATTAATTAGGACGTCCTGAGGATGTGATGAGATGCTATAAGAAGTGCAACTTTTTTTAATGTTCCAGGAATATTGATTTGTCCAAAAGTATTTCCCTTTACTAGTTTTCTTCCCAACTTTGGTTAATTAGGCGGAGAATAAATAAAGACAGTTAGAGCATCACCTTTGAGAACTTTGGATGACTGCCTAAATAATTTATTTACCTCTCACAATCTAATGCTTTTTGGAAATACCTGGTGATATACAGTGGAGCAGCTGTCCTCAGTTTAAGGAAACAATTGTAATATACAGTTACATGTTTCTTTTTGTTTCTTTACTTGTTCTATTACCACTCCCTTTTGCCTTGTACCATCAACCCTTTGGTCATTTAATCTCTCCTGCCTTCCACCCTATCACAGTCCTTCCCTTTTGTTCTTTCCTCTCCTCCTCCCCCCCCCTTTCCTGCTTCTGTACTTGCTTAAAACCTGTTACATCTCAAACTATTTTCAGTTCTGACGAAAGGTCATCGACCTGAAACGTTAACTCTGTTTCTCTCCACAGTTGCTACCTGACCTGCTGAGTATTTCCAGCATTTTCTGTTTTTATGTAATATACACACATGGACCACTTCAGTGTTGGGATCTAAGGCTATTGAGCAGTTTAGCTTTGAATGTAAACTGTCTGGTCTTTGGATTTTAGAGAGCTGTCTTGAAACCATCTATACTGACTTTCTAACTTCCTGAAATAGGAAGGAATTTTAACCAGTCCAGTTGAATTTTTTTTGAAGCAGCTGAATTGTACAAAGATATTTAATTAAAAAAAAACCCACACATGCCCACATTTCTGAAGAGAGATGTCCCTGCCAACTGTTATAAATCGATTTTCATTTTTTTCTTTTCCCTTTTTGGGAACATGATGATGTTCAATGCATTTAATTGTTTGCATTTTTTGTGATTGTCGTCGTGAGGATCAAATTTATTTTTCCACAGGAGTGCTGCAGAGCTCGGCCTTTCTTCATTGTGGCCTGAGTTGAATGGTAGACAGTGACAGTTGCCGTTCTAGTAATATGTGAATGAGTGGACATTGCAGCCAAGTTGTTACCTTCGTTTGATCGTGAGGTGTCGGCTGTAGAATTTTGAAGCGCCGGTATAGCTGAGTGTGTGAGATTCCTTTACGCTGTTGCTAACAAGAATCTTTGGGGCAGAGTTTATATCAGCGCAATCTGGGCAGAATCGGCCAAGCCAGCGCAAAAGATCGGGGAATTTTATACGCAAGTGAGTTACACCCAAATCCGCTAGCGTTCGTATTTTCCGCGATCTTTTACACTGATTCAAGATTCAATTCGCCTGGATCAGGCCCCATCCACAAAACTGGCCGTGTCCCCAGGTTGACATTGCGAGATTCCACCGAGTGCGCTGGTTAGGGAAGGCTCTTTAAATTTTGCTCATTTTCTTAGGCTCACAGGCACCAGTAGGCACGTTTTTAAAGTTTTTCGTATCAATAAATAATTTATTAGAAACTGACTAGTGTGCACAAATGAAAGTAGTAAATGGTTCAGTGTAGTATTAAGTAATTTTCAATGCTTTTAAATCTGGTTACTCACAGCTGGAGGAGTGGACACGCTTATTAAAAAACACTTACTTTTTGTGAGTAAACCCATTTTCAGCTGTATTAATAAAACTGCACCAGGTTACCACTCTTGAATGCATCAAGGGATACTTTATAATGGAAATAAAAAGCAACGATGACATTCTAATTAGGCTGCCCGCTAGCGATGGTTCATGTAAGATTTCACGTTTGTGATTATGCAAATTATTATCGGCAACTTGAACTATAACCTGACCAGCGTAATTTCGAGTGCATTTTGGGCGCAATTTCTTGATTGCGTCCAAAGTGGAAACTCTACCCCTATGTTTTTTTAATCCAGAATTTTGTTATTTTGATGTTTGTCCTATATAGTAGCTTCACTTGTTAACCTCATCTAGGTCTTTCAATGCATTTTGCTCCACTAGAATTGCACTGCACTCTGCAAACTCAAACTGGTATGGGATAGCCTCCTGGAGCGTGTCTTCCACTTCAGCGATTCAGTGCATTCTATATTTCCTCCATTATAATGCCGTTGCTTTGATGCACATTTAAAATTAAATCTGTAAGCTGCCAGGATAACGACCGCACTGTAGAGTTTGCTTTAACAGTTTTCGGGCTTTAAACTAGGATTGTTTTTAAAATTGGGATGAAAATTGATAAATCAAGTTCCAGTTCTTTGTTTTCAAAGTCTGACTGCTCAGTTTGGAATTTGTGTGCTTTTGGATTTTATTTGTGTTTTGCCCTTGCCTTTGATTTGTGCTGTATTCTAAACAGAGTTTAATTGGACATCTGCTCCCTTGAATGCAGTGAAGTCCACATGTTCCTAAATAATACAGGCACTGCTGACGCTGTTCTGTTATTTCAAATCCGCTTTGCCTGCCTTGACAACACTGTACGATGCTGCATTCCACTGAAGTATTGGGAGGAAATAATGGCAGAATTTGTACTGTGTCACGCAACATCATTCCTTCCTCAATGCTGCTCTGGAATTCTGGAAAGAAAGAACTGCAAGCCATTTAAATGAGATGAATATTTGATGCAAATTGCTGATTTGGACTGCCAAATATAACCAGTGGATTGGTGGCTAAATGACCAAGTGCATTAGGACTTGTGTCAATGGACTCGAAGACTCAAATTTGACCTGGTGGTGACATTTTCTTTTTGTTTTTTAGCTGTGCAAATCCGAACCACCTTTCCCGCAGCTCCCTATTTGAAGCCTCTGCTTTAACCCTCTCTCCCAAGATTGACGCAGTGCCTCTGTTTAGATTGTCCCAACAATTCATTACGTGGTTTTCCTTCAAATGGCCATTCAGGAGAGAAGTTAGGAAACACTTAACACAAAAGGTGGTCGAAATGTGGAACACTGTCCCACAAAAAGCAGTAGATGCTAACTCATTTAATAATTTTAAATCTAAGATCGATAGATTTTTGCTAGACAAGGGTGAAAAAGGATATGGAGCTATAAGGCAGGTGGATGGAGTTAGAATACAGATCAGCCATGATCTCATTGAATGGTGGAACAGGCTCGAGGGGCTGAATGGCCTACTCCTGTTTCTATGTTCCTATTTGGTAATTCTCTCATTCTTAAAACTAACCATACATGATTCCATGCTACGATACAGAGTGCTTCACTGCTCAAGGGATACAAAATTAGCAATCTAGATAAGTGAGTTAATAGTTATCCTCCGACTTGATCAAACAAGATGTGTAACTGATGTGAACTCGCATGCATGATGTTGCAGCAACTGGTTTGGAGAAGTTCAATTTAATTTTGAAATGATAAGACTAGTATTGGGAGCTTTAATGCTGGATTCTGCACATAGTCACATAGTCTCAGCCTTTTCCTTTTTTACTGTGTTCTTTGGTTTCCATGATAGGTTATTTTTTCCCCCCTTGTTTATGATGGTGTGTATATATACATTGAATATTGTAATATCGAGGGCCAAACAGTGATGCCTTAGTAAATTTTTTCATTATTCTCTAACCCTTCAGCTCTATAAACTAAACAGGTCTTGGTCTGTTTTTAAAAAATAAATAAATGGGAGGCGAGATTAAATTTCCATTTATATCTGCTCCAACTTGAAATGATAGATTCAAAGACGTAGTAGCATGGGGCCAATTTACTCTTTTTTTGCAGAAGAGGTCTGCAGTAGTGGCTATCTGGGGCGTTGCTAAATGTGTAACCATTCCAGGGTTATCCTTGTACGGCAGACAGCTGTACACATGGCCTTGGCATTGGTTTCAAACTACCTGCCTTGTGCTATAATTATAGCAGACTAACAATAGAAGAGTTAGTATTGGGGCTTCCACGAGAATGCTGTAACTAGCAGGTGGTGTGATAATTTCCACTTCATTGATCACAGCAGGGAAAATGTCTGGTCAGGCTGAAGGACAAATGTGTTCGTATTCATAGTACATGAAGTTGTGTGACCTGAAGTAATCTATTATATATCTAATTGTGACAGAAATGGTGAGGCTATTAAATTTGCTAATTATGTTACCCAATTATAAGGACGTTTAACTTTGTTGCATCCAGAACATGGTCATTTTTCCATCTGTAGCTGCCACAAAGCCACTGTTAGTAGATTATAATTTAGTACTGAAATATGAATCAATAAAACTTGCATTAACAATAGATGTGCAATCTTGAAGCAAGTGTAATAATGACTGTACAAACAATTATCAATATAAGAAGTCCCATGCAGCCAAGATTAGATGCCCAAGATCTCTTTCAGCATCAAAGAAAACTACCACTCTGAATTGAACCACTTATTCACAGCCACTTTGGGGGGAAAAATCACTCTTTTTCTCAATGTTTTCTATAACTTGGGCCTATTAATCTTCAATTCAGTTGAGATCAGGTTTTTAAACACACACAAATTGAATTCCTGTTAATGGATCCTGTACTTTTCCTGCTTTTGGCTTGCTCTCTCGTTTCTGCTCCATTTAAGTTCTTGCCTCATGCTGCTTGCCTGCAATCTATATTGTGAGGTGAGTGTTGTGTATTCAGCTCATTTTCCTCATGCTTTCAGACAACTGCTGTTTTGCTGATGGGATGGCAGTCTTCCACCAGCTCTGCTTCCCTTCCCTCATAGACAACTGAGAATTGTTGCTACTCATTCTATACATCATGCAGGTGGGTTGGGAAGTTGGGCCCTGTTATGTTATGATGCAGTGATAATACAGCTGTAAAATGTGCACCTGACTGCTTGGCTTGGTGTTGCTTCAGGTATCCATGGGTTAAACTAGTCCCAAAATAGTTCTGTGTTTTCCCAAAACATTACCCACAGATCCTTTGTATCTTGTATATTTTACTGCCGCACCCTTTTCACAGTATGAGTGGTTGTATTGTTTTTCCGGATTGACATCTCAATTTTACAAGTGCAACTCAAATACATAAAGGATAGGGGAAAAGCAGCAAAGCTGTTGAGTAAAAGGGAAATAAAAGGGTGGGACATTTCTCCTCATCTCTCTCTTCACTCTCAACAATTGTAAATTTGTAACTCCTCATCACTAACTCACAAAGCGGAGGAAATAGTCTTTCCTATTCACTCTATCAAAACCATTCTTCATTTTAAAATACCGCCAGTAAATCTGTTAACTTTATCTGCTACATTGGAAATAATACCAGTATTTTGAGTCTTTGCTGATAACTATAGTTTTTTTTGTATCATCCTTGTGAATCTTTGCTGTGGCTTTAGTGTCCTTCCTGTAATGAGGTTTTTACAACTGCACACAGTGATCTAACTGGCCTAACTATTTTCAGAATACACTAAGTCTAAAAAGGCTTCAGACTATTGAATACAGTTCTGATGAAAGGTAATCGACGCGAAAGGTTAACTTTATTTCTCTCTCCACAGATGCTGCCTGATCATCTGAGTATTTCCAGCATTTTCTGTTTTTATTTCAGATTTCCAGCATCTGCAGTCTTTTGCTTTTGTACAAAAAAAATCTGGTGCATTTCTGTCCTATGGGAGATCGCAGTTGGGTATCTTAAGGTGTCGGCCTTAGGTCAATGGTAGCACACTTGCCTTTGAGTCAGAAGGTCGTGGGTTCAAGCCCCACTCCAGGGACTTGAGCACATAATCCAGACTGACACTTCAATACAGTACTGAGGGAGTGCTGTGCTGTCAGAGCATCCTTCAATGAGACGTCAAACTGAGGCTGTGTCTACCTGTACATAAAAAAAATAAAAAAATCCCATACACTATTTGAAGACGAGCAGGGGAGTTCTCCCTCTGTCCTAGCCAACATTTATCCCTCAACCAACATCACAAACTGGTTATCTAGTCATTTATTTAATTGCTGTTTGTGAGACCAGGTTATGATAGTGACTACACTTCGGAAGCACTTCATTGGCTGTAAAGCACTTTGGGACATTCTGAGGTCATGAAAGGCGCTATATAAATGCAAATGTTTCTTCCATTTGTTTGCAGATGTCTTCGGTATTTGCAGACTGGCTTACAGACCCTTTGGAAATTAGGAAGAGCAGCAGGAGGTCAAGAGCTAATATTTGCTGGGAAGTACTGAAAACCGTGATTAGAAGTCAGCTGGCGCATGGGTTGTAAAATAATCCCTTTAAGATAATTGAAGTAAGAGAATTGTAATACTGAATGATCTGCCACAATTTGAGCACTGAAGTTGCGTCTATAATTTTCTTATTTGTAAGTAATTTTCTTGCATCTTTAAGGAGAGAAATGAGGCAACCAGTGAAAGGCAGAACTGAATATATGGTAAGGTCTTCAAAACCTCTTAGTAAATCAGTAAAAACAATATTCCATTTTACTTGGTATGAAGAGGAGGGCTTAATTTGGATTGGAAAAAATCAGTACAGAAGTTTATGCAAAAAATGTGAATTTGAGCATATATCAACATCCAGAAGTTGGCCCTTAATGATCCCAAATATGTGTGTGTGAAAAGAAACCCTGATCTTCAGAAGCAAGTACCCTTCCAGGAAAATTACCTTCAACAGCTTACACTTAAATAGTGTTGTTTTAGAAAAAGTACCATGTGGCTGACACATTATTGGTTTTATATGACTGTAGCACTGTGGGATACACAGATGGGCAACCAGTTTGTGAAACTGAAGACCCTGGTGATTTGCTGAAATGTAACTGTTTGGAAGGAGTTAGATTGTAGCAATTTGACGAGACAATCCTGTGATCCTCCGAATGAGATGTTTATTGGATAATATTTTTAAAGACAGTGGTATGGTTTAATTCCAGATGTGATGGGGTAAATTCTGCGATCCAGCACTTGTGGAGGGAACAGCGTAGGGTGGAGAGTGTCGTGGGGGAGTGTGGGTTTGCAGCTGGCTTTCAGTTGGATGGGAAATTACGGGCTGCTCATCTGTAATTTCTTGTGCTTCCCACAAGTGCTGCTCCCTGCTGGGAGTGCTGGATCACAGAATCACTTTCTTTTGTAGTATGATTTGGGTGCATACAGCAGTCGCTGTCATTGATTTTTGGGTCAGTATATATCAATCTGGAAACATCAGTAATTCAACAGAGATGAAAAGAAAAACTGAATAGTGAAAATGCACGGCAAACCATTAATATCTTGAAGAGAAAAGACAGTGTAATATTTTAGGTGAAGACCCATTGTTAGAACTCTAGTAATTGGTTGAATCTAATTTATTCAGTGATGTTCAACACACTGAAAAGGTACAAGTGGTTATTGTTTTGTTGGTCACTGAGAAGCATTGCCAATGTTGCATCAGAGCGAGTTGAATTTACAAGCAATGAGTTCTTTGAAGATCCCCGAGTAGAAACAGACCAAAATTGTTGGAAATTTGCATGCACTGAGAAAATCTGTAAAGTATAAGAGTTTTTGGAAATGCAGGAGGGGAAGAAGCCTTGTACACAACATCTGGCCAAACTTGATCATTACAGATGTGTGGGAATTAGCAAATGAATTACCCGACGTTCGCCATTTCAAGGATTCTGTTCGGCTACAAACAGCAGTAGAGTTTTCTGACTCCAGTGAAAGGCTAGTTTTTAAATCTAGAAAACCCCATTCTCTTTTCTTAGCTGTTGGCTGATGGTTCTTACTGCTGCAAGTGATACTGAAAATGAATACATTTTGAGCCGTCAGTCCAAGGGACTTTGCAGTAATTGAGTGTGCACTTGCCATGTTTAGACATGGTCAAAAGTGCGAAGTTCTTGGAAAATTTAGCTCCCTTTGCTTGTTGTGTTACTAGTTGCTTTACTTCCTAATTTTCTTATTGTCATCTGCTGATCTGCCCTCTTGTTTTTTCCTGCTCCATCTGAGGAAGTCTGTCACCCTTGCCCTGTTCTCTTCTATCTTCTCTATCATTTAATAAAGCTGAGAATGGAACTTCAATGCTTACGACAATTAATACAACAATTTCAAAATGGACGCTGAGATTCTCTGAGGAAAATAAGCCCTTGCTTCCCGCCCTTTTTTTTCCTTTGCCATCTGATCTATTTAAGAAATATTCTCCTTCTTGGGTCCTAAAATGCACCAAACAGCATGACGAACTCAAATAGACTTATACAGCAAAATTCCTGAGCTCCAAATGGCTACAGGTGCTGTTCCAGTATGGGCTTTCACTCAACACTTCTGTCACGTGTTTAAGGTGAAACGATGGTTTCCATAAATGGGCTCTCCCATGGACTACTTAACTGTTGCACACTGTCTCATTGTATGCTGGTTTAAATTACCCATCTGAATCCTAATCTATGATTTCTAGCCCTGTTGAATTTAACCCTTTGCGATTTAATATTTATCTAAATGGCAGCATTTTAACGTATATTACACTCTTTTCTCTCTTTTTCCCCCCCCCCCCCCCCCCTCCCAATGGAGGCATGGTCAGAAATCCTAAAACGTGACAGATGCTTTGAAACTTAGCCTCCTTTAATATTGAGAACTGGGTTTAGTGGATAAATCACTGGTATGGCACTGAGCTGCACAGACCAAGAAGGTTCAGCCCCTACTCCATGCAACGTTGGCTGATCTCAGTACGGGTGGTCAATGTCCTTCAGTAGACATCAGGAACTTTAGGTTTGCCAGGGGGGAATATCAACTGATTTCTCTCCGGTGACTATTACAACAGTGACTCCACTTCCCAAAAGTACTTCATTGACTGTGAAGCGTTTTGAGACGCCCGGTGGTCGTGAAAGTCGCTATATAAATGCAAGTCTCTTTTTTCCTGAAAATTCCGCGTGTATGAATCGGGCTTGGCTGTGATGCTCCCTTTCCCACCCCACACCGTGCCACAGTTGAATAACCTGCTGAAACTGCTCACGTGAAGAATTAGCCTCCCGAGAGAGGCGTTGGTAGGCTGTTTGCTTGATCACTACACCGTGTCACTGCTTTCAGAAAAGGAGGGGAGAAAAAATGACACCTGCACTACTGAATGAATGGTTCCTTCAATTGAAGTTCCTTGAAAATATGTCTTGCTGCCACCCCCCTTTTCAGTATCTAATAATTACTGACTGACACTGGTGTTTAAAAGGAAAGTTAGAGATCTCTGGTTCTCACCAATTACACTGCCTTTCTTGGTCAATTTTGAGAATCTTCACTGCCTGCATTCCTTGGAGAGAGTCTCGCAGAGAGCTTCATTAAAATTTTCGAGCCTGTCTGCTTCACATTGCATCTGTCCTCAACAGCTCGGGAACATAGCCGCATAAATGTCTGTGAAAACTGTTGAGGGTGTTGAGATGAAGCTGATGGGAAGAGATTTTAGATTTAGTGCAAAGCTTGTGACAATGGAAATCTTTAATTTTCTTCATGTACTTCCTTCCACGTTAAGTGTGTCCAGGAGAAAAGGTAGGCAAAGCTGCTTTAGACAAGCTCCAGTGGGAGCCAATCACTGGGAGAATGCACAGGAAAGGTCCAAAGGCCCTCCTGTTTTATCTCCCAAAAGGGAACCGTTGAGTCGTTTCGACATTCGGCAAGGTGGAAAGTATGTGGTAGT
Organism: Squalus acanthias; assembly: GCA_030390025.1. NCBI lineage: Eukaryota > Metazoa > Chordata > Chondrichthyes > Squaliformes > Squalidae > Squalus > Squalus acanthias. Next base: position 37,250,173 of record CM059441.1, on the reverse strand, counting down.
GGATAGGCTGCCAGTTAACTCTCCCACCTGATTTTCCATTACATTAATGCATTAATGTAAATGGGAAGGTATATCGAGGGGGCCGGGTGCATGTCGGGCAACCAATGTGCTACCGCCTGTCTTCCAACCCCTCCAAAAGTGAAGATTACCTCCACGGAATCTCTGGCCATTACCTCCTTCAGATAGTACAGCTGCAATGGGAAATCAAGCGGTTCAAACTGGTGTCTCTTACCTGCTGCATCATCTTAATACTCCAACCTCCATTTTTCTCTCAATTAAGATAACTTTGAAATGCTGTGCATTGATTCATTGTGAGCGTGCCTCTTTTAGCAAGGTAAACAACAAAATCCAAGAGTCCCATGTTTTATTGTAGTTTAACAAAAATGTATTCCACCTCTCAATATAAAAAATGATTTGTGTGACGAGTGTCTTAATCCCACTTGTCACTCTGCCTTCTGATTCTACATTTGCTGCCCATGTTTGTTCTCCCACACTCTTGTTTCTTCCTGCAGTGCCTTGTAGCTCACGCATTCTGTCAGCTGAAATGAGGGTCGGGGGAGGAGGAGGCTGGAAGATTTAACTAAACACAAATATTAGTGTTTTTCCCCATTATGCTACAAGGCCTGTTGACGAATAACTTGGTTTATGCTGGAGGAAGTGAAGTCCTAATTGATCCTTTTGGTACTTGAAGCTGAAGAATAGCAGGGTTGTGATTATTGTGCTCCTGTTTGTTTTTACTTTATTGTACTGTACGTCTTGTTTCACTTTTTTTTTCTCCCTCCTCATTGATTGCACTGAGCCATGTTGGGACTTCACGAAATTTAATTGATGCCATTTGCAAACATTCTGCAGGAATTCCAACACTCACTTGGCACATAATCCAAAATGGCCACTTTGGTGAAGTGATGGAATTGTCCTGGGATTTGTGGAACGGTACCTCCGTGGGGCCTGGCATCCTTGGCCAGAGGGGGAGGGAGGAGGGTAGGAAGAGAAACAAATGTGACTGCAGTGCTTTGCTCCTTAGAACTATGCTGCCATGATAACTAATTGGACGCGACTGTTGCCAACGAACTGCGTAGAAGCGTTCTGCGCATGCGTGCTTTCGGCTTGTTATGGGAATGAGCTCGTTAATTTTTTTTTAATGCCGGGGAGGGATCGGGCTCCTTGGAAAAAGTGCTGGGGAGGGAGCGGGCCTTGGGGGGGGGAAAAAAACACAAGCATCATGCTTCCGGTTCCAGATTAATGGGCAGTATGCTTCTCTGCAACTTCCGGTTGTTGGCAACAGTCACTCTGTAACTAATTTTGTTCTGTGGGCTAATGCAGTAAATTAATCTGACATTATTAGACTGCAACTCATTGGCCCAGATTTTCTGAGGCCAATGAAGTGCCCCGCAAGTTCCAGGTTTCCGTGTGCGATGCGCATGCGCAAAAACCCGGAACTTGCAATCTGTCAAGTTTCAGCTTAACAGATTCACTGCATCCCTGGGAAATGGACATTCATTGGCAGATATTTGCCCAGTGAATGCCCGTGAAACTCTTACGCCTGGTAAAAGCAGGCGCAAGGCCTTTTACCAGCATGAGTTTAAATAAATATTAAAATAATTTGTTTAATTATTTAAACATAACAAAAACCTTTTTAAAAAAAAAAAAAAAAAATGAGTTTAGGTTATTTTTAGCCCCTTTAAAATGTTTATATTTAGTCTCTAAGCTAAGTGTTCAAAGCTCTCCCATCCCTCGCCTTTAGAGACTATTTATTTATAACTGACATGGCATGTAAAACTACTTATAATCAACTCTTAAACTTCCAGCGTTTTCCCCAGTGAGTAATGGGTTGCCCTTATTAATGGTTTATTTAAAGTAAATCTACATTCCAAGGAAAATCAGGCAATTCGTGCCGTGCTTGAGCCAAAACTGCATAGAATCCTCGGGAGTTTCATTACAATTATTCTGTCTGTTCTTGGATTCAATAGAGCTGATCATTGTTGCATAAGATGCCTCAGTTGTCACTTGGCTTTCTTTCACAATTGTGCTGCAGCACAGTCCAGACCCAAGTGTTGGACTTAATTTCCCTACCCCCAGCCTCCCCCTTGCATTTTTATCTGTTTCATTTCCTGCTCTTTTCTCAGTTCTGACGAAGGGTTTCGACCTGAAACATTAACTCTGTTTCTCTCTCCACGGATGTTACCTGGCCTGCTGAGTTTTTCCAGCGTTTTCTGTTGTTATTTTGGATTTCCAGCATCCGCAGTATTTTGCTATCGTACAAGTGTTGGACATGCAGATTTAGGGCAAGAACACCAGTGCACTGAAGCTGCATTGCCACAGTAGTGTCTCCTGTTGCTACGGTGCATGTCAAATTACACAAGCAGCTTTCCAGTAACTCCCAGTTCTTGGTCACATGCCTCCGACTTGTATTTACTCTGAAGTCTGACATCCTTCAGGAGAGATGATCCTGAACTCCTAAGTCGCATTTCAGTCTCTGACTTCAGTGCATGAATCTCTGATGTTTTTTCTTTTCCAGCATCTCTGATGTTCTATCACGTGTACAGGTGCTGGTTGGATAGAGAGGGATGGCTTGCTTAGCTTTCCTTTCTATGAAAATTAGAAATAGTGTCTGCATTTATCAAGGGTTTACAAGAGAACAGACTGGATAAACCTGCAGTCAGTGCTGTTAAACTGTGCTTCAATTATTGAGTATATTTTACATGAAGGGAAATCAATTTCTAAATAATCCTTAATTACCATTCACTGGCCAGTATTATGAACATAAGAAATAAGAGCAGGAGTAGGCCATTTGGCCCCTCGAGCCTGCTTCGCCATTCGATAAGATTATGGCTGATCTGGTCTTGGCCTCAACTCCACTTTCCTGCCCACTCCCCATAACCCTTGACTTCCTTATCGTTCAAAAATCTGTCTGTCTCTCCGCCTTAAATATATTCAATGACCCAGCCTCCACAGCTCTCTGGGGCAGAGAATTCCAAAGATTCACGACCCTCAGAGAAGAAATTCCTCCTCCTCTCAGTTTAAATGGGCAACCCCTTATTCTGAAACTATGCCCTCTAGTTCTAGATTCCCCCACGAGGGGAAACATCCTCTCTGCATCTACCCTGTCAAGCCCCCTCAGAATCTTGTACATTTCAATAAGATCACCTCTCATTCTTCTAAACTCCAATGAGTATAGGCCCAACCTGCTCGACCTTTCTTCATAAGAAAACCCCTTCATCTCAGGAATTAACCTAGTGAACCTTCTCTGAACTGCCTCCAATGCAAGTATATCCCTCCTTAAATAAGGAGACCAAAACTGTACGCATCACCAACACCCTGTACAGTTGTAGCAGGACTTCCCTACTTTTATGCCTCCTATTATGGGTCTGCTGAAATTAAATTCAAATTAAAAATGTTAAAACTCTGAACGTAGCTTTCGAGGAATATTATTTATTAGAAAGTTCAAGGTGGGGGGCGACACACAGATGGGAGATGGTGTCCTAGCTCAATGATGGTGGTGAGTGGTGGCTTCCTGAAGTTTCTTCAAATGAGAATACTCTTCAGGAATGTTTGAGACAGTGATCAAGTCCTGCACTGTTTAGGTACTTAGGCAGTGGTTATATGCAGTATAATGAAAGAGTGAAGCTACTTCGTTTAGTCTGTTTGAAGAGCACTCTCCCATATCTACTCTTTCTCCCCCCCTCCTTTGAAAGTATACTAGTTGCTTTGTTTTGGTTATGGCAGCAGAGGTAGTTTCAATATAACAGCTTGATGACTAGCAATTTACACAGTTACCCTGCAGCTGCACACTTCAAGTATCAAATGAACCGGCACAACTACGTAAGTTGTGTGAACCTTTCCATTGTAGATGTGAGGGCTGTTTATTTTTAATTGCCATTTGGTACAATAAATGAAGCTGACAGTAATTGTAGGAAAACAGTGTATGTAATAAGGCTGGGTCGTATAAGAGATCGAGAGCCTATCCTCCGACTGAACCATCAGCAATGCCATGGGAGGTCTGCTAATACTATAGCACCAAGCATGCACTTCCTGATAGATGCACTTTTGCCACTACATTTTGTAGATTGGCTCAAAGTTAAACAGCAACAAAATCAGAACTGAAGAGGTTGAATGAATCAAAAACAAGGAAGCAGATAGAAAACTGCCCATGGGGATTTATGAATGAACAGTCAGGAGAATCTACAAAGAGAATCAAAAAGGTGAACCAATCGAATCACACACATTTCTGTAAAAACAATTGTCCATTTTTCTCAGCAACTGAAATTTCTGTCCAAAATAGTTATAAACAAAATAAAAACATCAAAGTTACATTTTTCACAATAACATGATTAAATTTGCCCATCAAATTGTCTTTTAACATCTCATTAAAGTTTAGACTAGAAGGACCTTGACACTGTTAATTGAAGACAGATTCCGCAGTCTGAGCATCTGAGCAATTTGCCGAGATGAATCAGTTAGCTCAACTATGTCAGTGCTTTGCCAATCTCTTAACACTATCAAAATTGTTGGAAGATGTGTAAAACACCTATTTCAAAATGACCAATGGTATTGATTATACACCCGTTGTAACTTTGTTCATGGTCAAATTTTCAGCGGAAAAGTTAAATTGTGTCTGTGCACAAACAGTTTTCAATCCTGTTTTAGTTCTGCTTCAATATATAGGCAATACAGTAGATAGATAAAACAATCAAATACCATTGATGAATGATGCATTAAAAGTCCCTTTCATTGGGTGGGACCTGTTTTTCAGGGGCTGAGTAATGTTCCATTCCTTTTTAATGTGGTATGCAGTTAGCTGTGTATTGCATGGATTTGGGGAGCCTGAATCCCACAGCATGACTCACCGTTAGTGAATGATATTTCTGTTTCAAAATGTCTCTCTCGATCTGTATTCCTACTGCCACTGTGGGAAATGTTATTAATATTGGAGGTGAAGCTCAGGTGTTGCAAGAAAATTAAGCAATATCCACTTTCTCAGCCACATCTTAAGTCTCCCTGTACCACTTTAGGCATATTGCTTTATTCTGATTAACTTTCAATCTGATGAGCTTTTATTTCTTGATTTAAAAAGAAATGTCTGACATTAGTGTTTTTTTTAAAACTCATTATTGTGAATTTTGATACTTGTGTGGATAATTGAGTGTTTGACCCTAGAGGGTTTTGAGAATGTTGGTGGTTCGTGGCAGGGCTTTTCAAAGATCAGTATAACCGAGCTTTTCAATTAAAAATAAAAGAAAATGCTAAGTACTGTGCACCTTTGCCCATAACGAAATGGTTGACCTCACTGTGATTTATTGGTCTTTTTTTAAACCAGAAGTTCACGGTTCACAAACCATGGGTAAATCTGGTAATGTAAACTGTAAAGCCTCACCATGCTTAAAAAAAAAACCTGGTACTTAATATATCTTGTATAACAACTGACTGTCCTTATGCTTTTAGTTAATAGTTGTAACTAACAGTGAGGGTGTATGTGTAGTTCATCATAACCTCCAGCAGAAGCATTCCTCTTCATTCCTTTCACCATTGAATAAACAGGTACTCCACCTGGTTAGAGGTTACTTTCTTGAAGAGTATGAAGAGCTGATCTACAAATGAAAATTTGTAAGTTCTTTACTTGTATACCCTGAACCATCCTCAACATTGGTAGCTTGGAAGGGGCATGTAAGCTTAGTTAAAGTTTCTGCAAACAGTAATACAGAGAAAGTAGTCAAAATGAAGAACACATCAGGAGATTGGCAAGAAGATTCAGATTGATTATACAATTAGGCAGACAAGTGGGAAATTATATTTGATTGTGATAAATGTGAAGTATTACACATAGTTGAAATGTGGCTCTTGAGTATACAATGAACAGAACTGAATTAACAAAGGGAAACTTAGAAAGGGAGCTGAGAGGAGCAGTTGACACTGGACTCCTGATGTCCAGATAATATGGGAAGCAATTGAGAAAAGTAGAATGCCAAGATATAAAGCCAGTACAAGGGTCAACAGAGGCCATGCTAGGCTTTGCAATACTATAGTCAGATGACACTTGCAGTGCACTCTCATTACGAGTTTAGTGTCTGTGCCTCGCATTTTTGGCTTCACATCAACACTGAAGTTGTGGAGTGTAAATTGGGTTTTAAGGCCCAAACTGACTTGGAAGCCAGGTAGTGTCTCTCCTCCATGGAGCTTTGCTCCTCGCTTCGCACTCCTCTTTGCTCCTCACACCTCTTCTCTCCAGTGTCTGGTTGAGCCCCGATTCTGGATTCAGGCTGCATTGACACTATAATTGCAGCATCTGTACATAGCAAAAGCCATGCTCCAGTTAAATGTGAATGCACCCTTCAAGAACTGTTCAATTATGTTTAGCACAGTACAAATAAGCATATTAAACAACTAACGGGAGGAGGAAGCTCCATGAATATCCCCATCCTCAATGATGGTGGAGCCCAGCACGTGAGTGCAAAAGACAAGGCTGAAGCGTTTGCAGTCAGAAGTGCCGAGTAGATGATCCATATCGGCCTACTCCTGCGGTCCCCACCATCACAGAAGCCAGTCTTCAGCCAATTTGATTCACTCCACGTGATATCAAGAAACGGCTGAGCGCACTGGATACAGCGAAGACTTTGGGCCCTGACAACATCCCGGCTATCGTGCTGAAGACTTGTGCTCCAGAACTAGCCGCGCCTCTAGCCAAGCTGTTCCAGTACAGCTACAACACTGGCATCTATCCGACAATGTAGAAAACTGCCCAGGTGTGTCCTGTCCACAAAAAGCAGGACAAATCCAATCCGGCCAATTACCGCCCCATCAGTCTACTCTCAATCATCAGCAAAGTGATGGAAGGTGTCATCGACAGTGCTATCAAGCGGCACTTACTCACCAATAACCTGCTCACTGATGCACAGTTTGGGTTCCACCAAGACCACTTGGCTGACGACCTCATTACAGCCTTGGTCCAAACATAGACAAAGGTGCTGAATTCCAGAGGTGAGGTGAGAGTGACTGCCCTTGACATCAAGGCAGCATTTGACCGAGTGTGGCATGAAGGAGCCCTAGTAAACCTGAAAGTCAATGGGAATCGGGGCGGGGCGGGGGGGGGGGGGGTGTGGGGGGAACGCTCCACTGGCTGGAGTCATACCTAGCACAAAGGAAGATGGTTCTGGTGATTCAAGGTCAATCTTCACAGCCCCAGGAAATCGCTGCAGGAGTTCCTCAGGGCAGTGTCCTAGGCCCAACCATCTTCAGCTGCTTCATCAATGACCTTCCCTCCAACATGAGGTCAGAAATGGGAATGTTCGCTGATGACTGCACAGTGTTCAGTGCCATTCACAACTCCTCAGATAATGAAGCAGTCCATGCCCGCATGCAACAAGACCTGGACGACGGTCAGGCTTGGGCTGATAAGTGGCAGGTAACATTTGCACCACAGAAGTGCCAGGCAATGACTATCTCCAACAAGCGAGAGTCTAAACATCGCCCCATGACATTCAAAGGCACTACCATCACCGAATTCCCCCGCCATCAACATGCTGGGGGTCACCATTGACCAGAAACTTAACTGGGCCACCCACATAAATACTGTGGCAACAAGAGCAGGTCAGAGGCTAGGTATTTTGCGGCGAGTGTCTCGCCTCCTGACTCCACAAAGCCTTTCCACCATCTACAAGGCACAAGTAAGGAGTGTGATGGAATACTCTCCACTTGCCTGGATGAGTGCAGCTCCAACAACACTCGAAGCTCAACACCATCCAGGACAAAGCAGCCCGCTTGATTGGCACCCCCTCCACTACCTTAAACATCCACTCCCTCCACCACCGGCGTACCATGGCTGCAGTGTGTACCATCTACAAGATGCACTGTAGCAACTTGCCAAGGCTTCTTCGGCAGCACCTCCCAAACCCGCGACCGCTTCCACCTAGAAGGACAAGGGCAGCTGACACATGGGAACACCACCACCTCCAAGTTCCCCTCTAAGTCTCCCATCTTCCGGACTTAGAAGTATATCGACAATCCTTCATCGTCACTGGGTCAAAATCCTGGAACTCCCTACCTAACAGCACTGTGGGAGTACCTTCACCACACGGACTGCAGCGGTTCAAGAAGGCGGCTCGCCACCACCTTCAAGGGCAATTAGGGATGAGCAATAAATGCTGGCTTTGCCAGCGACGCCCTCATCCCATAAAAACGAATTAAAAAAAAAAAAATACATGAACTGGAAAGAATACTGAGAAAGGCAAGAAGTCTGATCCCATGCTTAAAGGATTTAAACTATGGGAAAGCTCAGAAGTTTCAGCTTTACTGTCTGGAAAGGCAGCTGTTGTGGGTGGTGGAATCTCGTCGAAGTATATAAAACATTAAATGATGTAGATAAGACACTGAGATTTTTGCTTCAAAGTACACCAGGAAAGTTGGACCAGAGGACATAAATTGGAAATTAGTGAAATGTAAATCTTTTTTTTTTAAAAAGCACAAGACTGGAACAGTGTCATTTTACTCATGTTAGAACAGCTTGGATAATCTACCAGGCATGGTGGAAAAGGCAAAATTATTACAATTGCTTAAAAACAAAATACAATTGCATGCTGTGATAAAGTTAGGGTAGGAAGGAACATAGAAACAGGAGTAGGCCATTCAAACCCTCGAGCCTGTACCGCCATTCAGTTAGATCATGGCTGATCTGCACCTCAACTCCATTTTCGCGCCTTTGCTCCATGCCTCTCAATACCCTCACCTAACAAAAATCTGTGTCTCAGTCTTGAAAGCTGCAATTGTCCCAGCCAAAAGGGTACTAGAAGGGATCAGCTTTGAAGAGCGAATGGCTTTTTCACGTGCATAGCTTTTGGTCCATTATATAGGCGGGTGTGTGTTTTTTCCTGGGTCCTGTCTACCATTCTCAGGCCATCTCTCATGGACCCTTTTCTTTTCTTTTAGTTGTGTTGTATTTGAACTCCTGTTGTGAGTGAGAATAAATCTTAGAAGTTCCAGTAGTCTGTGGACACGAGTTGGTTCTGTGGTGTCTCCAGTGTCTTTTCCTTGGGTTGATATCGGGCTGTATTCTTCAAGACTTTTCGGAAAATCCTGGGAGTGGGGGGGGTGGATATTGGAAAGGAAACCTTGAGTTCCATCATAAAGCAATGCTGCTTTTTCATTCTCATTTTCTTTTTCTTGCTTTTGATCCCATGAAGTTTTACAGAAGTAAGAGCCACAAACAAGTCTGTTATCAGGCGAAACCAAGATCATCTCTATTGGCTGTCAGTAGGTGTGGAAGGAAACTGGGGTTGCCCAATTATTTACTTTATTTCGAGCGTATTAGTATATCAACAGTTCATTTCCTGAATCCTAAGAGTTTAGTAGGCTCCTTTTAAACTGCGCCGGTTCCCGCTCTTTTACTCTGATAAATCTTATTTGTCCCACTCACAGACATAGTGCCTGTCACACCCACTGTACCAGACACACCCACACACTTCGGTGACAACAACTGATCCGCCCCGGAATAGACAAAACAGTGGATTGGTTTAAATCTGTTCTAGTTTAATCCGCAAGTTAGCTAGAGGGGATGGCAGGGGAGGCAGTGAAATGTTCCTCCTGCAGAATGTTTGAGGTGAGGGACGCCGTAGATGTCCCTGCTGATTACACCTGTGGGAAGTGCACCCATCTCCAGCTCCTCGAAAACCGTGTTAGGGGACTGGAGCTGGAGCTGGATGAACTTCAGATCATTCGGGAGGCAGAGGAGGTCATAGATAGAAGCTTCAGGGATGTAATTACTCCAAAGAATGAAGATAGATGGGTGACGGTGAGAGGGGCTAGGAGGAGGCGGTCGGTGCGGGGATTCTCTGTGGTCGTTTCCCTCAGTAACAGGTATAACGCTTTGGATACTGTTGAGGGGGACGACCTACCGGAGGTAAGCCGCGGTGACCGGATCTCCGGCGCTGGGTCCGTCCCTGTGGCTCAGAAGGGAAGGGGGGAGAGCAGGAGAGCAATAGTTATTGGGGACTCAATAGTCAGAGGGACAGATAGGAGGTTCTGTGGCAGCAAAAGAGACTCACGGATGGTATGTTGCCGCCAGGGTCCGTGACATCTTGGACCGTGTTTTCAGAATCCTCAAGGGGGAGGGGGAACAATCACAAGTCATGGTACACGTCGGTACCAACGACATAGGTAGGAGAAGGGACGGGGATTTAAAACAGGAATTTAGGGAGCTAGGTTGGAAGCTGAGAGCCAGTACAAACCATGTTGTAATTTCTGGTTTGTTGCCGGTGCCACGTGCCAGCGAGTTGAGGAACAGGGAGAGAGTGCAGATAAACACGTGGCTGCAGGGGTGGTGTAGGGGGGAGGGTTTCAGTTATGTGGATAATTGGAGCGCATTCTGGGGAAGGTGGGACCTGTACAAACAGGACGATTTGCACCTGAACCAGAGGGGCACCAATATCCTGGGAGGGAAATTTGCTATGGCTCTTCGGGGGGGTTTAAACTAATTTGTCAGGGGGATGGGAAAAAGGGCTGTAGTCCAGGAGCCAGTGGTGAGTGTAGGGAGGTACTGAGGAGGGTATCAAGGTCGCAGGAATGTACCGGCAGACAGGAAGATGGCTTGAAGTGTGTCTACTTTAATGCAAGGAGCATCCGGAATAAGGTAGGAGAACTTGGAGCGTGGATTGGTACTTGGGACTACGATGTGGTGGCCATTACGGAGACATGGTTAGAACAGGGACAGGAATGGTTGTTGGAAGTTCCGGGATATAGATGTTTCAGTAAGAGTAGGGAAGGTGGTAAGAAAGGTGGAGGAGTAGCATTGTTAATCAAGGATAGTTTAACAGCGGCAGAAAGGCAGTTTGAGGGGGATCTGCCGTCTGAGGTAATATGGGCTGAAGTTAGAAATAGGAAAGGAGCGGTCACGTTGTTAGGAGTTTTCTACAGGCCCCCAAATAGTAATAAAGATGTGGAGGAAGAAATTGCAAAGCAGATTATGAATAGGTGTGGAGGTCACAGAGTAGTTGTCATGGGTGACTTCAACTTTCCAAATATTGATTGGAACCTTTATAGGTCAAACAGTTCGGATGGGATAGTTTTTGCACAGTGTGTGCAGGAGGGTTTCCTGACACAATATGTGGATAGGCCGACAAGAGGTGGGGCCACGTTGGATTTGGTACTGGGTAATGAACCGGGCCAAGTGTTTGATTTGTATGTGGGAGAGCACTTTGGAGATAGCGACCACAATTCGGTGACTTTCACTATTGCAATGGAGAGGGATAGGGCCATACGGCAGGGCAGTGTTTATAATTGGGGGAGGGGTAATTATGATGCGATTAGGCAAGAATTAGGGAGCATAAGATGGGAACAGAAACTATCAGGGAAAGGCACAAACGAAAAGTGGAGCTTTTTCATGGAGCAATTACTGCGTGTCCTTGATAGGTATGTCCCTGTCAGGCAGGGAGGAAATGGCCGAGTGAGAGAACCATGGTTCACAAAAGAGGTTGAATGTCTAGTCAAGAGGAAAAAGGAAGCGTATGTAAGGATGAGAAAACAAGGTTCAGTTGGGTCGATTGAGGGGTACAAGGTAGCAAGGAATGAGCTAAAAAAAGAGCTTAGGAGAGCTAGGAGGGGGCATGAGAAGTCCTTGGTGGGTCGGATCAAGAAAAACCCCAAGGCCTTTTACTCTTATGTGAGAAATAAAAGAATGACCAGGGTGAGGGTAGGGCCGGTCAAGGACAGTAGTGGGAACTTGTGCATGGAGTCAGAAGAGAGAGGAGAGGGGCCATGTTTTTGAGGATGAGAGTGTGATAAAGGTGGATAGGCTGGAGGAGGTAGATGTTCTGAGGGAAGATGTTTTAGCAATTTTGAAGAACCTGAAGGTCGATAAGTCCCCTGGGCCAGATGGGATATATCCTATGATTCTTTGGGAGGCAAGGGAGGAGATTGCAGAGCCTTTGGCTTTGATCTTTGGGTCCTCACTGTCCACGGGGATGGTGCCAGAGGACTGGAGAGTGGCGAATGTTGTTCCTCTCTTCAAGAAAGGAAATAGGAATGACCCTGGTAATTATAGGCCGGTTAGTCTCACTTCGGTGGTTGGTAAGATAATGGAAAAGGTCCTGAGGGATAGGATTTATGACCATTTGGAAAGAGGCAACTTAATCAGGGATAGTCAACACGGATTCGTGAAGGGTAGGTCTTGCCTAACAAATTTGATTGAATTCTTTGAGGAGGTAACTAAGTGTGCAGATGAAGGTAGAGCAGTTGATGTCGTATACATGGATTTTAGTAAGGCGTTTGATAAGGTTCCCCATGGTCGGCTCATGAAGAAAGTAAGGAGTTGTGGGATAGAGGGAAATTTGGCCGATTGGATAAGTAACTGGCTATCTCATAGAAGGCAGAGGGTGGTGGTGGATGGAAAATTTTCGGACTGGAGACCAGTTACCAGCGGTGTGCCACAGGGGTCGGTGCTGGGTCCTCTGCTGTTTGTGATTTTTATCAATGACTTGGAGGAGGGGACTGAAGGGTGGATCAGTAAATTTGCTGATGACACCAAGATTGGTGGAGTAGTGGATGAGGTGGAGGGCTGTTGTAAGCTGCAAAGAGACATTGATAGGATGCAGAGCTGGGCCGAAAAATGGCAGATGGAATTTAACCCTGATAAGTGCGAGGTGATTCATTTTGGTAGGGCAAATTTGAATAAGGATTACAGGGTCAACGGCAGGGTTCTGAGGAACGTGGAGGAACTGAGGGATCTGGGGGTTCATATCCACAGATCTCTGAAGGTTGCCACTCAAGTGGATAGAGCAGTAAAGAAGGCCTATAGTGTGTTAGCGTTTATTAACAAGGGGTTTGAGTTTAAGAACCGTGAGGTTATGCTACAACTGTACAGGACCTTGGTGAGACCACATTTGGAATATTGTGTGCAGTTCTGGTCACCTCACTATAGGAAGGACGTGGAAGCATTGGAAAGAGTGCAAAGGAGATTTACCAGGATGCTGCCTGGTTTGGGGGGGAGGTCTTATGAGGAAAGATTGAGGGAGTTAGGGCTTTTCTCTTTAGAGCGGAGGAGGATGAGAGGCGACTTAATAGAGGTTTATAAGATGATGAGGGGGATAGATAGAGTGGATGTTCAGAGACTATTTCCTCGGGTGGAGGAAGCTGTTACAAGGGGGCATAACTATAAGGTGCACGGGGGGAGATATAGAAGGGATGTCCGAGGTAGATTCTTTACTCAGAGTGGTTGGGGTGTGGAATGGACTGCCTGCTGTGATAGTGGAGTCGGACACTTTAGGAACTTTCAAGCGGTTATTGGATAAGCACATGAGCACACCAGAATGATGGGGAGTGGGATAGCTTGATCTTGGTTTCGGACAATGCTCGGCACAACATCGAGGGCTGAAGGGCCTGTACTGTGCTGTACTGTTCTATGTTCTATGTCATCAGCCAGTGATGAGCACTGATAAACAATTGTTGGAATATCTATGTATTTCAACTGAGGTGACGATTAATGCAACAGGTTCTTCAGCCACCAGTACACAGGTGTGAATTCTTTGGACCTTGGCACCGATAGACTAAATTTAAAGCTGGATTGGCAACAGTCGCTGTGAAAAGGTTTGACTAAGATGAGGTGATGGGCCAATGTTGCCATAAAGACCTGTTTCCCTGTCTGTTTTTATAATGGAGTGGATATTGATTATGGACTTGTGTACCAGATTCAAAAGCAATCTTTTAATGAGGCGATAGGGACACTCTGGAAACCTGTCAATGTGGTTTCATGCCCATATAAAACGACAATATATTAAACTTGCATACCAATTGATCATAACGCGCTGAGTTTTATTCAAATCTAGTTTGCATTTGAAATGAGCATTTTTGTTGACATCAGTTCATTTGCAGTCAACATGATATCATATTATGATCCCTCAGCCTCTAGATTAATGAATCCTGGTGGTTGAGTTGGTGGATAAAGAATCTGACTATGATCCCATCTCCTCCCCCACATACGGAGAAGTGGGACGGAAGGAGAGGGAATCAGAAGTCCATTTTGGAGGTGGATCAGTCAGTTTAAAGAGGTTTACTTAGAATGTCCAAGTCAATTTATTTCTTGAATTATTTTTTATTTGATAAATAAACACACTCTTTTGTAACCTGGAATATGTACTCTTTTTTTTATCTACTACTTTCTGCTATGTTAAAGGCAAGTTGTTTTGTACTATTAAGTACTCACATTTTCTTTCCTTTTTTTCCCCCAAATAGTCATTTCATGGTAACATGTCAATTTGCTACTGACTCGGTTTTCATTTCTAAGACTGATAAATTATTGTTTTATTCCTGACAAGACAATACACAAATGGGAATACAATTCATAATCTGGATACTCAATACTCGAACTCAACAACCAAAGTTACTTGTGTAGAAAGTCCATTATAGGTTCTGTTGTTTTGTGGAGGTAGTGGTCAGTTAATGGACCAAATTACTACATTTGAAAAATAGATGAATTTGGGATCCCAAATCCTATGCTAGTTGATTTAATTGCTGCAAACTTTTTTTTAACAATGTTTGGTTCACTTTTTTCTGGCTCCTTGTGTCCTCTACCATCTTCAGTACAGGACCATCTCAACCCAGTTTATGTATAAATAGCACTGTTGCTTGCATAGGTTGTTGTGCACATCCATTGCTATCAATGGGATAAATCTGTAGTTGAAAAATAATTACTATGACTTGCTATGACACAGACTCCCATAAGAACAATGGAACAAGCTGGATTAAAGACCAAAATGCTGAACTTTGAAGATCCGTGTCTTCCAGTCCTCCGTACTGCTGTCCCTGTCATAGTTTAGTAATTAAGGTGCAAAGCCGCCTTGCCCAACAATGGTGCCCTGTATTGGATAACTGTCTGTAGTGTGTTAAAAAGCGATGTGCATCATAGATTGAGATTCCATCATGAAGCATGAGAGCAAAATTGAAGTGGTTTATTATTTGGACTCTTAAAATTATTATTTTTTGCAACACCTTCCAGACTGTGTTTGTATAATAAGGAATATCATTACTTACTGTTTTTCTTTTTAGTGAACAGCGATTGACGTGTCCATGTGCAATTTACTTGATTGGACAGAAGTGGCACTGTATAATTTGGGGTTTCATTTCACGACAAAGAATTTTGTAATTTACTCTTATTTCGCAAATTTTCGCATTTTTTCACATTTTGCATATTTTCACATTTCCATTAAAGTGAGTTTCTGTACATGATTATAATTGTGCTCAAGATGCATGTAAACTGTACCTGCATATACTGTGGTGTCGGAAAGACACAGCTATGTAAGCTCCAAATAGTGCTGTATAAAGAACCAGAATTTGCTGGAGCAAGACATCTTGCAGCATGCCCCGTTGGACTTTTTTCCTCACCCTTCAACCGGAAAATGGTTTGCCCTGTAAGTTGCTGGAAGTGCAAGCTGATAACGGTGCAAAGAGACAGAAAGGAAAAGTAAGAAAAATAATTGCAATTTAAAAAAAAAAAAAATCTCTAACAACAATTTACTACCTGTAAGAGGGAGACACCACAGTTTCAATTGTTCCCTTTCTGGGTCAGACAGGTTGAGTGGCATTACAGGAACATAAATCCCCTCATTAAAAAGGTACTTGCGCTGTTAAGTACAAGCCCTAACTTTCATTGGCAATTAATGTGCAAATTCAGCAACTTCTTAACTCACAGGGAGGTTGAGGGCGATCTGCTGTTTTTGTGAGGCTAACTGCGGAGCAGCGCAAATCATCCAGAAATATGTGACGATTTACACACTAATAACGGTGACGCCATTAAACTTGTCATTATTTTGGCACCAATTCTGGGTAATGGTTTCTGTACGGGTGTGTATGAATAAACATGCAACTGATGTTGCTAGAAAGGATGTAATTCTTTTAAGAATTATTTAGTGTTTCAATTGGCCTTTGCTTGATGAATTAGCATGGCAGAGTAGTCACTGAATAGCCGCTCAAAGTAGCTTTCAATTCCCTGTGGCATAAACATCTTGAATTTAATTTGCTATAAGAATGAAGTTAATAGTTGCTAACTGTTCATGATTTCAGCATGCTGAAATCATGTTTGTTAGATGGGGTAATGGCAAGGAAGCATAATAATTTAAAAAGCTGCAGCATATTTTAAAAATATGCTTCAAGCTGGTTGGTAAATCATGTAAATGAATGTGTACGTGTTTCATTTGAGAAGTGACTTTGAAGGGGACAAAAGAAAAAATTGGAACTTGCATCCCACTTCAATAGGAAACAGTGATGCTTGGCCTAATAACCAACACATTCATGTGTAAGTTGTAGTCTTGAGATGCAAGGTAGTTTATCTTATCTGAACTATTATCTACAGGTTTCTATCTTATTCTATTTATAGTTTGTTGTTTTAAAGGAAGCTGCTTAGATGGTAAATATATCACTCCAACTTTGTTGCAGGTACCCTCTGTCGCATACATGCCAACCTAGAAAAGCTGACCCATCAGTTCAATAAAATGACACATCCCTAAACAGCTGACAACTAAAGAATGGCCCTGATTATTAGCCTATAAACATGTGAAAGCGTAGTCGCCCAAAGCTTTGTAACTTAAGCTGTTGGCATAGCCAGCTTTCCTTTGTTTGCATTGGAGCAATATAAAATGCATTGGAGCAATATAAAATGCATTGGAGCAATATAAAATGCAAGTACTGAAAGCCTGACGGGGAAATTCAAATGCCAAAGGCTTAAAATTGATGAGACATTTTTAAGGTGTTGGAGAAGGGTAGTGGAAATCTGGAACTCTCTTTTTTTTCCCCCCCAAAAAAGCTGTTGAGCCTAGATCAATTGAAAATGTCAAAATAAGATTGATAGATTTTTGTTAGGCAAGGGTATTAAGGGTTACAGAGCCAAGGCGGGTAGATGGAGTTAAGATACAGATCAGCCAAGATTGAATTGAATGGTGAAACAGGCTTGAGGGGCTGAATGGCCTACTCCTGTTCCTATGTTTCGAGAAAAGTTTCTATTAAAAATAACACAATGTTAAGCATTTCTGTACTTAATTGATGGATTTTTAATCTAGAAAAGGAAAAACAAACTGGTGTCTGGATTTTCGGCATACCAACCAGGCCATCATGAGTCCAAAGGTTGGGCACATCAACCCCCACTCTCCCAATCCTAAGTGTACCTCGGAAAGAAAATAATAAATGGTCACAATCTACATGCTAAGTCATTGTGTTGAAGTTGACCTTTGTCCGTGCAGTACTCTTTCCTCCTTGTTCCAGCTGTGGGAGCTAAATTGGTTTATCAGCCTGGAGTTTCTGCTAGGTTGTGATTCTTTTCAGCGCAATTCGCCTGAAATCGGCCAAATCAGCGCAAAATATCACGGAACTTCAAGCGCAAATTACTCCCAGCCCAAATCGAGTTTCCGTGATCTTTTGCGCTAGAAGCTGGCCCTGCCCACAAAACTGGCCACAAGTGAATTAATCAACATTGCAAGTTTCCACTAATTGCGCCCATTTGCGGGCCTTCGAGGAGGCTCTTAAAATTAAACTGGTTCTTTTGGGCACAAGGACATTAATAGGCACGTTTTAAAAGCTATTGAATATAATTTTTAAAAATTTAGAAACTGACTGCTGTACATCAATATAACTAGCAAATGGTTCTGTATAGTTTTTAAAAGCCATTTTCAGTTATTTAAAATTGGGTTACTCACAGTTGGTGGACTGGACACTGATTAAAATGCTCATTTTTTGTGTGAAACCCATTTTCAGCTGCATTAATCAAACGCACCAAGTTATCACCCTTAAATATATCCAGGAATATTTTTAAAATTACATTCTAAAACGCTGCCTGATTGCGCTGGTTCATGGCAAATTTTACATTTGGCAATATGCAAATGAGTTTGAGCAGAACTTGAGAAAAAATAACACTTCTCAAAACCAGTGTGATTTTGGGGAGCAATTTGTGCCTGGATCGCCAATTGCGCACAAAGCAGAAACTCTACCTCATCATTCACTGAGGGTTCCAGCCAGCTTGTCTCAACTCAAATCCAATTGGGAACAATTCCAGCTCATTAAATACCCTTGGATATAGTGGTTGGAGCTTTTAGGTGACGGCAACATTCAAATTAACTGTCAGTTGTACGCATAACTGATAAAATTACACAGTATGTCTTTGAATGTGGCTTGGCTGCTTCTTCCAGCCTTTTTGTTATAAACCAGACCAGACGGGCCTTGCAATATATGTATCGATTTAGGCTGGGAACATGGATTTCAAATGCAGCTTCTTTTTAAACTCCTTGTATAGTCTGATGGAATTAAAGGAACCTCTACCAAACTAAAACGAAAACCAAAATCTTTTTCTTCTGTTCTGTCTCCCGATTGTCTGAAGACACTCTCTGCCAATGATTCTGTGCTTTATCACTTGGGTCATTTGGATACTGGGACTCTGTGCGCATCCCCGAACAAGATGTGTACATGTGGAAGAGCGCCCTCGCTGTGGTGGTTGTGCATAAATAGAAAGAAGCAAGAGAGAATGCAGAGTGAAGGCAGCTTTTAATGGAATATTACAAAGAATTTACACGAAAACAGGCCATTCGACCCAGCTGGTCTATGCCGGTATTTATGCTCCAAACGAGCCTCCTCCCACCTTACTTCATCGAACCCTATTAGCATTACCTTCTATTTCTTTCTCCCTCCTGTTTACCTAGCTTCTCCTTCAATGCACCTATGCTGTTCGCCTCAATTACTCCATGCAGTAGCAAGTTCCACATTGCACTCTCTGGGTTAAGAGGTTTCTCCTGAATTCCTGATTGGATTTCTTAGTGATTACCTTAAATTTATGACCCCTAGTTTTGGATTCACCCACAAAGGGAAACATTTTCCTACATCTACCCTATCAAACCCCTTCATAACTTTAAGGACCTCTATTAGGTCACCCTTCAGCCTTCTCTTTTCGAGGGTAAAGGGCCCCAGCCTGTTCAGTCTTTCCTGATACAGTAGATATAACCTCTCAGTTCTGGTATCATCCTTGTAAATCATTTGTGCACCTTCTCCAGTGCCTCTATCCTTTTTATAATATGGAGACAAGAACACAGTACTCAGTGTGGTCTAACCAAGGTTCTATATAAGTTTAACATAACTTCTCTGCTTTTCAATCCTATTCCTCTAGAAATGAACCCCCGTGCTTGGTTTGCATTTTTTATGAATATCTGATACTGTGGAGTCGGAATACAATTTTGCAGGGTTTTGTTTAATTAATGTTCCTGAAGTTGGATTTGTCTGAAGTACAAATATTGATGGGGTTTTAGTTTTCTGGTTACGTTGCCAAATTCATATAGGTGATAAATTACCACGATTAACCCTGTGCATCTCCAGGCACATGTACATGGCAAACAGCATATGGCTTTAGAACAAAATATACAACCAACAATAATCACCCGCTTCCACAAAAAAAACATGCACACGAATTTACCCTTGCACTTCACTGGAGAAATGAAGTGTCATTCACTTCAAAGGAACTTTGGGGTTTTTTTCTTGCTGAAGGGAAAGGATTTGTTGGATCTCAATGTTTACATTGTTGAGGCTGCCGCAAAACACGAATGGAGGCTGAATCCATATGTGGAAAACAAGAAACTTTTATTCACTGCATGGCACACAAAATGGCTGAGAAACTGGTCCCAGAATTCTCTGGAAAAACTCCCAGAATTCTCTGGGTAAAACCTGAGGCCCCGCCCCCTTCTGCCTTAAAGGTAATGTGCCTTAAAGGGGAAGGTGCTGGAAATTTGTCCACAGACGGAAGAGTGGATTATGCCCGTTTTAGGTGGCGATCCGCCACACAGCTCCCCCCCGGAATCCGCTTAGGAGGTGTGGACGAGACGGTGCGGCGGTCTGATGGGCCGGCCAGAGCGGCTCTTGTAGGACGCCGGTGGACGTGGAACGGCCGGGCGTGGAGCAGCCGGGTGAACCGGCTTGAGGGCAGGTCGGCCGCGTGGAGGTGGATGAGCTACAGGGACCTGCTCCCCGGGCTCCGAGTGTGCAGGCTTGAGTCGGTCCACCGACACTTTTTCGGTCCTGTCGCCCACTTGCAGGGTGAAAAATTTGTCCTCAGCCTGTAGCACCTTGTAGGGCCCGTCGTACGGGGGTTGAAGGGGTCCGCGGTGGGCGTCATGCCGGACGAAAACAAACCGTGCCTGGTGCAGGCTTCGTGGGACGTGTGAGGTGGATTCGCCGTGTCGGGCAATGGGCACCGGGGCGAACTGCAGCGCCAGTGAGGCGAAGTCGTGGTGTTGCTGGTCGGCTGACCTGGGTGTCGTGGCGGTGGGCAGGAACTCGCCGGGTATGCGCAGCGGCTGACCGTACACGAGCACTGCTGCCGATGCGTGGAGGTCTTCTTTAACCGTGGTGCGCAGGCAGAGGAGGACCCACGGAAGTCGGTCGGTCTTGGAGGCTGGCTCGAAGAGATGCCTTCAAGGATCTGTGGAACCGCTCACACAGTCCGTTGGCTTGGGGGTGGTACTCTGTGGTGCGGTGAATGGTCACCCCGAGATTGCGTGCGACGGCGGTCCAGAGTTCAGAGGTAAATTGCGGACCTCTGTCCGACGTCATGTCGGAGGGGACGCCGAATCGTGCGACCCAGGTGCTGACGAAGGCTCTGGCGATGTCGGCGGTGGTGGTAGAGGTCAGTGGAATTGCCTCAGGCCAGCGTGTGGTGCGGTCAACGATGGTCAGCAAGTGCGTGTGGCCTTGCGGCAGGGGCCCGACGATGTCCACGTGGATGTGGTCGAATCTACGCGAGGGGACGGTAAACTCCTCGAGGGGTGCTTTCGTGTGTTGCTGTACCTTGGCCCGTTGGCAGGCTAGGCAGGAGTTGGCCCAAGTACGCACATCCTTGCGAAGGCCGCGCCAGACAAAGCGGTTGGCTACCAATTTGATGGATGCGCAGGCGCCGGGGTGGGAGAGGTTGTGGAGAATGTCGAATACCCGGCGGCGCTGGGACGACGGGCCGAGGTTGACATAGGGATATGTCGCACTTGACCGTGACTGCGGTCGGGCCACAGGCGACGTCGGCCAGGCGTAGCCCTGGTAGGTTGGTGGGTGCGGAGAGCAGATCAGGGTCGGTGATCTGGTCTGCTGCGAGTTGAGCGTAGTCGACTGCTAGGTGTGCAGCGTGGATGGCGGGGCGTGAGAGGCAGTCGGCTACCACATTGTCTCGGCCGGAGATGTGTTGGATGTCCGTGGTGAACTCGGACACTGCCGCGAGCTGGCGCTGCTGCCTGGCGGACCAGGGGTCAGTTGTCTTTGCCATTGCGAATGTCAGGGGCTTGTGGTCGACAAACGCAGTGAAGGGGTGGCCCTCAAGCAAAACCCGGAAATGGCGGACCGCCAGGAACAGCGCGAGGAGCTCGCGGTCGAAGGTGCTGTACTTGACCTCCGGGGGGCGTAGTTGGCGGCTGAAGAAGGCAAGTGGTTGCCAGGCGCCGTCGACCCACTGCTCATACACGGCGCCGACCGCGTGGTCGGAGCCGTCCGTGCTGAGCGCTACCCTGGCATTGGGCCATGGGTGCGCGAGCAGGGTGGCGTTGGCGAGCGCGGTCTTGGTGGAATCGAAGGCGGCGGACGCGTCTGTCGTCCATTCGACCGCCATCTTGCCGCTCCTGCCCCGGAGGGCTTCATACAGGGGCCTCATGAGGGACGCCGCTTTGGGGATGAAGCGGTTATAGAAATTCACCATCCCGAGGAACTCCTGGAGGCCTTTGATGGTGGTGGGGCGGGGAAATTGTTGGACGGCCTGCACCTTGGTGGGCAGGGGAATGGCCCCAGCATAGGTGATGTGGTGGCCGAGGAAGTCGATCTTGTCCAGGCCGAACTGGCATTTGGCTGGGCTGAGGATGAGCCCGTGGTCGCTGATGCGCCCGAACAGGATGCGAAGGTGTTTGAGGTGTTCCTGCTTGGAGGAACTGGCTACCAGGATGTCGTCCAGGTAGACGAACAGGAACTTCAGGTCCCGAAGGACCGAGTCCATGAGCCGTTGGAATGCCTGGGCCGCGTTTTTGAGGCCGATGGGCATCCGCAGGAACTCGAACAGGCCAAAGGGGGTGATTACGGCCGTCTTGGGGACGTCCGCGGGGTGGACGGGGACTTGGTGGTAGCCGCGCACCAGGTCGACCTTGGAAAAGACTGAGCGGCCGGCCAGTCTAGCCGAGAAGTCCTGAATGTGCGGCACGGGGTACCAATCGGGTGGTGGCGTCATTGAGGCGGCGGTAATCCCCACAGGGGCGCCAACCTCCGCCTGGTTTGGGGGCGATGTGGAGTGGGGAGGCCCAGGGACTGTTGGAGCGGCAGATGATGCCGAGCTGTTCCATGGTGGCAAACTCGGTCCGCGCGATCTCCAGTTTGGCCGGGTCCAGCCTGCGGGCGTGGGCGTACACTGGGGGGCCTGTGGTGGGGATGAAGTGTTCCACCCCGTGTTTGGCGGCCTCCGCGGAGAAGGTCGGATTGGTAAGGGCCGGGAATTCGGCCAGGAGTGCCGAGTAGTCATCCGTGGCCCGGGCGTGGCACTGTGACGCCATGTCGGCGGGTTGACGGGGGGCCATGGCGCCCAGGATGGGGGACATGGTGTTCATGTCCACGAGGCGGTGACGAGGGATGTCTACCAGTAAGCCGTGGGCACACAGGAAATCTGCGCCGATGAGGGGGGAGAGCACCTTGGCAGTGATGAACTTCCATCGGTAGCGGTGACCAGTGAGGTCGAGGGTGACTGTCCGGGTGCCATACGTCCGGATTTCCGAGCCGTTAGCAGCAACCAGCGCCGGTCCTCGTTCGCCGTTTTGGATGTCGAGGGAGGAGGCCTGGATGATGCTGTGCTGAGCCCCAGTGTCGCACAGGAACCGGTGGCCGGTTTTGTCATCCGTGACGAACAGCAGGGTGCCCGCGTGGCCCACGGCCATCGCGGGGGCTGGAACGGGGGCGGACTTGAAAGAGCAGGGAGGAGTGCACCGTTGTGCCCTGGCGCCGAACCGTGCGTGGTAGTAACAGTGGCCCGGGTTAGTGGGGCGTGAAGGCCCCGTGGGCCGGGTGACAGGCCCTTGTGGCCGTGTGCTGGATGGTGAGGGGCGCGCCCAGGCATTGGCTGCCAGGTCCGGAGTGATGTCGCGGCTGGAGTGAGCGGACAGCAGCTTGTCGGTCTCATCGGCCAGGGCTTCCAGGTTCGTGAGGCCGGACGCCACGATCGCTGGGCGGATGCTGAGAGGGAGCTGGCGGATGAACAGCGTGCGGAAGAGGGATCCGGGTGGGCTCTCGTCGGTGAGGGAGAGCATGTGGGAGAGGAGGTCTGACGGTGAGGCATCACCGAGGCCTGGAAGGTCGAGGAGGTGGCAATTTCGCTGATATGCCGAGGCCGTAAATTTTTTAAGGAGCGCTGTTCTGAGATGTGCGTACTTGCCTTCCTCTGGTGGGTTCTGCAGCGTTGTCCAAACCTTGGAAACTGCGGCGCTACTGAGTGATGTGACGAGATAATCGTACTTCGTCCCATCTGTGGTGATATTTCGCAGCCGGAAGCGAGATTCAGCTTGGAGAAACCAGGCTTCGGGCTGGTTTTCCCAAAACTCCGGCAGTTTCACGGAAACTGCGTTCGTGTCCGCCATTGCAGTGCTCGGAATACGTTCTGAGCGTCGGGGTCACCAAAGTTGAGGCTGCCGCGAAACACGAATGGAGGCTGAATCCATATGTGGAAAACAAGAAACTTTTATTCACTGCATGGCACACAAAATGGCTGAGAAACTGGTCCCAGAATTCTCTGGAAAAACTCCCAGAATTCTCTGGGTAAAACCTGAGGCCCCGCCCCCTTCTGCCTTAAAGGTAATGTGCCTTAAAGGGGAAGGTGCTGGAAATTTGTCCACAGATGGAAGAGTGGATTATGCCCGTTTTAGGTGGCGATCCGCCACAACATGCCCCTTATTTCATACAAGAGTACGAATATAGGTCATCTCCTTATAGATGATTTATAAAGTTATCGTGAATGTTGATTGTAATGCCCTCCCTTTTAATCACTGCTTGGCATTTTATTGATGGATGCCTGATGCAGTATAATTGTCTGAATTAATCTGTGTGCAAAACACCCATCAACTGGGTTTGGGCTGCTTGTTCTCACTTATGATTAAAAATGAACAGAACTGCTAACATCCCATTCCAATTGGACGCACTCTGCGGAGCTGCCTCATCACTCATCAGGGCTCTGTTTTAATGCACGCACACTGCCACGCTATGTTTTCCTATAATTGGTGGATTGAAGTCATGGAGGAATGAAGTACTGAGTCTGTAACACTTGAGAAAAATTGCTTTTGGCTCGAAAGGCAGAATTGCTTTCGTTACCAAAACACTCAAAGCAAGTGTCAAAAATCAAACTGTCCTGGAAGGCACCCTCGCAAATCTCAAGGCCCTCCTCAACCATATCCCCTTCATAAATTTCTACATTCATCACTGATGCAAAGTACACTCTTTTGGTTCTTTAACCTGTAATAAATGATGAAATGTCAGATAAACCTGCAGTTTAAATGACAAGTCCACTTTCTGTTGCACTTTCAGTGCATCTACTGTTTTCACATCAGGGCTGGCTGTTATTTTTTTGGATGCTTTTAGTCAGCATTTGTATGCTGGTAAAACTGATCAGCTTCCAACTCAACATAACATTGTGCTTCTTTAAAGCTCTTATAATTGCATAATAACAGTGTAGCTCAATTATAATGGGCTTAACCAATGAAATAACCTAAAATGATGATTTGAAGCAAAACTTTTCCTGTGCTGATGCAGGGAATATTTAAGTCCTTTTATGTACACCGTTCCAGCTCATTTAATCCTACTGATTTTGATGTTATTTGTAGATTACCTCCTACGTATATTTCTGGTACGGAACAAAATAATAATTTCTGTTGGAACTTAAGATTAATGAATGGGTGCAGCAGCTAACTACATTTTGAACATTGCAGTATAGTAAAAACAAGAAGTTTGCTTCCAGTACTTTAATATTACACAATTCCTTCAGGGAACAAATGTGTAACATCAGCTGAGTGTTTTAGAAACTATTCAGTTTATCTTGATCTTGCAACAGCTGGTCCCGCTTTAAAATTAAGACATAGCTTATGACATTTGGTTGGCGGCTGAACTACAATGGGAAGTTCCTCACAGGCTTTGCTGGCATATGAGTGTGCTGAGCTTCGAGCAGGGAGTCTACATTGAATTTATGTTGTTGTCGGGCAGTGCTACTTGAGACCCGGTCAGTAACAAACCAGGAAGGTAAATGCATCACCCAATACAATAGCAAAATACTGCGGATGTTGGAAATCTGAAATAACAGAAAATGCTGGAAACACTCTTAGCAAGTCAGGCAGTATCCGTGGAGAGAGAAACAGAGTTAACGTTTCAGGTCTGTGACCCTAAGGTAAATGCAGCATTAGTTTCAAGGACTTAAATCCCTGCCCAGTTTGTGCAATCACAGCCAGGTCATTTTGAAAACTTGAGTACAATAATATTTGATGAGTGAACCCTGCATTCACTCTTCATTAATTGTTTGTTATTTGTAAGACTGACTAAAACCTGCATTCCTGAACATACCCGGCAAATTAGTGTTATCGTGTCGGTCTCTGCATTTAGCTAGCTTTAGTATTTTTTTCCCTCGAGTTGCTTCTCTGCATCCATACTGTCCTCGGTGCAATGGCTCAATCTTTGGCATCTCCAGGGATGATCCTCCCTATCCTACATCTTTAAGGATGCGTGAACAGATGCCTCCCAGCATAAGACCTGGCCGAAGACTGGCAAACCTATTTCTAAGGGAATGACGAACCTGAACATCAGTTAATGATGATGAGATTCAAACTGCTCCACATTGTAGTTATTGGGCTTTCAATCAGTGTCTCAATTTTAAATTGCCAGTTTTCCTAGTAGTTACACAGTAACTCTGTCTCCACCGGAGCTGATATGACCCACTGCCACCTCCACTCTGAGATCTTTTTAACTAAGAAAATGGGACTGAGTAACATTATGCAGAAAGAAATCACTAACTCTTTCACAACTCTAATGCACACTCACCCTTTTTACATATATTCTGTGGACTCATTGAGTCAAATTATGGTACGGTATTTCTTTGGCTTCTTTGTATATTTTTCCATAGTTCATATTGCCTATTCTTATAACCTGTCTGCCAATATAAGCAGTTTTGTGACAATGGCTCTTTGCTACTAAGAAATGGTTTAAGATTGCCCAAAATAATTTAAGCTGGGAGGGAGAGAAAGGAGTCTTTCATCATAGCATGTTTTCCCCTTGATTTGAGTCCAGATCCCAAAAGTGACAGGAAAGTGTGCCAATCCATTGCACGACCTGGTCTCCTAGGTGTAAGTTATTTCCAAAGAGCAAGTTTAGTCTATACTTTTGACATAGAGGGAAATCTGGTAATCTGGAGGCATTTAACTGTTCAAATCACAAAGCAGTTACTTCAGCTTGATTTTATTTGTGCTTTGGCACCATTCAATAATTGGACATTCCCATAAAATGTTCCTATTAAATTTAATGTATGCAGAACACATTGCACTGAGATAGTGTAAGCTGAAAAATGCATTTCATATACTCAGCTACTTGAATTCACTTTTCTTCACTTTGTAAAATGATTGTCAGTTGTTCTTTCTCTCTGATTCCTTTCTAGAGGCCTTT
The DNA here is from genome assembly GCA_030390025.1 of Squalus acanthias. NCBI lineage: Eukaryota > Metazoa > Chordata > Chondrichthyes > Squaliformes > Squalidae > Squalus > Squalus acanthias. The sequence goes on along the minus strand of CM059441.1, from coordinate 37,223,518 downwards.
ACTGCATCATTCATGGATTGAGGAAAGGGATGGGACAGAGGTGATATGATCCCAGGCATCTGCCAGCGCTGCAGAATAGCATTTGCACAAGTGCAGCTTATATTGCTGCCACGGTCTGGTCCAACCAAAAGTGAGATTTACTCTGCACTGCATAATAAAACCGTAAACCCTGTTCTTTGTCAATGGGTTTACAATTTTGTTAAACATAACACACAGATTGCAAGTATAAACCTATGCTTTCCATTCTGTGGCACTCCCATGTTGGTTAGCCACCAGACCATCATAGAAATGTGATCTGTGTTTGAGCATAAGTTGGTGAATGCACTGTACTAAACACAGTTCGTTGTTGGATTAATTCAGAATTGGGTAGTTGGTATTTTCACAACTCAGGGCCTAGGAAATGAAACTGTCACATGGATATGAAAAATCATGTGTCCAGCAGAGTCCCTCCTTTCTTTCTCGTCACATTATCAGCATGTAATTTGGCACTAACTCTCGCCCATTTAATACGGTCAGTACTGAATGTTAGATTACCTTAAGCTGCACATAAGTATTCACCACAAAAAGCAGGCAAGAAGTAGCTTTAAAAAAAAATGTGAAGCACTCTACACTTTGTAAACAGTCCCAGCTGGACATACCCATTGTGGTGAAAATGAAGAAAATTTGACACAATAGTAAGTAATAGAATCATTGAATTTTCCACTACAGAAAAGACAATTGGCCATTCGGGCCTGTGCGAACTCTCCGAAAGAGCTATCTGTGTCGTTCCATATCCTTTAAAATTTTTCTTCAAATATTTACCGACTTCTTTTGAAAGTTGTTATGGATTCTGCTTCCATCGTTGTTTCTTGTAGAGCATTCCATATTCTAACAACTCTATGCGTAATATAACAAAAATGATGCTACCCTCTCCCTTATGTTCCCTAATTACAAGCTCACCAACTAGTGAAATAGCTTTTCCTGACTTGATTTTATGAAAATCCCTCAATTCTGAACACCCCTCAGATTTCCTTTTAGCCTTTTTCTAATGAAAATAGCCCAGTTTCACTAGTCTCCTCATAACTACAGCGTCTCATCCCTGGTTTCATAGTGAAACTCTTCAGTTCCCTCTCCATGGCCTTGACATATTTTCTAAAGTAAAGTGGCCAGTACTGGATGCAATATTCTAATCATGGCTTAACCAATGATTTGTATAGACTTAGCAGTACTACTTTGCTTTTGCACTCTCTATACCTTGGTTATAAAACCTCGGATCCCATTTGCTTTTTGTTTTTAAACAGCTTTATCAAATTTATCTTCCAGTTTTAAAGATTGTGTATCTGAACCCCTAAGTCACTCTCCTCATCTATTGCTTTTAAAGTTTTACCATTTAGTGTCTCTGTCCTCTCCTCCTTCATTCTCCCAAAATGAATCACCGGTGATTTCTCTGCCTTAAATTTCATCTGACCTGAATCTGCCCAATCTACTAACGTGTCTATGTGCCCCTGAAGTCGCTTACAGTCCTCGTCACTGTTAACCATATTCCCTACAGTGGCATCTGATGGGAGGGTGTAATTAAAGTGACAAGTTTACATAGGAAGTTTCTCTTATAAATGTGGGCATAGAATTAATGGAAAATATTAACAGGAAATATGAGCAAATGTAACATTTTAATGTATTCTTGATTGATTAATTGCGAAGGGCAATTTTCCTAACTCTGATCCCTGGGGCACCATTGTTTACATCCTCTTTCTCCCGCCCCGCCCCCCCCCCAGTCCAAAAAACAACCATTAACCACTACTTTGTTTTCTGTCCTATCCATGCTGTCACACTCCTTTTTAATATCATGTGCCTAATGTTATCAATAAGCCACCTATGTGACACCTTATCAAATGCCTTTTTGAAAATCTAGGTACTTAACATCTATGGTGTTTTCTTTATCAGTACAATCCATTATTTCCTTTCGGGACTCTCTTAAATGTATCGGCCACTGCTTGCATTTTACAAACCCGTGTTGGCTGTCCTTATTTAACCCATGTCTTCTCGGGTGAGTATTCATTTTATCCTGTATAATGGCCTCTACCAGTTACCTACTACAGGTAAGTTGAATTTTCTATAATTCCTGGATGATCCCTTTCTCAATTTCTGAACAAACGGTGTTCAATTGACAACCCTTCAGTCCTCTGCTACAACCTCTATATGCAAGGATGTTTGAAAGATTGCGGTCAGAGCTGCCTCTTTTCACTCTTGGATCTCCCTCAGCATTCTATGATACATGCCATCAAAGCCCGTTGCATTTTTCTTCATTTTTTTTTTAACTACTACTTCCTTATCTATTCTATCTAATTGTTCTGCTACTTCCTCTTGCATCCTTTCATTCCTAATGCAGCACTCCACTGTGAATACCAATCCAAAGTACTCATTTGATATCTCCACCATTCTTTCATCCTTCACTATGTCTCTTTATTTAACCTGCCAGCCTTTCTTCATACCTTTTCTTAGCCTTTCTAATCCTTTTTGCTTCCCCTTTGTTTTCTATATTTAGTTTGATTTTTCTTTTGTAATAACCCTAGATTTGTCCTATGCTATTTTAAAATCTCATCTTAATTCTAATTTCTCTCTCCATCCAAGGAGCTTAGCTTTTGCTGCACCACCTTTTACTTCTTGTGTAGCCTGTACCCTAGTCATCTCATGTTTGAATGTTTCTCATTGCTTGGGCACTGTCATGTTTTGCCAGTTTTTCTTTCCCAGTTTATATGGGAACACAAGTGCAAGATGTTGCTGGGTAAGGGAAGTGCTGCTTACACAAGATCACCAGTTTGGAAGGAAAAACAACTTGAAAACTGTGTTTTTTTTTAAATTTGACGTGCTTGCGTACTCTAATTGCCAGTGACGTTAAAGAAAAAATCAAGTTAACATTTCAGGTGGGAGAATTCATCAGACCCTTTTGTTTGCGATTTTCAGCATTTGAGGTTTTTTTAATGTCTACTATTTGTGTCTGTTGCACATTTACTTCAAATTGGGTCCGTGTTTGGAAGGGTTACACCTTGGTACTAGCCCCACTGCACACAATTCAGCCTACCTGGGTTTTTTTTTAAAAAGTAACTAGTTGTAGCTTCAGATTCCAAAATAATTTACTCAAAAGACCTGCAGGGGCAGAAGGAAGCTGAAAAGCGTACCAATGCTTTGAGCAAGTACTAGAAGGCCATCACTTGTATCTTCATTCATTTCCAACCGTCTGCAATGCAGTTGGAATTTTGGATTTAACAAGTGTACAATTTATTATATTCTAGAAACTTCCTACAGTTTGAGTCGTTTCACTGTTACTATTTTAGTTTCAATTATCTTCTTTCTGGCTAGGACTGAATAAAACTAGTATGGTCTGCATGTTCCAGGTACATGGAGCAATAAATACGTATTGGCCCTTCTGTATTGTGTCCACCATTTGAGCAATGGGTCCATTATTCCTTTTGTACATTATGCATTCCAAGCAAGTGCGAAGTGTGGCTTTGATCATTTCTAGCCAAAAGACACATCTCGTGAACCATCTTGTGTTACAGCAATCCCAATTATTTTAATGAGAACTTATTTCTTCCTCCACTCCTCATGCTCAATACTAGTGTCTCATTTTATTGCAACTTTAGTTTGGTTTATTATCTTGCCTGTGGGAAAATATCTGCTGTGGAGTCAGCATTGCAGTGTGGGTTTAGATTCAGTACAGTGGGAGTTTCTTGCTGTCTCTAGAAATTAGTGTTCAGATCACTCCTACCAATGTCACCGCTGCAAGCATCTTCCTCCTATAGTTTAAAATCACCCAGTGAAGATTGAATTGGATTTACCTGAAATAAAAATTGACATGAGTCCTTATTACATTTTTAAATTTTCAGGTTGCAATCTGTGTTGAACCATATTAATATGCAGCAAAATACGATGGTTCTAAAGCACACAGATTGCTGTTGTCTAAATTTGTGGTTTCTTTTATAATTGGAAGAGAATGGCATTTCTAAGTTTGAGTTGTGGTCTATGCACCAGTGTTTTTATATACCAAATTTAATGTTACGATTTCAATATTATGAGAATTTTCTATATTTTGACATTATATAGGCCAAAATTTTCGTTCAGTGGCTAGATGAATGACACAAACAACAAATTTCGCTATCTAGCCCATCGATCTCGCTGTTGATAACTTACTCCATATTTTCCTACCTCTCTCATTAGAATACGCCTGAGCGAGGATAAAGGCGAATAAGAAGCAGCGCACATACAGCAATCAGCTGAATGTCCCTTGCAGTGCACATGCAGTATATCAGATCAGTTACATAGATGTGTTTTATGCACACTGTTCAGCAAAAGGCCTTGCCCCTTTTTGTATTTATAAGTCTTTGGAGTGCATTAGATTAAATGGCCTCTTGTGCATTCCTGATTTTAATCGCTCCACCATTGGCGGCTGTGCCTTCAGCTGCCTAGGCTCTAAGCTCTGGAACTCCCTCCCTAAACACCTCTGCCTCTCTACCTCTTTCTCCTCCTCCTTTAAGATGCTCCTTAAAACCTACCGCTTTGACCAAGCTTTTGGTCATCTATCCGACTATCTTCTAATGTGGCTCGGTGTCAAATTTTGTTTGATAATGCTAAATAAATACAAGTTGTTATTGTTGCAAAGTCATTTCTCACTCATCGAATGCCAGCAGACTTTTCAGACCCAGTTAGAACATCCTGCATGCTATACATCGTGGGCAGACATTGCTATCAGTCCTCTGATCCAATGCCTTTCCTGAAAACTAAAAATAAACATTTGAGTTGGCATGAATAAACTATTGTGCTCAACATAGCTCTAACCACTTCTCTTTTTAAAAAAAAAAAATAATCTTTAAACAACTTTTAGGATCATGTTCAAGCCAGAAATGACCTCTGCTGTGGTGAACTATCTCGTCCGCGATTCCGATCACTCCCCTTCTGTTAATTTCTTTGAAACACAGTCCTTAACTCAAGCACCCTAACAGTCGCTCAGACAGTTGCAGTTTTGGTTCTGATCACAAACAATTTATTTGTCTATTCAATCAGCTGGCTACCATGTTTGAACTGATCTTGAAGCAACGAATCATGCCACGTCCATTCAGGAAATTCATCTTCACCATTGATTTAATGGGGACAGAACTATGATTAATTTAAATGTGGTTTCTGCGAGGGTAACAGTGGAGAATCCCAGAAAATTATGGTGTAGTGTAAGTGATGGCATAAATCATCTGTGCCGTAATTTCTTGGGACTTTTCCGTCACAAAACAGGCTCTTTGACGTAGATGCACATCCACAGGAAAATCAGGGCCAATGTTTGTCCATTGTTTTTTTTTTTATCACTGGCTGCAATGTTTGAAATGACATTTACTTGCATCTTGTTCAATAAATTGAAAAGACAATAATAGCAGCAGGAATGATCAGGACTCTTGGTTGGTCAGTCAGTCTTAGAATTTGCTTCAGATGATCGTCAGCGCTCCTTCATTTTTGCTTGAACCAGCATTGTAATTTAAGCATGGTGGACATGCTAATACAAACATGTTCATCATAGAAGTGGCCCAGTGGTTTAGAATGCTTCCCCTTTAGCCACCTTGTATTGGCAAGATGGCAAGCAGGTGTTCAGGGCTCCAGCAGCTATTTTAGTGCCATTCTTTGAGGGGATAATACTGTCTGATTAATGCCGATTTTGATCATTGCTACGTTAATGTAACGCTTGATCCTGGATTCAAGTTGGGATTGGTGGAACAGTGTATCAGTACACTCTTCATTGAGCTCCTGTGCTTGATTTACATAGAATTACTTAGAAATTACAGCACAGAAACAGGCCATTTGTTCCAATTAGTCCATGCTGGTGTTTATGCTCCACATGAGCCTCCTCCCACCCTACGTCATCTTGCCCTATCACCATAACTTTCCATTCCTTTCTCTCTTGTGTGTCTATCTAGCTTATTGTAATGATTGAGTTTTCTGATGTAGTGACCGTAAGTAGTCCAGCTATCACATACATTTCGTAAGTATGTTATAACTATTGTAGACCTTAATTTTTGTTGCCAGTTTAATGCCCCTTTTATCCCATAACCTCAGCCAGAACCTTCTAAAAGCACTTTTGGGTTTAGACAATTTGGTTGGACGTATCATCTAGGGGCGCATCATGTGACATGGTGATTGTTAATTGGATTATGTTGACATCCAATTAACAATCACTTTGATTTGTAAGTTTTAAACTAAACTGCTAAGGTTAGCAAATATTTTCTTGGTGTACTGAGCCACTAGTGAATCATAGCTTAACGTATTCACAAGGATATTGGAATTTTTTGAATGAAATTGCATGATATCACTATGAAGTAGTTATCAATTGATGAGATGTAGTGATTGACATGTAATTTATATTCAAAATATACTGGTTGTAGGATAAAGGAATTTACACTAAACCTGTAGTAACTGATTTTTTAAATCTATATTTTCAAGATCATGAAGGGAATCAGCAAATTGGATACAGGAAAATTGTACACAACGGTGAAGGTGTCAAATGCCTAGAAAGATGGCTGACATGGTGCAAGTGTTCCTGTTGGATGTGATTAACTTTCCTGAACAAATTGAGTTTGAGCGAGTATTTTCGTTCATGTGGACTCTTCTATGCATACACTTCAGGTGTTGATCCATGCTTTTGTAAATATATATATGATCTGCAGCCTCCTCAGTCTCTAAATCTGCAACTGTTTGGCACATGCATGGCAACCATTATTGAACAGCTGTTTTTTTCCTATTGAATTGCAGTCCCTTTTAAGCCTATACAGGAAGGATTTCTGTTTGTCGCGACTTGCAAATGTTATGCTGATTTCTGCCCCCACCACCACCATCCTTTAGTTATACGTTGAGTGACATACCCTTCCAGTTAGCCCAAAAGTGATCTTAATTTGGCTGTAATTGCCAATAAATCTGTAAGGTAATTAAGACAGATGGTGGAGAAGTGGAAAATGTTACCTTCCTGCAATAGGGTGAATTCTGAGTCAGAGCTTGGTTATGATGACTGTGAAGAGGCAGAGGTTTTTCTTAGCTCCCAGGCTGATTAGCAGAAATCCATGCTAATAAATGTAATATGTGATCCAAATGTGTTTTATGTTGGATGATCACAGATAGAGCCACATTTCCAATGTAGAAGATATCGCTTTCCATGCTCCTTAAACTCTTCTGAGTTCAAGAATATGGGTTGATCTGACCTTGACCTCTGACCCAGCCTCAGTTTGAAGCAGAGTTTTATGACGTGCTGTCCTTATCAATCTGCTTCACACTTTGATGATGCATGATTCCCTTCTTCCTTCTGCAAACCCTGCATTCTGTACTTAAAGGAAGAATTCTCACTAAGAGTGACTCTCAAAAAAAGTTATCAATGTCCCTGCAGATCCACTTTCCCACTGATCAATATTGAAATTGTACTTTATGCCATTTTTTGTCTGACTACACCTCTGTCAAGTGGGACGGTTTTCTACATTAATGGCATGATACTGTTGTTAGAAAGTGGGTGCACACATGGGTGGTAGAACATGAGGATCGCACATTGTGGGAGTGTGTAGAAGGTCAGGCTGTTTAATCCTGCTGTAGCCTTGCTACACTGAAATAAAATCCTAAATTTAACTACAGATTACACATTTCAGAGACGTGATGAGGCACTATATAAGTGCAAGTCTTTGCTTCTATTTCCTATAAGTGAACAGTTAACATAAATTGATTGAGCTTTTGAAGTGACCTGTCACCACAGGATAGTACAGCGATTAAAAGATTTTGTTATCTCAATAATTAGTTAAAATGTTCATTGGTAGGCTCTTGATGTTTTTTGATTTTAATATTGGAATGTGTGGTCGACTGTGAATATGAAACTCATTTGAAATGTTGATGCAGTAAATCCTATTCAATATTCTGAGTCATGTATTTTTCTATTGTCAAATTCAATTTTATTGCAGATTAAACTGCAAACTACAAAAATAGCCAACGGTATAAATATTGTCAGATATCCTATTCCAATATGCATAATATCAGTATCACTAACTTCCATCACAAGCATTCAAATAAAATTCCACCTTCTACTCCAGCATTCTCCATTTGCTGTAAAGCAGCAGATGGAAAAAAACTTGAGGGAAGAAAGGGGAGGGGGGAGGGAAATGGAGAAGTCACTATTCTGCCCCAGATTGACCCTGTATTCTTCAGGGTAGTTCCCCAATGTTTGTTGACGCTAGAAGGGATTTGGTCCTCAATTAACTGGAAGGGAGGCTCCCTCTCTTTTTCATAAACCCCTCTCAAACAGAGGATTTTCATCCCTCAATCCTGTACTCTAAGGTGCTTCATATTCTGTTTGATCAGCCAAGAAAGGATGAGCGATCAGTCCGTTTTTTGTCAGCAGTAAACCCCACACATGAAAGGCCAAACCAAGTAATAAATAGCCCAAAACATTAATATTCTCCAACATAGTAAAACTACTTGTTGCATATAGTGACACCACAAGATCCGGCCTTAATGGAGATGATTGGGAAATTCCCCCGTCAATCACGCCTGGAGACCGCACTGCTGGAAGTGACTGGGATTGATTTTACGCGCATGTAACTATCCTCCACTCACTGCATTTTGCTGGAGAAATAATCTTGCTTTTATTGGGAGACACTGCTGTAGTTTCAGTCATGAGTTCTGATTGCAGTATTCTGTGGAGACTATGGGCTCGATTTTAATGGACCTCAGCGGGCGAGTTTGGAGGCGGGTCGGCAGCGAAAATCGGAAAAAATGCCGGTTGGCTACGAGCCCGACTCCAACCTGCCCCCACGCTAATTTTGTAAGTGTCGGGTCAGCCGCTCCCCAACTTACCTGACTGCAAACGGCAGGCTTGCCAATGGTGCAGGGTGTCATAGACTACACACATGTAGCCATTAGGGCCCCCTATCACAACCCAGCTGTATTTATCAACCGCAAGGGATTCCACTCCCCAAAGGCCCAGCTGGTGTGTAACCACAGGAAGATCATCATGCGTGTTTGCACTAAGTACCCTGGCAGTTGTCATGACTCCTTCATCCCGCGCCAGTCTACTGTGCCTCAGCTCTTCCATCCGCCAACCCAACTTAGCGGATGGCTACTTGGTGACAAGGGCTATCCCCTGAAAAAGTGGCTTATGACACCGATGAGGAGGCCAACAAGCGAGGCTGAGGAGCGCTACAATGTGAGCCACATTTCCACCAGAAGCATCATAGAGCAAACCATCGGCTTGCTCAAAATGCGCTTCCGATGCCTGGACAGATCTGGTGGAGCCCTGCACTATGCACCAGCCAGGGTATCCAGAATCATCGTAGTCTGCTGTGCCCTGCACAACATCGCACAGCAGCGCGGCTTAGTGCTGCCGGACAAACAAGTGGTTCAGCACACACACTCCTCGGAAGAAGAGGAAGTGGACGAGGAGGAGGACGGGGAGCCACGCGTTGCGGGGCCGGATGTGGCCAATCCAGCCGCATGCGACCACATTGTTGGCCGTCTGGCAAGAGAAGCTCTCATCCATGCCAGATTCGGGTAAGCTTATGCTTCAAACACAGGTGGCTGGCAGATGGAGATGAATATAAGGCCGACATTCTCAAAACCTCATGCATCATCTGTCCAATAAACGGTGGTGTCCGCTCACTCTCACCACCATCATTATAAATGGAATTAACCCTGAGCCCTCACTCTTGAACTTCCATTTCCCAGAACACATAGGCCAGAAAGTCAACTCTTTGCTATCACTTTTGTTTAATTACATCACAAAAGGATGACACTCTATATTGAACAACACTATAAGACACCTAAGTGACTACCCTTGTGACTATTGGTGCTTTAACTTCCTCTTACGCATGCTCCTACGTGGTGCTTCCCCTGTGACTTTGGCAGATGTCGAGGCACCTTGCTCACTTTGGTGCTGCGCCTGCTTAGACGCCTTTGGCGGGCATCCTCTGGGTTTGGGAGCCTGTGAGGGCTCCGCCACAGTCTGCTCTTCCTGCAGCTGTGCAGGGGCTGAGACGGCCATCTCAGTTGGGTAAGGAACCTGGGGCTCTGACCAAGGGTTCCGCAGTGGCATGGTCGTGTGAGCGTATGGAGAGGAGCCCACACTTCCTTGTCTGCCGCCAACATCCCTCTCATGGGTCACCCGCACTTCGCTGCTCGCAAGTGGCTGTAGAGCAACCTGCTGAACCTCAGTGGGGCCATGAGGACCCGTCTCAGTACTGATAGTCCTCATACCGGGGACGTCCATGTACCTCTGGTGTCTATCCTCAATAGATGCCCATCTATCCGCCATAGCAGACCATCTATTTAGAAGAGTCACCATGCTCTGTTGAGTGTGGTGACTTATGTCCTCCAAGGAGGTTGCCACCCTCTCCATGGCGTCACGCTCATGTGCCATTGCCTCCACAAAGGCAGTGCTCATGTTAGAGATGGACTCCTCCACACTCGCAGTTACCCTGGATGCAAACCCTGTCAGAGACTCCTGCACTTGTTCCTGCAGTTCCAGCACCGCTCTCTTTCTGGATGGCCCCAGAGGCACAGCGTCTACATGCAGCTGAGCTGAGCTTGGAGAGTCCTGCGACCTCCGACCAGGCCTCTCCACTGCTGTCGCTGTCTCCAGCATCTGCTGATGCTCACTTGTGAGCTGTGATACACCAGGTGACAACACTATATGTCGCGAACAACCCACTGAGGTGTGCGTATCTGCGCTGGTGCTGGGTACGCTGAGTCCTGGTGATGCTGCTCCCTCAGAGGCTCCAGGTTCCTCTGAGGATTCGTCTGGCTCTTCCTCCTGGACAGTGGGGAGGGGGGCTTTCGATGTTCCTGTGGGAGAGTAAAGGCATGAGTAAACTCACTTTTGATGTTCGGACAAGATCATTGAAGCGTTTGCGGCACTGGAGCCAGGTGCGTTCACACAGTGATCTTGTGCTGACCTCCTCCGCTATCCCCAGCCAGGCTGCCTTCATCTGTTGAGGAGGCATCCTGTGGCCATCAGCAGGGAACAGAATGTCCCTGCGCCCTCTTACTCCCTCTACAAGAGCTTGCAGGGAGTCATCATTAAATCTAGGAGCAGCCTTCTTGCCTGTGGCAGCACTCATGGTGATCCTAGCCCTTTCCAGCAGCAGCAGCAATGAGAGGTTGAGGCTACATGGAGCCCTTAAAAACAAGTGCAGCAGAGACCTCATCAGTGCAGACCAACAGACCCGCTGCAACTCATTGCAGCAGGCAGCGCGCATGATGGGGCTAAGTTGACCAATTAAGTTAAAATGGGACACCGGGAGGGGCTGAAATCGGCAGCGGGTCCGAAACCCGCCCACCAGGCAACCCAACTCCATCAAAATCGAGCCCTATATTTCAATAGACGCTGTTTGCTGAGTAAATAGACTGTTTGCCATACATTCCGCCCCGCCTCGAACTTACTGGCTGACAGTGGTGTCAATACTTATTTTATAAATGATATTTCAATCAAATCCTTGTTGGGCGTATTAGGCACTTAGCATGTTAAGAGTGAATAGATAATTGTGCAGCTGTTAAGAGTGCACGCTTATTGAAAACAAGGATCTTCATCCATGTAGGATCAGGAAAGTCCATGGTTATAGCAAAGAAGACCTTGTAGTTCCATGTGTTTACTGAGAATATAAGAACATTAACTGGAAGAGGTATGAACGAGTTAAATAGGTTTGTACTTATCCTGCAATGTTATAAACCTTCAAGTTGAATATGTGAAAAAGTAGTGATGTCTGTTCTGGAGGTTGGGGAGACATTTCCCAGTTTTGGGTCTGCAGCTTCAGGCAATGGAGTGGATCGGTAATGCAGTCCAGGCTTAATTTAGGATTTCCTGTCATTCTCCATCCTATATTCACATCGCCCCACAGCACAAATACCCAGCACATACCAGTTGTGAGAGAAGCTATTTACAAAAAAAGAAACTTAAAAATTAGTTTCTGTATTAAAGAACAAATACGCCAGCAGTGAGTTGAAGGGTGGAATTAAATCTTCAAGGCTTGGTGGACATTTATGAATCATTTTCATGGTTGTGAGATTACAGTCCCGAAACTTATTCACAGGTACCGAAAATTCTACTGTCTTAAATAATTTACTTCTGTTTAGTAATACTTTCTGTTATAGCAGAAAGAAAATATTAACGTGATAGATTTTTAATTTACTGTACATTGAAATCCTGGTATATGCAGAGGAATAGGACAGAAAAGTGTATTGCTTCTTAGTGGCCTTACACTTGAGGACCAGGGTGTGTCTAGGTGTGACCACTGTACAAAAATCTCCACACTTCATTTAATCTCCTGGGGTAGCAAATCAACACGCTGGTTTGCTGCCTCAAGGGATCTTGTCAGGAAATGGCAGCTCCTCTGCTTCTTGATTGTCTTCGAGACAAGTGTCGGCTGCAGATCCTGTCTGATGGCACTGCTTTGTTCCAGGAGCGGTTTCTGTGCTGCTGGGAATTCCTGGTCTTGTGATAGATCAGCAGTTGCTGCGCTGTGCAGGAGCAGCGTCGGGTGAAAGATCCATCCAGGACCAGAACTGAGAAGAGCGCTAAGGAGGGAGTGTGCCAAAGGAGAGTTGCTGGGCTGGAGGGGAAAAAGTGCTTTTATGAAGAGGTGAACAAGAGTGCCTCTGTGACCTTTTGGTGTGGGGGTTAAGGGGATGAGTGCCTCTGTGAACTGGGAGGGGCGTTAGAAGGAAAGTGCTTCTGTGAAGGACAGTGACTATTCAGGTAGCTTTTGATGCTGCAATGCTTTGCTTGATTTGTTGAATATGAATGGACCCATTTAAAAAAAAATGTAAAACTCTTATCAATATTTTGATATAAAACATACTTAAATGAACAAGAATACACATAAATTGAGATTTGTGTTCATAGAAGTGGGGGCAGGATGTGGATGGAGAAGGTACAATTCTAAATTTTCTATTAATGTCCTTGGTACAATGGTGTTAGTAGTGCTGAATAATGAGCTGTAATGCAGCAAGTTGGTCATGCATTGTGCATTATTCCATGCACAATGTTGGGATTACCTGTTGTTGAGTATGTGCTGTTCAGGGCTTATTCCAGGTGTTTGCATAAGTGTTTCCTTTGTATACAAATGAGTTCAGTGCAGTTAACAGCTAAAAACTGTTCACTTTTGTGTACAGTATTGTACAATGTTTTATTTTGTACCCAAGCTGCTGGTGCTGTGGAATCTGCTCCATTTATATTCATACTCCATGGTGCTGGTGCCTGTTGATGCACAAGCGAACCCATTTTTTTGGGTAGGTCTCGGTACCTCTGGAGGCTGCAGCAGTGCCACCTAGAACTTAAATGTATCAGCTGTGGCTCAGTTGGTCGCACTCTCACTTCTGAGTCAGAAGGTTGTGAGTTCAAGTCCCATTCCAGAGACTTGGGGGTGAAAAATTCAGTTGATTTGCGCCTCCCGTTAGCGCCCTCTTAGGGCACTAACGGGGCACAAAGCAACTAGCGCCTGGGCGCGGCACCACCAACGCCTCCTGCGAAATTCAGCGGGAGGTTAGCGGCGGCAGTAACCGTTAGCGCCCTGCGGTGCTGTGCCTCCGGCGATGACGTCATCACCGTGCGCAGCACCCCGGGTGCGATATTCGGTAGCGCCCCCTGACTTACCGCCGGACGCTATGTCCGACAGGGTCAGGGGGGCCTACTTGTGGCCAGGGCGGCGCAATTTAAAGGGGAGGGGCCGGGCGGCCATTTTTGCTGCTGGCCACCTGCCAGCACCTGCCCCAGTTGCTGTCCCCGGCCTCCTGTGCAGCCCCCCCCCCCCCTGCGGAGTGCCGGCTGCGCTCAGTGAGCCCGGCACTTCTCTTGAGTGCCGGGCTCTTTTGCCGGAGCTCCAATCCCTGGTGGCCCAGCTGGGCCCCGGGTTGCGCTGCGCAAGGCCCCCCCCCTTTAATAAGGGAGGATGGCCTGCAGTACCGCGACGCGGCACTTAGCGCTGTGATATTCACTCGCTGCGCCCCAAGAGGGAGCGCTACCAGTGAATTTTGGGCGCGGGGGCGCTAATTTTTTTGAGGCGCTAAAAGTAGCGCCCCGGCGAAGTTAGCGCCCCAAAGGGGGTGCAACCCAATTTTTCCCCCTTAGGCGCAAAATCTAGGCTGACACTCCAACACAGTACTGAAGGCGTGCTGCACTAAGGTGCTGTCTTTCAGATGAGGCGTTAAACTGAGGCTGTGTGTTTCCCTCTCAGGTGGATGTAAAAGATCCCGTGGTACTAGTCGAAGAAGAGCAGGGAAGTTCAACCCAGTGTCCTGGCCAATATTTATTCCTCAACCAACATCACTAAAACAGATTATTTGGTCATTATCACATTGCTGTTTGTGAGACCTTGTGCACAAATTAACTGCTGCGTTTCCTACATTACAACAGTGACTACAGTTCAAGAAAGTACTTCAGTGGCTGTAAAGTGCTTTGGGATGTCCTGAGGTCGTGAAGGGCGCTATGTAAATGCAAGTCTTTTTTGCTGCTGAATCACCATTCACCGCGCCCCAGGGAACTGCACAATATCATCCCTTAACTATTCAAAATCTAGAATTGCTGGAGGTTTTGATGGCAGGGGAAGAGAGCTAAAGTCTGCCAGTGTCATGAGGATGGTCAGTGAGGAGAATGATTGCTCAGCACAGTGAGGTGCTTCAGTGCGCTGGTTGAGGAAAACATTTCTTGGAGGCTGACTTTTTTTTTCCATCTAAAGCTTGGACAACCAAGAAGCTAGTGGAGAACATTTACATGAATAGATCTTGACATTTATATGAAGTTGTATGCAGTATCTTTTTAAAAATGGTTTCACTCTGGATTTCACTGTAATAATTTGCTTTTTTTTTCTCTCACCTTTCTCTGCTTCTGCCTGGCTGATTCCAAAACTGAACTGCTGCCTGTGTCCATCTTATTTACCACTGGATTTCAGGTATGTGTCATCTCGTAAAAATTAAAGAGGAAAAACTAAATATGTGGAGTACATTTTTAACAGCTGGCAAATGTTTCTGAAAAGGCACATTATTCATAAAAGCATAGGACTCATTTCTCATTAATAATACATTGAAATGCTTGGCGTGCAAGACCCTTTAATATTGCTATATTTGTCTTTGATTACTGAGGTGTGAAACTATGTAATATTATAAATGTATTGGTTCACTATTACACAGCACCATATCACCATGTTCCATCCATGAGGGTGGAAACTAGTCTCTTTTTGTTGACGCTCTGGAGAGTGGGTCTTTGGAAGCGAGCAGCAGGGTCAATTGGCAATGTTTGAGAGTATTTTCTGTTTGCGTTAATTCTGTTGTTTCTGGTTTCCCTAACTAATTGAAAGCACACCCTTTTATTGCGATGGGCTCCACATTGATCTAAAATGTGTTCAAGCACAATCATATTTTATTTTCCCAAATCTTGCTATGTTCTGAATTACAGTACTAGCCTTGTGCTATAATCTCAATATAAGTTAAAGACCTGTTGGAGACAGATAATGAGAAATCCGTACCTCACCTGGCACATTACTGTTCATTATTGGACAAATGAGTGGGTGGCTAGTAAAATCATTACCGGCACAGATATGTAAAATTGCAGGGACTTGTCAGCAATTTACACAAGTATGTATTTCTGGGAAAATTCTTGACATTAATTTGAAGTGTAATGAATTGTACTTTTTATAGTCCCTGAATATTTCAGTTGCACTACACATATAAACTACTTTATCTCTGTAAAATAGAAAATCTTGTCACATGTCAACAGGTATCTTTTGTCTAACAGCCCTGAACTATCTGATAGGCAATCCGTCTATTCTCCAATCTCAGTCAATATTTCTGAATTCTCTCTGCACCTCCCACCGACTCTCAATCTTTCTTGTCTTTATTTCATCAGTGCTCCTATGGTTATTGCTTCTCTGAACCTTGCTCTTTTTTCCTCCCAAACCCCAAATTTCTCATCCTGGGCATTTTTTCTTCTTCTACCATTGCCTCAGTGTTGAAATCCAGGCTCATTTCACATACATGCAAATTGAAAAAAATTAGCAAACGCTGCTCTGGCTCCCAAAAAGCTGACAACTCGCCATGTACTTATTATAACCTATGACCTTGGAAACAAATAGCTACATAGGCTTTGTAACTTAAGCTGTAGGTGTACACAACATGTGTACTTGCTGTGCACCCCACCCCCCAATACAAGGCCTAAAGATAGATACAACAACTCTTACTTGCATTTGTGTAACATCTTTAACATGCAAAATGCCTCCAGACTCTAAGGGACAAAATGCTAAGCCAGGGGAGATTGAGAGCTTGGGTGAAAAGATCGGTTTTGGGAAAGCTTTTAAAGGAGGAAAGCGAAATAGAGGTGAAGAGATGTAAGGTAGGAGTTCCGGAGAGCAGGACTTGAATCCTATGCCTCCAAGTGGGACGAAGTAAGGGGCGATGCACAGGAGCCAACGATATGGGAACGAGGAGTTTGCAGAGGTAGGGTACAGTGAGTCATGGAGAAATATGAGGATGAGAATTTTAAGCTTAATGTATTTGGGGATTGGAAAGGTAAGAGTGGAACCAGGCGCGTGCAGTCCCACTGAGCTGGACAATGGGTTAGAGGCATTGGAGTAGAATTGTTGTGGCCGACTGTATCGAAGGCAGCAGAGAGGATGAGGAGTGATGATGCACCACAGTCACAGTTACCTGACCTCTCCAGAACCTGATTCATCTGAATCTTGTACAATGGTTTTGATAGCACTAGCACACATGAATGGTGCTTGTCTACAACTGAGGGAGTACATCTGTACAATGCGCTTTTCCTGGTCAAATTGTTAGGCTGATTTTGGTTGAGCATTTTCAGATGCGTGATAGTTGCAGTGAATGCCTTATTGTGCAGTGAAATTCAAAGACTGAGTAATTGCCACTCTCCATCTGTTCAACTCTACAATATACAGCCATCTCCTAACGCCAGGTATTGAGAGTGCGTTTATTAAAACAAATGTATTATTTGAAGTCTTTTTCACCTTTTTTTAAAGTGGAATTTTAAATGTGGCGACCAACAGATCAAAAGAGATGCTTTCTCAACGTACCCACGTGTCTATTTAATCTCCTGCATTAGCTGCAACAGCTATGCAGCTTTTGATATTTAAAGCAAGGTTGAGTCATCCATTTCTGCTGAACTTGCTTCAAGCCATTCCCAGCACTCCTGTGGAGCAGAGGGAGCACAGCTAATAAAGAAGCACCTCTGGCTCTTTGAGAATTGAACGCGCGTGACACATTGAGCTCATGAGTAATTGTGCAGTGCTGACGTGAGTGAAAACCAACAAAAATTCAGTCTTCAGCTTTTTCATTTGAACAAAAGATAATATTTCAACACCTTCTGATGTGTGTTTTTTAGCCTTGGCCCCTTTTGTTTGCATTACTGGTGGCAAGAAAGTTTGGTTGTTGTATCTTGCCCTTTTCTCTTGCACAGAAAATGCATTCATGCCTCTGTGTTGTATTTATTTGGGAAGCTTGATAAAGGCCAAAGCGTTACAATAGAAACAGAGTTGTGAAATCTGACATTTCCCACTGTCTGAGAAACTGGGGACCATGGGCAAACCATTCCACTGTGCTATTTGGTTACTGCCCTTTGCTTTTCTTGGATAACTCAAGATCATGGGACGTGAGTGTGCTCCAGGCTTTTTCCCTTTAAAAGCTGTTGATGGCTTGAATGTGCAGCCTGGAGTATGCTGTATGCAGAGTAGTAAAAAGATAACTATCCCTTCTAAAGGCGCACACTTGTTTTTTCCCCCATGTTTTAAATGAGGGTGCTCCCCATATTGCTCTGGAGTATACTTCAAAATTATTCATTTAAAAACAATTATTGCTCTGGTTGTAAGGCACCTTCTCTAACCCAGCTGGTCCTGTTTCCCTTCAGATTATTTGGGATGATGGTGAGGGTTCCCTGTCTCTTGGTGCCCTTTGGGCAAGTGGATCAGAGAGAAGATGGGTAAGAAGGTGCAGCTGCCACCTGCTCTCTCCCTCTCAACCCTCCTGCCTGATACTGAAAGTGGACAGCCTGAATGAAATGACAAGGCTATTATTCTGCTTGAAGTCAATTTCTCTATCTCTATATTTAAGGGTTTTGCATCCAGCAGTGTCCTAGACACAAAGTATGCTAATTGAGTCAACTATGCACTTAAAAAAACAACCAATCAAGACCAATATATATTTGATGAAAATAATCTGTTAATTATCTCTTTATTAAAAACAGTTAATTATCTCTTTATAAAACAATCAATTTGCTATAAAAGCAACCAATAGATAAATAGTCATTAACATGAAAACAATCCATCAAATCCTTGGGAAAAAAATGTCAACGACCTTTAGGCAGCCATGTTGGTTCATCACACGATATGTCCCAAAAAATAAACACAAACCCATGGTCAGTTGAATAAAATACTTTGAGAATTACCCATCAAATTATCCATCTCATATTATAATCGGTCCCACAACATCCCGACGCTGAGCCAGGTGCACATGACTCATAACATGCTCGACCTGGGGTCACTGTCCTGGCCATTGCCTATAATAATAAAAGCATGTCTCAAACATTGGCAATTTGGTGTGTATCATTTGATGTGTATACTTTTAATGATTTTTCTGGCCCCTCAATTTCCAGGGTATTTGCTAGCAGCAGGTGCCGTAACAATCTCCCCCTGCCTGGCAGTGACCAGTGCAGTTTGTGTGATTATGTCCAAAATAATAGCTTTGTCATTTCATTCAGGCTGTCCACTTTCAGTATCGGGCAGAGGGGGGTGTAAAAGAGGAGGGGGTGTCGCAATATTAATCAGGGAGTCAATTACTGCTGTAAGGGAGGGATGGTATCTTAGCAGGTTCCTCTAATGAGGCCATATGGGTAGAACTTAAAAACAAAAAGGGGGCAAGCACTTTGCTGGGAGTGTACTATAGGCCCCCAAACAGTCAGGGGGAGATAGAGGAACAGATATGTAGGCAAATCTCAGAGAAGTGTAGAAAAAATAGGGTAATAATAGTAGGGGATTTCAAATTCCCCAATATTAACTGGGATAGTCAGAGTGTGAAAGGCTTAGAGGGTGCGGAATTCTTAAAGTGCACCCAGGAGAGCTTTTTGAGCCAGCATGTAGAAAGTCCTACAAGAGAGGGGGACCTAATTCTAGGGAATTTAGCGGGGCAAGTGGTAGAAGTGTCAGTAGGAGAGCATTTTGGTGCCGGTGACCATAATTCGGTAGTCATGGAAAAGGACAAAGATGGACTGGAAATAAAGGTTCTAAATTGGGGGAAGGCCGATTTTAATATGATAAGGCAGGATCTGGCCAAAGTGGACTGGGATCAGCTACTTGTAGGAAAATCCACATCAGAGCAGTGGGAGTCATTCAGAAAGGAAATAGAGAGAGTACAACGGCAACATGTTCCCGTAAAGGTCAAGGGTGGGACCAACAAGCCCAGGGAACCCTGGATGTCAAGGGATATACGAGAATGGATTAGGAAAAAAAGGGAGGCTTTTGGCAGATACAAAGGACTAAAAACCGTGGAAGCCCTAGAGGAGTATAGAAAGTGCCAGGGGGTACTTAAAAAAGAAATTAGGAGAGCGAAGAGGGGGCATGAAATAACACTGGCAGGCAAAATAAAGGAAAATCCCAAGGTGTTTTATAAGTATATTAAGGGCAAGAGGATAACCAGGGAAAGAGTAGGGCCCATTAGGGACCAAAGTAGCAATCTGTGTCTGGAGCCAGAAGATGTAGGTGGGGTTTTAAATGAATATTTTGCATCTGTGTTCACAATGGAGAAGGACGATGTAGGCATAGAAATCAGACAGGGGGATTGTGATATACTTGAACAAATTAGTATTGAGAGGGAGGAGGTACTAGCAGTTTTAGCGGGCTTAAAAGTGGATAAATGCCCAGACGAGATGTATCCCAGGCTGCTGTGTGAGGCAAGGGAGGAGATTGCAGGGGCTCTGACACAAATTTTCAGAACCTCTCTGGCCACAGGGGAGGTGCCAGAGGACTGGAGAACAGCTAACGTAGTACCATTATTCAAGAAGGGTAGTAGGGATAAACCAGGGAATTATAGGCCAGTGAGCCTAACATCAGTGGTAGGGAAATTATTGGAAAAAATTCTGAGGGACAGAATTAGTCTCCACTTGGAGAGGCAAGGATTAATCAAGGATAGTCAGCATGGCTTTGTCAGGGGGGAGATCATGTCTGACCAATTTGATTGAATTTTTCGAGAGGGTGACTAGGTGTGTGGATGAGGGTAGTGCAGTTGCTGTGGTCTACATGGACTTCAGTAAGGCTTTTGACAAAGTCCCGCATGGGAGACTGATCAAGAAGGTAAGAGCCCATGGGATCCAGGGCAACTTGGCACATTGGATCCAAAATTGGCTTAGTGGCAGGAGGCAGAGGGTGATGGTCGAAGGTTGTTTTTGTGACTAGAAGCCTGTGCCCAGTGGTGTACCGCAGGGATCGGTGCTGGGTCCTTTGCTGTTTGTAGTGTACATTAATGATTTAAATATGAATGTAGGAGGTATGATCAGTAAGTTCGCAGATGACACAAAAATTGGTGGGGTGGTAAATAGCGAGGAGGGAAGCCTCAGGCTACAGGACGATAGAGACGGGTTGGTCAGATGGGCAGAACAATGGCAAATGGAATTTAACCCTGAAAAGTGTGAGGTGATGTATTTTGGGAGGACTAACAAGGCAAGGGAATACACAATGAATGGTAGGACCCTAGGAAGGACAGAGGATCAGAGGGACCTTGGTGTGCATGCACATAGAACCCTGAAGGCAGCAGGACAGGTAGATAAGGTGGTTAAAAAGGCATATGGGATACTTGCCTTCATTAGCCGAGGCATAGAATATAAGAGCAGGGAGGGTATGATGGAGCTGTACAAAACACTAGTTAGGCCACAGCTGGAATACTGTGTGCAGTTCTGGTCGCCACACTATAGGAAGGATGTGATTGCATTGGAGAGGGTGCAGAGGAGATTCACCAGGATGTTACCTGGGCTGCAGCGCTTCAGCTATGAAGAGAGACTGGACAGGCTGGGGTTGTTTTCCTTAGAGCAGAGAAGGCTGAGGGGGGACCTGATTGAGGTGTACAAAATTATGAGGGGCATAGATAGGGTAGATAGAAAGGAACTTTTCCCCTTAGTAGAGGGGTCAATAACAAGGGGGCATAGTTTCAAGGTAAGGGGCAAGAGGTTTAGAGGGGATTTGAGGAAAAACTTTTTCACCCAGAGGGTGGTTGGAATCTGGAACTCACTGCCTGAAAGGGTGGTAGAGGCAGGAACACTCACAACATTCAAGAAGCATTTAGATGAGCACTTGAAACACCATAGCATACAAGGCTACGGGCCAAGTGCTGGAAAATGGGATTAGAATAGACAGGGCTTGATGGCTGGCGCGGACACGATGGGCTGAAGGGCCTCTTTCTGTGCTGTATGACTCTATGACTGAGGAAGTGATGATCACAAGTTTGAGTGATAATCAAGTACTGAGTGAGGAAATTAGAATCAATGTATTTTAAATTGGCAGCTTATTGGCAAAATTACAGTAACAATTCTGCCAATTAAAGAGCACTGCAGTTTTACTAAATGTGGATGGATTTGTTTTTCTCCCCTGTTGCTATGGAAATGCGATTTCTAGTGACGAACAGTAGTGCAAAGTGGTATTGAGCTGAAGCTGAATTGGTTTGGCGGGTTTGTAATGTTAGCTGAGATGCAGCTGCTGTGCAGTGTTACATTAATTACTGTGTTTGCATGTGTTGAACATACTGAAGACTTAAGAATTTGAAACTAATCTGGGTTAGCACATGCATACAGCAAATGGGTCATTGAGGTCTTCCAACTGGCACATTTCGGTTGCTATTGTGGAAATTAGAGTCAGATGCTACATCATTGACCAGTCTTGACTACAGTCGTGAGCTCATCAGTGCTTCTGGCTCCAAGTACAATGGAGCCAAATTAAGATCAGTTACAGTCTCCCAGTAAAAGAAATTTAAATAATCAGCATGATTAGATCTGAATTGATCTTAATGCATCAGAATGGAGACCTTACCTTAACTTCCGTATCACCTGTGCTGCGAAAGACAAACATTGATGTACACTTGCTGCAAGTCACTATGCTGGTTGAAGAAATCCCTTCTGAATTATATTCATCAGTGTGTATTGTTGCAAGATACAGCATGTCTCGAATAAAACCTGATTCTTTTCACTACCTGCACATAAGCAAAAAAAATACCTTTTTATTGTGTATCTAAGAAATATCCTAGAGCTTCGCATGCAGGGAAATCATTGAAGTGCGATGACTATGCAAGCAAACACGGCAACCATTTTACACATTAGATCCTACAAGCACCAGAGAGATGACAGACCATTTAATCTGTTTTGGTGGTGATGGTTGAGAGGAATATTTATTCAGACACAAGGGGAGTTCCCTGCTCTTTGAATAGTACCATACAAGCTTTAACTTTCAGCTGAACCACTCACACAGACAGATGAGGCCATGGGTTAACTTCCCATTTCTCACTGCCTCAGAATTGCACTGATGTGTCAGCTTAGATTATGTGTCCAAGTCTTGGTGTGGGGCTTGAACCCATAATCTTCTGACTGAGTGCTACCAGCTGAGCCAAGCTGATAATGAGCAGCCACAACACATGGAAAATAAAATAACACACTTCCATGAACTCCATCTGCACGTGCACAGAATAATGAGTTGGAGTGTGTTAAAATGACAAAAGGTGTGGTGTTTCAGAGGGTGTTGATAAACTCCAAGCTTCTCTGATTGTTTGATCGTCTTTGAGGCCTACATTTCAACTTGATGTGTAATCCTCTTTACAGTGCACCACCGATACCGTTAGATTTTTAGATATATTTTTCCTTTGGTTGGTGTAAAGATAAGTTAATGTAAGCACTGCTTCCAGGCTTTCTCTTTTCCTTCCGAGACTCTGCAGTAAATGTAAGAAGTGTCCAGAGGAGGGATTCAGTGGAATGCTTGAGCACTTTTTAAACCTGGCTTCACACTACTGGAGCTCTACTTGACATGCTGTCAAGCTGAAGCAGCACGAGGCAGCTTCCCCCAAGGTGATCTCAACAGTCGTCTTGGGTTTCAGATCAGGATCTGTCTCTGGAGTGGAACTGCTGCCTTTGCATTGCTGAAACCACTTTGCACCAGCATGAAAATGGTCTATAATTGCGTAAATTGGGGGGAAAAAATCATCTTGGGTCAAGAATTATTTTCCCATCTGAATCCAAGAATAACATTGTCAGAAATTAAAACCAGGTATAAAAGCCAAATTAGTTTCATGAATTAGAGGGAGGCTTAATTTTCTTTGACATTTCTGATTTATAAGGGAAAAAAGAAGGTGACTTTGCGATCAGATTTCCTTCTGGTAAGGCAGTTATTTTTGGCAGGTTACCTTCAACTCCAGACTGAGCTGTGTAATCACTTTGGAGCCAGTCATGCTCTTGTTCTGTTTTTTCTTCACATGGTTCACTCTTCTGCGGTAATGATTACTTTGATATTTGGAACACATGATACTCCACAACATTTGTTAATTATTTTTCCAAAGACACAGATTTTAAGATAGCCACCTCGTGGGATCACCCCATCAACTCCACTGCAGCAAGGTTTGGATGTATGGATGCCAGTTTACTGACCTGCATGCCGTTCAGCTATTCGCTGATGGGCTAATGGGGCCAACATTAAGCTCATTCTTATCCCACTGTGTTGTTTCCATAAGGAGCATGTTAACGATCTTTCCTCCCAAACCAGGTAGCTTACTTTCCAAATGGATTACTATTTTATGAGGAAGTACTTCAGAGGTGTTGTAACCCATTTACATTTCCCATTCTCTTGGGTCTAGAGCCCCACATCCACTGAAGATGAATAAGTCATTGAAGGAAGTCTTCCCAGGGCTTGGTATGTGAACATTCCATGGAAGTAGCTCCTGATGCAGGCATGGTACTATCTCTCTACCATTATCAAACCATGATAAATGTCGGCCTAGGTTATGGGCTTAAGCCCCGGAATGGGGCTTGAACCCTTGACCTTTAAACTTAAAAGTGAGTGTGCTACAAACAGCACCAAGGTGATACACACACGCTCTTTTATGCACATGCTCTTACGCACATGCTCTTAAGCACATCCCAGTACGACTGCCATGTCTTCCCTTACATAAACAGTCCATATGAAATTTTCAATTTTAAGTGTCCGTGCCTATCTATTACATTTGTAGTTGCCTGTGAATCCCATAGCTGGTGCTCTAATAGGACTTTCCAGGCTTCATAGACTTGGGTAACGTTCTATTCTTTAATTTACTTAATCATTTATAACTTATTAATTTATTTTCTCACTTCCGGGGCATTTTGTCACAAAATTGTCATAAGCCAATTTCCCTCCCAACCCCCTGAAGCACTTAGTGTGCCTTTCTTCTCATACTTGTGCTTAAATCCCTTCGTGTCCTCACCCCTCTCTATGCTGCTAATGTGGAACTGTGTCCCTTTTAAGGCAGTAAAATGTCATTGCTGTTAACTGAACATGGTCTTGGGCCAATCCGGCATCGGTTACAAATGACATCTTCTGTGATTGTGGTGCACTTTCCCTCCTTGTCCTCCTCTTCTCTGCAGCCTCTAACTTGGTCGGCCACACCATCCTTTCACCGGCTCCCCCCCCCCCCACCCAAATGCCTCTCATCAGTTTTCCAGCTCGATGAGACTGCCCTCACTTAGTTCCACTATTTGATTGTAGCCAGAGCATTTACAGCAATGGCTTCTGTTCCTGATCCTGCAGTGTTCTCTCTGGAGTCTCCCAAAGTTCTATCCATGGCCCCCTCTTCTTACTCATCCACATGCTGCCCTTTGGCGACATCATTTGAAGACATTGGGTCAGCTTCTATATGTATGCTGACGACATCCAGCTTTACCTTTTCACCACCCCTCTCGACCCCTCCGCTGCTTCTGTGTTGTCAGACTGCTTGTGCGACATCAGGTTTGGACAAGCTGCAATTTCCTCCAGTTAAATATTTGGAAGACCGAAGCCCTAGTCTTCAGCCCCAGCCGCAAACTGTGTACACTTACCACCGATTTCCATCTCCCTCCTCGGCCACTGTCTCCGGTTGAACTTGATGGTTCACAACTTCTGCATCCTATTTAAGCCTGAGCCTCCGCCATTATATCCTCTCCAAAAGAAAGACCACAAATTTCACCTCTAACATTACTCACCTCCCCCTTCGTTAAGACCTTTCTCTAAACATAGGAATAGGAGTAGACCATTCAACCCCTCCAGCCTCTCTGCGTCTGATGACCTCCTTGGGCTTGTTGTATCTGCGCAGTAAGTGTAGTTTGTTCTCTTGAAGCTCTGCGCTATTGTTCTGTAGCTAAATATCAAAGTGAACGTCAACAGGACTGCACAGGCTCCCAATTGCCCACAATTTGTTTTGAAAGCCAGGACTTAGAAAGATAAAATTACAATGAGGCTTGATAATGGTCGAGTTACTCTTGATTGCAACCTTTGATTTTAAGCCCCTTCATAAGTCATCAAATCCTGTGAAAATGCTCCATCAAATGAGTGTCTGACATTTACAATTCACCACCTCTGATTTCTTCATGGGTCTTCTGACTAATTATTCTTGCAGCAACTTTTAAAATAGCAATGCCTTTCTAGTGGATTGGGGGCAGAGAAAGTCATTTAATGTAATTTAAGATGAAGTTAAGCTGGTAGCATTATGTGATGCGGTTCATGTCTGGGGCAGTTATAGTTTGCATTTTGTGTCGATGTGAAATGGATTTAGCTTTGCATCAACAAAAATTGTTTAGCTGAAGTGTCACCTGAATCAAATTGAGGTCACCAGTTGGAGATTACCTGATGGAAATACAGTTTTCTCCCTGCTACTTGCTAAGTTATAACTGCGACCAGTGTGGAGTGAAGTTTGAAGGTTCCCAGACTGTCAGTTGGACATCCTGAGAACTTTATGAATTTTATTTTAATATTAGAAGTGACTACCATCCCTCTGGCTCTGATTCCATCCACCACCCCAGCTGCCACCTCCGGCTGAGTCAGCAAGTGCAGAGCCTTGGAATACTGAGCTTTATTTCTCCTTCCCTCCCTCTCCCCCAACACAGCTGACAAAATCTTAGTTCATGCCTTTTTAGCTCGACTTTTCTAAAACACTGTGATAACCTTTACCCTACTTCCCACAAGTTAGAACTCGTTCAGAACACTGCAGCCCTCATCCTCACCATGCCTAAAGTCGGGCAGCCGCATCACCCCTGTCATCTCCAATCTCCACTTGCTCCCTGTGCCCCAACAAGTCCCTTTCAAAATTTTTGTCCTTGTTTTAAACCCCTTCATGGTCTTGCCACACACTCCCTTAATCTCCTCCAACTTTGCAGCTCGCACCATTCTCACTAATAATGTTGTCCACTCCACCATTACCTTCAGCCATAATGTTCCAGTTCTCTCCAAGGCCCTGTCCAATTTCCTTTGCCTCCCCCTCTCTTTATGCCCACCATCTTCATATTACCGTTTCCACTCTTGCTCAGTGCTTCTTGTTGTGTCTTCAATGTGAACACTGAGCAGGGATGCCAACAGGGTATGGGGTCTTCCTGCAAGTGAAGAGAGCTACAGGAATGTAAGTTGCTGACTCTTCAGAATAACTCTTTAACTGACAGTCAAATGTCCTGTTTATCAGTTTATCCCGGCGAGAGAGCAGTGTGGAACTGGCAGTATAACCTGGGTCCGCATTTTTCTAACCAGCATGAAACACTCTCACATTATGGTACCTGTCGTGTAATGACATCTTTGACCACAGGAGATCTGTTCAATATAATTATGAGCACATGATGTGGCTTCTGAAATAGAGAAACTTTAATTGGAATAATTCCAGTTATGGCTGGTGAAGATGTAGGATCTGTTAAATGCCAAGTTTCACCGGTGGCACCACAGAGAGATGTGGGTTATTGTACACCAGCTGCTTCTGCACCCGGTGAAGTCATGCACACCAATCACCGTGCATTCTGCATGAGTAGTTCAGTACTTTAAAATAGCACAGTAAATAAAAAATGAGGATGGCATGTTATTTCTATAAGTGATCTCATTTCTCCAGTGTTGCTGCCAGTATGTAACATGTTCACTGGGAGGCACTTTGTTAATGATGCGGTGGGCGGAGACTGTAAATGACTATTTAATTCTGCCTGTTACTGGCGGTTGCAGTGTTCTAACTACTGCATGATGAAGTTGCATATTCACCATGGTGTTAATTACTGCTTGGAGCTGCTGTTTGATTTCAAGCAAGACTCGAGAGACCTGCTATTCCATTTACCTGTACTGTGCCTGTGACACAGGAGTCGGTTGTTACATTTGAGTGATGAAGTAAAAACCAATACTGGTTGTTCCTTGTGAGAGCAATTTAATCCACCTCACCCCCAAAAAAGGAAAAAAAAATCCTCTCATCAGGATTAATATTTCCACTCCTAACAGAAAGCCTCGTTAATAGTAGGGGATGCGACATGATGGAGCATTGTTCTCGTGCCACTTGCGTTTAAGTCCAGTAAACTGTAAAACAAAGGGCAGTGATTTATTCTAAACCTTGCCACACTTGTGATGGTGGGTGTACTCCATGTTCGGTTGAATGCACAGCTTTATTTGTGTGTACTGATTGAACAATCCACCTTCTCTCTTCTGTCATGAATATTCTGGTGACACACTTTCTTCTGCAAGTTTTGTTTTATTCGCTTATGGGATCTGGGTGTCGCTGGCAAGGCCAGCATTTATTGCCCATCTCTAGTTGCTCTTCAGAGGTGGTGGTGAGCCGCTGCCTTGAACCGCTGCAGTCCGTGTGGTGAAGGTACTTCCACAGTGCTGTTAGGGAGGGAGTTCCAGGATTTTGACCCAGTGAGGATGAAAGATCGGCGATATACTTCTAAGTCAGGATGGTGTGTGACTTGGAGGGGAACTTGGAGGTGGTGGTGTTCCCATGCACCTGCTGCCCTTGTCCTTCTAGGTGGAAGTGGTCGCGGGTTTGGGAGGTGCTGCCGCAGAAGCCTTGGCGAGTTGCTGCAGTGCATCTTGTAGATGGTACACACTGCAGCCACAGTACGCCAGTGGTGGAGGGAGTGAATGTTTAAGGTGGTGGAAGGGGTGCCAATCAAACGGGCTGCTTTGTCCTGGATGGTGTCGAGCTTCTTGAGTGTTGTTGCAGCTGCTCTCATCCAGGCAAGTGGAGAATATTCATCACACTCCTTATTTGTGCCTTGTAGATGGTGGAAAGGCTTTGGGGAGTCAGGAGGTGAGACACTCACCACAGAATACCTAGCCTCTGACCTGCTCTTGTTGCCATAGTATTTATGTGGCTAGTCTAGTTAAGTTTCTGGTCAATAGTGACCCCCAGGATGTTGATGGTGGGGGGATTCGGCGATGGTAATGCCGTTGAACGTCAAGGGGAGGTTGTTAGAATCTCTCTTGTTGGAGATAGTCATTGCCTGGCACTTGTGTGGCGCGAATGTTACCTGCCACTTATCAGCCCAAGCCTGAATGTCGCCCAGGTGTTGTTGCATGCGGGGATGGACTGCTTCATTATCTGAGGAGTTGTGAATAGTGCTGAACACTGTGTAGTCATCAGCGAACATCTTCATTTCTGATCTTATGTTGGCAAGAAGATCATTGATGAAGCAGCTGAAGATGGTTGGGCCTAGGACACTGCCCTGAGGAACTCCTGCAGCGATGTCCTGGGGCTGTGATGATTGAGCTTCAATCACCAGAACCATCTTCCTTTGTGCTAGGTATCACTCCAGCCAGTGGAGCGTTTTCCCCCTGATTTCCATTGACTTCAGTTTTACTAGGGCTCCTTGATGCCACACTCGGTTAAATGCTGCCTTGATGTCAAGGGCAGTCACTCTCACCTCACCTCTAGAATTCAGCTCCTTTGTCCATATTTGGACCATGGCTGTAATGAGGTCAGGAGCCGAGTGGTCTTGGCGGAACCCATACTGGGCATCAGTGAGCAGGTTATTGATGAGTAAGTGCCGCTTGATCGCACTGTCGACGACACCTTCCATCACTTTGCTGATGATTGAGAGTAGACTGATGGGGCGGTAATTGGCCGGTACAGACTATTTAAAGGTAATGAATGCGGGAGCACTGCAGAGCAAAATGGTACAAGGCCACTGACGACTGGGAGTGGAATGAGCAATGGGTGAAGAAAAATCTAATTTTAAGGGAACAGTATGCTCTTACTAGGAAGTTGGTGTCTTGGAAATGAACAGGCTGAAGTTGTATTTTTGAACATCACACTTAAGTGGAACTTAATATAGAAGTAACCCATATTTAATAGTTTAAAGAAGTATTTCAGTGAGACACGTATCCTACATAAACAAGCTCATTAGTTGGTTGTGTGGAACTGGAGACAGTCATTAATTAACTATATCTGGCTTAGCAATGATAGCATCACATGATTCTGGACATTGTCCGCATTGGGTAGAGGAGCCTGGGCCTTCCTGCACTGGTGTCTGTCAATATTGGTGGTTATTTTATTTTTATATCCACAGTACTTTGGTTTATTCAAACATGATCATCAGTTTTATTTATCAAATTTGAGCTCAGTGTTAGTCGTGCAGCAGGCTGTATGCAGAGTTTTGAAGGTTGATCAAAGCTGACTGGTAAAAGTTGGAATCCTACCGCAAGTTGGTATTAGTTTGTGATTTTCAGCATTTTAAAAATGCAACTAGTTCACATTAACATGACAGCTTTAGATACTAACTCATTTTTTGAAAATTGTGCAGGGATATTGAAATCTTACAGAAGCAGGCAACACTTTGTCACTGGGCAAGATTTTAAAAGTTTGACATTCTTATTTGACACCACTAGTCAGCATCTGACCCCCGCTGTAACTAACCTGTGAGTGTGTGGTGCTGTCACTGATCGATGTCAGTAAATGTTATCTGACCGTTAGAATGTCTTTCGGACAATGTTTCGTATATTATTTTTCTTTGTTTATTTTTTGGGAAAAAGTTGTATTATCTCCAGTGTGACCCACCCCACTGAATAGAAAAATGTTCTACAGTTGTATTTAAAATAAACTGATTTCAGTCTGTGTATATTTCACACTCTCTAGATTTCAATTCAAAGCCTGTACCATTTTAACCATGTAGTCCCTATGTCTATGTAACTGATATAAATTCATATTTAGATTACCTCAGGTCTGCAAATCACTAACCTCATCGCCCTAGTAATAAGAACATAAATAGGAGCAGGAGCAGGCCATATGGCCCCTCGAGCCTGCTCCGCCATTCAATAAGATCATGGCTGATCTTCGACCTCAACTCCACTTTCCTGCCCGATCCCCATAGCCCTTGATTCTAAAATTCTATCTATCTCAGCCTTGAATATATTTAACGGCTGAGCATCCACAGCCCTCTGGCGTAGCGAATGCCAGAGATTCACAACCCTCTGAGTGAAGAAATTTCTCCAACTCAGTCCTAAATGGCCTACCCCTTATCCTGAACTATGCCCCCTAGTTCTAGACTCTCCAGCCAGGGGAAAGAGTAATTTGTAATTACTCTGTGTAAATTGTCCCTAATGTAAAGGGGAACTGTTGGATGGTACCTAATTAATGATAGGTCATGAGGGATTTCTGTCTGTCTGTTTCCTATGCCTGGATATCTTTCTGAATTGAGTTTGCTGTGGAGTAAAGAGGGAAATCACGTACACACAGAGACAGACAGGCAGAGATGGTGATAAATACTCAGAGGGACAGGCAGACATAGAAAGCCACAGATAGAGAGAGTGAGAGCCACATGAATCAAGGGAAAATGAACTACAGATACCCACGGGTAGAGACGGAGAACCACAGGGAAATCGACAGATAGGAACAAAGGAGCACAGATATATACAGGACTAGATAGACCTGAGAACACCACATTGAGAGCATCACAGGAAGAGAGAAAGGGACATCACAAGCACACACAAAAAGGGTGATCTCGAGAACAAGCCACAGATATACGGAGGGAGTGAGAGAGAGGAAGAGAACAATGCATAAAACACAGGGGCAGACAGAACCAGAGATGCATGCAGTTACTGTGTGCGCGTGTGTCCAGTCATTTATGATCAAGGATGGACTGGTGATTTGAGCAAGTCGCCGGTGAAGGTAAAAATAAGTTAATTTGGCTCCAACAGAATGAAGTGTGCCCTCCCTGGTTAGAGGTGTCAGTGGGAGTAGCACTAATAGCTTCTCTATCATTCTCTCCAGTTGCTAAAAAGTAAGTTCAGTTACAAACTGCTACTGCAGTGTATCACTTGGGTGCCTTGGGAACATTTTCAACATACTGTAATCTCTAATATCCACCAGAAGCTGCCAGACTTCTTTCGTTGGCAGTTCAGTCACGAGCAGAAGACAATCTCGTTAATTGCCAACTTCCCCATTTTACTACTTTTGGCCTGGCCCGCTGCTTGTTCCCGATGCTTTTCCCAGCCAGAGCAGGTGAATGGGCTGTCAGCCAGTTTGTGAAAGGCAATCACTATTCCTTTCACTTGGCTGTTTGTGAATGTAAAAACATTCAGCGCTGCCCTCCCCAACTTGCCAGTGATGTGTCGCCTAAGCTTTTATTGGGGTGATTTTTCTTTTGATTTGTTGCCACAGGCTGGTTGGTATTAGCTGCTAACAGGCACTGCTGCATTCTTGCAGGCTTTCTGTTAGGGGACAGGATTTCCATAGGCGCAACCAAATTAGGGAGGGAGTGGGGGCGGGGTGGGTACAGGACAAGGAGGAGAGTCTATTCTCCATGGCTTGAAGCCAATTGAAGAGGAGAGAGAGTGCAAGACCCAAAATAAATCTTTGTTTCCCTGCTGTGCAGCGCACTGAGGTGACGAGGTGGCTGGATTTGGGACATGATGGTGCTCAAAGCAGCCATTTTATCCACTGACCTTTGGACAGGAAAAGGTGTTTGCTCCTGGAAAAACACCTTGCTGACGGGAGGGGGAGTCTGGGTCCAGCATTCCCTATTCACTTTCGCGAGGATAAATATTTAAAGCTTGAATCAGCTAGCTGTGTCTAAAAGTGTCACACAGGAAAAACACATCTCCCTTAACTGTCTCCATTTTTTTTCCTTAAGAATATGCAAGTTCTCTGTGTGGAACGAGTCCAGTTTTATGATGTGTTTGTGCTGCTATACATCTCTGAGATGCTGTATTCAGGAACAAACGTTCGGTGAGCTTGGCGAGAAATAAGAGCTGTATATTGTTTTTGTCTGTGATAACACATGCAGATGATGCAGTGAATTTTTTTTGTGTGATTTATGCCATCATATACATTTGAACTTTGTATTCATTTATAAACACTTCTTCATGAAGACACTGTCCCTTTGAAAACCTTTCATACTTCAACAGTAAATTTCTCCGGTTCACTTTCTTATCCATATATCTGATGCAGCATTAGGATTGCTTGTTTGCAAAAGTTTAGTCCAAAGTGAGAAAAGGATGTTCAGCCCAGCAAATCTACTCCATTTAGATAAAGTCTGTGCAAGGCTCACTTATTATGGAGATCACTGCCCACTCCAAACATCCAATCCCTAATTTGAAAAAAATCAAGCAGCGTTCTTACTAATGCTTCCATAACTCTTTTATTGATCACTGTCTGTTCCAAATATCCACTGTCCTGTGAGGGGGAATAAAATCATGTTTCCAATTTCTAACTTTGTAAATTTTGTATTTGTATCTTCTAGTCCTGAGCTTACTGTTCAAATTAAGGTAGAATAAAACAAGCTACTGGCACCTTTCATTATTAAAAGGCCTGTATCATGTTTCTCCTGAAGATAAGTGAAGATAAGTTCTATTGCTTGAGCCTTCCTGCATAACCTGATCCTCTAAGGGTTGGAATCAATCATCGTGTCATCTTCTCTGAACCCTTTCAAATGCATCTATTTACTTTTTGTGATGGTCACCAAAACTTACTCCAGAACTAGTCTCGCCATTATCTGTTCAATGTTACTAATTCAATTCCTTCCAGATCCCATTACCCAATTTGCCTTATTGGCAATTGCTCCACACTGAGCAGACACATTGAAGGTATAATCAAAAAGCATTCCCAAATCATCTTCCTTTTCAGTCTCTACCAGTGGCCTCCTTCATGTCCTGCACATATTTATTGTTACCTGCTTCTATGTACATAACCTACATTTAAAATCTGTTACATTTCAACTCATTTACATAATTGGCCTAAGTGTGTCTCAAAAAATCAATTCCGTTCTACGTATTACCTGCTCCTATAGCTTTGCATCATCAAATTTAATACTACTACAGCACATACTGTTTCATATCATTCACAAATATTGTCGCCACCAGGGCTTTTGGAACAGGTCCTTATGAAATGCCACTGGTTACTTTTTTCGAAGCTTATCATTTGTCATTTACCACCACCTTCTGTCTTCTGTTGTTGAGCCAATTCTCAATGCACCCGAACAATTTGTCAACTGTTCCGTGAACCATAACCTTCCCCACTAGTTTCACACGAGGAATTTTGTTGAATGCCTTTTGAAAATCCAAGAAAGCTATAGCTACTGGACTACCCTCGTCCACTGGCTGAGTTACCCCCTCGAGGAATTCCAGTAGTTTTGCAAGGCATGACCCATTAATTCTAAAACCACGCTGAGTGCTCTCTCTGATGCTGTGCTCTTAGATGTTCATTTATAGCATCCTGTGGAATGCGCTCATTAATTTTTTTCCCCTGCATGTTGGGCTAAACAACCTTAATTGCCACATGCCTTACTTACTTTATTTGAGTATTAGAACTACATTTGCTATCCTTCTGTGCTCGGGTCCTTCTCCAGTATTTATGGAACTCATCACTAATTTTCTCCCCTCATTCCTTGAGGATTTTTTAAAAACCGGGATATATTTTCTTTCCTCATTCTTAAACATATTCAATTTTCTTCTGTTCTGTCCAGCCTGAATGACTCCCATCAATTGACTCTCCATTAGATCAGTTTAAAATATTATTTTAATTTGACAGGAACTAGTTGATGTAATGGGTTAGCATTCATGCCAACTGTCAGTATTTTGAGGGTTGGCATTTGATGACAGTCGCAATGGACTGGGGTCGCCTCTCCTCAGTGTCGCTCCTATCCAGGGCCTGCTGTTAGTGGAAGGTATTCTGGCTGCTGCACATGTCGGTGGGAATTGTTGTGTGAACAGGAGTTCCCACCTGTAATATGCGCCGGCTGGAATTACTTCTGCTGGGAGCAGTGCAGAGGGAAAGGGGGCAGCAAGTAGATAGGTGGGAACGGGGGAATGAATGGGCAGAGTGCAAGGAGAGAGGAACGGACCAGAAGTTGAGAGAAGTGCTTTAGGTTGGGGGAGAAAGAAGGCCAGCACTAACTGAAAAGGATCGGCAAGGGAGAATGTTAGCGCTGCCTGGGGGAAAGACTACCCGTATTAACTAATGGAGCGTGCAAAGAATGTCCACTTGAATTGGGGAGGCTTGGGGGGGGGGGGGCGGGGTGGCAGGCGGTGCAGTGCCATCTTGTACTGGGGGGGTTTGGGGGAAAAGAGTGCCAGCTTGAACTGGGATGGGTGGGGTGGGGGGGGAGGGGTCGATGAGGAAGTTTGTACGGTTGATTTAGGGGTGAGGAGAGGGAGATGGGACGGGGGATAGAAAACAAATGCAGGTTGAATTGGGGGGGTGGGGTGAGGGTAAAAGAGAAATGATTGCCAGTATTAATTGTAGGGAAGAGAGACAAGTGCCAGTTTGAATTGGGTGAGTTGGAGGGGAGAGAATGGCTGAGTTAGGGAGGTTGGATGGGATGTAGTTCTTTGTGAACTGGGTCTGAAGAGGATTGAGTGCCTCCGTGGACTGAGGTTGGGGAGGGGGCTGGATGTGGGAGAGTGACTGAGGTGAGGTAACCTTTAGGGAAGTGATGATCTATCTGCTTGCTGTGACAAAAATGCAAATATCACTATTTTATTACATTAAAATCTATTAATTGTGAAGTATGAAAGTGTTTGAAATTGACCAATACTCGTAATTTTACATTTAAAATTATGAAATTTTCTAAGGGAGCTTGCCCCTTGCCTCCACTGCCTAAAAGTCCACCACTAATTTTGTGCTTCTAGCATTTCGATTGTCCCTTCAGGCTTTCATGTACTTTGGTGTTTTTTCACCTCCAATATGAGTGTTCAGTCTCCCGATATGTAACTACTTGTTTTTACCTGTTGTAAGATTACAAAGTTTATTGTGTTAGCTTTTAGAGGTGGATTTTCGATGCTGTTGGTCAGCTTTTGCTAGTTTTCTTTTTGAACCTGGCACTCCTTTCCCTCTCTCTCTCTCTTTCTCTCTCTCCCTCTCTCCCTCTCTCTCTATCTCTCTCTCTAATTTCCCTTTCTCTCTCTCTCTCTCTCTCTCTCTCTCTCTCTCTCTCTCTCCAATTTCCCTCTCTTTCCCCAACTTCTCTCTCTCTCTCTCTCTCCCTCCAATTTCCCCCTCTCTCCAATTTCCCAATTAATCGAACAATGGGCTGCCTTTAAAGAGGAGATGGTTCGGGTA
Source organism: Squalus acanthias (assembly GCA_030390025.1). Lineage (NCBI taxonomy): Eukaryota > Metazoa > Chordata > Chondrichthyes > Squaliformes > Squalidae > Squalus > Squalus acanthias. Next base: position 37,187,989 of record CM059441.1, on the reverse strand, counting down.
CAGTCGAGGTACATTCCCACAAGGGGGAAAGGTAGGGCGACCAAAGCCAGAGCTCCCTGGATGACGAAAGAGAGAAGAGAGTAAGAGGAAGCAGAAAAAGGGGGCGTATGACAGATGTCATGTTGAGAATACAAGTGAGAACCAGGCTGAATATAGAAAGTTCAGAGGGGCAAAGCGAGAGTGTATGAGAATAGATTGGCAGCTAACATAAAAGGGAATCCAAAAGTCGTCTTAAGGCATATAAATAATAAACGGGTAGTAAGAGGAGGGGTGGGGCCGATTAGGGACCAAAAAGGAGACCGACGCATGGAGGCAGAGGGCATGACTGAGGTACTAAATGAGTACTTTGCATCTGTCTTTACCAAGGAAGATGCTGCTACCAAAGTCATAGTGAAAGAGGAGGTAATTGAGATACTGGATGGGATAAAAATTGATGATGAGATACTAGAAAGGCTGGCTGTATTAAAGTAGAAAAGTCACCAGGACCGAATGGGATGCATCCTTGGATGTTGAGGGAGGTAAGGGTGGAAATCGCGGAGGTACTGGCCATAATCTTCCAATCCTCCTTGGATATGGGGATGGTGTCAGAGGACGGGAGAATTACAAATGTTGCACCCTTGTTCAAAAAAGGGTGTAAGGATAAACCCAGCAACTACAGACAAGTCAGTTAACCTCGGTAGTGAGAAAGCTTTTAGAAATGATAATCCGGGACAAAATTAACAGTCATTTGGACAAGTGTGGATTAATTAAGGAAAGCCAGCACGTATTTGTCAAAGGCAAATTGTGTTTAACTAACTTGATTGAGTTTTTTGATGAGGTAACGGAGAGGGTTGATGAGGGCAATGTGGTTGATGTGGTGTACATGGACTTCCAAAAGGCGTTTGATAAAGTGCCACACAATAGGCTTGCCAGCAAAGTTGAAGCCTGTGGAATAAAAGGGACAGTGGCAGCTTGGATACAAAACTGGCTAAGTGACAGGAAACAGAGGAGTGGTGAACGGTTGTTTTTCGGACAGGAGGAAGGTACACAGTGATGTTCCCCAGGGGTCAGTACTAGGACCACTGCTTTTCTTGATATATATTAATGACTTGGACTTGGATGTACAGCGGTTGGCGCTGTTCCCTGCATTTCTCTTGTAATTGGCACGCGGTGAAGATCATGTCCATTGTGCCCCTTAGTGGGCGGAATCTGCATTGCGACTCTGGGAGGAGCTCTTCAGCCACTGGGAGAAGGCGATTGAGGAGGATTCTTGCGATGACTTTCCCTGTGGCAGACAGCAGGGAAACTCCTCTGTAATTACCGCAATCGGACTTGTCACCTTTCTTGAAGATGGTCACAACTTCAGTGTGCCGGTGCAGCCTTCGGTCGCCTGAGGAAGAGCGTGTTTGAAGACCAGGACCTCAAACCCGGCACCAAGCTCATGGTCTACAGAGCAGTAGTAATACCTACCCTCCTGTATGCCTCAGAGACATGGCCCATGTACAGCAGGCACCTCAAAGCACTGGAGAGGTACCACCAACGCTGCCTCCGCAAGATCCTGCAAATCCATTGGCAGGATAGGCGCACCAACATCAGTGTTCTCGCTCAGGCAAACATCCCCAGCATCGAAGCTTTGACCATGCTCGATCAGCTCCGATGGATGGGTCACATCGTCCGCATGCCCGATACGAGACTCCCAAAACAAGCGCTCTACTCGGAGCTCCGACACGGCAAGAGAGCCCCAGGTGGGCAGAGGAAACGCTTCAAGGACACCTTCAAAGCCTCCTTGAAAAAGTGCAACATCCCCACCGACGCCTGGGAATCCCTGGCCCAAGACCGTACAAAGTGGAGGAGAAGCATCCGGGAAGGCGCCGAATACCTCGAGTCTCTTCGCCGGGAGCAAGCGGAAGCCAAGCGCAAACAGTGGAAGGAGCGCACGTCAACCCAAGCACCCCACCCACCCGCCCCTTCAACCACCGTCTGCCGCACCTGTGACAGAGACTGTAGGTCCTGCATTGGACTCATCAGTCACCTGAGAACTCATTTTTAATGTGGAAGCAAGTCATCTTCGGTTCCGAGGGACTGCCCAAGAAGAAGGAGAAGGACTTGGATGTACAGGGCACAATTTCAAAATTTGCAGATGACACAAAACTTGGAAGTGTGGTGAACAGTGAGGAGGATAGTGATAGACTTCAAGAGGACATTGACAGGCTGGTAGAATGGGCGAACACGTGGCAGATGAAGTTGAACGCAGAAAAGTGCGAAGTGATGCTCTTTGGTAGGAAGAACTAGGAGAGGCAACATAAACTAAAGGGGGTGCATGAACAGAGACCTGGGGTATATGTGCACAAATCGTTGAAGGTGGCAGGGCAGGTTGAGAAAGCGGTTAAAAAAGCATATGGGATCCTAGGCTTTATAAATAGAGGCATAGAGTACAAAAGCAAGGAAGTTATAATGAACCTTTTATAAAACAGTGGTTTGACCTCAACTGGATTATTGTGTCCATTTCTGGGCACCGCACTTTAGGAAGGATGTGAAGGCCTTAGAGAGGGTGCAGAAAAGATTTACAAGAATGGTTCCGGGGAGGAGAGACTTCAGTTACGTGGATAGATTGGAGAAGCTGGGGTTGTTCTCCTTAGAGAACCAGAGGACACAGATTTAAGGTGATTGGCAAAAGAACCAAAGGCGACATAAGGAAAAACATTTTTACACAGCGAGTGGTTAGGATCTGGAATGCACTGTCTGACAGGGTGGTGGAGGCGGATTCAATGGTGGCTTTAAAAAGGGAGTTGGATAAGTAACTGAAGGAAAAAAAATTGCAGGGAAAGGGCGGGGGAGTGGACAAGCTGAAGTGCTGTAACCATTCTATGATTATACGATTTCTCTCTCTCTCTCTCTCTCTCAAATTTCTCTCTCTCAAATTTCCCTCTCCCGACAAGATGGCCACCTCTTCCACCTTCCCCAGTTCACATTGGCCCCCTTCTTCCCCAGTCTGCACTGGCAGTATTCTTTTTGTACAACTCCTCACTCTCCACTGCCCCCCCAATTCACATTGTTTGCTTTCTTATCGCTCAGCCCCAAGAAGGAAGAAAGGGGGAACCTGGTAGAGGGATGTGTCTGCTGGTTTTTCCCCCACATAACAGACTCGGCCTCAAAATGCAGATTAATGCATCTTGATCTGATCTTGCGTTCGAAGAGCGAAAATCTTTGATTCCATGCAATCCTTATAAGTTGACGGAGGGGAGTGTTTGTGGAGCTACAGAGTGCGGTACCAACCCATTTATTAAACATTTAAATTGTGAAGTGTGTGTGTTTTCAGAGCTTCAGTTTATGTTTTGGTTAATATTCTCCTTTCCTGCAGGTACTGACTGGTAAGGATATCTTCCAGTCTCTGTGTGTGAGCCTAGATGTCGTCAAGGGCCTGTTTGATTATGGGGATGTATCTTACAACAACAACTTGTGTTTATATGGCACCTTTAACGTAGTAAAACGTCCCAAGGTGCTGCACAGGAGTATTATAAGACAAAAAATTTGACACCAAGCCACATAAGGAGAAATTAGGGCAGGTGACCAAAAGCTTGGTCAAAGAGGTAGGTTTTAAGGAGTGTCTTAAAGGAGGAAAGAGAGGTTTAGGCAGGGAATTCCAGAGTTTAGGGCTTAGGCAACAGAAGGCACAGCCACCAATGGTTGAACATTTTGTACATGATGCGGAGATGCCGGTGTTGGACTGGGGTGGACAAAATTGAGAGGTCGCACAACACCAGGTTATAGTCCAACAGTTTTATTTGAAATCACAAGCTTTCGGAGCTTACTACTCCTTCGTCGGGTGAAGTGACGAAGGAGTAGTAAGCTCCGAAAGCTTGTGATTTCAAATAAAACTGTTGGACTATAACCTGGTGTTGTGCGACCTCTCAATTTTGAACATTTTGTAATCAGGGATGCTCAGGAGGGCAGAATTAGAAGAGCGCAGATACCTCTGGGAGGGGGGTGGAGGTTGTGGCCTGAAGGAGATTACAGAGATAGGGAGAGGCGAGGCCATGGAGGGATTTGAAAACAAGGATGAGAATTTTGAAATCGAGGTGTTGCTTAACCGGGAGCCAATGTAGGTCAGCGAGCACAGGAGTAATGGGCAAACGGGACTTGGTGCGAGTTAGGACACAGGCAGCTGAGTTTTGGATGACCTCAAGTTTATGTAGGGTAGAATGTGGGAGGCCCGCCAGGAGTGCGTTGGAATAGTCAAGTCTAGAGGTAACAAAGGCATGGATGAGCTGAGGCAAGGGCAGAGACGGGTGATGTTATGGAGGTAGAAATAGGCGGTCTTTGTTATGCTGCGGATATGTCTTCGCCATAGCCTACCCTGTCCTCACCACCAATTTTCAACACGTACTTTCCAACAGAATTCCTTGGAGGAATAATGAGCAGCAGTTGCTTTTTTGGGCTGAGAAACTCCTAGTACTGCGTTTGCACTGGAGGGGTGAATGGGTTACTTTTACGAGTCTGCTCCCAGCAGTGAGCCTCACTCGCCTACAGCACAGATTGGAAATTTGAGTGTGCACTGCCCACTGAAAATAAATGGCTGATAAATCATGGGCAGTGCGCCCCCAGATTAAATTTATTTTCAAGATGGCTGCTTGTAGCAGTAACCTTGTCTGAGTAATTTTCTGATGAGCATTAAATCTCCCTCCATGCTCACCAGCCCTACAACTGCCCCAAGCCCCCAGAAATCTCCATTCCTCAACTGAAACCCTACTTTCCTTCGCCCCACCATTAGGGCCGTGCCTTTAGCTGTTTTGGTCCTAAGGTCTGGAATTCCCTCCCCAAACCCTAACGCCTCTCAGCCACCCTCTCCTCCTTTAAGACTTTCCTTTAAAATCCACCTCTTCGACCTAGCTTTTTAGTTCGCCGTTCCTAATATCTTCTCTTCTGGCTCAATGTATTGCCCATCCCTAATTGCCCTTGAGAAGGTGGTGGTGAGTCGCCGCCTTGAACCGCTGCAGTCCGTGTGGTGAAGGTACCCCCACAGTGCTGTTAGGTAAGGAGTTCCAGGATTTTGACCCAGCGACGATGAAGGATCGGTGATATACTTCCAAGTCAGGATGATATGTGACTTGGAGGGGGACTTGGAGGTGGTGGTGTTCCCATGCGCCTGCTGCCCTTGTCCTAGTTGGAAGAGGTCGAGGGTTTGGGAGGTGCTGCCGAAGAAGCCTTGCTGCAGTGCATCTTGTAGATGGTACACACTGCAGCCACGGTACGACGGTGGTGGAGGGAGTGAATGTTTAAGGTGGTGGATGGGGTGCCAGTTAAGCGGGCTGCTTTGTCCTGGATGGTGTCGAGCTTCTTGAGTGTTGTTGGAGCTGCACTCATCCAGGCAAGTAGAGAGCATTCCATCACGCTGTGTGGTGCCTTGTAGATGGTGGAAAGACTTTGGGAGTCAGGAGGTGAGACACTGGCCGCAGAATACCCAGCCTCTGACCTGCTCTTGTTGCCACAGTATTTATGTGGCTGGTCCAGTTAAGTTTCTGGTCAATGGTGACCCCCAGGATGTTGATAGTGGGGGATTCGGCGATGGTAATGCCGTTGAATATCAAGGAAAGTTTGTGCGTTGCAGGCACATAATTTAAGTCTTATATGAACAGAATACTTAAGCGATGGAGATGGAACATATAAGAGGTTTCAGTCTTATTATTATGACATCTTGGCCTGTTTCCAGTAAGTTTTACACAGTAATGAGGCTGCTGGAGTGACTATTACAATGTTTTAACAACCTCTTGTGGGTGAAATTAAGTACTACAAGATTTTACTTTTTTGAAGATTTTCCCCCTCTCTATGGCCAGAGTTGCTATCTGGAGCCTAGGTAGATGCCTAGTACTAGATGCATGCATTTTATTTTGGGCTGGCCATTGAGGTACGAGATGTTGTTTAGGCAGGACATCCCTGTCTGATTTGCTTCTATTATGTCATCATAATGGGACTGGAACCTCTTGTATGTTGCATCTCCATTGCTTCGTATTCGCTTTGTATTCTGTTCAGATAAAAAAAACTCTCAATTCTTACTGTGTTTCTAATATAACAACTTGCATTTATAATATGTTGGTAATGTACAAACATAACCCAAGGCACTTCACAGAGGTAATGAGACAAAAATTGACAGAATTTAAAAATTCTGAATTCATATGTGGTGCAGCACATCCCAGTAAACAACATTTTGAGAGTTGATGTTGCTTATCGTCAGGACTTGCTGCTTTAAATAATACACAGGAGACTACAGTGCTGTGTACTGCTCACTTCGTTGCATGGCAGGGAATGCTGACTGGACACTGATGGGATGCAATTCCCACACACCAGTGAAATTGCTGAGACAGACAAGACTTTGGATTAAGAATTTTTGCGGCAAAAAATGACATCATTGTTGGCTGGCTGCCAGTTGCCATGGCAATGTGCTTTCAGGCTAGCAGCTAGTCTTTCTCTGACAGAAACTATCTGAGGCCCTCGCTGATGGACTGAACGCAGTTCAAAAAACATATTAGCTCAATTAGGACTGAAGATTTCTGGGTTGGGGCAACGGGTATTTGGTGTCACCAAGCAACTGATATAATAAAATGAGTAGAAGTCAATCCAGAACAGCAGCACTGGTCCACAAGAGGTCATTGCATTAATAACTAGACAAAGAGCTTGTTTTTGATTATTCTCCCCCTTCCTCTCCGTAAGCTGTTAAATTCTTTCAGCATACAGTTGTAAGGACATATCAAGCCCACTTTGATCAAGTGGCCATTCTTCACTTATGAACAGAGTTGAGAGAGGTGTTTTGCTATTCGACTTTGGGAGATGTTGCAACGGGGCCTGATCCTGTCCTCGTTACCTGATGTCCATGCACGTGCACTTTTCAGAAGAGTCACTGGATAGAGATTAGCGTTGACGACCCCCCCCAGCCCCCATCCCCCACAAAACCCAGGGTAATAGTAGCGCCACAACTACAGGATCAGGAAATGAACCTTGTGGTCTAGATGAAGCAGAAAGAACCTTTTTGCTCAGATGGTGGTCCAGTTGATAAAGCCAGTGTGTAACTGAGCCATGCAGAGGATCCAAGATTTTAAATCCCAGTCTCTGCTGAGTTAGCTGCATCTCAGCCACTGTGGCATCAGGGAGGGCTGTGATTGGCTACAGCACCGCTGGGGAAGGGTTAGGGAAGGACGACCGCGGTTCCTGCTTCTGAAACGCTGTTCAGTGTCCTCTGCTGGAAAGTGCACATGTGTGAGCGTCGGCTGAGGACAGACTGTGATGCCCTCCACAGTCAAATTAGTGAGGATAGGGTTAGTTTCATCTGTGACGCCCTCCACGTTTGAATAAACTGACGGAGCTCACCGACTGTGCTCACATGTGAAGAATGACCCACTTGAACAAAATATCAGTACCTGATGCCTGGGGAGTTGAATTCGAACAGAAATCACTGCCTTCAGGGGAGAAATAGAGACAAAGTGCACAAAATCTTTTTTTTTTTAAAGAAACGTTATTTTGCGCAGAATTGCATGTATTGTGCAGAGCTGGTCAAATGTGAGACTCGATGCAATGAGGAAGTGCACTAATTAACTGGTACCGGTTGAGTGTGTGTCCCTTTTTTTTTAAACTAGATTTAAAATTCACTCTGCGCAACTGGCAAGTTTCCCTGCAGCTGGGACCATTTTCAAGCGGAAATGGTGTCATGTTGTATGCAGAGGCGATGTTCGCAAGTTTTTCTGACCTTTGCAGTAAATGCGATGCTGTTGACCTGATTCGTGACATGGAGGGAATTGCTGAGCCCCCTTTCTTGTTGGAAGCACAGATGATGTCCTCGCTGTGTGGTGACAGACTGTCAGGAATGTATGAAGGTGCTCTGTGCCGACAGTTCTCTTGGCAGCAGGCTGTTACATCAGTGACATCCCAACTCTGCTGCAAATTGCTTCTTCGGTGACGCCATTGATTACAGGTTCTTCAGCAACTACACTTTGTGACACCAGAGGGGGCTGATTGAGTTGCGATTCATGGTATAATGTTATAGATGACACCCTACCTGTTGTCTCCTGCGCTATAAATCTTAACTCATTCAGATCTTTCCATTATTGTATTTGTTTAATGAAAGTTCACATCAAGTGTAAGCACACTTGTTAAGAATAAGTAATTCCGGGGAGCATTGTACTTCAGGGCAGAATAGCTGTGATGTGCTTTATAAGGTATTAGGCTGGATTTTCCTCCGGGGTGGGGTTGCTGCCAGAGGTGGGTTGGAGTGGTACTTCTACCTGCTGCTCCAACACCAACATGGCCGCAACCCACCTTCCTGAGAGGAGCCTCATCACCGGTACAGGGCAGGCTCCCAGTGGCCTGTCTGCCACTGCTGGCGAGGAAAACCCAGCCAGAAAGAGCAGGAGACACAGATAAAGGGGGCAGAATTTTTTTTTTATATCAAGAATTTAATATAAAGGCTCCTACTGAGCTGCAGGCCCTTCAAGACCAGGTATTGGAGGCAGGAGAGAGGGAGCGGTGCCCACTACTGGGTCTTCTCCCTTCAACAAGGCCTTTCTGCAGGTTTACAACTCCTGCTCCATCGTGTACTGCTACATTTCTCCCTTACCTTGTGCCCCACCCCACGTTCTTGAAGATTGGGTGGCTGGGTTCCCTGCTTGGTGGGCGTGAGGGTAGTTGGGAGGGCAATATTTCTAGCAGCGATTGCAGGGGCCGGGATCTGGCGGTCAGCTTCTCTGCCCCTTCTCCTATTTACCACTTCTCCGTGTGGGTGATGTAGCAGTGTCCAATCTTGCTGTTTGCAGTTGTTGGTCTAAGCTGAAAATTTCTGAAATGGAATTGGGCATGTGGTCTCTCTCTCTCCCTTTTTAAACATAGAAATCCATTTTCTTCTGTGTCTCATGATCTGGAGCTACTACTCATTAAACTTATTAAGGTGTTCACTTAATTTTGATCATCAATAATGCCAACATCAGAACTCGAGCTTTGCTGGACTGCCAATCCATCCCGGTCCTGACTGCTGCCCAGCCTTGGGAAATAATGGCACTCCAATAGTTGGCAACTGTGTCAGCAAACAAGTGTTTTACGGACAATTTGAAAAAATATTTTTAAGTTACATTTGTGAACGGCTGATGAGATTTCCAATTAAGCCTTCACTTTGCTTGACCACTGAAGATGCCTCCTACAAGATTGGGCCAAATTCAGCCTTCCCTCTGGTTCGCTTGCCACAGAAAAGATGCCTAACTCCAAGCGAACGCTGACTCATCCTTGTGAATTAATTCCCTTCAAAATGTAGATTCTGCACTCCACATTGGCAGGTGTGACCTGCTTGTGCACACAGTCCTCTGGTGAGTTCCTGATCTCGGCCACGTTGCTGTGGGCAAACACTGAGCAGAATATAGATGCTATTCACATGGAGGGAAAATTACGGGCAAGTCAGAATGTGCTTGCACAGCTAGTTTTGGTGGGACGTTGGAAAGCCTGGGAGCGTGTTGCTGTTTGTCCTCTCCTCTAGGAATGGTGGGTGGTACAGGGAAAACCTAGGCAGGTAGAAAATGGGCTGATCAATCCATATCTTCTCGGGAGACTGAGGATATTGGTAACCATTGGAGCAACTTCCTACTTTCCATTTTTTAAAAACTAGACATATAGCGAATGTTGTAGTTTCGGAATGGTTTTTAAATCCTGCCATGACATTGGTGTATGAACCAACTGTTAGTCTGTTGCCTTCTATCCAGATTTCCCAATCCTTGTTGATGGGGAGGTGTTAAGTAGAAATTCTGTTAGCTTTGTTAAAACTGAAAAGGAATGACTGCCCTTATCATCAATTCCAACTCTAGATGATCACTAATTGTTACTGCTGTAAATATTGGGACAGAATTTGCGGTCAGTACGATTGCGTACTCTGAGTACGTTGTCATACCGCCTTTGAAATTGACCACAAGTTCGGGATTTCCGCTTGCGCTAAATCTCGAACTTGCAATCTGTCAAGTTCCGATTGGACAGATCATCCGCTGCAACTGTCAAATCCTCATTGCTGGATTACGCTGGAAAATTTTATGGCTGGTGCAAACAGGTGCAGGAGCCTGTTTGCACAGCATAAGGGGAGGGGGATGAGAAAATTGTATAAATAATTAAAAACAAACACACAAAAGCACCGTGTATCAACCTACCAGGCAGCTGTAAATGCTTAGTTTGAGGGGTGAGATGTTTTAATTTTTTTTAATCTTGCAGCGTCTTCCAGTAAATAACTATACTTACTCCAAAGTATTTTTTTAAAGCCAACTATTGTACTTGTCAAATAAATATTCACACCGTTTAATTTATAAGTTGATTGATGTCAGACATCGGAGATCTCTGTTTCCTGATTGGCTAGTGAAAGGAGCACCGCCCCACGTGATTCCAGTTATGCTTGCGCACAACGGTGCACCCCTGGGATCCGTGGGCCACTACGCTGCGCACAACTCCGCAGCATTTCAAAACAAGTTTTTGTATGGGGCCTCGCACCAGCTAAGTGCGGATTTCGTTCGGAGGTCAGCAGCGTACTCCTTAGCTACGCCACCGACCGCAATTTCAGGGCCAATAAGTTCACTGAAAATGTGAGGAAAGAAGTTGCCAGCTTTGTTGAGCAGAGGTGACTAATGGTGAGATATGCGTTGCTGTGGTCAACTTCTTGGATATTATAGACTGTCTGACAGCAAGGCCGTCATTGGGAGGGAGTTGACCATGATGGTTAAAATTGTGCTTGTATAAATATGTGTGGTTCAGGGCTCTTTATAATGCTGTTGAGTGGCAGAGAGCCTGAACAGTTGCTGTGAAGGCTGCTCACCAGAGAGGTGCATGCACTGTGTAAACTGTTTTTTTACTGCATGTGGCTGGATAAGATCTTTCTTTCAGGGAAGTAGGATTAGTGGGGCGAGTAATCCTCCTAATTACTGTCACTGCAGGTAGCCGTCGCAAACACTTCCTATAATACAGAGGTCGCAGTGTTTTTCCTGCAACATGTCTCCTTCATACAGCAGCCTCTTAACTTTCGCTGATACCTTTTGCGCAGCGCAGTGCAGCGCAAAGTGGATTCTGAATGGGATCATTAAATGAAATCCTAACATCATTTGGGAATCCTTCCTAAGACTTTTGTAAAACATTTAAATTGTTGCAGTTAATTGGGTTGATTAAGAGGCTCTTGGTGCAGGAATCAACTGTTCATGTGTTTACAGAGCTATCTTTACGCATCCTCATTTCAAAGGTGTCTGACTGACGACCTGTTTAGTTGAACTGCAGCTCTGGGAGTTTTGACTGAAGTGAAATTTGACACACTCTGGTTTACGCATTCGGCTCTCTGTGCTGCAATATCAGTTGTATGCTAAATTTTAGAAGAGTTCTCCTGGTTATGAGCTGCCATCACTTGATGAAATTGCACTGACCGTGTAGCTGTATATGTTGCATGGAGCCACATTATGAACTAATGAGATTAATTGATATTTTGTAGATCCCATCAGAGATATCTAGGCTGTGATCTAATCTGTTCTGGTTCATGACTGCTGGACTCTCCAAATATGTTTGCTGCCTTGCAGTCACAAGATTGATACGGATGAGGAAGACCTTTCAGTTCCTAGGTCCACATAGTCCTCCCCATCACAATCCAACTGTTTCTTCAATTACTCGAGTTGTTTCCTAGCATACCTGGCAGTCCATTCTGCTTGATCACTCTCTGTCTGAAGAGCAATTTCCTTACATCAGTCCTCAGTTGCCTGAGGTTTAAACCTCTTGAGTTTCTATGCCAGGTATCCATTCTCTGTTTATCCTGCTTTAGTCAACCCAGTGTAATAGTTTTAAGATGTGTTGTGGTGGTGGTTTTGTGACTGACTGGATATCTGTGTTACTGGTATTCCAATCAGGGCAGGCAGCAAGCCGAAGGAAGGACAATCTGAAGGTGGCTTGCTGGCAGCTCTTTTGAAACCCTCCCAGTGGCTGGTCACAGAGGCATTGGAAGGGTCCTGGGAGCAAGTTGTATCCTAATTCTGTTGATTTAGGGAGTGACTTCTGATGCGGAGACCTGGGACAGAGAAGGAGCAAAATTCCTTGCCATTCTGTGCCCCTCTCCCACCTCAAAAATGATTTTATAATTGACCATTAGGCCTTATCCTGCAGTTACGACAACAGATTTTTGCAGTTTTGTATTCTGCATAATTATATGTTCATGAATTACATTATGGGTAGAAGTGCTTCCGTTGTCTTAAACTGGTTTGATGATGTGGCTTTACCTTATTGGTTGCATGCTCTCCATTGATGATCAAACGCCTAGACAGGCTAAAAGGGCTCAAAACAAATACATCACCAGGAGTGCTGGCTGAGAGAGACCAGGGAGATTTGGGAGGCTCTGGTGACCTTTGAGAGAGTCACTGGATACTGGGGAGGTACCAGTCGATTGGAAACAGCCCTGTTTGGTATCCAGATTTAAACTGAGTGACAAATCAGACACTGACAACTACAGACCCATTAATCTCACTTCCACTCTGTGTAAAATAATTATTGGGACTCAACATGATTATCTGAACAAGAATAATCTATTAAATATCAGTCAACAGGGATTCAGAAGGAGATGATTCTGTCTGACCAACTCCTCGATGACTTTGAGGAAGTGATATCCTAAGTGGACTGTGGAAGGTCCTACAACATAGGTTTCTAAAGGCATTTGACACAGTTCTCTTAGTTATTAATGAAACTCAAAAGTAGGACAGGCAGCAAAATTTGAAAAGTTAGCTCAGAAATTAAAGAATGATTTGGATAAAATATGTGTGAGCAGAAATATGGCAAAGTATTACATACAGGATGGTAAAAGTAGAATGGTGAAATAGCTGAACAACAACTTGCATTTATATAGCACCTTTTAACGTAGTATAATGTCCTAAGGCGCTTCACAGGAGTGTTATCAAACAAAATTTGACATCGAGCCACATGAGATATTCGGGCAGATGACCAAAAGCTTGGTCAAAGAGGTCGGTTTTAAGGAGCGTCTTAAAGGAGAAAGGAGAGGTAGAGGTGTTTAGGGAGGGAATTTCGGAGCTTAGGGCCTTGGCAGCTGAAGGCACGGCCACCAATGGTGAAGCGATTAAAATCGGGATGATCAAGAGGTCAAAATTAGAGAAGCGCAGATGGACAGAGAGAGAGAAGCTGAAAAAGACCCAAGGGTCATAGTAGAATTAACACTAAACATGTGCAACCAATGCAGCACAGCAATCAATTAAGTCTTTAGGATGTTGAACTCTATAGTCAAAACAGTAGAATACAAGCCAGGAAGAAGTGATCACACTTCAGTGCTCTGCTCAGACCACACCTTGAATGTGTCATCCAGTTCTGGTGGCCAAGGCACAGGGGAGACATTAGTTCGGATTAGTCTTTCTAATCGTTACGAGGCTCTACCAAGTATGGGGTTATTCGATTAACATTTGTCTTAATGTAATCATGGAAATTGGGCAGTTCCTGTCCTCCCATTTAACCCTTGAGTCTCTTCGCCGGGAGCAAGCGCAGGCAGCGCAAGGAGCGCACGTCAACCCAAGCACCCCACCCACCCGCCCCTTCAACCACCGTCTGCCCCACCTGTGACAGAGACTGTAGGTCCCACATTGGACTCATCAGTCACCTGCAAACTCATTTTTAATGTGGAAGCAAGTCATCCTCGGTTCCGAGGGACTGCCTAAGAGAGAGATTTAACCTTTGGTTAAAATTAGGGTCTAAATTCCAAGAAATAGTCGTTCACTGGCTGATGAAAAGTTTTAAAAAAAATTGGATTGCCAACCAGACAACAAGCTTTGTCTTATATTCTGTCCAGAAATTTGAGATTTTAGAAGAGCTTACTAGAGATTGAAGCAATATTCAAGTGTTGGATGGGACTTGGGCTTATAGAGAGTTTGTGAAAGTTTGAAGGCTCTTCACAAAACCACAATAGACCATTTTGTTACTTGCTGAGGTTACCTGTGGTATTGTAAGAAGACAACCTCTGGGTTTTGGTGTCCTGACGAATATATGCCGAGGAACCAGACAAATCCCTAATGCTAAGAGCCGTCTGGTGTTTACGTTCCAGCAGAGGCTACAGAGTGAGTGGTGCCTGGGTCAGCTCACCCAATGATCCTTACACTCACCAGTTTGGATTAAATTAAATCTATAGTTAGACCCTGAATTAGGATACCTGCAAGCTACTGAGTGAATTAACCCTTTCTTGCCGAATCACGAAGGAAGACATCAAACAACTAGTCGTGCACTATAAAACTGTTTATTGGTTAATGCACTGGCTGAAACTCACTCCAGACCTGGGATTGAACCTGGGGCCCTGCTGCTGTGTGTTGGTTTAGTTCCACACTAAGCAGTTACCATCTGACAATCGGGGATGGTTCAGTGTTTTATTTCTTCAATTGTGGATGCAGATTGTGACGCAGCATCTTTGTGTTACTCATAGTGCCATTGCCCACATGAGTATCAAAAAATAAGTGTGTACTGTTGGATCTGTGTATATATGTATTCTCTCTTAACTAGTGGATCCCGGGTAATTTTATAGATGAAATTTTTTAGCAGACTGCATAGATGGAGATTGACCAGCAGGGGGCGCAAAAGTGCAACAAGCCGTTTTAATGGTTTTCACTGAGGAAAGGTCAAATTATCAGTTCTCTGCACGAATGCTGGAAAGAAAGTGCTACCTCCAGCTGTGTGCGTTGATGACTTTTCAAAATGCGAATTGAGTGTGAAAAAATCTTTCACAGTTACCTTATTTCTTGGACCCCCTGCCCTCCTTCCCCCATGTGCTTCTGTGCTCAATCTCACAAGGCGACTACTGCTCCCTGTGCAATCTATTTACATTTTCCTTCCACATCACTTCTGTAATAAACTTGGTGCATATTCTGTAAAAGCCTTTCAGCACAAGGCTGCAGTGAGAACCCCTGGTGAAGAGCTCCTGAAGGGAGCTTGTTGAAGGATCTCCTCAGTCTACTTGTGATCTTAGGCCAGGCAGAATCTAAAACAGCAACTTGCATTCATATAGCACCTTGAACATAGTGAAACATCCCATGGTGCTCCACACATGACTTTGTCAGACAAAAATTGACAGCAAGCCACATAAGATATCAGGACAGGTGAGAAAAAGCTTGGTCAAAGAGGTAGATTTTAAGGAGCGACTTACAGGAGGAGAGGTGATGAGGCGGAGAGGTTTAGGGAGGGATTTCCAGAGCTTAGGGTCTAGGCAGCTGAAGGCACGGCCGCCAGTGGTGGAGCGGTTGAAGTCGGGGGTGCATAAGAGGCCAGAATTGGAGTAGCGCAAAGATCTTGGATGAGGTGTTTGAGGCTTGGAGAGTCTGGCAGAATCGCTCTGGGATCGTGTTGCCATCTTTTAACAAATAATCTGTTGCCTGTTCAAGTTTATAGGGCTTGGCTGTGAAGGCCTCTGTAGTCAAATTGTCTGTCAACTCTCACTATGTGGACCCACACATGATAGTGGGAAGAGTTGCAGCAAGCCTTGAATGAGGAGATACAAAATAAGGCTGAAGGATTGGAGGTGCTGGGATGAGCAGACAGAACAACAAATGGACCAGTGTCGGTGGAAATTATGGAGTATGTGTGTGTTTCTGTAAGGTGGAGATTGCTGTAGATTTCTGATCATCATCCAAATGGACTGACCCCATTTACACCAGTGTTTAGCCAATGCAATGCAGGGGTTGTCCTGCTCTGCATGACTCCGATGCACCTGCTTGTGTGAAATGGCTGATTGAAAACTCCATGGAGAAGCATTGTAACCAGGACACTTTCACAACATAGATCAAATTTGTTTTAAAAATTCACTTGTCTTGTGAGAATTGTAATTCGTAGTAATTAATTCTGTGCTGTAGTTCTCATTTAAACAATGATGTGGAGATGCCGGTGTTGGACTGGGGTGGACAAATGTGAGAAGTCGCACAACACCAGGTTATAGTCCAACAGCTTTATTTGAAATCACAAGCTTTCGGAGCGCTGCTCCTTCACTTCACCTGATGAAGGAGCAGCGCTTCGAAAGCTTGTGATTTCAAATAAAGCTGTTGGACTATAACCTGGTGTTGTGCGACTTCTCACATTTAAACAATGCCAGTGTTAGTACTTTCTCAGCATTAGGCCAAATGACTTAACCAGTAACTACCAATTACTTATTAATCAGCCAGCTCAGTGACTGTTTCCAGAAAGCTGTTCAAGTTTGTGAATTACTGTTTGTAATTTCAAATGTACATCTGAAAAATACTTTTGTGGTGTTTTTTAAAAAGTTATTGTATTTACAAAATGATTTTTACTTTTAACCAGTTAGAAATGTAAATTATTATTGCAAAATGAAAATTAATTGTACTTCAAGGATAAAACAGCTTCTTCCGTTTTCTTGGGTCTGTTGTATTTGCAATGTGGATTCAGCAGAGGGCGCCAGAGACAGTGTTATGCGCGCGATCTTAATGTTATCAACTTTGTACAGTTCAACTTGCCTTTCTTGTGGCTTCTAGCACATTGCTGATTCTTTCTCTTGGCATGGGTGTGGGTACCAACCTTATTTTTGCGAGTGATTTGTTTTAAATCAAAGTGACTGTGTAGGTTTTATTTTCTCTGCTGGTTTCTCTTCTAATTTGTTCTTTTAGTGTGGGCAAAGCCACATTCATATAAAAGAAACCTTGCATGTATATAGCATCTTTCACAACCTCAGGACGTCCTAAAGCCTTTACAGCCAATGAAGCGTAGTCACTGTTGTAATGTAGGAGACACGGCAGCCAATTTGCGCACAGCAAGCTCCCACAAATAGCAATGTGATAATGACCAGATAATCTGTTTAGTCAGGACACCGGGATGCCAGTTCTGACGGAAAGTCATCGAGCTGAAACGTTAACTCTGTTTCTCTCTTCATAGATGCTGCCTGACCTGCTGAGTATCTCCAGCATTTTCTGTTTTTATTTCAGATTTCCAGCATCTGCAGTATTTTCTTTTTGTACCGGGGATAACTCCCCTGCTCTTCTTCGATATAGTAGTGCCTTGGGATCTTTTACGTCCACCCGAGAGAGCAGACGGGGCCTCGGTTTAACGTCTCATTCGAGAGATGGCACCTCTGACAGCGCAACACTCCCTCATTACTGCACTGGATTGTCAGCCTAGATTTTTGTGCTCAAGTCTCTGGAGTGGGTCTTGAACCCACGACCTAGTGACTCAGAGGCGAGAGTGCTACCAACTGAGCCACGGCTGACACTTCAATTTATTACTCATTGAGCAGGTGGTGGTGGGCCTTCTCCTTGAACTGCTGCTGTCCTTGTGCTGATGGTGTAAGACGTGTGGAAATCGCCCCTCGCCCGGTCTAACAGTTTCCAAAGTTCAGACCTGTCAAACAGACAACACAAAACTCAATGAATCTGTGAAACTTCTTTTACTTAAAAATCAGCAAGAGATTACAAGTAAGCATCCGACAGTTATGTAGCATATAATAATTCCCAATTATACCTCAGCAACACAGAGCTATCCCTTTACTTTAAGCTCAAGCTAAACAGCACATTCGTACTAACACCAGCGAGTGGTCAATCCGGCAGTGATTAGACGTATGATTTCTGGCAACTGACCAGGTCGCCCAGCTGCAGCCCCGAGTGTTTTTTTACAGCATCTTTTATACCCCAAAACTTGGCAACTCTCCCACTGCGTACGTGTCCCTAACTATACGGCATTAGTTGTTTTTCAGTTACTCTTATCAATAGTCCGTTAAGCATCCGTGGGCTTCAAGGCCGGTTACATTCCACAGTCTGAAGATGTTTCTGTTTTTGCACTGATTCCACAGCTCAGTAGTCTGTTTCCGCAGAACTTTCAAAGTCTGTTTTCTGTATCTGTTGAAAGACAATTGGCACCTTTCACAGCTTACAACCGTAGCATCTTATTTTGCAAAGTTCTCACAGCAACCAGTCTTTTGTCCTCGTGAAGCATAAAATATGGTCAACTTTTAAGTTTGGTCAAATTACAGCAAAAGTTACAGTAAATCGTGTGTTCTTCCAATGGTGACCCAGGATGGTTGTTGGGGAATTCCAGGATGTTGACCCGGAGATGATCATGTAGTTAAGTCCTGTACCCACTCCTGACCGACACCCAGCATTCCAGATGTTGGAGTTGTATTAACTTGCTGCTTTTTTAAAGGTCATTGATCAGTAAACACCTCATTTTGAATAGAAACAGGAGCTGAATCAGTGGCTAATTCTGGGTCCCATTTCCCATGTAAAATGATGATTCAATGAAACCTAATTCTTGTGCATTGCAGAAAGTCAGCAGTAACTGTGACCTTGACTTGGTCTTTTTCGCTGCTATAAATTGTAGCAGTGTTGAAAGCGGAGCCGATGACAACTGCCAGTCTTTGAGATCCGGTGCTCCTTCCTGATGATGTGCATGTGGAGCTGTCTCTCTCACTGCACCGTGGTGTAACGATGTAAAAGAAAGCTGAACTCTGCATGTGTAAACATTGTGACGTATGTGCACAACGGTTGCCAGGTCATTTAAAAAAAACCAATCTGTTCAACACCTTGTTTTGCATCATTTGATACAGAGGAGCCATGGCCTTTCCAAGTGCTTTATAAAAGAAAGCTCTACTGTATAAGGAGGGGTTGAGGATCAGCGAGACTGGCAGTCGCTGTGTGCTTCGCTCACCTCTTCCTTCTATTTGTGAAACAGCCCCAGCAGTAGAAACAGGGTGATTTTACCAGGAAGAGGATTAAAGTGCAAATGTGTACTGTAAATGGAACATTAATCTGTTTCCGCGACCTGTCTGATAGGCCAGGATTGTTGCACTTTACATTAGTTACCTAATAAATTAATTGGTGCTGATAACGCCACAGTTGCGGGTTCGATCCCCGTATGGGCCATTGGCAGTTTCACTAAAAAAAATTATCTGGTCGTTATCACAATTCTATTTGTGGGATCTTGCTGTGCACAAATTGACTGCCGCGATTCCTACATTACAACAGCGACCACACTTCAAAAAGTACTTCATTGGCTGTAAAGTGCTGGGGAAGTCTGGTGGTTGTGAAAGGCGCTATATAAATGCAAGTCTGTCTTTCTTTACCTGTGGTTAGATACTCGACTGAAGTATGAAATACTGGTGAGACATTCGGCAGTTACATGGAATTTTCAGCACAGAAACAGGCCATTCGGCCCAGCTGGTCTGTGCCAGTGTTTATGCTCCACACAAGCCTCCTCCCACCTTACTTGATCTCACCATCTCATCTATCAGCATATCCTTCTATTCCTTTTCTTCCTCATGTACCTATCTAGCTTCCCCTTAAATGCATCTATGATATACGCCTCAACTGCTACTTGTGGTAGCGAGTTCCGCATTCTAACCACTCTCTGGGTAAAGAAGTTTCTCTTGAATTCTTTATTGCTCTGCGATTTAGTGCAGGAGGGAGAGGGGCGCATAACACATGGCGAAGGTGGGGGTGGGGGCAAAGAGGGTGAGAGGCGCACTCATTTCTTCCTCCACTCTTCCCCTCCCCCCACCCAAAGTGGTGTGTGCATGACTTCAGACATTATTGTGTTGATTTACTGAGTAAGGGCTACTTACATCAGCAAATAATCGAACTGGCAATCGGAGGACAAGGATACTAATGACCTCTTGTTCACCTGCTGAAAACCAGAGATAATGGGCCGAAAATTGATCCCGGGACGCGAGAGTACGCACTGCGTACTCTCGCGTATTCCCACTCCAATTGCCGGTTTTCTGCATGCCCTGCGCATGCGCTGAAAACCGGCAATTGCTCTTCAGAAAAGGGGGCGGGTCCTCGGTGCATCGCGTGCGCGCTACAGGCTGCGCGCACGCTGTGCACTTCATGCTTTGGACGCGCAGGTAAGTACTGAAGATTTTGGAAATGTAAAAAGGAGGAGTAAGACCCGCTTTTAAGAAGGTAAGTAGTGAATTAAGTATTTTTTTGAATTTTTTTTTACAGGTATATCTTTTTTAGAGACTTTAAAGACAGGTAAGTTTATTTTTAAAACTTTTTAAAAGATTTAAAAAATTTTCAAAAATGTAATTTTTTATTTAAAATGGTTAATTTAATTAACTATACTTATTTTATTAATGTGATGGGTTTTTTTTAAATTTAATTGAGGTTTAGCTGTTATTTTGGGGGGGGTGCAAGATTCATAGATTTCACAGCCATGCTGTGAGACTTATGAATGGAAGATGGTGTGCTGCCATTGGCTCTAACTGAGTCACGTGATCCCACAGCTCGCACGAATTCACTACGCCGCTGGGATACGCAAGCCCAGCACAGCTGATGTCTGGAACATCAAGTTCGTGCGAGCTGGATCTGAAAAAGCACAAGCGAGGTGAGACATCGCGGGGAAGGCTTACCCCCGCGGGAACAGAGCGAGATCAATTTCTGGGCCAATAGTATGAAGGCAGTGTCTACTGAAGCGAAACCGATATTGGAAAGGTATCAAAACACTGAAGGAATGTCGGCATTGATGCTTTGAGAATGAATCATTTCATCCTGGGTTTTGAACATTGCAGGTTTACCTGGAGGCTTCGTAGATTCACTGCTCATTTCATGGTAGTAGAAAGTGAGTATTCAGGTTTTGTACCAGTTGAATGAGGGGTCTTTCACATTACAGTAACCTCTCCTCCATAACACACGAGCTTTATAAGGGTAATGGCCACAGATACACAGACAGGCGCACGCAGACAGACACAGATGTGCACAGACAGAGACAGATGTGTGTCTAGCGCCTGAAGATGATGTAATTTGGTGGGGGGAGTGTATTATTTTTGGAATCCATTATCAGGGTTACCTATCCTTTTTAGGTTGTATTCTATTTTCTACTGTACTTTCTGTGGACCTGGAATCCCTTCTATTTTTTTATCGCAAGAACACAAACATAGTTTATCTATTACTGAAGAGTTTGGATAAGTTCCTGAAGGAAAAAAAATTGCAGGGCTACGGGGAAAGAGCGGGGGCGTGGGACTAGCTGAAGTGCTCTTGCAGAGAACCGGGACGGGCCGAATGGCCTCCTGTGCTGTAACCATTCTATGATGTGGAGGAATGTCTCAAGTTCAAGGTATTTGCTATCCAGGCAGAAAACATCGGCCCGTATTTTCCGATCGGAGGCTTCCTGTGTGCGGAGGCCTCCAATCTGGAAAAAGTCTACGCCCTTACCTGAGGGCTCCTGAGGTCCGGCCATTTCCGCTCCTGGGCCTCTCCATGACGAAATGCGCAGGGCCCAGGTATCCCAGGGGCGCAGGCGGTTCGCAAGCCTCCCTGGGATCACGTGGGCCATGGGTAACCAATGGGAGAAGGGAATCTCCCTTCATACTTTTGACAGCTTAAACCTGTCAAAAGTATGAATGAAGATCACTCCAAAAACACATCAAAACATTAAATACATTTTTTTTTAAATCACCTTTTTAAAATTAGTTAAAATTACATTAAATTTTTTATTTTAAACAAAAATGTAATTTTTTGAAAAAAAAGTTAAAGTTTTTTACGGGGCTAAAAATAAACTTACCTTTTTTTAAAAGTATTTTAAAATTATAAATGAGTGGAAATTTTTTTTTTACTTTTTTAAACTCATGCTGGTAAAAGCAGGCCTTATGCCTGCTTTTACCAGGCGTACGATTTTTAAGGGCTTTCTGCAGAAAGCGGAACACTCCACCTGCAGAGGCTCTTCTCTAGGACAGGCGTGCGATCTGCAGATCGTAAATGCCGGTTTTTCAGCGCATGCGCTTCGCATGCCTGAAACTGGCACTTGCGCGGTCCCTACGGGTGTGTACACAGCCCGTACACCGTAAGGATCGGAAAATACGGGCCATCATCTTCAGGGGCAGGAATTAAGTGCACTAGATCCAATTTGTGTTCAGAGCATGTGCAGATTATCCTTAAGATGGTTTTTATTCACAATTACAATGGCCTGGATTTTACGGTCAGTGGCGAACGAACGACACAGCCGTTATTACACAGACTTTAAAAGGGGTTTTGCACTGGAACTTGCGGTAATTAGAGAGCCAAAACAGCGCAGCGCCCTGTACAGGGGATCTGGGACCTGTGTGAATAGGGCAAGCAACTATGTATCTCCTTAACCAATCAGATTGAAAAATCCTTACTGTGGCACATTGAGTTGGAACCAGGAAGTGTAAGTTAGAATAGACAATTCAATGCCAAATCATGTACAGGAAGCAAAATAAAGAGAGGGAAAGAAACATAGGATTAAGAGAGAGAGAGATAAGAGACAAAGACAAAGTAAAAATATTTTTTTCCAACAATAATTAAAATCAGATGGGACAAGACTCAACACTTGTGAAAGTTAATTTTCAGTGCCAGAGAGGTTGTTTGGCAGTAATTAAGACTTATTACGCCATTTAAAAAATTACTTACACTGGAATGGACAAGCCCGAACTTTTTCGGGTGAGGTTAGTGGGTATCTATCATGTAAATACTGCAACTTCACACCGTTCCATGTGTTTCAGTGCCGAGTCTCTGGTGTAGCAAAGCTTCTGGAGGAACAGGGCAACTCAGACAGAAACTTCCTGATTTTCATGTTTAACTGCCTGTGTGCGGTCGCGGGAAGTTGCTGTCTTATTTACTCTTTAATAATGGTGAGCGCTGATAGCCTCACTGTTATTTCTACTGCAAAATGCATATTTTGGTTCTGTCTTCACAAAGGAGGACACAAATAACCTCCCAGAGATGTTGGAGAACATAGGTTCTGATGAAAGGGAGGAACTGAAAAAGAAATCAGTATTTGCAGGGAAGTGGTGTTAGGGAAATTGACGGGATTGAAGGCCGATAAATCCCCAGGGCCTGATAATCTACATCCTAGGGTACTTAAGGAAGTGGCCCTAGAAATAGTAGATGCATTGCTGATCATCTTCCAACATTCGATGGAATCTGCAACTGTACCCATGGATTGGAGGGTAGCTAATGTTACCCCACTATTCAAAAAGGGTGGTAGAGAGAAAGTGGGGAATTAAAGCCTGACATCGGTAGTGGGGAAAATGCTAGAGTCCATTATAAAGGATGTAATAGCTGAGCACTTGAAAAACAGTGACAGGATCGGACAAAGTCAACATGGATTTACAAAGGTAAATTGTGCTTGACTAATCTACTGGAATTTTTTGAGGATGTAACTGGGAAAATAGATAAGGGAGAACCAGTGGATGTGGTGTATTTGGACTTTCAAAAGGCTTTCGATAAGGTCCCGCATAAGAGATTAGCGTGTAAAGTTAAGGCACATGGATTGGGGGCAAGGTATTGACTTGGATAGAGAACTGGTTGGCGGACAGAAAGCAGAGAGTAGGAATTAATGGGTCTTTTTCCGAGTGGCAAGCAGTGACTAGTGGGGTACCGCAGGGATCGGTCCTTGGACCCCAGCTATTCACAATATACATTAATGATCTAGATAAGGGAACTAAATTAATATCTCCAAGTTTGCAGATGACACAAAGCTGGGTGGGAGTGTGTGCTGCGAGGAGGATACCGAGAAACTCCAGGATGATTTGGACAGGTTGGGTAAGTGGGCAGAAGCGTGGCAGATGCAATATAACGTGGATAAATGCGAGGTTATCCACTTTGGTGTCAAAAACAGAAAGGCAGACTATTATCTGAATGGCAATAGATTGGGAGAAGGGGAAGTGCAACGAGACCTGGGTGTCCTTGTGCACCAGTCGCTGAAAGTAAGCATGCAGGTGCAGCAGGCGGTGAAGAAGGCAAATGGTATGTTGGCCTTCATAGCGAAAGGGTTTGAGTATAGGAACAGGGATGTCCTGCTGCAGTTGTACTGGACCTTGGTGAGACCACACCTTGAGTACTGTGTGCAGTTTTGGTCGCCTTATCTGAGGAAGGATGTTCTTGCCATGGAAAGAGTTCAGCGAAGATTCACAAGGCTGATACCTGGGATGGCAGGAATGACATATGAGGAGAGATTGGGTCGATTGGGCTTATACTCGCTGGAGTATAGAAGAATGAGAGGGGATCTCATCGAAACATATAAAATTCTGACAGGTCTGGACAAACTAGATGCAGGAAGAATGTTCCCGATGGTCGGAGAGTCCAGAACCAGGGGTCATAATCTAAGGATAAGGGGTAAGCCATTTAGGACAGAAATGAGGAAGAATTTCTTCACCCAGAGAGTGGTGAACCTGTGGAATTCTCTACCACAGAAGGTAGTTGAGGCCAAGTCATTAAATATATTCAAGAATGAGTTAGATATATTTCTTAAAGTTAAAGGTATCAAGGGATATGGGGAGAAGGCAGGTACAGGGTACTGAGTTTGGATGATCAGCCATGATCTCATCGAATGGTGGAGCAGGCTCGAGGGGCCGAATGGCCTACTCATGCTCCTATCTTCTATGTTTCTATGTTTCTAAAATCTGGGCCAGGGTGTCAGTTGTCTTTTCCTTTTTTTTGGCCTATTTGTGATTTGACCAGTAGCTGGTGCTGGAGGACTAGAAATCTGCTGTGAGTTTACTTAAATATAAGAAAGTGGCTCTATTAGAATTAACAGATAAACCTAAAAAGCAGTTGGAGCTTAATGATACTGGTTGTCACACTGGGTTGGTGCCCTTGTCACATCCTCTTTGTTAGCTGGCAGATATCGAGATAAACTGAAAATACAAGTTAGACGTGAAGAACCATGGAGGTTATTTTTGGTATTATATTGAGGAATGTTTCAGAATTAGACAACACTATGGGGTTCTGCTGCTTTAAATAAATTGGTGTAATGAATCATTTTGCTTTGCGACTTGTGGAATCAGCTGCAGTGTTTGTGTGAACCTCTCGCAGCAACTGTATGATCCCAAAGTCCTGGGACAGGTAGGATGGATGGTGGTAGGGCGGTCAGCCCATCCTCGTTCATGCAAACTGACATGACCTCCTGTCCTCACTCCATCTCCGCCTCCAGCAAGTGATTGCAGGGATTGCCCCGCCCTAGCCCTGGCTGGATATCCATTTCACGCACTGTTCTTTCCCGTGTGGACAAGAACTTCCAGATGGTCCAGATTTGTGCTAATTTGAATCTGTGGCTCCCTGTCCAACTGTTTTCATTTGAATTTGTGTTCCAGATTTTTTTTTCAGTACTTTTACAATCTTTATTAAGTTCCATAATGCAACCTTTCAGTCACCTGTTTCTCCAGTCTTCATTCATAGTGCAGTTGTCTGATGCTAAAGATCAGTCAAGTGGCTTTTTGCACCTGTTCCCAAGGCTTGAAAGTCATCTTGTGCATTCGTAACTGGGACTGGGCACAGTACTTAAGGTGTGGTCTGATCAGAGTACTGTAGAATTTCAGGATTATTTCCTTTGATTTGTATTGCACTGATTTCATTACCTGGCTCAGCATTCTCTCTCGATGTTGAGTGTCGCTCTGCAATTATGGGACCTGCTGAGTGATGGGTCCAGTAATGCTCCTTGATCTCTTTAAACTTCACCTGAGCTGTTTCAACACCATTCATGGAGTACTTGGATCACCATTATTTCCTATCTGCAGTACTTTACACTTGCCTATCCTTATTAAATTTCATCTGCTGCTGTTCTGCGCATTTTGTCTGATTCGTTTTGCAATCAGAAACATTCGGGATCCCAAACCATTCACTGAGTCACTTCATTCATCACTCCCCCCCCCCCCCCCCCCCCTCCCAAACAACATTACTCCCCTGACAAGTACCCGCTGCTTCCTCACCTGTGTCTAATTTCTTATTTATTCCCAGGTTTTAATGTGAGTGCCCTTATGCTTTAAGCTCAAGTAGTGGTCTTTGGTGTGGCACTTCCTCAAAGGTGTTTTAAAGTGTGGGTACAATGTCAGAGCTTCCCACAGTCACTTATTCAGGACAAAAAGTAAAGGAGGGCTATGGTGAAAGAGCAGGGGAGTGGGACTAATTGAACAGCTCCTTCAAAGACCAGCACAGGCACGATGGGCTGAATGGCCTCCTATGCTATATGATTCTGTGTTTCTATAGGTTGGTCAGACAGGATCTTCCCCCTCCCCTTCTGAATCCATGTTAGCTGCTAGTTACTAGATTATCACTATACAGGCAATAATTTTTACTTAATAGATTCTATTATTTTGCTGGTATTGATGTGAGATTGATGAGTCTGTAGTTAACTTAATTTTGTCATTCTTTTCAAAATGGGTGCCACATTAACTTGTTTTCAATCTGGAAGGATCTCAATATGTTGAGTGCATACTTTGGACTGTGCATTGTGCAAAATATTATTGACTTATAGAATCATAGAATGGTTACAGCACAGAAGGAGGCCATGAAGCAAGTCGAGCCTGTGCTGGCTCTCTGCAAGAGCACTTCAGCTAGTCCCTTTCCCCATAGCCCTGCAAATTTTTTTCCTTCAGGTACTTATCCAACTCCCTTTTGAAAGCCACGATTGAATCTGCCTCCACCACCCTCTCAGACCGTGCATTCCTGATCCTAACCACTCGCTGCATAAATTTTTTTTCCTCATGTCACCTTTGGTTCTTCCACCAATCACCTGAAATCTGTGTCCTCTGGTTCTCGACCCTTCCGCCAATGGGAACAGTTTCTCTCTATCTACTCTGTCTAGACCCCTCGTGATTTTGAACACCTCTCAAATCTCTTCTCAATCTTCTCTGCTCTAAGGAGAATAACCCCAGCTTCTCCACTCAATCCATGTAACTGAAGTCCCTCATCCCTGAAACCATTCTTCTAAATCTTTTCTGCACCCTCTCTAAGGCCTTCACATCCTTCCTAAAGTGCGGTGCCCAGAATTGGACACAATACTCCAGTTGAGGTCGGACCAGTGTTTTATAAAGGCTCATCATAACTTTCTTGCTTTTGTACTCTGCCTCTATTTATGAAAATGAGAAGTCGCACAACACCAGGTTATAGTCCAACAGATTTATTTAAAATTTTAAATAAATCTGTTGGACTATAACCTGGTGTTGTGCGTCTTCTCATTTTTGTCCACCCCAGTCCAACGCCGGCATCTCCACATCATGACCTCTATTTATAAAGTCCAGGATCCCATATGCTTTTTTAACTGCTACCTCAACCTACCCTGCCACCTTCAACGATTTGTGCACAGACACCCCCAGGTCTCTCTGTTCATGCACCCCTTTTAGAATTGTACCCTTTAGTTTATATTGCCTTTCCTCGTTCTTCCTACAAAAATGTATCACTTTACACTTTCCTGCGTTCAATTTCATCTGCCACTTGTCCGCCCATTCCACCAGCTTGTCTATGTCCTCTTGAAGTCTTTCACTATCCTCCTCACTATTCACTACATTTCCAAATTTTGTGTCATCTGCAGATTTTGAAATTGTGCCCTGTACACCCAAGTCCAAGTCATTAATATATATCAAGAACAGCAGTGGTCCTAGTACCGACCCCTGGGGAACACCACTGTGTACCTTCCTCCCGTCCGAAAAACAACCGTTCACCTCTACTCTGTTTCCTGTCACTCAGCCAGTTTTGTATCCAAGTTGCCACTGTCCCTTATATTCCACAGGCTTCAACTTTGCTGGCAAGCCTATCATGTGGCACTTTATCAAACGCCTTTTGGAAGTCCATGTACACCACATCAACCGCATTGCCCTCATCAACCCTCTCTGTTACCTCATCAAAAAAACTCAATCAAGTTATAAAAATATTAAATGGATGAAAATGTAAAGGAAGAACATTCCCAAGGGGCCACTTGTAATGGCCCAGTGCATTGGGAATGAAGCACTTTGTGCCACGGAGTAGGATAGAGTTGGTTCTCTTGGCCCACATGGCAAATCCTTTGTCTTGAGTAGGCCATTGCAGGGAGGCAGTGAGCAGAGGCAAAGGGCGTACCAGCTGGGCTGGGGAAAAGGCCAGTTAAAGTTGTGTATGTAGCTGTTGTTGAAGTGAAATACTTAGCATAGATTGGTAAGAGCCTGAAAAAACACCACTGTCCTATCCTTGGCTCAGTGGTAGCACTCTTGCCTCTGTCAGAAGTTTGTCAGTTCAAGACTCATTCCAGTGACTTGTGCACCACATCCAGGCTGAGGCCTGAGGGCACTACTGAGGGAGCACTGTGTTGTCGGAGATGCCGTCTTTTGGATGAGACGTCAAACCAAGGCCCTGTCCACAACTTGGGTGGATGTAAAAGATCCCATGACTATATTCGAAGAAGAGCAGAGTTCTTTCTATGTCCTGGCCAACCAATACCAGTAATATAGATGGTCTGGTTATTCACATCACTGCTGTTTGTGGAACCTTGCTGTGCACAAATTGGTTGCCGCTTTTCCCTACACAACAACAGTGATTACACTTCAAATGTACTTGATTAACTGTGAAGCGCTTTGGGACATCTGAGGATGTGAAAGCTGCTAATAAAAGCAAATTTATTCCTTTATTTGCAGTTACTATCTGCTAATAAAGTGAAATTATGGAATTGTTAAACCAAATATCCGATATTCAATGAAACGCACTTCCAACGTGCCAGTTAAACACGTTCTGGCTTTGGCCACAGCTATTTTTCTTTGAAGCATTTAACAATATTACGAGAAATTTCAGTCTAATTACTGCAGGTTTAATTGGTCTCCAGACTAATCTCAGCAAAAAACAATCTTGTAATGTTTGTACACTGTGGGGAAATGAGCACTGTGATATAATCGCACTGTTCCACCTGTGTAATGCTTCATTAAAGCAAGATAAGTTATACTTGTTCAGCAAGTTTTGAAGGCTTCAGCTCAATGCTTCAGTCTGTTTTCATTTGGTTTTGATGGCTAAGTATAGTAGGTGCTGATGTGATGCAGGAAGAGACCCTTTAATGAATAATCTGTGCTGTGACTTTACTGTAATAATCAGGGTAACTGTACAAATTCTAGAGATGATTGGGAGAGTGGGGGGTAAATTCAAGGTTGAAATTTCAAGTATTCAAAATTTGTTCCTTTAACCTACTGGGTAAATATATCCTCCCAAGGACTGACCAGGACTTAGATGCAACTCTGTCTCCTCTGGCCATAAGGAATACAGGACTTATAATCTTCACTATTCCTCTGGCCATAAGGAACACAGAACTTGTAACCTTCATAATTAAGAGTCTCAGCCATGGCTCAGTTGTCACCTCTAAGTTGAAAGTTATAGATTCAAGTCCCACTCCAGAGACTTGAGTACAAAATCTAGGCCGACAATTCAGTGCAGTACTGAGGGAGTGCTGCACTGTCGGAGGTGCCAACTTTCGAATGAGACGATAAGCCGAGCCTTCGGGCATCCTCGAGTCATGAAAGGCGATCTATAAATGCAAGTCTTTCTTGCTTTGCTTTCCCTGCACAGCACTGGAGTCTGCAATGGTGGGAGAACCCATTTTATCTTATTGACTAAATTTATGCAGCACTATAGTTACACGGTTTTTTTAAAGGATTCAAATTATAGGTTTAACTTTTCTGTGTTTGGGAAAGGTTTTTTTTTAAACTGCAGTAGCCCTTTAAGAAGTGGACTTTGATGACTGAGATTGTCTTCTTGGTGTGCAGATTGCTGTGACATGACAACGTT
The DNA here is from genome assembly GCA_030390025.1 of Squalus acanthias. Classification (NCBI taxonomy): domain Eukaryota; kingdom Metazoa; phylum Chordata; class Chondrichthyes; order Squaliformes; family Squalidae; genus Squalus; species Squalus acanthias. Next base: position 37,158,515 of record CM059441.1, on the reverse strand, counting down.
GCATGACTCCTGGCCAGCGCTGCATTAATAAGATGTCAAGTATGAACATTTGTTCAGTAAACACTGATTAAATGAAATGTGCAATATTGTTCCTTTGACTTTGAATGTCGGAGAGGATCTTCATTCTGACAGAATTTACATGAACACGCCACTTCAGGGCATCGATGAATCACAGAATTACCCTCTGCTCACATACTAGGGTAAGTAAACATATGGGGCCAGATATTGTTGGAGCGGGGATTCTTGCTGCACGCCCCGTTAGTTAGACTTTTTTCTGCACCCTTTAGAAACCGAGGAACGACTGAGAAGGAGGGTGAATTAGTCAAATCAGGTACAGAAAGTGAAATAGAGAGGGAAAGAAAGATTGGATTAAGAGAGAGATAAAAGAGACATAATGGAAAAGTAAGAAAAAAAATTGTGACATTTAAAAAATCTCTAAGAACAATTTACCACCTGAAGGAATGAGACTCCACAGCTTAGATTGTTCCCTTTCTGGGCCAGAGAGATTGATTGGCATTGCATTAATAATTATCACATTGTTAAAACGATACTTGCACTGTTAATTACCAGATTTAACTTTGTGTGGCAAGTTTAATGGGCAATTAATGTGCAAATCCAGCAAGTTCTTAAAAATAATTGGGGGGCTAAGGGCGAGAAACCGTTTGTGGGAAGTAATTGACCAACAAGTTCTGCTGATTCGCAACTCACACTGTATCTCTTAATCCCCTAAACTTGCTGGCCGATTGACACATTAATAATTGCGTGCGTCGTTAACACGCGTTATTTTTCCAGCAGGACCTGGTCCATTATCTGTCCTGGAAAAAGGAAAACTATAGTCACTATATACACTGAGGTGCAGAGTAAGTCGTTCTCCAGTTGGAACTATTAAATCCGAAATGAATTTTATCATCTTTCAGAGGATGTAAGGGGGTGAAGACAAAACTCTTGCCCCAATCCACTATATCTGCTTCAAGCAATTTTGCTTCTTTTAACAGATAATGCTTTTTATTGATGAATAAATTCTTCCTAATTTTAGTCAGAAGGCAGAATAGTACGACTGAAATTTTCTGAAAATAAAGGTGTAATCTTAAAGGCTGGAATACACAACAAGTCAGGTAGCATCTGAGAAGAGATGTTTCAGGTGCAGATTCTTCATCAGATTAAAATATGGAAGAACAAAAATCATTAGAAGTGGGTGGGTACTGTGTAAGGAAGAGCAGAGAGTAAGTGGAGGTAACCTACTGAATTAAACCTCAAACCAACTGCACTGAGGGACAAGTTACCTCATGACGGTAACACAGTGCAATTTCATCTCAACCAGTGTGATTTTAGGCAGTCTCTGTGTCCATTGGGTGTTGGTCTGCAACATAAAACTACCATTAATTAAACATTATTTGGCAATCTCAGAGGCCACAATGATGGCTGGTGTAGGAAACAAATGTCACACTGATGTAGGTGGAGGAATCTACATATTTTAAATTTTGCTTTGTATTTCTACTCCATTCCAATTTTCCATTCTAACTCATGGACAATTGCCTTTTGTTTTAGTCATTAATGCGGTGGGTTGATTGTTAGGCATTGGAATACTTCTCCATTTTAAGCACCTAGTAATGATAGCATTGAGCACTCCCAGGTTTGGGTGCAACGTGATCAGACTATTGCCCCCTTTCCTCTGCTCTGATGGCTTTTTATGTAGCCCCAGCCTCTGAAGAGGAACCTTAATAACATCTGTGTGTGATATTTATCCAAAGCAAATTAGGTCCACTGTGTAACAGCAGCTTTATGTCCACTGGCTGGTTCCATTGACGTTCTGCAACACAAAAATTTCACATTTCAAATTGTAAGTTAAAGGCTTTAATTATTCAAACGTATGATGATGATGGATAGGAAAAGACCCTCTGGTCGATCCAGTCTGGCCCATACAACTGCGATGCCTTGTGCATCACATCATATACACTCCCCACTGCATCTGGAAGCCATGTGATCTCCTGGGAGAGGGAAGAAACAGATAAATCCCAGGCCAATTAGGGAAAATAAAATCTAGAAAATTCCTCTTCGGCCTATTTAGGTGATCAAAACTAGTCCAGGAGCCCGCTCTGGCCCATATTTAATGTTATATGGTACCTGCCTTTTGTATGAGGTGATCTGCGCCCCAGCCAGAAACTGGCTCAGCTCTCGGCGAACGAGTTCACCACACGAGCTGGCAGTCTGTTCCACGGGTCATCTAACCTAGTTCTGGCCTTGCATAACTTGAGATTGTTGCCCCTGGTGCTCCCTAACTTATTTACTTGAAATAAACTGGCTATACAAAATGACACAGCACCTTTGCATTGATGTGTAGCAGTTTTGGTCACGCATCAACATGATATGGTGATGCAACTTGGGCTTGATCTGACGTTCAAGTGCACTAAAGCCAAATGGTTAGGAGAATTTCTTCAAGAAACCCCCTCATACCATTTCCTGTAGAATTCCAGTCAAAAATGTTTTAGGTTTTGAGTTGGAAACTTTCAAAACATTTGCAGAATCTTCCAATTTTTGGGCAAAGTGAGCGGTCCCACAGATTTCAAAGTTAAGCTAGTTGCCGGGGAGCAGAGCTATGTGCGTGTGGTTGTGTTGCTGCACTGTGGGGCTGGTCAGACTGAGGTCAGTCTACAGTCAAACAAGGTTCTGGTGATCGTTCATTGGACATCTATCTCCAATTGGTAGCTGTAGTATAAGTGCAGACTGCAGTGTCCATTTCTTGCTGGAAAGGGAAAGTTGCACATTTTGAAATGACACTGCAACTACAACACTTTTCAAACCAAGTCCAATTACTGCTCTGTGGCAGAGCTCAGTCTCTTTAATGATTCTCACCTTCAGTAATCCAGAGGGAGTTTTTAATGCACTCATTACATTGATTTAACAGTTTTGTGCATTGATACAATGATGTATGCAAAGGATTTTTACTTGTGTAATGCTCTCCAATGCATAATTACCAAATTTGTTGAAAATAGGAACAGAGTTGGTCTTATTACAGTATTGTTACAGATTTGTTGCAGTCTTTAAAGTACAGGGCCTCAACATTCCTGGGAGCCCACTCTGCTGGCAGGTGTACCAGACCAGATTTTCCCACCTGCCCGAGCCCTAGGCTGGAAGACCCCGTCTCCAATCTTTACATGGTCGGGGTGGGTTGCCGGCACCTGCAAGAGTGCATTAGGGGAAGCTGGATAAGTACATGAGGGAGAAAGGAATAGAAGGATATGTTGATAGGGTGAGATGAAGTAAAGTGGGAGGAGGCTCGTGTGGAGCATAAACTTTGGCACAGACCAGTTCGGCCGAATAACCTGTTAACGTGTTGTAAAACTCTATGTAATGCTATCAGTGGTATTTGCCTCAAGCTGACCATGTACGGTGGAATGGTACATAACCATTACACCTCAGGACCCTCCCAAGATCCAACAAGGCCAAAGAGTATCAAGTCTTGAGCTCCAAAACAAACCATTTGTCTTCCGGGATCAGTTACCTTATTCTATTGAAGGTTTGGGGCTTTTCAGGAAGCCTTTAAATGAATCGCACCAGCGCTCAGCTGCCGTGAGTTCTGCTCGGGCCTTTTAAGAAAGCGATTGATGGCATTTCCCAAGGTAAACATGCCCCCTTGACGCAGGAAGATCTGCCCATGCCCACTGCCTCCTCCCTGCCCCCCCCCCCCCCACTAGAATTTAAAGGACTAGTCTAAATGGGGCAAAGTCCCAAGATGAAGAGGTTGTTCTCCTTGGAGCAGAGGAGATTTGATAGAGGTGTTCAAAATCATGAGGGGTCTGGACAGAGTAGATAGAGAGAAACTGTTCCCATTGGCAGAAGGGTCGAGAACCAGAGGACACAGATTTAAGGTGATTGACAAAAGAATCAAAGGCGACATAAAAAACTATTTTACGCAGCGAGTGGTTAAGATCTGGAATGCACTGCCTGAAAGGGTGGTGGAGGCAGACTCAATTTTATCTTTCAAAAAGGAGTTGGATAAGTATCTGAAGGAAAAATGTCTGCAGGGCTACGGGGAAAGGGCAGGAGAGTGGTACTAGCTGAGAGTCAGCACGGGCTTCTATGGTTTCTCCCAACAGCAAAGTCGTTGAGAAGCTGGGTCAGAAATGGGGCTCTGTATACTTGTAACAACAATGTCTTGTGCTTTGATGTTTGACATGATACCCAGCTCTACCTCACCACCACCTCTCTCGACCTCTCCACTGTCTCTGATTTGTCTCGCTACTTATCTGACATCCAGTACTGGATAAGTAGAAATTTCCTCCAATTAAATATTGGGAAAACCAAAGCCATTGTCTTCGGTCCCTGCCACAAACTCCATTCCCTAGCCCCCGACTCTATCCCTCTCTCTGGCACCTGTCTGAGGCTGAAATAGACCATTCACAACATCTGACACCGAGATGAGCTTCCGACCACATAGCTGCATCATCACTAAGACTGGCTACTTGCACCTCTGTAACATCGCCCGACTCCGCTCATGCCTTAGCTCATCTGCTGCTGAAACCCACATCCATGCCTTTATTACCTCTATACCTGAGTAATCCACTGCTCTCCTGGCTGGCCTCTTGTCTTCTACGCTACAGAAGCTGAAGTTCATCTAAAACTCGGCTGCCCGTATCCTAACTCACACCAAGTCCTGTTCACCCATCACCCCTGTGCTTGCTGACCTACATTGGCTCCTGGTCCAGCAACGCCTCAATTTAAAAATTCTCATCCTTGTTTTCAAATCCCTTCATCCCTTCATGGCCTTGCCCCTCCCTATCTCTGTAACCTCCTCCAGCCTTTCAAGCCTTCTTGATCTCTCTGCTATTCCAATTTGAATATCCCCGATTTTAATCGCTACACCATTGGTGGCTGTGCCTTCAGCTGCCTCGGCCCTAAGCTCTGGAATTCCCTCCTTAAACCTCTCCGCCTCTCTACCTCTCCTCCTTTAAGACGCTCCTTGAAACCTGCCTCTTTGACCCAAATTTTGGTCATATGTCCTGATATCTCCTTATGTGGCTCGGTGTCAAATTTTGTTTGATAACGCTCCTGTGAAGCGCCTTGGGACATTTTGGTATGTTAAAGGTGCTAAATAAATGCAAGTTGTTATTGAGGTGAGAGGTGACCTAGAACTGAACAGGAATAGAGAGCTCAGGCTGTAGTCATGGTGATGCAGAGCTCCTCAATGAGAGAACAGCAAGCGTCATTTGATAAGGGAGGTGCAGGCACACACCCTTATTCTGCCACTGAGGTTACAGTACTTGGTAAGCTTAATGAATTTTGACCACCTGGATATGTTTCAAATTAAGCTGAGGGAAAGAATATATAACGTGGCAGATTTTACTGTCAAAATAACAATGAGACCAATGGTGCTCTCTTATTTATGTGCAAATGGTATAGCAACTTCCGGTGAGGGGAAGATGTGCAATTAAACTCAAAAATCCAACAGTTACAGTCCGCCGTTAGCTTTCTGAAAACAGCATCTCGCTGTCTGGCTCACTATTGAAAGGCATTGAATGTCGAGAAGTTGCTGTATTTGTGCAGTGGATACAAATTAAACTCGACACAAAGTTGTCATTTCAAGTATAAGTACCCTTTTAATGACGTAAGTGTTAATAACTGCCAGTCAACCTCTGGCACTGAAAATTATCTATTACAAGTATGGAGTCTTGTTCCTTCAGGTTTTAATTCTTGTTGGAGATTTTAAAAATGAAAATTAAATTTTTTCTTCTTTTCCGTCTCTCTCTTAATCCAATCTTTCTTTCCTCTCTTTCTGTACTTGATTTGACATTGAATTCACTCTAATTTACACTTCCTTTTCCGTCCTTGCGCTGTTAAATTCACAATCTTTCAATCTGATTGGTTAAGGAGATACACAGTTGCTTTCCCTGTTCACTTAGGTCCCAGATGCCCTGTTTCCCTCACTGCGACGTTATCAGCTCGCACTTTCAGCAACTTGCCATGCAAAAAAATTAAAACCTAAATGTGCAAGGGCAAGCCTAACTAACGGCAGATGGTGTTAGATGCCCTGCCACAGCAAATTATGGTCCAATACATTTGCTTTCTGGTCCTCTGCTTAAAAAAAAAATCACATTTTAAACTTAAAAACAAAATTGTGGCTCAGGCCACATGGTGCTGACACATTCAAGTTCTGTCACTGCCAAAAGGTTCAAATACCAGAGGCAGACAATTATTTTTTTTTTTAGCAACATCAGAAGTGGGGAGAGTTCTGACCTGTGCATGTAGCAGGAGGAAGTTGGTCCCTGGGGGACATTTGAGAGTGCTGGGGGTGGGGTCCTGTTTCAAGCAGCACTGAGAGGAGATCCCTGGATCCAGGAGCACAGGGAGAGGTGTCCTGGGGCCCAGTAACACTGGGGCAAAATCCTGAAGATTGGGGAAGACCTGGAGTCCAGAAACATTGGGGCATAGGTCCAAGAGTTTGGGAGCAAAGGGAAGAGAATCCAGAGTTTGGCAGCCCTGCGGTGGGGGGTTAGCAGGGCCTAAGATAATGTGAGTCAACCCACCCCCAGCCCCTGTATTAGCTATTATGAGCCACCCACGGTCACTGAGCAGTCAGCTTGGATCCCAGCTTAATTTTTGTTAGCTATGATATAAATTACTACTATTTTGGTTCTGTTCACTTGGCTTTTCTGATTTTACTGCTCATTTTTCTTTGATCTCTTTTAAGCTTATCTTCAGATTCCCTTCTCTGCCAGTCTTCATTCTCCTTCTCCACTTACTTTGCTTTTATCTCTTGTTTTTCTCAAATGGGTTTGTTTCTTTTGGTCCCATCTAGATTTTTGGGGGGGAGGGAAGGAATGGAATAAAACAAACCGATGTGTGAAAGATCAGTGATGAATTGATGCATGCTTAATGTAAGCTACGGTTTTACTACTTGCACTTCATAGACTAAAACTTCCATCTTGACCAAATGAAACACCCAGAACTAGGGCAAGTGGATTGTCGACGTCTGACATGTGATGATTTCCATGAAAATCTCTGCTTAATCTGTGTGGCACAATATGTTGCGTGAGTGCCATCATTTTTCAAAAGCAAGTCTTTGAAGCAGTGAGAATTCTGGTATGTGAGTGATGATGAATCACTGTCTGCAACAAATCACTCAAATGTTAATAGAAAGCATTGACCGATGCATGCTGATGTAAGATTTTTTTTAATATCAATGGATAGAGATATATAATCCAGTTAAGGGATCAGTTACACTGATGTTTTTCATCGACAAGTTTAATGTTTTAATGACTCAAGTGCAATTTATAGTATCATCAGATGAAATTTGAATGTGGTTTATAAAATATATGTGGGGATTTGAATTTATTCTTGTGTGTATGGTAAGCAATTAGAAACAAGACCTACCTGGAAAAACATGCATGTGAATGGCAAAGAATGTTCTCCCTGGTTCCTGGTTTGTTCCATTTGGACATCCAAATCACTACCAACCTGAATTCCAAAATGCCTTCCTCTGATTTAACTTGGTTGAGATAAGAGACCGTGACCTTTTTGGATATTTTCAAGCACGTGGAGTGGGAGCTAGTTAAACTCGAGACTAGCAATTGTCTTGTGTTCGAAGCGGAGTGAGAAGAATAAATATGCAGGCCTTCGATTTGAGTTCAGGGTGAACTTTGTGCAGCTAACTTGCAAGAATGTAACCTGCCACACCAAGCACTTGGCATCAGAGGCCATGCAGTAACATGCATGAATGTTACCATGGAACTTTTATATATAAAAAAAAGTACAAACATTTTCCGTAAAACATGACTTTTCTTTAGATATGACGGTGATAAATCTTTTCTCCTGAAGGTAAACAAACATTTGGGGATGCTAGTTTTTAGTGGCTTTATGTAGATGGACATCTGCCGACACGGAAACCTTCCAAGTCCTGTTCGCGGCGTTGATTGTAACAGTTGAAGTTTAAAACCCTTATTTGATTGACTAACCCTGTGGGAGACTAATGCCAATACAACAAGGCAAAAGTTTAACGATTGTAATTCTGTTCATTGCCAAGGCAAAATGCCTCAGATTTTATGTCTGGAAAGCACTGCACTGTGCTGTTGCGAGTTATAACTTCTCTACCTGGATAGCTGACAGTTTGAGGGACCAATGATTTTTATTACATTTTCAGCTCAAACACCTGAATGCTGAAAGAAATACTAATATTATGGGAATAAAGGTGTACTCATGCCAAAAGTAGTTTAATTATTGTAAGGAGAGAGGCATTCTCTACAAAACAAACTCTTAAAAATAGTTTGCAATGAAAATAGGGCTAGAGTTTCCTCCAATTGATTATGAATCAGTGGGAAAGCTCACCCGAAAGTCTCACCTTTTTGATTGCTCTGTATTCCCTCTAGTCTATTTTCATCTTCCCCATTCTCCATCCTATTTTTATTCCTGAAATGTTGCTATCTAATCTAATCTATTCTAACCTCTTGCTCTTCTAATGACTTGCAAACTCTTGATTGTCCTCTCTCATGGTGTCCAATGCCTCTTTTGAAAGGAGAAGCTTTCCAAGCCTTGGCTGGAGAAAGTGTCTGAAAGCCTAATTTTAGTTCATGAAATTCCCAAGACTGAATATTGACCTGGTGTATCACAGTAGTGACCAGGTTAGTCTTTGATACAGAACAAACATGCCATATCATGAAGGGTTGCTAACAGGCAAGTGAACTCGGGGGCAGGCCATATAAACCAATCTTAGGTCTATACCACAGACAGTACAGAGGGAGGCCATTTGGCTGAGCCTGCTGTGCTAGCTCCTTGCGAGAGCAATTTAAAACTAATCCCACTTCCCTGTGCTCTCCCTATAGCCTTATATCTTTATCTGCTTCAAATACTTATCCAATTTAACTTAATGCAACAGTCTCTGCCTCAACCACTCCCTGTCACAAAGCATTCCATGCTCCAACAACCATAGGAGCAGGAGTAGGCCAGTCAGCCCTCGAGTCTGTCCCGCCATTCAATTAGATCAGGGCTGATGTGCATCTTAACCCACCTTGTTTCCATAACCCATAATACCCTTGCCTAACAAAAATCTATCAATCTCAGTTTTGAAATTTTCAATTTGCGTAAAGAAATTTCTCCTAATCTCAAATAAAAACAGAAGATGCTGGAAACACTCAACAGGTCAGGCAGCATCTGGGGAGAGAGAAACAGAGTTAATGTTTCAGTTCGATGACCTTTCATACGAAGTGGAAGATGTTAAGAGATGAACAGCTTTTAAGTAAATACAGAGCCAACGAAAAGGAGACAATAAAAATAGGAGGTCGTAGTCTCTGTCGTCACGCTCTCACTTGTAATTATATATTGACAAACTTTGTCACTGACTCCCCAACTAGGGGAAATAGTTTTCACTTGATCACAACCCTTCATCATTTTAAAAACCTTTATTAAATCTTCTCTTGGCCTTCTCTGTGCCAGTGGAAACAGTGGCACTATTTCAAGCCTTTCTTTGTAATTATAGAATCACATCCCTGGCATCATCCTGGTGAAACTACGCCGTATGCTCCCTCTGGCTTTAATGTCCTTCCTGCAATGGGGTGTCTAAAACTGCACAGTACTCTAACCATGGCCTACCCAATGTTATGTACAAACTTAAATTTGTTCTTGTATTCTGTGCTCCTATTTATAAAACCTAAAATACAACAACAACTTGCGTTTGTATAGCACCTTTAATATAGTAAAATATCCCAAGGTGCTTATTTTAGGGCTTTGTCTACCTGCACTTTCAGTGAATTATGTATTTGAACCTCTTCATCCACACCCTTCAATGTCTTTCCATTGAGGGTCTCCTCCCATTTCTTGTTTATTCTTGCAAAATTTATTACCTCACATGTATCCGATTAATTTGCATCTGCTACCTTCCTGCCCATTCCACTAACCTGTCTGTTTCCCCTGAAGTCTTTCTCAGTCCTCCTCACTGCTTGCCATCAATGTTTGGAACACTAAGGGTTAAAATTGTTCTCGCCATTGAAAATAATTTTGCAGGTGTGAAGGAAGTGCTGATGCCTGTAAAGGTGAGATAACTCTATTTTATTTTGTGAATCTGATCATCTTCTTTCGTATGGTAGCAGCAAAGCAAATCAAATGTCAATATCTAAGTTGGATATCCAGGCTAAGGTTTCCGGTGTAACAACGTGGATATCTTATAGGCTGCCTGCGAATTTCATCTGAGGACAGTGCTCAATGATGTGCTCCAGGGTCTGAGTAGGAGCTCCACAGTCACATGATGGGGATGCTTTAATCTTCCATCCACGGAGAAGGTGGCAGCATCTACCATGACTGATTCTGTGGTGATTGATGGTTGTCCACTGTTTGCGAGGAAGGTTTGATCCTTCAGGTTGTACTGTGGGGTCCTGTATAAGGAATCCATTCCGTATGTCACAGTTCTTCCAAGCATTTTGTCATTGGTCATCAAGGCTGAGGGGAGATCGCTGAATCTGATGAATTGGTTGCTTAAGTGTTTGTAATAGCAGCCCCCCTGTGCCAGGCTATGAATTGCCTTCAGGGTCTGCTCAATAAACAAAAACTGAGCTGCTCTCGTCAGCAGACAAATCTTCGTTGGGATTTTCAGGATTTTCAGCAATTTCAGATTTTAAATAAATGTAGTTGAACATGTCAAGCTGAGTCTGTCTAGTAGGCCAGAGGGGATGGTCAAGTAGAATTAATGTATCTCTGTCTTTCTCCATTTTTCTGTTTCTTCCCCTTTGTTCATTTTCATGGATCTTAATCGCTTTCTTTCTCCCTCATGTTGTTGTACTCTATCTAATTTAGCCTCTTAACCCTCCTATCTTCCCCCCTCACCACACTGTCTACTGCTCTCCCAAGTGACAAACTCAAGGGATGGTTGACTCTTTCAATAACAGGATTTAGGAATTGTTCCAAAAAGCCTGCAAAATACTCTTCCCTCTTCTTCGGCGGGGGCGGGCGGGGTCTGGCAACCCATTGCAGTGCATGTACGTTATTACTGTTGGGGTGCCCTTGTTGGTCAATAAAACTAGGATCCCCCCCCCCCCTGCCCTCAGTCATCGATGTGCCGATAAGTATGTTGGACCAGTGTTAATGGCTTATGAATAATCTCTGACTTTTCCGTTGAGCACCCCTTCTGAACACCCCTTCTACTGAGTGCAATTCTGCCTGTAGCCACTGTTTGTGGGAAAACAAACACTTATTTACTTATAAGCTTAACAACAAAATAACTGCAAGACAGCTAATTGCAAACAGAGCTTTGTATATTGCCTGTAAACACCTACTTAAAAATTGTATGAACAAATGAGAAGAAGGCTATGTAGTGACCTATATATGCACTTCAGCGTAAAGCCTGTATAATGAACAGGGCTTGCAGCTGCTGACCCTGTTGGTGTAAATCTCGCTTTATGACGCTCGGCCGAGCCCCAGATGCTGTACTGGCATCTGGAAATGATTTAAGTTTGAGCAGTTTTGCTCCTGATGGGTGTTAGTGGATTTACCACTGGCTTTGACAGCAGATCTCTTTCTGCCTAAAATCCTAATTTTCTTTTCACAGGTAATTTAGTGTCACGGTGGTAGGCAGGAGTGGGAGGAGAGTTAATGGCTGCCAAACAAAGCTTGCATGGTGAATTGCTAATTTGCCTCATCATTCATTCAGAAACCATTGCCACCGTACAGGTCTGGAGGTGTGTTCCTTGTGCAGGTCTCCGAGCTGTAATTGTGCCAGTAATAATGTAGCAAATTAAAAATATCAGTAGTAGTTGGGGTGATTGGTCACTTTGATCTTGCCAACACTAATGTCCAGTAATTAAGGAAGCATCATGCAGTAGATTGGAATTTCTGTCAGGTTGTCCACTTACTTTGCCCAAAACCCAGAGACTATGTTCTTTTTCTTCTTCTTAGGCAGTCCCTCGGAACCGAGGATGACTTGCTTCCACATTAAAAATGAGTTCTCAGGTGACTGATGAGTCCAATGCGGGACCTACAGTCTCTGTCACAGGTGGGGCAGACGGTGGTTGAAGGGGCGGGTGGGTGGGGTGCTTGGGTGTGTGCTCTTGCGCTTGGCTTCCGCTTGCTCCCGGCGAAGAGACTCGAGGTGTTCGGCGCCTTCCCGGATGCTTCTCCTCCACTTTGTGCGGTCTTAAGCCAGGCTGTAGGTGGGAATGTTGCACTTTTTCAAGGAGGCTTTGAGGGTGTCCTTGAAGCATTTCCTCTGCCCACCTGGGGCTCTCTTGCCATGTCGGAGGCTCCGAGTAGAGCGCTTGTTTTGGGAGTTTCATATCGGGCATGTGGACGATGTGACCCATCTATCGGAGCTGATCGAGCGTGGTCAAAGCTTCGATGCTGGGGATGTTGGCCTGTGTGAGAACACTGACGTGTTGGTGCGCCTATCCTGCCAATGGATTTGCAGGATCTTGCAGAGGCAGCGTTGGTGGTACCTCTCCGGTGCTTTGAGGTGCCTACTGTACTATGTTCATCACAAGCCTCATAGCACCAAAACAATGGTCTATCATCAGATGGAGCATTGCCAGTGTACATTTTTCTAGGCCCTCCACCTGTGGGAGAATTGTTCCTTACAGACTCATTAATGGTTTTATATTAAGACTGGTTACAAGTAACTTGTGCCCATCTCAATCAACTTCACAATAAGTAACGGGATTGAAATGATACTTTGTTGAAATTAGTTTCCAGATAAGTTTTTGTTGGTTTCCCAATGCCTTGGCATATTTACTGAGTGCGACTTGAAGACCAGGAGGCCTTGGGTTCAGTTATCTGTGCTGATACACTAGACTTGTCCCTATGTTGGGGAGGGGACAATCAGCCAATGCTCCTGCATCTGATTGCTAGCCTGCAGGAAGCACAGGTGTGCAGTTGTTGGCTGAAGACTGGCAGGAAGTAACCAAATAATCATACAGCATAGAAGAAGACTATTGGGCCCATCATGCCTGCGCCGGCTCTTTGAAAGAGCCAGTCCCACTCGCCTGCTCTTTTCCCCAAAGCCCTGCAAATCTTTCCTTTAAACCATCCACATACGGTTCTGTGAATCATGTAAGCTGCCTCATCTCCATATTTCCCTTCCTTCATTAAGTCTTAGCAAGAAAGCATAAGGTGGGATAAAAACCATTCAGAATCCCCCTCAACCTGTTGGGAATTGGGTGCTTAGGTTGTGTATTTAAAGAGGGGTGGTGCGCACTGCAGTATCATAAGGTAGTTCGACCTCCGAGGTGGCACCAACCATAAGAGCCAAATTCCATGTGGCATTAAGAACAAATTTCAACATCGGTTGCACCTCCTGCACTAAATTGATGGCAACTGCCTGTCTCCATGACGTCCATATTGGCACAGCACACAAAGCTGCAGCACAACCTATAAAAATGGATTCGAATCAGATGTGTTTTGTGTGCAGCACGAACGTCAACCAGCACATCAGAAAATCTTGGCTTGCATAATTTCCATTTCATTTCCCTCACTGATGTTGAAGGGTTCATTCAAATGGAAAGCCTCTGCTTTTTATTTCCCTTTTTGAAAATAGTGACATGGCAGTAATATAGTTGTGCAGACGTTTAGGCGCTCAACAGAGCAGTGCTGTTATTATATTTGACAGTGAGCGTGTTTGTGCGCTCCTACTTTCTGATAAATACAAAATCCCACAGTTTCTGGGGATGATCTTACAAATACTGTAATCTAAATCCTTTTTTAAGTATATGATAGGTACTCTCCAATTTCTGTGGCCAGAAATGATCAATTCTGACCTTAAGCTTATGAGGATTCTATGCCAGCAAAATGGTGGCTGTTTCATCAAAACTCCATATTAACCTGCTTCCGTTCTGATGTCATTACTGCAATATCACAAGGGATTTACTTTCAGATCACTGTCATATTCAGGGTTATAGTTGGCTGACAGTGAGTTAAAACCTCAAGTCCATGAGGTTTAGGATGACCCCATGAATAGTTGTATGTCCAACACCATATAGATGGAGGTGAGGGCTCAGCATTAACAGTGGTGGCAGAACAGCTTAAGGTATGTGCATCATGTGACTGGTGCTGTGGTAATACCAGTTTTTTTTTTAAGATGCTGGCAAAATCAAGTGTTTTTCTTCCATTTCTTCTTCTTGTCCAGAAACTGATTAATGCGTTGGGTATAGTTTCTTGGGTACCTACTGCCCTGTCTAACTTGCCAAATTGCGCATAAGAACATAAATAGGAGCAGGAGTAGGCCATTCGGCCCTTCTAGCCTGTTCCGCCATTCAATAAGATCATGGCTGATTTTCTACCTCATCTCTTCATATGAACCTATAACATTGAGTGTTATCTGGTTGCCCTGTAGAGATCATTATAGCCAAGCCCAATCCTCTCCTCCCCTGATGTCCCGACTTGCACATGTTGCAGCATGGACCTCTGAATAGTGATCAGGAATGGAAAATCTGTTTTCTTTTCATTTCTCCAGAGTGCAATTCTAATGAGCCCACAGCTTCCCCAGGTGAGATCAGGTAATTCAGTGTAGCCCACAAATAAAACCTGGCTCCGTTTCAGACAAGGAAATATACAGGAAACTCTCGTTTAAACGGCACCTAAATATCTGGAATTCTCTAATAACCGGCAGAATTCAGACTCTGCAAACTACAGTATACAGTCGTTTATAAGTTTTGTTTTACTGTTAGTAATTAAAGAGTTATGGATTACCCTCAACTGGCATTACTGTACTTAATCAAGCATCTTCCACCATCCATTTAACACAACATTCTGTAGGGGAGTACCCAATTATACTGCACATTTCTTGATTTTTTAATTTTTGTTTGTTAAAAATAGCCTCGGTAGATATACCTCTCCGTTATCCGGAATTTTTAATCAACTGGCACCATCCCGGTCCCGTCGGTGCCGGATACGAAAGAGTTTCCTGTATTGGATACCATGGAATCGATATCAGCCCTGTGATTGTGAATCCCTATTTCATTCCGTGCATTGATTCTAGAATTTTGTGTGCCCAATTTATGTCCCTAAATACGTATTGTTCCTGCCGCCACTATTATTCAGTTTAATCAAGTTTGAAAACAATTTTTAGCTCTCTACTTTGAGATTTCAACTCCTTTTCTACAAAAGAAAATAAATGATCGTTTAAACTTTTTTAACGTGAATTCTGTGCTGGTCAAGGTGAGGGGTGTTAGTCCTGAGGAATTAAATATGTTACAGTTTAGAAATCGTGTCCGCATAGAGCAACCCCTGCTGCACCAGTGTGCAGTTCTCCCTTTTCCCTCCTCAGCCATTCTGTGGTCTCTCTGGAGTGAGATTGATTTTAGGGACATTTTTGTTCTGTAAGAAATGGGTTAAGACTGGTCAAAGTTGAATCCCATCAGTCTGGGCACGATTTGAACATCAGTGTAGCATGCTCCCTCGGAGCATTGCTTGGTGAATCGCACGTCTCCATGGGTTACAGAGGTGAAAGGTCAGTGTCTAACCAATTGCACCACCCAGTCCCCCAAAATATACATTTTTAAAAAAGTAATGATATTTTTACTTGTGAAACACGGATGGGGCATGAAAATTAATGGTAGGACAAAGTTGAAAGCTTTCCTCTTGCATGCTAAAATCCTCAATAGTTGATGTTCTAATGTTGTAGATTGCCCAATTATACTCTGGTTGTTGTGATGGATAAACACAAAAGTAAGGACTCCTTGAAGGCTCAGCCGGTTACGTTGGCAAGTAACTGAGTTGCACAGATCACAAAGGTCCCAGGTTGGAATCATTCCCAGTTGGGGATGAAGTAGGGGCACTTCATTAGTCTTGATGTCCCCTGGGTGGGTGGGGGAACATTGACGAGGATTCCTGCAGAAAAACAAAACAAAAGAGAAACAAAGTAGACTAAACTATTTTAAGACCTTTTTTTATGTATAATGAAGGCTAAATATGCAGGAAGAATAAACAGTCATACCGTGTGTATTGGTGCACCAGGACATCCTTTAAAGATTCATCAGAAAAATTCAAACGCTGAACGCTGCTGGTGAAGAATGCAGCGTTCATTTTGGGCGAGTAGAAATGAGCAGTTTTAAACAGTCAGTACACCTTCATTTGTGACAGAGGAGGAAATTATTTGTTTGAAATGATTGTTGATCAGAATGTTGAACAGTAATTGCCTGAGTAATTAAGTTTGATCATCAGTCCAGAAGTTGAAGACGGTTCTGAATCCTGCTCTCCCGTTCTGTGTTTTATTAACTTGTCAATTGTGGCTGTCAACATGTGAGAGAATGCAGAGGAATCTGGCGATGACCCACTCACTCCTGAACCTTGCAGCCTCCATATTGCAACCAATTACTAGAAAGTTAATACTGCAATTTATATTGAATATTCTGTGCATGAGTTGATTTTTAAAGGTCACCAGCAATCAGTGGTGAGAAAGCTTTTTAGATTGGAAACACAGTACTTGGTGTTTATTTTTCAAGCTCCATGCCAGTGATTGATTCGGATAACAGAACAGTATGTTTCACAGCTTGATGCTGAAGTTCAGTGTGCTTGATCTGTACAGTACAGGCCCTTTTATTGGTCAACCTGTTTCGTGCAATATATTGGTCATTTTACTGCATCCTTTTAAATGAACTGAGCATTGATGTATATTCCTAATTTTAAGGTTACCTTGCAAGTAATAGTTCTCTGAAGATTCATCCACTTTAATGGTGTGGAAATGAAGGCCGTTAAAATAATTGTGGAAAAATATGGCTTCCGAGATTAAAGGTGCTGCCAAGAGCCAATATTCATATTTCTTTGGACTTGTTTGGTGTTGAACAATAGATTCTTGACTATGAAATGTTTGTAAATGCAGAATAGGCACTCCCATTGCGTGTGTGCCTGGAGAACTTGTACAATTACAGATGACTATCAATGAGATGGAATCCCACAATTAAGTTGTGGGATTCATAAATAATCGCAAAAACCATGCTTAATTATTTTAGAGTGTCATTTACTCTTGAGGTTTATGACTTCATAGATAACCAGAGACAGAATGAATGACTTGTAGTTACTGCTCATTTTCTTGTATTCAGTGTTTCTAGCTGGCTGCAGCTGGTTTGATGCCTCTAAGGGCTGTTGATCTGCTGTTGGAAAAGTTAATGTCAGTTATGAACAAAGTGGGTGAAGAGGTTGAAAAGATGAGTGGATTTGTAGGTGTGTAGCACTGCATAACTGATCATGCAGTACAAGAGTTTATTTTTGTAATTGAACAGCAAAAGTAGTTGAGTTCATAAGACACTGCAAAAAAATTGGGATTTGAGACCATTGGTCTGGGCTGAGATGATAAAATACTCCACGGGTGTCTATGGCTGGGAGAGGTGGGATATGGTTGAATAGTGAAGATGAATGAATAGTCAATACATCATTTCAATAGTTTTGCTTGATTACCTTTGGGCATCTGGAAGTAGGTCTGTAGAAATATCCTTCAGGAGACTAAATGGGTCGGGTAGAGTCCATGGGGTAGATCGTACATGATCCGTGGAAGGCTTAATGGGCCAAGTGACCTTTTCTTGTTCTGTGCTTTATGTTCTTATAAGAAAGTACAGCATATATTTGAATACATTATAATGAGCCTCAGTTGTGAGACAGTATGCAGTGAGTCGTGTTTTGCTTACAGCACTACTACTTTATATAGAATGTATCTTTCTAAAACCAAGTGCGTTATTTGTCACCTAAATATTCTTCTTTGCAGATGACCCTATTTTGTAATGGTGAACTAACGCTGTAATGCTTCATCTAAAAATGAAGTCTTATCATTGAAGGATGCAAAGTCACAGCGATTTAAAAACTTGGTTGTGTTACCAGTCATGGTTAGCAGTGGTAAAACAGGATTCCAACTCTGATTTGTTACTGGGAAAACTCTAAAATCCTGATAGAACTGTATGTTATAATTCTTGAATTTGGGCGTGTTTGGAATACAATCTAATTCCTATTATCCACATTAGGCAAAGTAGGGAGAAGAGGAGTTGCATTTGAAGGGATGTCTCTTACTGATGGCTCAGGAAAGCTGAACTGATGACGAGCTTTAAATGTGTATTGTCTTAGGGCAACACGGTGGCATAGTGGTTAGCACTGGTGCCTCACAGCGCCAGAGATCCGGGTTCGAATCTGACCTCGGGTGACTGTCTGTGTGGAGTTTGCACATTCTCCCCGTGTCTGCGTGGGTTTCCTCCGGGTGCTCCGGTTTCCTCCCACAGTCCAAAAATGTGTGGGTTAGGTTGATTCTACTAACGTTATAACTCAAGTCAAGGTGGTCATATGCAAATAAAGCTTTCATTTAAAAACTTGGATTTTCCCCCATAAACTCAACATTGCAGATTTCAGAGAATTATAATTTCAGAAAGAGTTGCGTATTTAAGACTGGAAGATGTTTAGAGATGGTAGTTCAACCGCTTAGGACTGGGTCTTGGCTCTGTGGTGATGGCATGATTAAAGTACAGCTACACATCCCGCAGTGCAGGTCTCCAATTCTACCCCTCCAAAGCTGCAGTCGCAATACACCATAGCTGGCTGAAAATAGTTCTGTGTAAATGAAGGGATTTGAAAATAGCTGTGTGGAAACATTTAAATGGAATGTGATACAAGTTTATAACATTTATTGTGGGGATTTACTACATTTCATAAGTGAAGTCTTGGGATTATTCTGTGTGCAGTAGCATGGAAGGTAGCAGCAACCCAACAGGCTAAAAGTGCTGAGGGAGTTGGAAACTAATTGAAAAAGCAGAGAGCTCGCTCACCAAGTGTTGCAACATTTATAGAATAGCTGTTTCCTTCCCCAGCATCCACCTATCCCAAGGAATTAAAGTATTTACAAATCATCCCAGTTGATCTATATACAGCACATTTAAAGCATCCATTTTTAAATGGCATCTGTGGAGAAAGAGCCTGTTAAACTGAACATGTAGCCAGTGAGACAGAGGCTGCTATTTGTTTCTTTGGTAAGAGTGGATTTGGATATTGGTCTCTGATTTGAAGTCTGCGTCAAATGCCAGAAGCAGTCATTTCAATTTATAACTCGTGACAGTGCATGAACACCAATTGAACTTTTTTGTGACTACAGTTTGGGTTTATTTGAGGAAAGCTCGGTGCAGTTATTAGAACAACATCAACCTCATTAATATTGAAAACCTTTGGCGCTGAAGCTTACAGTCTGACAGGATAAGGATTCAACAATACTGGTTTTTTTGGACCAGTGAACAACTAGCAGTAACCACTGTAAAAAGGTAATAGACTTGGTGTTCAAGCTATATTAAATACTTCAAATGCACAGTGAGATCAGCTGTCTATTACTGTAATGCTGAGTAGTGTATTTTGGTAGTGAATTCATAAATGTACAGAAATGGGTGTAAGGTGCTATAACTTAGTGAGTACTGATTGATTTGCTTACTCTTTGGTCAGTAACTTTTCCCACCTTACACACTTCCGATTAAATGGGTCACAAATATATGAGAGATACTTTATAGCACAGATGATAATATGGATGTAATACTCTTGAAATGTAAACACCCTTTCACACTGATGTGAATGCACATGGCTCAATGGAAGTTATGAGCCCAAAATGAAAACCCAAAGTGGAAATTATTAGAAACTGCAAGGATGGTAAAACTGGATCTTCTGAGAAATGGTTTGGTTGTGTGTATTGATTGTAACAATCGCGGAAGCTGCTTTTATATTGTTTAGAATATCAAAAATCTTGAAGCTGTGTAATGTAATCAAATACATGGGTCATTCTCAGTATAATTGGAATCATAAATTGTGCTCAGCAAAAACAGGACCATCCTGCACAATGATGCTGATACAAAGCAGGTGTAGAGTTGGAACTGCTGTGGCCTGAGATGGAAGGATGGCCCGATGATGCACTGCACCGCCTCACTGCTAATTTTAACAAAAAGGCGAGTCCTGAGTGTAAAGTGATGTTTCCCAATTTTATGCGCATTAATTTTTTGCTAAAGTTTATGAAAGGAGGAAAATGTACTTGCTCCCTTGGTTGGGGTGATGGCCTGGGGATGGTGAGCGTGCAAGGCACTTGAGAAACATTTAACCTTGAACAGTTTATACTGCAGCTTAAAGTAGGCCCTAAAGACAAAAGGTACTGTACATTCTGTGGGGAAACTCTGGATCTCCCCTCCCAGCTTAGCACTTCAAAATACTTGTGTACAATCCGATGTGCTACAATAAAAGGCTTTGATGAATTACATATTTCAGCTACAATTGTCCTATTGTTTAGGAATAACACTGGAGCTCTGTTACACACTGTGTATCAGAAGCCAAGCAAGTGTGCTAAAAATTCCACATTGTTCTGGTCTGTATCCAAAGAGACTCTTCCTGTCCAACACGGTTTTCCAGGAGATCTGAAATTGAACATTCGGAACGGATTTGTCATCTTTCAATAAATTTGGCATTGATTTGTGTGTAATGCTGGTTCGAAGTCCTTCAGATGTTCAGCAGATGAGCGTTGAAGCAGCTCTTGGAAATTAGTCATGGTTTAGAAACCATTCACGGCCAGAGCTTACAGGCATCAACTCAAATCAACGTTCCCCACACAGTGTGCCAGGTGGTTTCAACTGTCGTTACGCGTCAGTTGGTTAACCAGCATAAGTTAGGAATTTAGTTATGTTAAATTGAAAATTGGCATTTTATTGTTAAATGCCATAGGGAGTAATAGCACTGAGGAAGATTGTGTCATGTGTAGTGACAGAGGAAATCTTCCCCATTGTGACTAGCTGTAAAAGCCTTTTTCATTTCCAACCTTTTTCTCTTATCTAACTACCCTGAGTGATACTCCCAATTCAGCTCGCTTAGACCTCACCCGTGGCACTCAACATGGCTGCTCTATGTATCTCTAGGTCCAAATTCATGGCTCAATAGTTCTGAATGTGTGTTTTAAAAAAAATGTGATGTTACATTCCATGGCCACCATAGACATGAGTATTGAGAAGGGAGGAGTAATGAAATTGGTTCTGGAGGGACTGAATGGCATTTTTATCTTTGTACACTGTGGACAAGGGAGGATATTAACACCATGTGTTTATAAACTGAACTCCATATTAAAGCAATGAAAGAAATCTCCCTCTAGGCTTTTCTTCTCTTTTAACTAATAGTAGAAAGCAATTATGTTACTTCATTGTCAGAGTTTGGCACTTTGCATTAGCATTGTCAATTTTGAGTCTTAAAACCCAAATGAATGGATGCTCTACTTCGCTTGTTCAAGTTTACTGCATTAGAAAATTAAGGGTAGTTACTCAGCTCAGCTGCAGTATGTATGCATGTGTCTATTAGGAAATGGGGGAAATCTTGGACGGAAACTTTAGACAGGGAATTAATACCTTAAATTGATCTCACCTTTTGAGAGGGATTTTTTATTTTTTTTCTTTGCAAGGGATTTGGGAAATAGTTATAGGAACATAGGAACAGGAGTAGGCCATTCAGCCCCTCGAGCCTGTTCCGCCATTCAATGAGATCATGGCTGATCTGTGACCTAACTCCATATACCCGCCTTTGGCCCATATCCCTGAATACCTTTGGTTAACAAAGTTATCAATCTCAGATTTAAAATTAACAATTGTGATCTAGCATCAATTGCCATTTGTGGAAGAGAGTTCCAAACTTCTACCACCCTTTGTGTGTAGAAGTGTTTCCTAATTTCACTCCTGAAAGATCTGGCTCTAATTGTTAGATTATGCCCCCAAGCCCTAGAATCCCCAACCAGCAGAAATAGTTTCTCTCTACCCTATCTGTTCCCCTTAATATCTTGAAAACTTTGATCCGATCACCCCTTAACCTTCTAAATTCTAGGGCAGCGGTTCCCAACCTCTTCCTTTATGCGGACCACTACATCGTCATCAAAAACTTTTGCGGACCACTAGCCATTTAAAACATTTTTAACATCGCCTATGGCTGCCTATTACATATCATCATTTTTTTTTTCACGGACCACCTGTAGTACCCTCGCGGACCACTGGTGGTCCGCGGACCACAGGTTGGGAACCGCTGTTCTAGGGGATACAACCCAAATTTGTATAATCTCTCCTTGTAACTTAACCCTTGAAGTCCGGGTATCATTCTGGTAAACCTATGCTGCACTCCCTCGAAGGCCAATATATCCTTCCCAAGGTGCGGTGCCCAGAACTGCGCTCAGTACTCCAGGTGTGGTCTAACCAGGGTTTTGTATAGCTGCAACATAACTTCTACACCCTTGTATTCTAGTCCTGTAGATATAAAGGCCAGCATTCCATTAGCCTTTTTGATTATTTTCTGTACCTGTTCATGACATTTTAATGATCTATGTACCTGGACCCCCAAGTCTCTTTGGACAGCCACTGTTTTTAGCGCTTCGCCATTTAGAAAGTACTCTGTCCTTTTTAGGACCAAAGTGGATGACCTCACATTTGCTTACATTGAAATCCATTTGCCACAGTTTTTCCCATTCACTTAATCTGTCGATATTCCTTTGTAATGTTATGCTTTCATCTACACTGCCTACAATGTCGCCGATCTTTGTGTCATTGGCAAATTTGGATACAGGAATCCCGTCCCAACCGCGGTTTTGCCATACGCGGAATTCACGTATACACGGTTTCATCTCTGCGGCAATTTTTGCCAACCGTGGCAGTGAATTTCGCGTATACGCGGTTTGCCAAGCACGAGACTGCATTCATCAGCATAATAATAACCACGTGTGTGAACGTTCAGCTATTAATAATGGCCCCTAAGCGTAATCTCGGTGGTAAAGGCAAATCAATAGCGAAAAGAGCAAGCAATGTACTAACTTAGATAGGAAATTAGATGTCGTTAATAGACTTGCCCATGGTGAAAGTACAGCATCGGTTGGACCGAGTGTAACATATCAAAGTTTGCAGATGATACAAAGATGGGAGGGAAAGTAGAAAGTGAGGAGGACATAAAAAACCTACAAGGGGATATAGACAGGCTGGGTGAGTGGGCGGAGATTTGGCAGATGAAATACAATATTGGAAAATGTGAGGTTATGCACTTTGGCAGGAAAAATCAGAGAGCAAGTTATTATCTTAATGGCGAGAAACTGGAAAGTACTGCAGTACAAAGGGATCTGGGGGTCCTAGTGCAAGAAAATCAAAAAGTTAGTATGCAGGTGCAGCAGGTGATCAAGAAGGCCAACGGAATGTTGGCTTTTATTGCTAGGGGGATAGATTATAAAAACAGGGAGGTATTGCTGCAGTTATATAAGGTATTGGTGAGACCGCACCTGGAATACTGCATACAGTTTTGGTGTCCATACTTAAGAAAAGACATACTTGCTCTCGAGGCAATACAAAGAAGGTTCACTCGGTTAATCCCGGGGATGAGGGGGTGGACATATGAGGAGAGGTTGAGTAGATTGGGACTCTACTCATTGTAGTTCAGAAGAATGAGAGGCGATCTTATTGAAACATAAGATTGTGAAGGAGCTTGATCGGGTGGATGCGGTAAGGATGTTCCCAAGGATGGGTGAAACTAGAACTAGGGGGCATAATCTTAGAATAAGGGGCTTCTCTTTCAAAACTGAGATGAGGAGAAACTTCTTCACTCAGAGGGTAGTAGGTCTGTGGAATTTGCTGCCCCAGGAAGCTGTGGAAGCTACATCATTAAATAAATTTAAAACCAAAATAGACAGTTTCCTAGAAGTAAAGGGAATTAGGGGTTACGGGGAGCGGGCAGGAAATTGGACATGAGGCTGAGTTCGGATCGGTCAAGGCCCTGTGGGGGGCGGAGCGGGCCCAGGGGCTGAGTGGCCGGGTCCTGCTCCTACTTCTTGTGTTCTTTAGATTTGAGGTTAGGATCAGATCAGCCATGATCTTATTGAATGGCAGAGCAGGCTCGAGGGGCCGATTGGCCTACTCCTGCTTCTATTTCTTATGTTCTTATGTAATGGGGGTTAACGAGTCCACCATTAGAACCATAAAAAAAAGTGAGATGTCGATAAGGGCTAGTATTGCGGGTGGCTCTTCAAAAAGTGCTAAAGTGCCGTTTATGCCACGGGACCATAAGCTTGAAAAAATGGAGAAGGCACTTAATATCTGGTTGGAAGCCCAGAACCAGAAAAAAGCGAATGTTAATTCCGCATGGGTACGTAAGAAGGCCCTTAGTATCTACAAGCATCTTACTGTGGCTGCCGGGGAAAGTGTAGATGACATAAAGTTTCAAGCGAGTAAGGGCTGGTTGGAAAATTTTAAGAAGAGGTTCGCCTTGACTAACCTCAAGGTTGTGGGGGAATCGGCCTCAGCCGATCACGAGGCCGCTGCCAAGTTCCCGGAGGAGCTGAAGAAGTTGATCGCCGAGAAGGGTTACCTGCCGGAGCAGGTATTTAATGCGGATGAGACTGGTCTCTTCTGGAAGCGGATGCCTTCCCGAACTTTCATCGTGAAGGCTGAGAAGCATGCTTCGGGATTCAAGGTGGCTAAGGATAGGGTGACCCTTTTCCTTTGTGCTAACGCCAAGGGAGACTGTTTAGTGAAGCCGATGCTGCTCTACCGCTCTCTTAATCCCCGCGCTCTGAAGGGCATAAACAAAAATTATCTACCTGTCTTTTGGTGTTCTAACCGCAAGGCGTGGGTTACTGCTGCAGTCTTCATGGACTGGTTTCATAACTGTTTTGTGCATGACGTGGAGCGGTACCTTGCGAGAGAAAATCTGGCCTTCAAGGTCCTACTCATCCTCGACAATGCCCCCGGCCACCCGCTGGCACTCCAATTCGCCCACCCTAATATTGAAGTCGTCTTCCTGCCTCCCAACACGACATCACTCCTTCAACCCATGGACCAAGGTGTGATAACCACCTTCAAGGGCATACTATATACGACACAGCTTTGACCGCATGATGGAGGCTATGGAGGATGACGCAACACTGACGGTGATAACTTGTTGGAAGGATTACACCATCGCTGACTGCATCACCAACATAAAAGAATCGATGGATGAACTGAAGAGGATTGCAATCAATGCCTGCTGGGGTAAACTTTGGAAGGAGGCAGTGAATGACTTCCGAGGCTTCCTTACAGTTGACGATGAAGTTGATCGCACTGTGAAGGTTGCACGAGATTTGGGAGGCGAGGGGCTGGCCGACATAAAGCCTGATGACATCGAGGAGCTCCTTGAGTTGCACGGCGAGGAGTTGACGGAGGAGGACCTTGATGAGCTGATACAGCATTCTAGTGAGGCAGAGGACGAGGACGAAGGCGAGGATATGGTGGAGAAGTCGAAGATGACAAGTGCCAACCTTAGCAAGGCAATGCTCCTTGCTACTAATCTCTCTGACCTCTTTATGGAGATTAACCCATTCTTGGAGCGTAGTTTAAAATTCAAGCGAGGTTTGGAGGATTTAATGAGACCATACAAGCAGGTCCAGAAAGATATTCAGAAAAAAATGAGTCAACCATCCATCGCAGAATTCTTTATGAAACCGCCCAGTTGATCTTTTTTATTGTGTTACAGTATTTGAACATTTATTGTTTTTGTTACGTTATTGTGTATTTTATTTGTGTTTAATAAAAGAACAAGCAACTTACACAGGCTCTGAAGAGTTTAAATGCGGCCTCGTTCCCCCTAACCCCATTTTTCCCATAGGGTCTTGTATTTGCCAACCGCGGTTTTACCAACCACGGGGGTTTTCAGGGACATATCCCCCACGGTTGGGGAGCGATCCCTGTATATGACTTTCTATGCCATCATCTAAGTCGTTAATAAATATTATGAATAGTTGAGGCCCCAACACAGATCCCTACGGGACACCACTAGTCACATCCTGCCAATTTGAGTACTTACCCATTATCCCTATTCTCTGTCTCCTGCCGCTCAGCCAATTTCCTAACCAGGTCAATAATTTGCCCTCAATTCCATGGGCTTCTACCTTAGATAACAGTCTCTTATGTGGGACTTTATCAAATGCCTTCTGGAAGTCCATATAAATAACATCCATCGACGTTCCCCTGTCCACTACTTTAGTCACCTCCTCAAAAAATTCAATCAAGTTTGTCAGGCATGACCTACCTTTCGCAAATTCATGCTGGCTCTCTGAAAATTTTCGAGATGTTCAGTCACCCTATCCTTAATTATAGAATCTAGCAATTTCCCAGCAACAGATGTTAGGCTAACTGGTCTATAGTTCCCTGGTTTCCCTCTCTCGCCATTCTTAAATAGCGGAGTGATATGCGCAACTTTCCAATCTAAAGGGACGGTTCCTGAATCTAGAGAACTTTGGAAGATTATAGTTAGGGCATCTGCAATGTGCTCACCTACTTCCTTTAAAACACTGGGATGGAAACCATCTGGTCCTGGGGATTTGTCACCCTTTAATGCCGTTATTTTCTTCATTAC
The DNA here is from genome assembly GCA_030390025.1 of Squalus acanthias. Lineage (NCBI taxonomy): Eukaryota > Metazoa > Chordata > Chondrichthyes > Squaliformes > Squalidae > Squalus > Squalus acanthias. The sequence goes on along the minus strand of CM059441.1, from coordinate 37,132,208 downwards.
TGCTATTTTACTTGCGTTATTTTTATTGAGTTCCTGTCCTCGATTCAATATTAGTTTCCTTGGGATTTCCGGCATGCTATCCTCTTCCTCTACTGTAAATACTGACGGAAAGTAATTATTCAACATGTCCGCCATTTCCTTATTCTCATTGACAATATCACCACTTTCAGTTTTTAAGGGGCCAACGTTGCTCCTGACTACCCTCTTTTCCCTAATGTCATTGTAAAAATTCTTCATATTGATTTTGTTATTCCTTGCAAGTTTCTTTTCCTACTCCCTTTTTGTAGCTCTTATTATCTGTTTTATGACCCTTTGCTGTTCTTTGTATCTTTCCCATTCGTCAGGATCTGTGCTATTTTTTGCATTTTTTATGCTTTTTCTTTTAGTTTTAGGCTGTCCCTTACCTCTTTAATTGTCCATGGCTGTTTTTTTTTGGCAAGTAGAGCTCTTGCCCCTGTGGTATAAACTGGTTCTGTATCTCAAATTCTTTTTTAAACATCTCCCACTGATCTTTTGTCGTTTTACCCATTAACAGGTTTGCCCAGTTTACTGTGGACAATCTCTGTCTCATCCCGTTGAAGTCGGCCTTACCCAAATCTAGAATCTAGAAATGCTGTTTTGCGTTTTTCCCTTTCAAACGCTACGTTGAACTCGATCATGTTATGCATGCTATTGGAGAAATGTTCATGCACATTGTTAGGCTGTTAACTAAATCTGGCTCATTATTCATTACTAAATCTAATATGGTATGCCCCCTTGTTGCCTCTAGGACATATTGTTGTAGAAAGCTATCCTGGACATACTCGAGAAATTCACTACCTTTCTTACAGGTACTAGCCTGCTTATCCCAATTTATATGAAAATTAAAATTCCCCATTAAAACCACTCTGCCTTTGCTACACGCATGTCTCATCTCTGCATTTCTTTAATCTAGCACTTTACAGCTGCTACCAGGGGGCCTATACACAACTCCAACTACAGTCTTAAATCCTTTCCTATTTCTTAATTCTACCCATAAATTCTTCACTGCCTGCTTACCACTCATTATATCCTCTCATCATTGAAGTGATTTCATCCTTAATCACTAAGGCTACTCCTCCCCCTCTGCCATTTTCTCTATCTTTCCTGTAAACCTTATAACCTGGTATATTTAATTCATCGTCCTGACCGTCTTGCAGCCATGTCTCAGTAATGGTTACCATGTCATACCCTCCAATTTGAATTTGCGTCTGCAGTTCATTCAATTTATTCCTTGTACTCTGTGCGTTTGTATAAAGAATGCTTATTTGGGCCACACACCCTAGCCTGTCCTTCAGCTCTAATGTTTTACTCACATGGTTCTTATTTCTCTCTCCTGGTTTAATCACTTTACATCTTTTAGTTTTTCCTCTGCATGTAGTACCTAAAGCACAATTGCTGACTGTTCCTCTACTCTCTCCCCTTTTGTTTGTTTTTGAACTACTGTTTTTACTACAATTTCCACCTGAGGGGCCCCCCACCGCCCCCCCCCCCCCCCCCCCCCCCCCCCAATTCACTAGTTTAAAGTCCTTGTGACCACCCTATTTATCCTTTCTGCTAGACCGGTTTAGGTGGAGCCTGTCCCAACGGTATAGTTCCTTCCTGTGCCAGTGCCCCATGAAATGGAACCTCTCTTTCCCACACCACTCCTTTAGCCACGTGTTCATTTCCCTAATCAGCTTATCCCTACACCAATTTGCACGTGGCTCAGGTAATAATCCAGAGATTATAACCCTTGAGGTCCTGTTCTTTAATTTAGTTCCTAATTCCTGGTACTCCCCAAACAGGACCTCTTGCCTACTCTTCCCTAGGTTGTTGGTCCCAACATTGACCACAACGACTGGATCCTCCCCCCCCCCCCCCCCACCCCCCCCCCCTCCAGTATTCTTTCAAGCTGGTTCGAGATGTCCCTTACCCTAGCACAGGTAGGCAACATACCATGTGGGATTCTCGATTCTGCTTACAAAGGATGCTATCTGTCCCCCTAATTATAGAATCCCCTACAACTACCACATTATGCTTCCTCTCCTCGTCCTCCTCCCCCCTTAGGACAGCCTCCTGTTCCAAAGTGCCATGGTCTGAATTCTGGCTGTCCTTCCGACAGTCTTTATACTTATCCTCACAGGTAGCAAGTACATTGTACCTGTTGGATAGGATCAGTTTCTGTGGATCCTCGTTCCCTTTCTTATCTGGGTTCCCCTTACTCGGCACACTATCGGTCACACCAAACCCGTTCTGATCCTACACCTCTCTGAGATGTGACCGATGTCTGGAGCAAACTTTCCAGATACTCTTTCCCCTCCCTCATTTGTCGGAGTGTCTCTTACTCGCACTCCAGCTCAATGACTCTGAACTGGAGAGATTCGAGATGGAGGCATCTACTGCAGATGTGTTCACTTGGAACAGTCTTACTGTCCACAAACTCATGTTTAAGGGCTGTGTTTAAAAACGCGATCTTTCACAAGTTGAAAAAGAAATAGGCTGTAGTTACTGAGATAAAGTGTTTATTTTTTAATAGACCAGGCATTGAAGATGTGTATAACAAAACAACAACTTGCATTTATATAGTGCCTTTAATGTAGTAAAACGTCCCAAGGTGCTTCACAGAGGCGTAATCAGACAAAAATTGACACCGAGTCAAAGGAGGAGATATTAGGACAGGTGATCAAACGCTTGGTCAAAGAGGTAGGTTTTAAGCAACGTCTTAAAATAGAAGTTTGGAGAGGGAATTCCGGAGCTTAGGGCCTGGACAGTTGAAGACACGGCTGCCAATGGTGTGACAAAGGGAATGCACAAAAGACCAGTGTTGGAGGAACGCAGAGTTCTCGGAGGGTTGTAGGGCTGGCGGAAATGACAGAGATGGGGAGCAGTGAGGCCATGGAGGCATTTTAACATGAGGATAAGACTTTTAAAATTGAGAGGTTTGTGGATCGGGAGTGAATATAGGTCGGCGAGCACGGGAGTGATGGGTGAACAGGACTTAGTGCAAGTTAGAATATTATAGTTAGATGAACCAGTTTACTTCAAACTGAGAGATGAGTGTCAATTGATCCTTTAAGCAGATGGTGCCCCATTCACTTGGAAAATATCAGGAGATAGTTTTTTAAGATTCTCTGTCTTGAGTATTTTTTTGTCCATGTATTGAAAGGTTGGAGAAGCTCGCATGAGGGCATGAGTTAAACACAAAATACCCGGTTCCAACCACAAGGGGATCCTATTGTTACATCCTTAGGTTGCGCGATCACATCATTAGATATTGAGCAGTACATGTGCACGGGACGTAAGACACTTGGACCACTTAAGGGAATGATCAGCACCACTGTACCTGAAACCTGTAAGTCTCCCTCCCACTAGCCAATATAGAGATATCACTTATGGGCATTGTCTCAGAGGGGGTCTGTTTCAAAAGGCAGTGAATGGAATTTCAACTCAGCTAGAGAGCACTGGAGCCTCCTGTCCTCGGGAGAAAAAAAACCTCTATCACAGGCTGGGGATGAAAATTTTCCAGCCTGCAAAGAGTTTCCCAGGCTTTGGCAGCTCTTAGGCTGATCTGAATTTGTTGTCTCCTCTTCTAGAGCTGTTTGGGACTCAGTAATGTTCCTTATAATTGACCACCAGACTGGCCTAAGAGGGGCTGAGACTCTACCTGAGGGTCTCCATACTGACATGAAAGTTGACACTTTTATATTTAAAAAAAAAAGTCAAATAAATTTGAGGTGTTTCAGTGCTTCAAATTGAAGTACTCCCTGGAGGTATCCATTCCCTTTCAGTATTATATTTGTTATGTATTTTCTTCCTTCCCCACCATTTTTCTTTAGGTCCATCACCACTGCCTCCCTCCCCTTCATCCAACATCTCCCTGGTTACTGTCCGTCAAACGCCTTGATCAACCAGAGGTGCACAGTTGCTTGTCCTGTGATTTCTTCCCCACCTCACCCAAAAACAAAGCTACCACCAAACTTTTGCTACCAGAAGGAGAATGACTGCATTTCCCCAGAGAGGGGAAGGAGATTCAGATGTCCGAGGCAAGGATTTAGGCTTGGGGCCCACTGGGATGTAAGTGCTCTGCAGCTGCAGCTGCAGCTGCAGCAAAGAAATGCCCTACAATTGAGGAATTTGGACTATCATGAGAAACAATTGCAAAAACAATCAACATGTATTCATTAAAGCTATTGGCCCAGAAATTAGGCTCCCTGGCTTCCCGCGGGTGCAAGGATCCCGCGCGCACCTACCTACTGCGCCTGCTGTTGACCTCTGGGCCCACGGGGACTTCAGCACCTGGGCCTCCTGCAGCTGCCGGCGTGCAGTGCTTGTGTATCCCAGGGGCGTAGTTAGTGCGATGCGTCCCCTGGGATCACGTGGGCCATGGAGAGCCAATAGCAGCAGACCATCTTTCATTCATAGATTTGACAGGAAGACCTGTCAAATCTATTAATTGAAATCGGCCCCAAAACAACACCTAAACTTCAAATAAATTTTAAAAAAACCATCACATTTTTAAAATAACTAACTTAAATAAATTAACTATAAACAAAAATTTACATTTTTGAAAAAATTAAAATACTTTTTAACATGCTAAAAATAAACTTACCTTTCTTTAAAGTATCTAAAAAAGATAAACCTGTTGAAAAATGTTTTAAATTATAATTAATTAACCACTTACCTCCTTTTTAAAAGCGCAGCTTCTTCCATACTTACCTTCCCGGAGAAACCTGAAAAAAAAACTAAGTTCACTGCGTGTGCGCAGCCTCTCCTGCGCACGCGGTTCACCTCTCAACCCCTCCCTTCACGAGACCAGAAGTACCGGTTTCCCGCGCATGCGCAGTGCATGCAGGAAACCGGCACTTCAGGAGGCCTTACGGGTGAGTACACAGCGCGTACTCACCCAGCAAGTGCCGAATTTTGGCCCATTGTTTCTGAAGTTGATGTTTCTACTCGTTATCAGAAGTATTTGTGCTTTAACAGCTGCCTCTTGTGAGGCTCAAGTGACTAGCAACAAAGTAACCATTTGTTCTGGAAATATTCAACAGGTTTGGCAGCATCTGTGGAGAGAGAAACAGAGTCACCGTCTCAGACTGGTGACCCCTCGTCAGTTCTAAAACAGTAACTCTCTCTTTCTCTCTCCACAGATGCTGCCTGGCCTGCTGAGTATTTCTAGTATTTTCTGTTTATGTTTCAGATTTCCAGCATCTGCAGTATTTTACCTTTGTAACCATTCGTTCTAGTTGGTTAGGTGAAGTATTGTTTTTTAAGTATTTGATTGGCCTATGAATTTGAGGAATTTTAAGAGCTGTAAGCAGGGCCAACATTGCTACAAAATCCCACCTGATTTTACCCAGAACGTGCGTTGTCCTGGCTTAACTCCGTGGACTGGGCTTGTAAAACAGGACTAATAGTTGCTGTGGAGCACAAAGCTATTGGAGAGAAAACTGTCAGTGGGAGTAATTTGAGGAAGATGAAGCAGAACATTTCATTTAATGAAGAGCATTGCCTGACACGGGGAATTTACAGCACTGAGCAACTGATGTGACATTCGCGTCTCAAGCAAGTGAGCAGCTTTCAAGTCTTGAGGGTGGTAGGTCGATGTTGGAGGCCATCATTTAAATGGAGCTCTTCTGTGTTCTGTCTATTTGCAGGACTGGATTATTGATTTATTGTCTGACCTTTTCTTTATACTTTATTTCTGGCAGCTGAATTGTTGCCTGCTGAGTTTTGTGCCCTGGGCCAGCATAGAGTCAGTCAGCTCCCTCCCTTATCCAGCCTCTAGGCTGCTCAGTGGTGCAGCAGCAATAGGTGTAAAATCACATAGCATTTTACCTTTTGGGCAATCTGCCTCTTTCATAGCTTTCAAATTAGCCTTTTGTTTTCTTTTACTGTTGGTTGGCAAAGCGGATAAATCGGTCAATCTGTAATGTATTGTAGTGGTTTTACATGGTAATTGAGGATTTTAAGAAGTCGAATGCCTTTTACATTGACAGTAGCATGCTGACTGGCAGCATGGTTACATTTAACTAGAAAGGAATTGCTAGTAATGATGATTCGGCCTGTCCGCAACCTGCTTAATTCCTTCTGTTTTGAAATTTTTAAAAAAATACAAACTTTTTAAAGATGCACTGAGTGCAAGTTATTCCAACATAAGGTTTTTGAAATGAATTTCTTTTTTCAAAATGATGTCATTTGTTGGCAAACATAGTAGTCAATTTGCACGCAGCAAGATCCCACAAACAGCAATGAAGTAATAACCCGTTAATCTGTTTTTGGCGGTGGTGGTTGAGGGAAAATTACTAGAAGAAATCCCTGTTATTTGAATACCTCAGTGGGGTCTTTTAAGCCCATCCGCATAGGCAGGCCTCGGTTTAACATAGAAACATAGAAACATAGAATCCAGGAGCAGGAGTAGGCCATTCGGCCCGTCGAGCCTGCTCCACCATTCAATACGATCATGGCTGATCATCCAAATCCAGTACCCTGTCCCTGCTTTAATCCCCACGGTACACATATCCCACCCTACCCCCGTAACCCCACGTATTTAATTCCCCCTAACATATCCCATCCTATCCCCATAACCCCACATATTTAATCCCCCCCTAACACTAAGGGTCAATTTATCATAGCGAAATCAACCTAACCCGCACATTTTTGGACTGTGGGAGGAAACCGGAGCACCCGGAGGAAACCCACGCAGACACGGGGAGAATGTGCAAACTCCACACAGACAGTCACCCGAGGTCAGATTCGAACCCGGGTCTCTGGCGCTGTGAGGCACCAGTGCTAACCATGATGCCACCGTGCTGCCCAACATCTTGTCCAAATGACTCACTTCTGATAACACAACGTTCCCTCAGTACTGCACTGAACCTTCTGACTCAGAGGTGAAGTGCTATCACTAAGTTAAACTGACATTTCAATTGGGACATTTCCTCAATTTTATTGGAAATAACTCTGTTTTCCATTCGGCACTTTTAATGTCATAGTAAATTAGGGATTGGATCCTGGTTTTATTAACCATGGGTCATTCTGGCCAAAGCTATAGATAGCAAATTTATAATAATGCACACTCCTTCCAAATACTGTCCCCATGCAGTGTGTCATCTAGTGGTGCCTTTCTAGGGGGTCTGGGGGCAACTGCTTTAGAAAATTTAGAAGTTTTGCATTTAAAGTAGAGCATTCTTGTTAATTTTAAACACTTTTTTAGCTTGACAATTGATGATTTTTTTTTAATCTTGAAAAAAATACAATTTGGGTTTTCAACAGACCATCACTTCCCCCAAAGACTACCTGAATAATAATGCTCTCCTGCCTACTTCACTGAAACACTTCCCCCACTATCTCACCCAAAGCTCATGATCACACAATCATTGTTATCTCTTCACCTCCCCTCCCCCAAAGCTCACAGTGGCACATTTTCTCCCCAGCTAACCTGACACCACCCAATTCACAGACATTCTCTCTCTCTCTCTCCAACACCTCCCAATTGATGCACTCTACCCCTTCCAGTCCTCTTCACCTGTTTAGAGACACACTCCCTTCAACACCACCCCCACCCCAAGTTCACACTCTACCTCCTTTAACCCTCCACTAAGTTCAGAGGCATTCTTTCTACCTGCCCCCAGTTCATGTTGGCACTCTTCCCCCTCTTCAGTATGAGGACTCCTCTCTCTCTCTTTTTCCCCTCCCAGTTTCAGCATACTTCCTCCCCCCCCCCCCCCCCGGCCTCCCACTCCCCACTTAGAGCTGGTAGTCCGTCTGCCCCATTCCAGTTCACATGAGTGATTGCGTTATCTTCCCATCAGGTGCAGGTGAGAATTCTTGACTTTGTGTTCAGCGGCATTCAATCCTTTGGATGGGCAGCAAACATTAGGAGCCAGAAGTGATACTAAGGTAGAAGGAGCTGGCAGCAGCGCTGATTTTAAAAATGGACAAAGCGCATGCTGCCCTGAAAACACTAACCGGAGCCCAGGACCTTTCAGTTGATATTTTAATGTACCCTCACTTAAAAATAAATAAAATCCTTCTTTAGTACTTGGGTTGAGGATGTCCTAATGCAATTAGTCCCATCTCACTGAGTCTGTCTCTCGGCCAAGTAGTGATGTGAAGACTAATGAGACTATTATACCTGTCCTTGTGCCTTACCTTGATGTGGGAGATGGGCTAGGAATACACTGCCATTATTGTCTCAGCTCTTCCTGTTGCCATGATGAAAGAGCAGAAGCAGCGTTCCACATTTAGCTAAAAATGAACAACCTATTTTCCCAGTAAAATGCTGTCTTCCTGTCACATGGTACAAAGCTATGAAGTTTGTGTGTGTGTAACTTTCAGTCTGAAAAAAGTTTCGCAGTCAAACTGTAGGCTTCATCCATTGAAGGTTGAGTTGTTTGGAGAAAGCAGTTATTCCATTTCTCCTGCAATCTTCAGGGATTGAAAACCCCAGCCTGGAGTCACCGATCCACTATTTCTTTATTTACCACTTGTCTTATTCAACCTTGGTTGTATTCTGCAAAATCAGCCTTGGCTCTTCACCTTGGATTCTGAATGAAGAAAATCCTTGAGTTGTACTGTCCATGGTCCTGATCATATGACATTTGTACTGGTGGGTCCAGGTCTGAGGGAGCAGTTTGAGGCAATTGATTAACAGTATTGATCAGGATACATACTGACTTCACTGCAAACCTTGCTGTGGTAAATTGATATCTGTTTGCCAAATATGCCTGATTGCAACTCGTATTCAACTAATTAAGCTGAACAACTGTGGGGAAAGAAGCCAACTGTGAGTGGCCATTCATTATACCGTCTCCTGATGGTACTATAAAATGCTCAACGTTTGCTTTTCTGGATTGTAATGTCATCAGAACCTAGGCAGTAATAACTGTCATGGCCTTGCTCCTCCTTAGCTCTCTAACATCTTCAAGCTCTACAATCCTTGGAGAATTCTGTGTTCCTCCAACCCTGGCCTCTTATGCATCTCCCATTCCCTTCTGCCCACCATTGGCAGCCGTGCCTTCAGCTTTCTAGGCCCTAAGCTCTGGGATTCCCTCCCTTGCTCCCCTCTTTTAAGTACCTTATTGAAAAGCTTGGTCAAAGAGATAGATTTTATCACCTCTCCAAAAATCACCTTTTGGCTCAGAGTCGATACTTGCTTGATTACAAGTGCATTGGGACATGTTCTTACGTGAAATGCACAATATAAATGCAAGTTGTTATTTCTCATTTGCTTGTGAATTTGTGCTGTGTATAGAATTACTTTGTAATATCCTTCTCTGTCATGTAATGACAAAATTCTTGGGTTATGATGTGACAAAGAATTGTGGTAATTTCCTGTGAAATGCATGATTTCTCGAATAGCATTCAATGTGCATTAAAGAAGATGTTGCAAAGAAAATCAAAATGACAAAGATTGTATGTGTTCGAAACAAATGGGTATCAGTCAGTTACAGGACAATAATCCAGCTTGGGTATTCAGGTTACATTAGTTTATTATTTCAACCACCAAGATTTGATCACTGTTGTATTCACAGCCGTACAGTATTATTTATAATGCTTTGTGGGTAGTGGTGGCTTTGTTGATGGTGTCTGATTCCTTTCATGGCAGATGATCAGAACCTTGAACAGTACAACTCTAAAGATTTTCTTTATCAAAAAACCAAGCTGAAGAACCAAGACAGATTTTGCCAGAAACCACCGAGATTGAATAAAGGGTAAAACAAATGGTAAATAAAGAAATGGTGATTTGGTGACTTCAGCTGAGGTTTTCAATGCCTGAAGATTGCAGGAGACAGGGAAGACTGCAGGAGCTAAATTCCACAATTTTGAGGTCGTAAGAGAGAATGCAGACAATACATGCTTGGTACAAGGAATGGGCTTGATGCACTGAATGGCCAATGCTTTGTTTGTGTGTGCCTTTGTGTGATCAACTTGCTTATTAATGCTTTATTGAAAATTAAATGCCCAAATAACACAAAATGCATATAGCATTAAATGGCACCACAGCTGACTGGGTGATATTATCATTTATTTTCCTCTTTTCTATGTTCCTCCGCCCCCCCACCCCTGAAGCACAATTATTCACTGGCTGCGAAGATGGGTAATGGAAGAAATAGGTGATGTAATCAGACCGAGGTGACCAAGCTTCTATGTTGAGCATTAGGAGGGGCCCAAAAGCATCCTGGTTATTATCCTCCCTGTTGGTTTTCTCTCCCTCTCAATATATGTCCCTCTCTGCTTGTTAGCCCTCTGGATGCTCCCAGTGCAGGGCACCTTAGTCCAGTTTCGTTCCATGGCGCTCTAACCAGTAAGTAACCTAGCCTGCCACGCAGAAGCAAATAGAACTCACTGCAATCCGTGTCTGAGACAAAATATTTTGATAACCTTTTACTTATGGTGGGGGGTCGACTGTAAACGATATTAGCAGCTAAATACTATTTGGAAAGAGGGTTCTTTGATGTGCCAAAGTTAGGGATACCAGAAGCACAGCTGGAGAGCAAAAATATGCTGGGATAAGCTGGGAAAAATTACAAGAGTGCACCTTGCACCATGCAGTATAGACCTGAGAGATTGAAAACCAGGGAGAAGAACCATGGGAGATTGGACTATAATGGAGGACTGAGAATGACAGAGAAATAGTCATGAAAATTTATATGTAATTACTGTAAATTATGATGAGCTAGTTTGCAGAGTCTGCAAAAGTGTTTGTGATTGATTACCAGCATCTCCTAACTATTGTGGTATCCCGCTGAGTGTAGGAGACATTTTATCAACTGATTTGAAATTTAATGAGCAGCATGTACGTGCATTTCTGAGTAGTCTGATTGCCAGATATTGAAAGGAAAAGGCACCAGTTGTGTATGGACTGTTTGCACATCTTGCAGATAATGGCCTGTAATTTGCGGTCAGTGGTGAAGCAAAGACGTTCGCCGCTGACCCCGAAGTAAGCTTCACACAAATATCTCGCAATCCCTGTGGTGAGAAATTCGGCTTTTCTATCGCTCAGTTGAGATCAGTGTAAGTTAATGGGGAATTCCTAGTGCGAGCTGCTATGACGTCAACAAGCTGTCCAAGCAGCCAATCACAATGCGGAATTCTCACAGACCAGGAAGTGAATGAGCTCCTTTTATTCTAACTTTTTAAAAATGTTAGAGAACAAATCAAAGATTGGGGCTTTCACATGGGGAAAAGGTAAACCTGAAATAAAGAAAGACTTGCATTTATATAGCGCCTTTCATGACCACCGGACGTCTCAAAGTGCTTTACAGCCAATGAAGTACTTTTGGAGTGTAGTCACTCTTGTAATGTAAAGATGAACAAACTTTAAAAAGAAACTTTAAAAAAAAAAGTTTCTTAAAAATAATAATTTTGATTAAAATGGATAAATTTGACACTCCACCAAATTAAAATTAGTTTTTCAGGGCCATAACGTTTGCTAAACAGTCACTATGTTGATAAAACCCCAGTTGCACCTAATCCAACAAGGTCCAACTTTTAATGCGGTATTTAACACAGCAGTGTTAGACAACACCTGGAGTACTGTGAGCAGTTCTGGGCACGTTAGGAAGGATATATTGGCCTTGGAGGGAGTGCAGCGTAAGTTTACCAGAATGATACCTGGACTCCAAGGGTTAAATTACAGGGAGCGATTCTACAAATTAGGGTTGTATTCCCTAGAATTTAAAAGGTTAGGGGATGATTTGATCGAAGTTTAAGATATTAAGGGGAACAGATAGGGCAGATGGAGAGAAACTATTTCTGTTGGTTGGGGCGTCTAGGACTAGGGGGCATAGTCTAAAAATTAGAGCCAGACCTTTCAGGAGTGAAATTGGAAACTCTTCTACATACAATGGGTGGTAGAAGTTTGGAACTCTCTTCCGCAAATAGTAATTGATGCTAGATCAATTGTTAATTTTAAATCTGAGATTGATAGCTTTCTGTTAACCAAATGTATTAAGGGATATGGGCCAAAGGCGGGTATATGGAGTTAGGTTGCATATCAGCCATGATCTCATTGAATAGCGGAACAAGCTCGAGGGGCTAAATGGCCTACTCATGTTCCTATTACCGCGGAAAAACCGACATTTTCGTCAGTTTCACTGATTGCTGGCTATGGGGGTGGTGGTGGCCACAGCGCAACCAGTGTCGGAGCAGTGAATGACTGACTGCAACTTCAGGATTTCTGTGTTAAGATGCGCTAAATTCTGAAGTTGCAGTCAGTTTCAAATACACCACAAATTTTGGGCCATTGTGTTCAACTCATCACTACAACCTTTTAGTGCGTGATATGCAGCAATTTTTTTCATGTGCTGTACTGTTGTAATCTTAGTGTAAATGTCCCTCCTCCAATTTATCCCAACATGCTTCCCTGCACCTTGTCCTTGTGCAATTCGACTGCTAGTCAAAACACATCATCTAACTTTTTCAGTTATTTTGAATAATGACTGAAAATTAATGTTTTTTTTTTCATTGACCAGGTCGGTAGGAGTGAAGTTTTACCAGTAGTGGTTTACCCAGTGTGACCTAGCAGATGACAAAAATTTAAGCTTCTCTCCATGTATTTTGCAAAACCTATTTGGTTGTTTTTAAGGTTTAGTTTATGTGATGCTGTGGAGCCTGCTGGTCCTGGGCCCAAGATTCTATACAGCTCCATCTGCTGTGTGAGCTTGCGTTTTTATTTTAAAATTTAAATGTTTTTTAATAGCAGTTTCAACTTTGTTAGGCATTGTAGTGAGTGGACCTGAATTTTCCCTCCCTCTCGCTCCTCACAAACCTTGCTTCAGGCCCATTTCCAAGTGGGAAATGGTGATTTTTTTTTAAAGTATAATTATTTTTAATACTTTAATGTTTTGCATATTTTGTGGCTCACAATTGATGTCCTGCTGTCATAGTCAGCCCCTGCCCCAGTTTGTCCATCCTTGCTGGCTATACCCAGTCCTGACCCTGATGTGTCCCACCTGACTGGCAGCATTGGCCTCCAGTTAGAAGCTATTTCAATTGAATATTTTTTAACTTTCTTTTTACCCCTGCCTTCTATTTTCTCCCTAGCTTCACAGCTGCTGTGTCTGCCCCCTCCCTGCGATCTCCGGGCCCCCTCCCTGTTGGTTCCTGTCCCTCTGGATTTGCCAGGTCACGGTCTGATTTCAGCCACCCCACTAGTTGTGCTGACCTCATGGACACAGTCCAATATCATGCCTTATTTGAAATTTCTCTTCAACTCCTGTTATTCTGAATCAAATTGGCAATTTCTGAATTGGCTGCAGGGCATTGAAATTGAATAAAGAGTCACCTCAGTCTTTGGATATTTCAGATGTCTGGAATCGAGCCAGCATAATTAAACAGATGGGTTCCACTGCCAAATTCCCAGCAGTTCCAACAATATGGGTGGCCATCTGAAGATTCCTCCTGTTCACCTGCACTATTGTTTTCTATAATTCAGAGTTTACATCTTTAAATAAATGTTTTAGTCACCTCAGTATCTAATTTTAAATTTAACATGCCAGAATTTGAAGCAGGGAGGGAGTCTTCTAGGTTGGGAGAGTATAGCGAGGAAGGAGCAGCTGTCTATGGGATGCTGCAAAAACAGTCAAGGTATTTGAATCAAGTAGATTTCTGCCTCTACGCATCTTGCACCAAAGAAAAGAGAAACAGAAGTGCACAAACAGGAGAAAAGAAAGGGAACAAAAACAGAGGGCAGAAAGTGAATTCGAAGAGCACACAGCCACGCAAAGTACCAACATGAAGATGACTTCCTGTTGTCACATTTTTTGTCAACTTTTCCATTATAAATTCTTATATCCATGTTTATGATGGGGCGATCTCTTTCGAAAGTGATTCTTGTCAACAGCAACTTGCATTTATATCGCGCATTTAACCTAGTAAAACGTCCCAAGGCGCTTCACAGGAGCATTATCAAAGAAAATTGACACTGAGCCACATAAGGCCGAAGGTAGGTGACAGAGGCTACTGGGAGCAAAATTGAGGTGGTCCTCCAAAAGCCACGTTGGCCAACATTAAAGTTATTTGGGGGGTGTGGCGAGGCGGTCATGAGTGCCCGACCCCCACTGGATTCACCACTGACATCACTTGCAGATTTCTTAAACCTCTCCTGTCTCTTGCTTACCACTTGTAACTCCATTGATACTTCTGACAATCTTCTCCACACCTGTCTTGCTTCCTCTTTAAATAGCCTTGTTTCCATTCGACCTCAGATGCAGGCAATAAGCTTGAACACATTTGGAAAGTGACTGATCTTGCTGTCCACTTCCTTGCTTTGGAAGCCTGCAGTCAGCCCTCACGTCCTCTCCTTCAAATCCCTCCATGGTCTTGCCCTATCCTACCTCAGTGATCTCTACTTGTTCATCCCTGCGCCTGCACTGCACTCCAACACTGGCTTACTACTTGTTCTCTGCTCCACTCTTGATACCCATGCCTACAGCCATCTGACTTCATGTTTTTTTTAAATTTTGATGCAGTCTGCTCTTCTTAGAACATTCCACTGAGTGGTAAAGCCAAAGCAATATTGACGTAATTTGATTAGCCTGGAAGTATTTATTTGCACAGTATAAAATAAATGTCACCTAAACTATTAGGGAACCAAACTCCAGTATATCTTGCAGTAGTGAGAGCATTCTAACTGAGCGATGGTGAATGGATTGGATTCCTGTCTTGAATTCAGCGAAAGGTGACAGCATTTATAACGATGTATAGATAGGAAAAGACCACTTGGTCCATCAGGTTCACCCTGCCTAGCAAGCCATGTACAGTTTGCAGTACCGTGAATATTTCTTGATTAGATATTCTTGCAAGGGAGATGAATATCCATGAGTAAAACTTGCACAATAAGGACACTGCCTACCTGTTTCCTGAAATTAATTACCTGAAAATTACAGGATGAGAGATGGAACATAAAGGGCTGGATTTCTGAATGGAGACAGGACTGCTGCTTGCCGGGTCTCAGTCCCGCCTCCATCATCTTCTGGCCAACCAGCAGGATTTTCCCCTGATTGACCTTGTTAAGCCCGCCCTGCGGGCTCAGCAGGCCAATTAGGGGGAAGTCACTGACAGAGCACGTCAACGTCTGACGTGCCATCTGTCAAGATTTCTTGAAAGAAGAAATGTCAGCGTTTGACAGCTCTGTGAAGCTATCAAACACAGACATTCTGTGTAGTTTAATGAGCACTTGTGTTCAGGACTCATCAAACCTTTCTACTTTGTAGAAATCAGATGACTGTTGGTTCGTAGGATCCAACAGCCAGCCTGTGAAATCTACAATGAAGATGTCGGGACTCCGCATCCAGAGCGGTTGAAGGCTGTAGGTAGAAACAAAGGTAAGTGAACATTTTCTAACACTTTACACTCACCTCACATACTTACCACTCCACAGTTGCACCCATCACTCACCTCTACATTGCACTTTCAGACCCCTCCGACCCCCGCAGACCTCCTACTCCTCCACCCTGGTGGGGTTCTCCGAGGTCGGGAAGCCTGCATTTGAAAAGGTAAAATGGGACTAATCCTTTTTTCTGCCTGTTAACTACCTGTTAACAGGCAGTTAAAAGGATTTAATCCCGTTCCCGCCTCGAGGAGATGGGACCCGGGTCAGGATGGCTTCCCGCCTCCTGGCAAAAGGGCATGGAGGCGGGATGGGGGCGAGTTTGCCAGCCGCCTCCACTTTCTGCAACTTTACCGGCAGTCCCGCCTCCATACCCGCCTCCTCGGGGCTGGCAAAATCCAGCTCAAGAACATTTCTTATTCAACTCTGACCAGCATAACTGATTTCCATCGCTCCATTGTTGGTGGCTCTACCTTCAGCTGCCTAGGCCCTAAGCTCTGGAATTCCCTCCCTAAACCTCTCCGCCTCTCTACCTCACTCTCCTCCTTTAAGATGCTCCTTTTAAAAACCTACCTCTTTGACCAAGCATTTTGTTACCTGTCTTATATCTCCTTATTTGGCTTGGTGTAGAATTTTGTCTGGTAACGCTCCTGTGAAGCACCTTGGGGGACATTTTTACTACGTTAAAGGTGGTATATAAATGCAAGTTGTTGGTAGGGTGAGTGGGATAGGGAATGTCACTATGCTGGGAATGACAGATATTTGTGAAGACCAACCTGTGCTGGAAGCTTTAGTTACTTGGGAGCCATCTTTCAGATGATGTTAAGCGGGAATATGAAGTCCAAGTGGCTTGTCGGCATTGCCTGAATAAAATTGCTCCTTACTATCCGCTGTTTGTAATTTATGCTTTCAGAGTCATGTGGGATTTTTTTTTGTCTTTCTGTGGTGACCGTGATGGTCTCCAGGCTCCATGGCGATGCATGATCATGTAAGGAGAGGTTAAAGGTCATGACCAGAAACGTTTACACTGTTTCTCTCTCCATTGATGCTGCCTGACCTGCTGAGTATTTCCAGGATTTTCTGTTTTTTTTATTAATGGTTGCAGCATTATTTCTGTGAATTTATTGAGAAATAATCTGTAGTTGATTACCCATAAATTCAGCACACAGTATCTAGAATATTCCTTCTAATCCTCTGAGGCTACAATACCTCTCAACCATGAACAAATTATGTTTTATTGGCAGCCACTAATAATTTTTCCACTGGCCACTCAGTTATTTTTTGTGTCCAAATGTTACCACTGACTTTATCTGTATCGTATATTCTTGAACACTGCAATGTTGACACTAAGTGGCTGGCATTGAGTGTGAAAAGCCCTGGCCAGTCCATGAAGTAGGAGGAAGGAGAGCTTTCTTTCCCATGCCACTTCCTATTCCCTTCCTACCACCAACACTGGGAATGCTGCAATGGGTATTTCACTATATAGTATAGGCCAGAGCATAGTTGTCAATTGAGAATTGGATTGGAACTGGGGTCAGTGGTGCAGTGTTCTGACATTGCAGGTACTGGGGACACTACAGATGTAAGTTCAGATATGCCTGGCTTTCATTCGAGTGGATCCGAAATTGGCTAAAGGACAGAAAGCAGAGAGTAATAGTGAATGTTTGTTTGTTTTTCAGACTGGAAGGAAGTGTGCAGTGGTGTCTCCTCGGGGTTGGTGTTGGGACCGCTGCTCTTTTTGATATATATTAATGGCCTGGACTTGGAAATACAGGGTATAATTTCAAAGTTTGCAGATGACCCGAAACTTGGAAATGTAGTCAACAATGAGAAGGATAGTAACAGACTTCAGGAGGATATAGACAGACTGGTGAAATGGGCAGACATATGGCAGATGAAATTTAATTCAGTGAAGTGATTCATTTTGGTAGGAAGAATGAGGAGAGGCAATGTAAACTGAATGGTACAATTTTAAAGGGGGTGTTTATACACAAGTCTTTGAAGGTGGCAGGACAAATAGAGAAATCTGTTAAAAAGCCCTTGGCTTTATAAGTAGAGGCATAGAGTACAAAAGCGAGGAAGTTATGCCAAACCTTCATAAAACACTGGTTAGGCCCCAGCTGGAGTATTGTGGCCAAGTCTTTGCACCACACTTTAGGAAGGATGTCAAGGCCTTAGCGCGGGTGCAAAGGAAATTTACTAGAATGGTACCAGGGATGAAAGATTTCAGTTGCGTGGAGGCGTGAGAAAGTGGGGTTGTTCTACTTAGAGCAGAGAAGGTTAAGGGGAGATTTGATAGAAGTGTTCAAAATCCTGAATCGTTTTGACAGTTTTTCCTTATTTACTCTATTTCCAGTGGCAGAAGGATTGGTAACCAGAGGACACAGATTTAAGGTAATTGGCAAAAGAACCAGAGGCGACATGAAAAAAAATACACCGCATTATGGTCTGGAATGCACTGCTTGAAAGGGTGGTGGAAGCAAATTCAATAATAACTTTCAAAGGGGAATTGGATAAATACTAGAAAAGAAAAAAATTGCAGGTCTATGGAGAAAGAGCAGGGGTGTGGGACAAATTAAAGAGCTGGCACAGGCACGATGGGCCGAATGGCCTCCTGTTTTCTATCATTCTATGATTCTGAGTGAATAACAGACTGAACATTAATATGTCCTTGAACCACAGTACGGCCTTTAAATGAATGTTAGAGTTAAATAACTGCTAGCTGTTCTCGGATTTTGTCGTTTAAACTTGTGTAAATTATAAATTAGCAGCTCAGTCCTGTCGGATAAAGTTGGTGTCAGCCATGGCTCAGTTGGTAGCACTCTCGCCTCTGAGGCAGAAGATTGTGGGTTCAAGTCCCACTCCAGAGACTTGAGCACAAAAATCTAGGCCGACACTCCAGTGCTGCACTGAGGGAGTGCTGCACTGTCAGTGGTGCCGTCTTTCGGATGAGACGTTATACTGAGACCCCGTCTGCTCTCTCAGGTGGACGTAAAAGATCCCATGGCATTACATCGAAGAAGAGCAGGGGAGTTATCTCCAGTGTCCTGGTCAATATTTATCCCTCAATCAACATCACTTTTAAAAAGAAAACCCAGATTATCTGGTCATTATCACATTGCTGTTTGTGGGAGCTTGCTGAGTGCAAATTGGCTGCTGCATTTCCTACATTACAACAGTGACTACACTTCAAAAAAAGTACTTCATTGTCTGGAAAGTGCTTTGGAACGTTCTGAGGTTGTGAAAGGTGCTATATAAATGCAAGTCTTTCTTTGGGTTGCCTTTGACTGGAAACACAGTTATCAGTGAAATGGTTAAATTAGGACACAGTCATGCTGCATGGTAGCAGATGGAGTATTTTACAGCCTACGTTTAATGGATAACAACAATAATGGAGAATGGTAAAATGTAGCTAAAATTGAACTGTTGAAGCACAGAATTAGTATTAATAAACTTGTTCATAATATTCATACAAAACAAATTGAGATCCCTCTGTAGTATGGTTACTGTTTTTGCATTTTAGTAGGTGACTGTTGGTAGGCATTTGCATATCCCTATTAGAGATGTTAAATGATCAAATATTGATGCAATTGCATGGGATTCAAATAACATTATATTAATTATTGTTTCTTGTGTTGAAACTTCTGGTTGTAATACTAGCAAGTAAAGTACATTAAAAGCTGGTATACCGCACATTTCATGTCCTGTTTGAGGTTTGGGTTGAGGCAAATTGGCCCAGCAACAAATTCCAAGCCCACGACTGCTGCAGACCCAAGTCATGCCTGACCCACATTTTGATGCTGATGTAAACAATAGCTGTTCGGCTGAAAGGGTTCTGGCTCGGTAGGAACACTGAAAGAATCGCACTGTATTCTGTTCGCTTCCTATGTCACTGGATTTAAAAGCAAACTTTCCAGAACTCTTGCGAAGAGAACTCCATATTCAAGGGCTGTAAGGATACATCAGTCATAGTCTTAGCCTGCAGTAATCTTGTGCTTTTTTTCTGTGAAACTGGGTATTACTATGATTTTAAATCTCTCATTATCAAAGACTCTTCTTAATGTAATAAAATGTAGAGCTACTTCAGTACCTGGAGACCATTAAATGTGCCTTTGTTGAAGTTATAAATCAGCTGGTGTGACTTGCTTATTCAATGGTTTATTATACACTTAATTTAGCACAGTGCATATATATTTTTGGTGTGTCAAATTCATGTGTAACCTGGATAGTCCGGTTGCTCCTGTGGGTAAGGCACGAATGCCTCTAAAAATATGGAAATCTGCTCTTTCAGCTAAGCCTTTTGAATCTTTTAAACCTGTGATCTGATGTGTGACAGCCAGAGCAATGTGTTTCAGTGTCAACGTGATCCTGTAAAACTCGCAGCATAATGGAGCAGTTAAACACAGAGAGCTCGATGATTACGTTTGAAATCAGCTGTCACTTTGCCCATCCCGGGTTTAATTAGAGCCCTGACAATGGGGTTGGGGGCGGGGGGGGACACGCTGTCGGTGGGCTCGGTTTGCCGGTTGTGGACGTGTTGGACCAAGGCAGGATCGGCCTCCTGAAGTACCGTCTGCCGCCGTGCTCGCCTGCACCCACGCTGGCTGTTGGGCCGCTTGGCTTCTGACACGGGGGTGTAATCAGTCACCTGGCTGTTCTGAAGGCATGTGATTATCAGAGGGAGCAGATGGGCAGCTCCTGTGCGCTCTGAATGCCTCAATGTGACATGCTCTCTCATGATCTCTGTCCCAGCTATAATTTCCTCATGTTTTACATCACCCGTCCATTCAGCGAGGGACTGTTTTTTCAGTGACAAGGCAGCTTATTGGCTGGCTCAAGCTAAAGCTAACCCACGCTTGTGGGAGTTGAAATTTCCCTTGATTATCCTGCTCCAAGTTGGAGAATACAGAGCAGTTTCTGTGAGATCCCCCACGTACTGCAGCAGGAAGGATTTAAGCTTTGCAACTCTCTACCGTTTGTGGATTTGTTGATTACTGTGGTGCATGAGTATGATTTTTTGCGACATGAACTCAGGGACTAACTCCATAAAGATTCAGCTGCAGAATGGAATCCGCTTTAGCACGTATCAGGTAAACCATACTGTACTCCTTGAGCAATTGTGGGTGCAGGGGGGGTGGGGTTAGTACAGAAAATATATCAAATAAAGTGCTTTGTTAGAAAGGCCCTTGATCGTGGGTTTATTGATACACTGCAGAATTGGGTGATGTAGCTATGGAAATAAAATTGCCTCGGTCCAGTTTTTCTTCTAAGTAATTCCTAATAGATGAATCTTTCCTTGTTTATAAGGCTGTTACAGAAGGGCAATGTGAGATTATCGTTATTTTGCGACTGTGGAAATGATTGTCGCAGAGGCAGCTTTATACTTGCAGAAGAGGTTTTGTAAAGCAGAATGTAACACAACTGATTCATATTCAATCAGAGGTGTCGAGGAGTTAAAACTAGTGAGTCGTAGTACCAAATCTATCAGATCTGCGACAGTAGGAGTCCCACAGATGAATAATAAACTAAGTCTAATAATTTCTAAATAAAAGCCACTGAGGAGGTTTATAGAGTGTGTCACAAAATGAGGATGGTTCTAGAATTATAAATGCCTTAATATCAATGTGTTTGGCATGAAGGTTATTCCAACTCATTTGTTGATTTTAAGTTGTCAGAAAACAATGTATTTGGAGGTCATGTGATTTAGATTAGTTTGGATGTGGTACAAAGTAAGAAGAGTTGCTAAATATATTTTTGCCAACTGGAATAATTTCCCCTTTAGTCTTTCTCAATTGCTTCATGTGATCCTTCTAATTGTTTTCTGTTAATATATATATATTTTTACTATTGCTTCCTTTATCTACAAATTTTGTTCTCGTGTATTCTTTGCCTTTGTGTTTTTGAAGTCCCCATATAAGCCCTCCAGAGGTGTCTCGGTTATGCTGTCAGGAGCGAGACTGGGGAGCGCCTGCAGTTCACTGCTGAAGTGGGTCTGGTGGCAGCATTGCTTCGGCTGTGATTTACAGAGCCGAGATGCTTCTATTTCATCTAACAGCATGCTTAAGCTAGGGAGCGTCTACAAATTGTTAGAAGAATTGTCTGATCTGAAAAATCTCTTGCAGATGAGGTTACCCTATAAATGACTGCTCATTGTTTGCAGGCTTAGTTTATGATCTGACCAAATAGAGAGGATGATTGAGAGACTTGTTTATCTGACAAATACTTGGTACATAATTAACAAAAAAACTTACATGTAGGTTCTCTGAAGTGAGTGTTGCAAAGGAAGCAGAGTGGGGACTGAGGGGTATGTTTATTTGTTAAGGGATTGACTGACATGACATTGCTGGGACTGGGTCAGTGGTGTGCAAACGTATCGAACTCCGAATTCAGCTGTGCTTTGTACCCAGGACTGGTATGGTCCTGATGTTCCATCCATATACACTGGCATCCTTGTTGCCCTTGACACGTTCTGCAAGGCTAACGCAGTGTTTAGTGATGCCTGCAGTGTGTTTTGGGCCTGTAATCAGTGTAATGCTGGTACGGAAAGGCCTGAGGATTGAATCATTTTAATTGTCTTTGCCCCTGGTCTGAACCCAGCTAAAGGGAATTAGACTGCAGAGGTGAACCCATGCAAGAGTTTAGGAGAGTGAAGCTGCTGTTAACTGAGAGTGCAGTATGACTTTAATTTTATAATTTACTGTTGGAGAGACAATTTTCCTGAAATAACTTTCTGTTTTAATTGTAACCACTGGAAAATTATTGCTAGGTTCTGTGAAAAAATACTTCCCAAATTAAGTAGAATTCATGTAATATTGGAATGTGACAATTCAATATTTTTTTAAAAAGCACTGTAAGCTTAAACAACAAAAAACATAATCCCTGAATGCACAAATATGAACAAGGGTGCAGTTAATAGGTCGTAGTTTCTATTCAGATACATATTTAATTAAAACTACATAATATTCCAATTCTTTAAATCCCTAAAATCGAGGCCATTAAAAAAAACATGTATAGTAAGGGTCATTACTCTAAGGGTAAGGGATTTTTTTGGTGTGGGATTCAAGGATGGATAAAGGGGACTGGGCAAAAAGTGCTGTCTAACAATCCAATCTGATGCAAATCTAAGTGACTTATATTAGAGACCCTTCACCGTGTGAACTTCAAGGAGATTGATGGTGGAACCATACCTAAGAGGCATTACACTTAAGTTGTGGGGTATCTGTAAGAAACTTTTCTTTAAGGGGGAAAGAACGCCAGTGCTGTCAATCATGTAGCCTGTAAGTCTATTTTTGCTGATATTTTTAACCCTAATGTCATGACTCATGATGCTGGTTGGTCATTCCAGACAGTCATTGAAGTAAAAAAAAATAAAACTGGGGACTTTGGAGGGAAAACTTGATTGTTGATCAAATTAAGAATTTTGCTGGGAAGGAGTTGCAAAGATGGTTCTAAACTCCATTGAAAAGAATCGGGTTACCTGAAGGTGTAAGTTGAAGATTGTGGGTGTTACTGAAAAGACAACAGCAATGGCCCCAACTCCAAGGTTCAATTAGAAGTGTTCCCTCCTTTGTGCTGATTACTGTAGAGATACATTTGTTTGAGAAAACATAAATGAAACTTCAACCTGATTTATTTTTAAAGAAGGTATTCCTCAAAATTGACGGGTTGCTAAGTGAGTGTTAATCGGTAAAGTGACATGCTGTTTTAGTGAGAAGGCGAGTCTCCTGGGTGACACTGCATTC
This sequence comes from Squalus acanthias, assembly GCA_030390025.1. Classification (NCBI taxonomy): domain Eukaryota; kingdom Metazoa; phylum Chordata; class Chondrichthyes; order Squaliformes; family Squalidae; genus Squalus; species Squalus acanthias. The sequence continues at coordinate 37,109,132 of CM059441.1, read as the reverse complement.
GTGGTAGTTTTGTGCAGTTGGTGGAGTGATGCGTCTATATGGTGTTTTTGTGATGGTGAAAATTAATCAATTAGAATAATCACAACCTAATATTACAAAAGAGTCTCAACACAAGCAGCTGATAATTGTAGGTCTTTTCAAAAGGTTGTCAAGTTGCAACACAGAAAGGGAAATTATACCTTGTTATGAATAATATAGATAGATATATTTTATAACTAAATAACTGACACAAGCCCAGTGTTTCCACGCAAGTGACGATATTCATCTGAATGAGGGGCCGTTTTGCCTATCTTATATTCAGCATTGTCTGAGATATATAACTTGCCAAGTGGGGTAACACAGATGCAAACTCATATACTTGCAACCTATGTGGTGCAGTGTGCAGGTACACAATGCAGATTGGGGCTTTTCCCACTCCTGTCTGATGGCAATAGCAGAGATAGATGTTAAAACCACGAGAAAAGGTGAAACTGCCAGTTTTTAAAAAAAAATTCTGTGCTACTGCCTCTTTACCATCCCTTAAAAATGGACTGAAGTTTCACTTTTTTGAAAACTGCTGTTTTGTTTATGCCTTTTAAATCTCTTTTTAACGAGCTTTTGGGGAAAGACCTGGTAGTTTTCCCCTGAAGCAATTTAAAACACCCTCATAGGAATGAGCTCATCCATTGAGCTGGCATTAATTCAGTAATACGGGGGCTAAACTCTTTGGCGGAGTATCTGTTCAACATATGTTTTGCTGCAGTTTAACATGAATTATTTTTGTCTTGTGAATACTGGGAGATGACTTACCAGGATTGTGAGCTCCACTGGAGACTGAGCACCCACCCCATCAACTACCACCAGTTATCATTGAACTTCCAGACAAGTTTACTACCCTCACCTGCACTTTAATCAGCTGAGCAAAATCCATAAAACAATTTAGCCCTAAATTGTTCAAAAACTCAGTTTCATCCTCCCTCATGGGAAACCACAACTCCCAAGGTTTGGTTGTTTCAATTTCTAGAGATACAAAGAAGGCCAGAACTAATCAAGAAATTAATTCAAATCTAATTTTCATTATAAACTAAACCAGTAGAAGTGGCAAGTTTTAAAACTTGAATTGCAGTTTAAAATTTGCTTCTGATTACGAAACCAGATTGGTTACACGCATGAGTAAATGCCCATCTGATCCCATTGATCGATAAATCAATGTCAAAGTCCGGAAATGGCCGTGCCACTGAATTTGGGCGTATAAACGTGCTGCTCTGCTTAACCACTTACAGTTTCCTGCTCATCAGGGCTGGATTAACATCCTTGAGTGTTAAAACACTCATCATGTGAGGTGTGTAAAATAAGGTTCACTGCAGGCAAGTCCTGATTGCTGCTTTCTGCTGGTAAAACTAAGAAAATTCTACAGGACTGAAGTAATTGTATCACTTCCTTAATAATGGATTCCAGCATTTTCCCGACAACTGACGTCAGGTTAACTGGCCTGTAGTTCCCTTTTTTCTTTCTCCCTTCTTTCTTGAATAGTGGGGTTACATTTGCTACCTTCCAATTCACTGGGACGTTCCAGAATGTAGGGAATTTTGGAAGAAGATAACTAATGCATCCACTATCCCTGCAGCCACCTCTTTTAGAACCCTAGGATATATATATATGGCCATCAGGTCCAAGGAATTTGTCAGCTTTTAGTCCCATTAATTTCTCCAGTACTTTTTTTTCCGAATAATTACTTTAAGTTTCACACATTTTTGTTAGACCCTTGGTTCCCCAATGTTTCTGGTATGTTTTTAGTGTCTTCTACTGTGAAGACAGATACAAAATATTTGTTTAACATCTTTGCCATTTCTTTATTCCCCATTATAATTTCTCATGTCTCAGCCTCTAAGGGACCCATGTTTACTTTCGCATTGAATTGCAGTGTGCTCTCTCTTTACTCCCATTCTGCACAATTGACATGGAGCAAATCACTCCTATTAAATTTGAATCCCAATGAACCAAGTCACGTTCAATTGCCTCTCATTATATAGAATTCTAGTTCACTTGCACCAAATCACTGCTCATTACATAGAACAGGATAGTGGAAAGGGGAATCCAGTGGATCTCCATTTGACTTTCAAAAGGTATACGAGGTACCATGCACCTTCAGAGACTTGTAGCACAAGTCAGAGCTGGGGAGAAGGAATTAATTAGATGGAACGTTGGCTGGACAATAACAAAACAAGATATAGTCTGAGCTACAGAGTGATGATTTGTGGAGTTCCACGGGGAACCGTCCTTGATCCTCTACTTTTTGCAGTTTTCATGAATGACCTAGATGAAAGGATTAAAAGTGACATTTCTAAATTTTTTGGTAACAGAAAATTGTGTAGGTTGGCAAAATGCAGTGGAAGCTGAAATGATTCTAGGGATTTGGAACTGCTTAGCAGTTGGCCAATGATTAGTAAATTGTGTGTAATATGGATACATGCAAGGTAATGCATATAAGTGCAAAACTCATCAAAGAGAAGGCATAGTCTGAGGAGAGTTCTTTTGATTCTAAGTACTCCCTTTTTTATGTGAAGGCATGATGTGTTCACCAGAATGTTCTGTCTGTCAAATATCAAATCAGACAGTTGTACTTGTCCCAGAAAAGGTTTGTTCTTGGGCTGATAAGGCCGTATTTATTTCCCATCCCTAGTTGCCCTGAGAGGATGGTGGTGAGCTGCCTTCTTGAACTGTTGCAGTCCTTGTGATGACAATGGTGCTAGGTAAAGAATTCCAGGATATTGACCCAGCGACAATGAAGGAACAGAGATTTGTGTATAAGTTAGGATGGTATGTAACTTGGAAGTGATTGCGTTCCCAAGACATCACTGCTCCTGTCCTTCTCTGTGATGGACTTTGCATTGGAGGGAAATGCTGTTGAAGTAACCCTGGTAAGTTGCTGTAGTGCAGTCTGTAGCTTGTACATACTGCAGGCACAGTGGGCTGGTGATGGAAGGAGTAAATTTAGAGTCCAATGGCAGGGGCACTGATCAAGCGAGCTGCACTGCCCTGGATGGTGTCGACTTTCTTAAGTGTTGAAGCAGCTGCAGCCATCCAAACGACTGGTAATAGATGGTGGAAGGGCTTTGAGGAGGTGAGCCACCTCTGCCCCCCTCATAATCATGGTGTTGATATTGCTGGTCCAGTTAAGCTTCTGGTCAATGGTGACTTCCAAGATGTTGAGGGTGGAAACTCTGATGGTATTAAAGGTCAGGAGGAGATGACTGGGCTTTTTCTTGTTTGTGATGGCCATTACCTGCACTTAGGTGGAATGAATGTTACCTTCCACTTGTCAGCCCAAGCCTCGATATTATCCAGGTCCTGATGTAGACTGGCATGGATAGATTAGCTTTATCCTATTTTTTGTAGATGGAAAATACATGGACAATCTTGCATATTGTTGGGTAGATCCAGTGTCCTAGCTATACTGGAACAACAACAGGAGAAGCTAGTTATAGTACACAGGTTTTCAACATTACAATCTGGATGTTGTTGGCATGGCATTTGCTGTGTCCAGTGCACTCGGCCTCTTTATGCCACAGAGTGAACCAATTGGCTACACTGACATCTATGATGGTGGTCACCTTGGGAAGAGGCTGAGTAGGATCGTCCACTTTGACTGAAGTCGCTTGAAAACATTTCAGCCTTGTCTCTTGCACTTACGCTGGACTTGAGGATGGGGCTATTCATGCATCTCTTTTTTCCATTAGTTGCCTGATTTGTCTACTACCATTCTTGAATGGATGTGGTAGACCTACAGAGCTTTGCTCTGAACTGTTCGTTGTTGGACTGCCTAGCTCTGTCTATAGCCTGCTGCTTTAGATGTTCAGCATACAGGTAGCTGCTTCACTTCTTTGGTACCTCAATCCAAGGTTTGCCTCGTGTTGCTTCTGGAATGCCCTCTATACTATTCTTAAAACAAATTTGGTCTCCCAGCTTGATCGTGATAGACGAGTGAGGGATTTTCCAGGCTACAAGGTTACAATTCTGCTGCTGCTGCTGCTGATAGCCCTTCATAGATAGTGCTTCATGGATGCCAAGTTTTAGGTATCAGATCTGTCCTATCTGTCCTGTCCCACTTAGAACGGCGGTTATGGCACACTGTAAGACGGAGGATGTCCTCACTGTAGTGACGTGACTTTGCCTTCATAAAGATTGTGGTGGTTACTTCTGACAGTGCTATAATGGACAGACATGTCTATGACAGGTAGGCTGGTGACAACAAGGTCAAGTAGGTTACTTTCTTTTGTGTGTGCCCTTACCGCCTGATACAAACCCAGTCTGGCAGCTATGTCCTTCAGGACTTAGTCAGTGATGGATATCACTCTTGGTGGTGGATTTTGAAGTCCCCTACCTAAAATGCATTGTAGGCCCTTGCTTTCATCAGAGCTTCTTCCAAGTGATCAGCATGTAAGAGTACTGATTTGTTAGTTGGGGAGGAGGCACGGCAGGTGGTGATTAGCAGGTTTCCTTGACCTTGACCTGAGGCCATGTCAGTGTTGAGGACACCAAGAGCCATTCCCACCTGACTGTATACCACTGTGTTTCCACCTCTAGTTTGTCTGTCCTGGTGGGCAGGACATACCCAGGTTGGTGATGGAGTCCAGACTGTTGGCTGATCGTTATATTCTGAATTATTATCTATGTTGGGCTGTTAGTTGACTAGTCTGGGACAGTTCTCACAACTTGGGCATCGATCTCCAAATGTTAGTGTGGAGGACTTTACAGACTCAACTGGGCTGAGATTGCCCAAATCTTGTCTGGATACGATGCCTGGATCATTGCCAATTGGTCCAATTTTATTCTATTTTTGAACTTGCTAATGATTGTTTCCAACTGAGTGGCTTGGTTGGCCACTCAAGTGGGAAATTAAGTCAACCAATTAGTGTGGGATTGGAGTCACAATTAGGCCCAACTGAGTAGGGGTGGCGGCGCTCTTTCCATCAGGACGCCAGTGAACCAGTTGGGTTTTTACAGTAATTTGGAAGTTTTCATGGTTATTTTTTTAGCACTAGTCCACAAATTACCAGGTTTATTGAACACTGCAGTTTTGTTGCTTTTGTATGCACTGTTTGGAAGATCTACTCTACAGGAGTGGAGTTGCATGTTGTAACAATGATTCAACAATCTCATGTTCCATTCTTGCCTATAATCACCACAGGCATGTCCTTAGTCACACCTTCTGGGGCGCATTTGATCAAAGCTGGTTTTTTTTTGAAGTGCTGAAAGAGGTGAAGAAGGCTGGGTAGGGTTAGCTTTTTCATTAAGTAAACATTAAAAATACTGGTGTACTGAACATAATATATTTTATTTTCTCCCTTCAATTTCTTTTTCTTTTGGCAATTCCGTTGCTCCTAGTATGACCCATGGCCTCTAACTTCGGACATAACGCCATAAGCAGAGAGAATGAATTGAAGCCTCGTTGAAATGAGCCAGCAGTCCCACTCACTGCTCAGCTGGTGAGAGGTAGATACTATGGAGAGTGAAACACGGCAGTGTCTGTATTCCCTCTTCATTAGCTCTTCCACCTCCTGGCTGTGAGATGGTGAATCATATTATAGGAGGACTGTCTGATTGAAATGTCAATTAGTGCTGGAGTGCAAAACCATAATGATAATTGTGTGAAGTATCTTTATTGCTACACTCACAGGGTGTGGAACTCAATATTCTTAATCCATTTAACTGTTCTTTGTAGAAGATCCAGACTTGCCCCAAATCAAGACTTTATTTTTATCCTTGCTTGTTAAATTCGAATTATTTTGGCTGAAGTATTACTTTTATTTAAACTCCTTTTGTGTGTATATGCAGCAGTTTCACAACAATTGATCTTAATTTACGAGGCATTTCTTTAATCTGGTGCCTTTATTCTGAATTTAAACTACTTTCTAGAGCAGTCCAATGTGAAATCCCTTCATGTACCCATAAAGCCAAGTGCACCTTGTTATACAACAGTGTACACAAGGCTGAAATGGGGACTTGATCGGAGGTGCGTCTGGATAGAACATAGAAATTTATGGCACAGAAGTAGACCTTTTAGTCCATCACGTCTGTGCCAGCTCTTTGCTAGAGAAATCCAAAACTAATCCCACTACCCCACAGCCCTGTATCTTCTGTGCTTCAAATATTTATTATTTCCTGAAATGGCCTCTGCCTCAACCATTCCCTTGGCGAAGCATCTATTCTCCAACCACATTTTGCATAAGATTTTCTTCTAAGCCCTCTGCTTAATCACTCAGTGGCAATTTAAAATTTATGGCCCCCTTGTCACTGACTCCACCACCGGAGGAACTAGTGTTTCTCTACTTTATCGAAGCTCTTAATTTTTAAAGCTTCCATTAAATCTTCTCTTAGCCTTCTCTGCTTCAATGGAAATTGTTTGAGCATCTCAAGTTTCCCATCCCTGGCATCATCTTGCTTAATCTATGCTGTATGCTCCCGTTGGCTTTAATGTCCTTATGTCCTTTATATAATGGCTGCCCAAAACTTTCTTTATTATTGACCTTAACCAAAGTTTTGTACAAATTTATCATTGCTTCTTTACTCTTATATTCTCTGCCTCATGTCAGCTTGACTCAGTTGTAGCACTCTCACCTCTGAGTCAGAAAATTGCATGTTCAAGCCCCACTCCAGGAGTTGAGCGTATACTCTAACCTGACACTTAGTGCATATTGAAGGGAAAAAAATTGCAGGGCTGTGGGGAAAGAGCAGGAGAGTGGGATTAATTGGATAGCTCTACCAAAGAGATGGCACAGGCACGAAGAGCTGAATGGCCTCCTTCTGTGCTGTATCATTCTATGATTCTACATTGAGAGAGTACTGCATTGTTGGAGATGCTGTCCTTTGGATGAGACATTTAACAGAAGTCCTGTCTATGCTCGGGTGGAAGTAAAAGATCCCATGGCACTTTGAAGAACAGGCACGTTACCTTTCAATCAACACCACCAAAATAGATGAGCTTTGATATTTATTTCATTGCTGGTTGCAAATTGGCTGCTGCATTCGCCTACATAAATAAAGTATTTGATTAGCTGTAAAGTGCTTTGGGGCTTCTTGAGGTGTGAAATGTGCGATGTAAATGCAAGTTCATTCTTTGCTGCTTTTCCTTATTTTATTTCCTTCTATAAAACCCAAAATACTTTGGCTTCCATTTTTTGCTTTACCTACTTGCGCTTGCATTTTCAGGGAATTAAGTTTTAAATCATTTGGTCTCTTTGTTAATCTATGCCTTCATGTCTTTCCATTGAATGTAACTTCTATTCCTTATTTTTCCTCCTAAATGTATTACTTAACAGTTATCAACAACAACAACAACAACTTGCATTTATATTGTACCTTTAACGTAGGAAAACGTCCCAAGGTGCTTCACAGAAGCATAATCAAACAAACATCGACACTAAGCCAAAGAAGGAGACATTGTTGATATATCAATATTAAATTGCACCTTCCATCTGTCTGCCCGTTCTTCTAGCTTGTTTGTCTTTCTGAAGTCATTTATCGTCCTCTTCACTGTTTGCCAAATCTCCTACTTCTGTATCATCAGCAAATTTCAAAGTAATATTCCCTTTACCCAAGTCCAAATTGTCTTTATGTATCAAGAGCAAAGGTGGACCCAGAACTAACCCATGGGGTGCACCACTTCAAACCCTTCTCCAATCTGAGCAATACCCATTTACCCAAATGCCTTGTTTCTTGTCAGTCAACCAACTTTCAACCCATGCTGCTACATTTTCTTTGGTGCCATACACATGAATCTTTCTAAAAAGCCTCTTGAGGCACCTTATCAAAAGCATTCTGAAAATCCATATGCACTACATTTCCTTTATCCAATTGGTTACTTCAGTGAGTTCAGATAAATTAGAGAATGGGAGGAGAAAGTACAATCTTACTGCAAAGCTTTCCAAAGAGAACTTCCTTTTTTGGATTAAACTATTTCCACTTTGAAAAGCTATGCTCAATGGGAATTGTGCTGCCAGTAAGACATTCTTCATGACAAAACATTGATTTTTGAGATCACTGAGGTAGTATGTGTTGGAACATTGGACTGCCTTGCTGTCTTAGAACACAAACCAAATTGGACACAAGAGTCACCACATAGACTTATGTATGTTATGGGGTGGAGGATTGAATGTTTCCTCATCCATGTTAGATGACACCAGTCTCTCCCCAGGTGGTATACAGTATTGAATATTCATGACTGAAAGTGCGGCCATTTTTCCATAGTCTGGAGATGAATGGAAGAAGGGAGCTCAGTTAATGAGACGAACTCCTGATGAGAATTTATTTGGTGTTGCCCATTGAAAGTATAAAGAGAACTGTTACTTTGTTCTATTTTCTCGTGTGTATATTGATTATAATGTGTCCCAATAAGGAATTGTTGATTATTTCTCGAGCTGGTAGAAATTACTTGCCAATTGATGATCCTCTGGTAACTTTTTCAAATCAACCAGCATGATGTGTGTTGGCTGTCCCTGTCATCTGCCAAAGCAACCATCAGCTGCAAAATACCATCCTGTGGACTTCTTAGCCTGTGTAATAAAAAATATTCTGTGTATGGTTTTCAGATTGTGGTGTAATTTGAAGGTTTAGATGAATGTTATGAACAGTTCGAGCTTCATTGTTAATGTTTGTGATCAAATCTAAACTTCGTGAAGTGATGACTGCTTCATTGATTCCCTGCACAACATCAGCAAAAATTATACTCTCCTCTTTATACGCTGAACATTGAATCTAGACCTGGAAAGATTGACCAGATTAGTAATGTTGCAACCTACTAAGGATTAATTTGTATTGTGATACTGAGTCACGTTGGCTTTCTCCTTCAAAGTTGAAAGAGATCCCGTGCAGAAATTTTCATTTTATTTTATTGCTGAGTTTACAGCCAAGTAATAAACTTGAGTTAATTATGTCTGTGTTCAGAACCTAGTAAATAAAACAGGTTTCTGAATAAATGTAGTGCCTTAAATTGATGACAAGAATCTGCAAAATAATTGCTCACATTTATAATTCTGGACATGAAATGCTCCATTACATAAAGGAGGACATTCCAGAAGTTAGGATGAATCCCTATTATAGAACCCAAGAAAAGATTTTTAGTCATGTTTGAGCAGGTTCCTCCCCCCGACAGGGTTTAGTATTGTTGAACATGAGGCAGAAACACATGAATTATTAATAATATCCTCATCATTAAACAGAGCAGCATGCGACTGAGCTGAGGGGTTTGTTCATCAGTCACGTTGATTTTTTTTTTTTAGACGGTTCAGCACAGCACAGCACTGTACATCTATATTGAGACACATCAGTGCATGTGAAGGTGGAAATGGGATGGGGAGAGGAAATGGAGGCGTTCTTCTTGCTTCTGTAGATCCCAAGGGCATCACCATTGTCACAGAATCCCTCAGTTTGTAGCTAAATAACAAATTGCAATGGCATTGAAACTGAAAATAAATTAAAATTGGAACTCGTCACACTTTATCCAGGACCGCAAAATGATGGAAATCCTTACCTCCCTCAGTCTTCCCTTCCTCCTGCAATCAGCAGGCTTTTGGTACCCAAGCTTGTCACGACCCAATCACGACTTACTGACTTACCTTTTCTGTGTGACTTTTTTCAACCTTTGTGATATCCTGCAGCGTGGGCTTTGGCCTTTCACCTGTTCTTTTAAAAACCTATTCTGTTTAATCTTCATTTTCAAGATGGCTGAAAATATCAATTTGCCAAATCAAAAAGACAAACCGGGAGAAAATGCTGGAATTTTTTTTTATTAGAAAAAGTTATTACTGAAGCAGTGCTGTTCAGGATTCTTCTCTGACTGAAGAATTTTAAGAGAGCAATGACCTCCTTGTGCTTTTCTATATTTTCACTGTTGGTTTAGAGGATTTTTTCATAAGAGTTTGTCCTGTAGGTTTTCTTTAACTCTAGTAGTAAGATAATAAATGCAAATAGAAGCTAGCTAAGTACACGAGGGAGAATGGAATAGAAGGATATGCTGATAGGCTTAGATGTAACAGGGTGGGAGGAAGCTCGTGTGGAGCACAAACACCAGCATACACCAGTTGGGCCGAATGGCCACTTTGTCCACTGTAAATTCGATGCAATTCTGTGCAAGGTTGGAGTGCTGATTGTTAGATTTAAGGGTTATGTAGCTGGCAGCTGTGATTTTTTTTAAATTCCATCAGTGAATCTGACATTACCACTCTTTACACCCCTGCCTCCAAGGTCACAGTGCACGTAGGTACCACTGGTAAGTTTGATTGGTTGGATATCTTCTAAAGGTGCCTTGTAGTTGCACTGAAAGAGAGAGTTCAGGATAACCAACTGCTTGAATCCTGATGTGTGAACTGCCAAGGTATATTAGTACCACGTTGTAAAGTTATGCAATTTTTTCTCCCATTTTATAACTAGTTGGTTTGCTGGGCAGCTAAGATTGGTGAAATCATATCATATACCTGTGTTTTTGTACATAGATCTGTTCACAATTCTGGCAAAGTAACTTAATGGACTCCTTACAAGACAGCAAGGTCCATTTAAGTGCCTAGATGTTAGATCTGTTCTCCTCATCGCCAGATCAATCCATTCGATATCCTTACATGGAGCAAACAGACCAAATAATGAGAAGACAAAAAGGACAGAAAATTCGTTGTTCTGCAGCTTAATATATTTATATATATTTATTTATTTTTATGCGTGCACATTTTGGCTGCCGCTCCGGACCCGGGCAATTCCACTTTTCCCCCTATTTTCCTTTTCTCTCTATCCCTCCCTGACCGCACTCTCCTGTTGTCATGCCTCCTTTCATCTCTCCCCTCTCAGTTACACTGCCCTCCCAAATCCCTACCCCAATCCTTCATTACTCTTCGACCTTCCTACTCTCCTGCTGCCGACCCGGCTTGACTCCCTCTTAGATAAGCCCACAGCTTATCTCTGTGCCTATCTTGGCATCTACGAAGCGCTCATCGAGGCACTCCTCGCTGCCGATTTACGAGCAGCAACCCCAGCGGTCCAATCCTACTCTCTCGCCGACCTTCCCACCCAGCGTGCCCACTGGGGGCAAATCTTGCCAGTCTCCTCCCCGTTACCCCCCCCCGCCCCCAGCGCTGACCCTGTGGACGCTGGCAATGGGGCAGCCATCACTGACCCTCTTCGCATCTCCCTCCAGAACGTCCGTTCACTTGCAAACAAGGCCCTTGCCATCCATGAGCTTATCGTGGATGATTGCATCGACATCATGGCCCTGACGGAAACTTGGTTGAGGGGTGATGATACCTTTCCCTTAAATGAAGCCTCCCCACCTGGCTATACCTTCCACCACTTGCCCCGCTCAGACCGCCGTGGTGGCGGTGTGGCTCTCAGCACCAAATCACATCTTGGTCTGTCCCCTATTCCTCCAGCTGTTTCTCTTCCTTTGAGCATCTCACCTTATTACACCCCTCTCACCTCTCATTTAAAATTCTTGTTCTCTACTGCCCACCCAAGTACCATAAAAATTTTATTACTGACATATCTTCACTCTCCTCTGAGTTCACTAGCCTCCTATCCTCCCTTAATCTCTCCCTCCATGTAAACTCCCCAACCCATATTCATGGCCACCCCCTCAGCCTTGCCATCTCTCGTAGCCTCGCTACTCCCATCGTGTCAATTGCAGATAAGGCCATCTCTGACCATTTCCTCGTATCGCTCTCCACCCATGTCCACCCCTGGAAGAAAACTCTCTCCCAACTCTTTTACAAATGCACTTATGAAATCCCAACTGTCTAGCCTCTGGCCCTCCATTCACCATGACATTTCTGCAGCTACCGATCTGCTCAACCACACCCTCGCCACCATCTTTGAGGCCCTAGTCCCTACTAAAACAATTACCCTCTCACCCGGGACGCAGACTCTACTCATTCGGGTTCAGAAGAATGAGAGGCGATCTTATTGAAACATATAAGATTGTGAAGGGGCTTGATCGGGTGGACGCGGTGAGGATGTTCCCAATCATGGGTGAAACTAGAACTAGGGGACATAATCTTAGAATAAGGGGCTCCTCTTTCAAAATTGAGATGAGGAGAAACTTTTTCACTCAGAGGGTAGTGGGTCTGTGGAATTTGCTACCCCAGGAAGCTGTGGAAGCTACTTCATTAAATAAATTTAAAACAGAAATAGACCGTTTCCTAGAAGTAAAGGGTATCAGGGGTTACGGGGAGCGGGCTGGAAATTGGACATGAGTTTGAGTTCGGATCGGTCAAGGCCCTGTGGGTGGCGGAGCGGGCCCAGGGGCCGAGTGGCCTGGTCCTGCTCCTGCTTCTTGTGTTCTTATGATATGGCTGGACCACATGAAGCATTATCGGGTCCTGTTCTAGTCTGCCAAAATTGCTCACCATTCCAGAATCATTCTGGAATGCAAAGATAAACCCCGGCTCCTGTTCTCTACTGCTAACCATCTTCTTAAACCCCTCTCCCCTGTCTCCTCCACCCTCACCTCTGATAACAAGTGTGAGGAGCTCATGGACTTCTTTGTCTCCAAGATTGAGACCATCCGTTCAGCTGCCTCTGCGACTTCCCTTCCTTCCCCTAGCTCACTGGGCCAAACTTCCTCTAAGGTTCCCCCTTGCCCTAGCCCTGAACTTGCACCTTTCTCTCTGATCTCCCCTCATGACCTCTCCGCGCTCATCTTGTCCATGAGACCCACCTCCTGCTCCCTCGACCCAATTCCCACCAAACTGCTGACCACCCAACTTCCTTTTCTGGCTCCCATGTTAGCTGATCTTGTTAACGGTTCTCTCTCCTCAGGTATTGTCCCCCTCTCCCTCAAATCTGCTGTCATCACCTCTCTCCTCAAAAAACCAACCCTTGACCCCTCTGTCCTTGCAAACTACCGCCCCATCTCCAACCTCCCTTTCCTCTCCAAAGTCCTTGAACGTGTTGTCGCCTCCAAAATCCGTGCCCATCTTTCCCGCAATTCTGTGTTTGAATCCCTCCAATCAGGTTTCCGCCCTTGCCACAGTACCGAAACGGTTCTCATCAAAGTCACAAATGACATCCTTTGTGACTGGGACAAAGGTAAACTATCCCTCCTCATCCTTCTTGACTTGTCTACAGCCTTTGACACGGTTGACCACTCCATCCATCTCCAATGCCTCTCCACCGTCGTCCAGCTGGGTGGGACTGCACTCGCCTGGTTCCATTCTTATCTATAATCGTAGCCAGAGAATCGCCTGCAACGGCTTCTTTTCCTGCTCACGCATCGTTACCTCTGGTGTCCCCCAAGGATCTATCCTTGGCCCCCTCCTATTTCTTATCTACATGTTGCCCCTTGGTGACATCATCCGAAAACACAGCGTCAGTTTTCACTTGTACGCTGACGACACCCAGCTCTACCTTACTACCTCTTCTCTGGAACCCTCCAAAATGTCTAAATTATCAGACTGCTTGTCCGACATAGTTCTGGATGAGCCAAATTAAATATTGGGAAGACCGAAGCTATTGTTTTCGGTCCCCGCCACAAACTCCGTTCCCTAGCCACTGACTCCATCCCTCTCCCTAACAACTGTCTGAGGCTGAACCACACTGTTCGCAACCTTGGTGTCATATTTGACCCTGAAATGTGCTTCCGACCACATATCCGCAGCATAACAAAGACCGCCTACTTCCACCTCCGTAACATCGCCCGCCTCCGCCCTTGCCTCAGCTCATCCGCTGCTGAAACCCTCATCCATGCCTTTGTTATCTCTAGACTTGACTATTCCAATGCACTCCTGGCTGGCCTCCCACATTCCACCCTACGTAAACTTGAGGTCATCCAAAACTCGGCTGCCCGTGTCCTAACTCGCACCAAGTCCCGTTTGCCTATCACCCCTGTGCTCGCTGACCTACATTGGCTCCCGATTAAGCAGCGCCTCAATTTCAAAATTCTCATCCTTGTTTTCAAATCCCTCTATGGCCTCGCCCCTTCCTATCTCTAATCTCCTTCAGCCCCACAACCCCTCGAGATATCTACTTCTAATTCTGCCCTCTTGAGCATCCCTGATTATAATCGCTCAACCATTGGTGGCTGTGCCTTCTGTTGCCTAGGCCCTAAGCTCTGGAATTCCCTGCCTAAACCTCTCCGCCTCGCTACCTCTCTTTCCTCCTTTAATACTCCTTAAAACCTACCTCTTTGTCCAAGCTTTTGGTCATCGGCCCTACTTTATCCTTATTTGGCTCGGTGTTAAATATTTTGTCTTAAAATACTTCTGTGCAACGCCTTGGGACGTTTTACTACGTTAAAGACGCTATATAAATACAAGTTGTTGTTATTTATATATTCATGGGAACGGTAGCGGTAGTGGTAATGTCACTGGGCTAGTAATCCAGAGGCCTGGACTAATGATCCAGAAGGCGCGAGTTCAAATCCCACCACGGCAGCTGGGGAATTTAAATTCAGTTAATTAAATAAATCTGGAATAAAAAGCTAATATCAGTAATGGTAACCATGAAACTATCGGATTGTCGTAAAACCCATCTGGTTCACTAATGTCCTTTAGGGAAGGAAATCTGCCGTCCTTACCTGGTCTGGCCTATATGTGACTCCAGACCCACAGCAATGTGGTTGACTCTTAACCTCCCTCTGAAATGGCCCAGCAAGCTACTCAGTTGTAACAAACCGCTACGAAACACAATAAGAATGAAACCGGACGGACCACCTGGCATCGACCTCGGCACCAGCTACGGACACGGCAACGGCACACCCAGCCCAGTCAACCCTGCAAAGTCCTCCTCACCAACATCTGGGGACTTGTGCTAAAATTGGGAGAGCTGTCCCACAGACTAGTCAAGCAACAGCCTGACATCGTCATACTCACAGAATCATATCTTTCAGCCAATGTCCCAAATGCCTCCATCACCATCCCTGGGTATGTCCTGTCCCACGGGCAAGACAGACCCACCAGGGGTGGCGGCACAGTGGTATATAGTCGGGAAGGAGTGGCCCTGGGAGTCCTCAACATTGAAGTCTCATGGCTTCAGGTTAAGCATGGGCAAGGAAACCTCCTGCTGATCACCACCTACCGCCCTCCCTCAGCTGATGAATCAGTACTCCTCCATGTTGAACACCACTTGGAAGAAGCACTGAGAGTAGCAAGGGCACACAATGTACTCTGGGTGGGGGACTTCAATGTCCATCACCAAGAGTGGCTCGGTAGCACCACTACTGACCAAGCTGGCTGAGTCCTGAAGGACATAACCGCCAGTCTGGGGCTGCGACAGGTGGTGAGAGAACCAACACGAGGGATAAACCTACTTGACCTCGTCCTCACCAATCTACCTATCGCAGATGCATCTGTCCATGACAGTATTGGTAGCAGTGACCACTGCAGTCATTGTGGAGATGAAGTCACGTCTTCACACTGAGGACACCCGCCGATCTTCGGGTAAGCGTTCTCCAAGGCGGCCTTCGAGACACACGACAATGCAAAATCGTCGAGCAGAAACTGATAGCCAAGTTCTGCATCCATGAGGACGGCCTCAACCGGGATCTTGGGTTCATGTCACGCTACATGTAACCCCACCTGACGTAGAGTCATCCAGACTCGAGTCGTCGTTGGCTTGTTCTCTCTACACAGATGCGGCCGGACCTGCTGTGATTTCCAGCAAAAAAAGTTTTTTGTTTTCCATACAGACCCCAGCATCTGCCACATTTGACCCCTTGTGACCCCACCTCATTGTCTTTGATGTAATGTTTTCCTGACTGACCTGTTTGGACACCATCCACACCTTTGATTGCCGTGAGTATCTCTCTGCCGAGGTGTGATAAAGGGCAGTTGGAAAGATTAACTGTAATCATCTGGCAGTGTTCTCTGACTATATATGCTGTGACTATATGCATCTCTTCACTTCACCTGACGAAGGAGCAGCGCTCCGAAAGCTTGTGATTTCAAATAAAGCTGTTGGACTATAACCTGGTGTTGTGCGACTTCCCTCATAATTTTGTACACCTCAATCAGGTCCCCCCTCAGCCTTCTCTGCTCTAAGGAAAACAACCCCAGCCTGTCAGTCTCTCTTCATAGCTGAAGCGCTCCAGCCCAGGTAACATCCTGGTGAATCTCCTCTGCACCCTCTCCAATACAATCACATCCTTCCTAATAGTGTGGCGACCAGAACTGCACACAGTATTCCAGCTGTGGCCTAACTAGCGTTTTGTGCAGCTCCATCATAACCTCCCTGCTCTTATATTCTATGCCTCGGCTAATGAAGGCAAGTATCCCATATGCCTTTTTAATCACCTTATCTACCTGTCCTGCTGCCTTCAGGGATCTATGTGCATGCACACCAAGGTCCCTCTGATCCTCTGTCCTTCCTAGGGTCCTACCATTCATTGTGTATTCCCTTGCCTTGTTAGTCCTCCCAAAATGCATCACCTCACACTTTTCAGGGTTAAAGTCCACTTGCCACTGTTCTGCCCATCTAACCAACCCATCTATATCGTCCTGTAGCCTGAGGCTTCCCTCCTCGCTATTTACCACTCCACCAATTTTCGTGTCATCTGCGAACTTACTGATCATACCTCCTACATTCATATCTAAATCATTAATGTACACTACAAACAGCAAAGGACACAGCACCGATCCCTGCGGAACAACCTTCGACCATCACCCTCTGCCTCCTGCCACTAAGCCAATTTTGGATCCAATGTGCCAAATTGCCCTGGATCCCATGGGCTCTTATCTTCTTGACCAGTCTCCCATGCGAGACTTTGTCAAAAGCCTTACTGAAGTCCATGTAGACTACATCAACTGCACTACCCTCATCCACATACTCTCGGAGACGCTCAATGATGAGGAATGGAGATATCAAAAAGAGTTCAACTCAGTTTAAAACAAAGCCTCACCTTCAATAACTTTAGGGAGGGAATTCCAAAGCATAGGGCCTAGGCAGCTGAAACACGGCCGCCAATGGTGGAGCAATGGAAATCAGGGATGTGCAAGAGGAGCACAGATGAAGGGGTGAGGCCACAAAGGGATTTGAACACAAGGATGAAAATGTTAAATTCGGGAGCTAATACATAGATACATAGAAGATAGGAGCAGGAGTAGGCCATCCGGCCCTTCGAGCCTGCTCCGCCATTTAATGAGATCATGGCTGATCCTTCAATTCAGTATCCCGTCCCCGCCTTCTCTCCGTAACCCTTAACCCCTTTTGCCTGTAGAAATATATCTAATTCCCTCTTAAATATATTTAATGAGCTGGCGTACACTGCCCTCTGTGGCAATGAGTTCCACAGGTTCACCACTCTCTGAGTGAAGAAATTCCCCCTCATTTCTGTCCTAAATGGTTTAGCCCTTATCCTTAAATTATGTCCTCTAGTTCTGTTCTCACCCGCCAAGGGAAACATTCCTTCTGCATCTAATCTGTCTAGACCTGTCAGAATTTTATACACTTCTATGAGGTCCCCTCTCAATCTTCTAAACTCCAGTGTGTACATCCCTAAACTACATAGTCTCTCCTCATAGGTCAATCCCGCCATTCCTGGTATCAGCCTGGTGAATCGCCGCTGCACCCCCTCCATGGCAAGAACATCTTTCCTCAGATGAGGCGACCAAAACTGTACACAGTACTCGAGGTGTGGTCTCACCAGTGCCCTGTACAGCTGCAGCAAGGTATCCCTGTTCCTGTATT
Source organism: Squalus acanthias (assembly GCA_030390025.1). Classification (NCBI taxonomy): domain Eukaryota; kingdom Metazoa; phylum Chordata; class Chondrichthyes; order Squaliformes; family Squalidae; genus Squalus; species Squalus acanthias. Next base: position 37,091,489 of record CM059441.1, on the reverse strand, counting down.
CCAACCCTTTTGCTATGAAGGCCAGCATACCGTTTGCCTTCTTGACCGCCTGTTGCACCTGCATGCTCGCCTTCAGTGACTGGTGTACAAGAACACCCAGGTCTCTCTGTACTTCCCCCTCTCCCAATTTATTGCCATTTAAATAATAATTTGCCCTCCCGTTCCTGCACCCAAGGTGGATAACTTCGCACTTGTCCACATTATAGTGCATCTGCCATTTATCCGCCCAATCACCCAGTCTGTCCAAATCGCTCTGGAGCTTCCTGGTCTCCTCCTCTGAGCCCACCCCCCCTCCTAGTTTAGTGTCGTCTGCAAATTTGGAAATGCTGCATTCGACTCCCTGATCCAGGTCATTAATATAAATTGTGAACAGCTGGGGACCCAGGACAGATCCCTGTGGTACCCCACTTGTTACTGCCTGCCATTCAGAAAATGAGCCGTTTATTCCAACTCTCTGTTTTCTATCTGACAGCCAGTTCTCTATCCACGTCAATACTTTCCCCTTTATCCCATGAGCTTCAATTTTCCATGCTAATCTTTTATGTGGGACCTTATCGAAGGCCTTTTGGAAGTCCAGGTACACCACATCTACTGGCTCTCCCCCATCTATTTTACCAGTTACTCCCTCAAAAAATTCCAATAGATTAGTCAAGCACGATTTACCCTTTGTAAATCCATGTTGACTCTGTCCTATCCTGTCCCCATTTGCTAAGTGCTCGGCTATTTCATCCTTAATGATGGACTCCAGCATTTTGCCCACAACTGATGTAAGGCTTACAGGTCTGTAATTACCTGCTTTTTCCCTACCCCCCTTTTTGAATAGTGGGGTAACGTTAGCTACCCTCCAATCCATGGGCACTGTTCCCGAGTCTAATGAATTCTGAAAAATCATGCTTAGTGCATCCGCTATCTCTAGGGCCACCTCCTTCAGTACCCTAGGATGCATGTTATCAGGCCCTGGGGATTTGTCCGCCTTCAATCCCTTTAGCTTCCTTAACACCATATCCTTAGAGATATTGATTTGCGTCAGTTCCTCCTTTGCCAATGTCCCTATTTTTCCCGATATCCCAGGGAGGTTTTTTGTGTCTTCCTTCGTAAAGACTGACCCAAAGTATGCATTCAGTTGGTCTGCCATTTCCTTATTTCCCATTATATATTCCCCCGTATCTGACTGCAATGGACCAACTTTGGTTTTCACCAGTCTTTTCCTCTTGATATACTTATAAAAGCTTTTGGAGTTAGTTTTTATATTTTCCGCCAGCTTGCTTTCGTAAGCTATTTTGCCCTTCTTGATTAAGCCCTTTGCCCTCCTTTGCTCTATCTTAAACTGTTCCCAATCTTCCGCTCTGGCGCGTTTTTTGGCTATTTTATACGCCCTATCTTTGGATTTTATGCTGTCTCTAATTTCCCCTGTTATCCACGGTTGAGTCACCTTTTTAGATTTCCTTTTATGCCAGATTGGTATAAACAATTTTTGCAATTTTGTCATTCTATCTTTAAATGCTTGCCATTGTTTATCTACCTCCAGTCCTCCCAGGAACGTTGTCCAATCAGACCTACTCAGTTCCCGTCTAATGGCATCATAATTCCCCTTGTTTAAATTCAGGACCTGAGTCTCTGAGTCAATTTCTTCGCTCTCCATTTCGAGTGAGAAATCGATCATGTTATGATCGCTCTGACCCAAGGGTCCCCGTACAACAAGATTACTAATTAGTCCCTTCTCATTGCACAGTACCCAGTCCAATATAGCCTGTTCCCGAGTTGGTTCCTCGACATATTGATCCAGATAACCATCCCTTAAACACTCAAGGAATTCCTCCTCCTCATTATTTTTACTGATTAGGCTAGTCCAATCTATATGTAAGTTAAAGTCACCTATGATGACAGCTGTGCTCTTATTGCACGCTTCTCTAATTTCCCTCGTGATGCCCTCCCCAACCTCTATTTTACTATTTGGAGGCCTATATACCACTCCTATTAATGTTTTTCGCCCCTCGCTATTTCTTAGCTCCACCCATATAGATTCTGTATTAACTGAGTTAATATCCTTCCTTTCAATTGCATTTATCCCCTCTTTTACCAGCAATGCTACCCCTCCTCCCTTTCTTTTTTGTCGATCCTTCCTAAATACTGAATACCCCTGTATGTTAAGCTCCCAGCCCTGCTCACCCTGCAACCATGTTTCCGTAATCCCAATTAGATCATAATTATTAACCTCTATTTCCACAGCTAATTCATCTACCTTGTTCCTGATGCTTCTCGCATTAAGGTATAAAACCCTCAGGCTTTTTTTATGCTCACATTTTTTATGAATGTAGCTGAGCGAGCCCAGTAGGCCATTTATTTTGCATTGGGGTCCCATGTATGTCCTAGAACCCCGATTTGCATAATGATGCTCCCACTGGATTCAGTCGGGCACCTTGGCCATCCAGCGAAGGCCCCGGGATACACGGCGGCGGAGCAAGAAAGAGGCAGCAAGTCCACCGTCTGTCGCCTCATTTTCATCAGGTGGGTGGGAGTTAAAATCTCCCCTGAAGAAAGGAAGCAAGTTAGTCCCTTCCGGAGCACAAAAATATCTACGAGTGGAATTCAGTTTCTAGCAGCCTGCTTGCTCCAATCTGTCAGTTAACAGTCAGACAGGACCCAAAAACTGTTTGTGTGTCTCTTTTTCCAAGTTCTAACTCATTACTACAAAACTGCAATTATCCTTGCAAGCTTTATGTCAAATTTGGCGTATGAGCATCAGACACAACCTCAGCAAGAGCAGAGTATACCGCCATCCGGAAAGATTCATAATAATGAGCCTCGGCAACAGTCAAATAGCAATGACATTGAAGACCGTCACAATGAGACCTTTCAAAACTACATCCTCCTTTGTTATACATGGGCCCCGACAACATCCCGGCTATCGTGCTGAAGACTTGTGCTCCAGAACTAGCCACGCCTCTAACCAAGCTGTTCCAGTACAACTACAACACTGGCATCTATCCGACAATGTGGAAAACTGCCCAGGTATGTCCTGTCCACAAAAAGCAGGATAAATCCAACCCGGCCAATTACCGCCCCATCAGTCTACTCTCAATCATCAGCAAAGTGATGGAAGGTGTCATCGACAGTGCTATCAAGCAGCATTTACTCACCAATAACCTGCTCACTGATGCCCAGTATGGGTTCCTCCAAGACCACTCGACTCCCGACCTCATTACAGCCTTGATCCAAACATGGACAAAGGAGCTGAATTCCAGAGGTGAGGTGAGAGTGACTGCCCTTGACATCAAGGCAGCATTTGACTGAGTGTGGCATCAAGGTGCCCTCATAAAACTGAAGTCAATGGGAATCGGGGGAAAGAAGCTCCACTGGCTGGAGTCGTTCTTAGCACAAAGGAAGACAGTTGTGGTGGTTGAAGGTCAATCATCACAGCCCCAGGACATCGCTGCAGGAGTTCCTCAGGGCAGTGTCCAAGGCCCAACCATCTTCAGCTGCTTCATCAATGACCTTCCCTCCAACATAAGGTCAGAAATGGGGATGTTTGCTAATGACTGCACAGTGTTCAGCGCCATTCACAACTCCTCAGATAATGAAGCAGTCCATGCCCGCATGCAACAAGACCTGGACGATGTTCAGGCTTGGGCTGATAAGTGGCAGGTAATGTTCGTGCCACAGAAGTGCCAGGCAATGACTATCTCCAACAAGCGAGAGTCTAGCTACCTCTCTTTGACATTCAATGGCATTACCATCGCCGAATCCCCAACATCAACATCCTGGGGATCACCATTGACCAGAAACTTAACTGGACCAGCCACACAAATACTGTGGCAACAAGAGCAGGTCAGGGGCTAGGTATTCTGCGGCGAGTGTCTCACCTCCTAACTCCCCAAAGCCTTTCCACCATCGACAAGGCACAAGTAAGGAGTGTGATGAAATATCTTCACTTGCCTGGATGAGTGCAGCTCCAACAACACTCAAGAAGCTCGAGACCATCCAGGACAAAGCAGCCTGCTTGATTGACACCCCATCCACCACCTTAAACATTCACTCCCTCCACCACCGTCGTACCGTGGCTGCAGTGTGTACCATCTACAAGACTCACTGCAGCAACTCGCCAAGGCTTCTTCGGCAGCACCTCTCAAACCCGCGATCTCTTCCACCTAGAAGGACAAGGGCAGCAGGCGCATGGGAACACCACCACCTCCAAGTCACACCATCCTGACTTAGAAGTATATCGCCAAACCTTCCATCGTCGCTGGGTCAAAATCCTGGAACTCCCTACCTAACAGCACTGTGGGAGCACCTTCACCACACGGACTGCAGCGGTTCAAGAAGGCGGCTCACCACCACCTTCTCGAGGGCAACTAAGGATGGGCTATAAATGCTGGCCTTGCCAGCGATGCCCGCATCGCATAAACGAATAAAAGAAAATTAAAAAAATTATATTGTGTGTGTGTGTGTGTATAATATATATATATATATTATATTATGGTGATATATGTGATATTATTTGTTCCTCTACATCATTTGTTTGTCTGTCAGAATATCCCACATCCAGAATAATCTCCAGCTGTAGCACTTCAGATCCAAATTGCTATGTACATGCCATAAAGGTGTTGCATGTTATTTAGGCATCTATGTAAATGGGGGTAGAATTTCTGGAGGGGTTTTCCTAATTTCCTGCTAGAAATTTGGTGCAAAAATCAGCCAAAACACTGGAGAAACTGCAAAAATTACTTTCTGCCAAAGTTATGGCGGGAGATCAGGAGAACCCCTGTGGAAATTCCTCCCCTCAGTCTATACTGTAGATATTTCCCCCTCCCCCACTCTCTAAATGGGCAGAAAAGTGTTCCTCAATTTGAATGGTTAGGCCAGGACAGGGGTGCATATGTTTTAAGCTATTGTCTACTGCTATATTTTCAGTTGTACCATCAAGTGTAAAAGAACGCTATACTTAGACTGTATAGGGCTTTGGTACATCCGTGCTCGGAATATTATGTCCAATTTTGATTTCCGCAGATTGAAACTCTGGCGAAGGTGCAGAGGAGGGTGAGCAGAATGATACCCTGCCTCAGGACTTGGTTATCTGGATAGGTTCATGAGTTAAGGCTATTTACTTTGGAAAACAAGAGCTTAGAGCTTAGAAGGGATATGATGAGGTTTTTTTAAAATGAAGAAGGGATTGGACTTGCTCTGGATGAATAAGGATAGTAAAAGTAGAGGACTGCATACAAAATACATAGGCCAAGCATTAGGCTAGATGCCAGAAAGTATTATTTTGCACAGAGCGTTATTGTTCTCTGCAGCAGACTGTCTCAACCCGGTGGGTATGGATTCACTGCTGTCCTTCAAAAGGAAACTTGACAGGTTTCTAAGTGAAGTGAATACTTCCAGTTACAGAGGGTAAATTGCTAGCACTTGAGATTGAGGGTTTATGGGGACCTCAGTTGCCAAGAGCTTTGTTTGATTTGCCTTAAGGAGATGGGGAGGAATTTCCCAGAGATTTCCATAATTGGCCAGAGGTTTTTATTCCCTCTTTTTGCCTCTCGCTGAAGGTTGCATGATTAGGAAGTAGGTCGATTGTGAGTGTCTGGATGGGGATGCTTGATGAGCTGGATGGTCTTCGAAGACCCTTCTTTTTGTATGTATGCTGTTAGTTCACCATACTAATTTAGCTGGAAGCAATACATTTGCAGACTGGTTATGTCCCAATAAGAGCTGATTAATTGAAATAATCAGTAACCACAGTGCACACGGTATTATGGGTAATAATCGGATAAGAATCCCATAATTTGACAGAGAGAACATACAATGGGATCGTTAACTGGTGTCATGTATTACTTGTATTCTGGTTTTGGGTAAATGTGATTTATTTGGTTAGAGCTGTTGTAAAACTTGCAAAGCTCATGGCTGTTTTATTTCACGAGAGGTGACAGTGAGAAAGCAAGTTTTGTACAAGAGCTAAGAATAGAAGCTGCCTCTGTCAACGGCATGTTCCATGCTAACTGGTGCTCTGATGCAATGCTCAGGAACTTACTTTTCTTCTGCGCTTTATTTGGGTCAATTGATGTCTGCCATTTTTTGCAGAGGCTCAGCTGGTAAGTGCACTGACTCCACTGTACCACTGTGTCCTATGGAGAAGGACGTTCCCAGGTTTGAACTTCAGCCTATACTGGCCTGTCTTATCTTAACCAGGGTGGCAATTGGGGCACAACAAATTGGCCTTAATACCCCTGGGCTGGGGAGGGGCAAAATCAGCTAGGATTCACTCGAGTGACCCCTGCTGTAAAATGTGTTGGGCTAGCCTATCATGTCCTTCACGCTCGAATGGCCTGCCAGCATTTCTTGTCTGAACTTGTGCTTGAAAAATGGCTATTTGTTTGAGGTGACAGAGGGTGGGCAATACCTGTGAAACGTTACCTCAGCGTGAGTTAACACCATTTGGGAGAGGGTGGGTACAATTTGAAGGCCAATTTAAATGAAAATAAATTGTTCCCTATACCAGTTGTGGGGATGCTGTGAAATTTTTGACACACTCCTTGTCCCAACTAAAAAGAATGGCAGCTGCCTAAAGGGAAAAAACATGGCATGATTGCATTAGTATGTTCTATTTGTATACAGCAACAGAGTTAACGTGCTAGTAAGTAAACAAACACAGACAATGCAGAAATCTGATCCCCATGGGATCCCCCTGCCAACACCCAAAGATGTCAGCAACAAACCCAATGAGACAATCAATGATCCAGAACAGCAGACAGAGGGACTCGCAGTGCAGCAACCGAAGAAAAAAGAGTCAAACTGGACCCCTCCGGAGGGACGCTGCCCCAAGCTTGACATGTATGCTCAAGCTGTCAGGAGATGCATCAACGCCAGATTCATCAGCCGCACTCACAAGACAGTCCAGAATGTCACCCGAGCACAACGCAACGCCATCCACGCTCTCAAGACCAACCGCAACATTGTCATCAAACCAGCGGACAAAGGAGGAGCCATCGTCATACAGAACAGAACGGACTATTGTAAAGAAGCATACCGACAACTGGACAACCAGGAACACGACAGACAGCTACCCGCAGATCCGACCAAAGAACACACCCGCCAACTCAATAGACTGATCAAGACCTTCGATCCAGACCTTCAAAACATCCTACGCGCTCTCATCCCACGTACTCCCCGCGTGGGAGACTTCTACTGCCTCCCAAAGATACACAAAGCCAACACACCCGGACGTCCTATCGTATCAGGCAATGGAACCCTGTGTGAGAACCTCTCTGGATACGTCGAGGGCATTCTGAAACCCATCGTACAGGGAACCCCCAGCTTCTGTCGCGACACTACAGACTTCTTACAGAAACTCAGCACCCACGGACCAGTTGAACCAGGAACACTCCTTGCCACGATGGACGTATCGGCACTCTACACCAGTATCCCCCACGATGACGGCATCGCTGCAACAGCCTCAGTACTCAACATCAACAACAGCCAATCCCCAGACGCCATCCTACAACTCATCCGCTTCATCCTTGACCACAATGTCTTCACCTTCGACAACCATTTTTTTACCCAAACACACGGAACAGCCATGGGGACCAAATTCGCACCCCAATACGCCAACATCTTCATGCACAAGTTCGAGCAAGACTTCTTCGCTGCACAGGACCTCCAGCCAACGCTGTACACCAGATACATCGACGACATTTTCTTCCTTTGGACCCATGGCGAAGGATCACTGAAAAGACTACACGATAACATAAACAAGTTCCATCCCACCATCAAACTCACCATGGACTACTCCTCAGAATCGGTTTCATTCCTGGACACACGAATCTCCATCAAAGACGGACACCTCAGCACTTCACTCTACCGCAAGCCCACGGACAACCTCACGATGCTCCACTTCTCCAGCTTCCACCCTAACCATGTTAAAGAAGCCATCCCCTATGGACAAGCCCTGCGAATACACAGGATCTGCTCAGACGAGGAGGAACGCGATGGACACCTACGGACGCTGAAAAACGCCCTCGTAAGAACGGGATATGACGCTCGACTCATCGATCGACAGTTCCGACGGGCCACAGCGAAAAATCGCATAGACCTCCTCAGAAGGCAAACACGGGACACAACCAACAGGGTACCCTACGTCGTCCAGTACTTCCCCGGAGCGGAGAAACTACGCCATGTTCTTCGCAGCCTTCAACATGTCATCGATGACGACAAACACCTCGCTAAGGCCATCCCCACGCCTCCACTACTTGCCTTCAAACAGCCGCCTAACCTCAGAAGTACCATCGTTCGCAGCAAATTACCCAGCTTTCAGGATAACAGCGACCACGACACCACACAACCCTGCCAAGGCAAACTCTGCAAGACATGCCAGATCATCAACACAGATACCACCATCACACGTGAGGACACTAACCACCAGGTACATGGTACATACTCATGTGACTCGGCCAACGTTGTCTACCTCATACGTTGCAGGAAAGAATGCACCGTGGCATGGTACATCGGCGAGACCATGCAGACACTGAGACAACGTATGAACGAGCACCGCGCAACAATCGCCAGGCAGGATTGTTACCTCCCAGTCGGGGAACACTTCAGCAGTCAAGGACATTCAGCCTCGGATCTGCGGGTAAGCGTTCTCCAAGGCAACCTTAGAAACACATGACAACGCAAAATCATCAAGCAGAAACTGATAGCCAAGTTCCGCACTCATGAAGACGGTCTCAACCGGGATCTTGGGTTTATGTCACGATACATGACGTGATCCGGACTCGAGTCGTCGTTGGCTTGTTCACAGATGTGATTCCCAGTAAAAAAAGTAAAAATTTTCCCAGTAAAAAAGTAAAAATTTTTAAAGCTTTTCGTTTTACATACAGACGGCAGCTTTTGACACGTTAGAACCCCTGCGACTACACCTCATTGTCTCAGTTGTATCTTGCTATGTCTTTGATGTGGTACCTTCCTGGCTGACTTGATTAACTTTATCACACCTCAGCAGATAGTCAGGATGATTTAATTTAGTGGTCTGCAATTGTAAGGTACACATGCTTTGTTCTCTATCTATATATGCTTTGGCGATTCTGTATCTAATTTACTTCACCTGAGGAAGGGGCAATCGATAGCTCCGAAAGCTTGTGATTTCAAATAAAACTGTTGGACTATAACCTGGTGTTGTGCGACCTCTCAATTTTGAACACCCAAAGGTCCAGGGATGCCAGTTTGATAGCCTATGATCTAAACATTGTTTAACCTCTCCTCAAGAGGCGCTGACAGTTCTGCTGAAGTAAAAGAAGGTAATAACAACAATTATGTATGCTGATATTGCAAAGTGTTTAGGTGTAACTATAAAATATCTCTATCAAGCATAGTAGGAGTCACTTGATGGATATCAGGAGTAGGAATTCAAGCTGATTTTGTCCTCTCCTTGGCCTAAGGCATGGAGGCAAATTTTCCCCTTATTACATAGAAACATAGAAGATAGGAGCAGGAGTAGGCCATTCGGCCCCTCGAGCCTGCTCCGCCATTTGATGAGATCATGGCTGATCATCCAAACTCAGTACCCTGTACCTGCCTTCTCCCCATATCCCCTGATACCTTTAGCTTTAAGAAATATATCTAACTCATTCTTGAATATATTTAATGACTTGGCCTCAACTACAGCCCTGGGTAAGATCAGCTAAGTAGTATGGACTGGGGTTCGAACCTGGGCTTCGCAATACAGTGAAAAGCAGTTAATTTCTTCTCTGTTGAACTCGGGATGGTTCTGACTCTTGCTTTCACCATCAATTCCAGCACTACTACCTCAGTAAAGCTAGTTTACAAATTTCGGGCCTGCCTTTGATATTCTCTTTGAACCAGTGGTGTTGGTCACTCTGTTGCCTAAGTTCAGGAGTTCGCCCATACTGCCCAATATCTAGTTATGTGATAGTGAGAACTGGGGGTGGGTGTAACAATGGGAACCGTCTTGTTATCTGAGGGGATACCGTATCCTTTTGATGTGCCACAATGCGCGCTTCTCCAATCTTGGAATAGTTGTACTGATTAACAGTAAATTAACACCACTGTTAAAGGTGTATACTTTTCACCTTTTCCCACTTGGAACTCTGGTGAGATCAAATATTGAACATAACCAATTGACCTCCGGAGAATTTTTTAAACATAGCTTTACGCTAGACTGGAGTTGCGCAGCAGATACAGATTCCAAGCAGTGCGAGATTTCTTCTTTTGGGTGTCTCGTAACTCTTGTCTCAGTATGTTTTGCATGACTTCATGCTCAAATTATACTGCAGTTTGCATCAATGCAAAGTTTTATTCTCTTGTCTCTTGTTCTCTTTCAGCATCTGTTCTCCTTGGCTTTATATCCCCTTGTCCTTCCTATTTCTTTGTATCGCAGTTTAACTTCTTGCCTGACTTTATTCCTTTGTCTCTTACTCTCTTTCAGTCTCTGCTCTGGACCTTTCCCTCTCATTCCCTTTCACTGTATTTTACTCCTTCATTTGTAATTCATAAACTGTCCAACCCAGTCAAACCGCCAGCTGTCGGTGACAGCACGTAACACAGTTAATCCAAAGAAACACCTGTTGCACATAATTAGTCCCTGTAAGCAATGTTACACTGCATAGGATCGGCAAAAGGCAGATAGTGAGGTAGAGTTTGAAGCTACAAAGGGCTGTAGGTGAGATTCTATTTGACTTCATGGTGTTCCATTTTAAGAGTTTTCATTTAAAAAAACTGGCAAAATTGCACAAAAATGTATTTCTTTTTGAAAATGAGCGACTATTAAATCATGCAAGAGTCTCTGGTTTTATTTGTGGATTCATTCTGGCTGAATGTAGTCTCAAATCTAATATTTTTAAAAAGTCCGAATCCCATCCTGAACAATTAGATTTTATGAAAGCATTTTGAACAGTGCAATATTTTGACGAACTGCAGTCTCATCAATCACTGAAATAGCTCACCTTGGGACAACCTGCTTTTTTAATGGAATTAGAGGAAACTGCAGTCAGCCAGCAGAATAATTTATAAACTCCACACCAAAGCAGCCATTCTTCCTTAATGGTCGCAGGGAATTCTAGTCGAAGCTTATTTGGAAAATTATTGAAGTCTGTTTTTGTTGCCAATTTGAAAAAAAACAGTTTTTACAGGTTTTAATTTTACTGTAAAAATGGGAGAAAATCAGTGGGGAAAAATACTGGACCCTAAAATTAATTTCATTAAAAAAAAAAGTTTATTAATTTGAAAGTTAGAAAAAACTCAAGAAAACCAGCAAAGGACCTGAAGAGAAATGTGCAGTCAAGCTAAATGATAATCCACAATTCTATACACAGTTCATGGGCACCACTTTTATGGGACACCTCTCTTTCACACACACGTGCAACATGGAAAGCATGTGGAGCAGCATGTTTGTGAAGTGGACCAGAAGTGAACTCTGAGCTATGTTATAAGCACCACTGTTTTACAAACACAGTTACTGCAAGCTCTTCCTCTGGTCCCCGGTGACGTATCTGCTTTGACGCTCGTGAATTTGTGACTAAATAATAGTTGAAGCTCTTCATCTTCCCTTTTCATTTCATCTAAGATTAAAATCACTTAAATGCAGATTTACATAATTTAGAAGGACGTCCCAAGTTGATCACACTGACGAGACAATTACCCGATTCCCTTTTTCCACATCTGGTGTAATCATCTGCAACTTGATGCAAAAAATTGCACGGTTTTAATTGTGTTCACATCTGAACATTAAAAAGAACATTTCACACACTGGAAATATTTCCATGTTGAATAATGTGTCGCATCAGCCTACTCGCTGGGCTCTCAACTGCGTGAATATTTTTAGTGATAGGATTCAAGAATAGATTTTTTTTTTTAATCATCAGGTGAAAGCCATGGTCGGTAGGGCCTTGTTAATAAGGTCATGTCACAAAATATACAACAAAACCGATAGATCAATGAACACAGAGGTTAAAACAATTAGAAATATCAATGCAAGTGTTTTCATTTCAGCAAAATACTCGCAACACAAACAATAAAGTACCTGAGGAGAAATTATAATTGACTGCATTTAGACAACTCTGTAATACCAAATGCAACTCCTAAAGATTATTTCATATTTGACAGTGCAGATCTGCTAGAAAGTGAAGAGACTCCTCCAGCAACAAAAATGAATTCATCTTGTGAGTAACTGAGCCATCAGACTAAAGAAGACCCAGTAGAGATCCATGGTCGATTAGAAAGAAAAAAGATAGACTTGCATTTATATAGCGCCTTTCACGACCACCGGATGTCTCAAAGCGCTTTACAGCCAATGAAGTACTTTTGAAGTGGAGTCACTGTTGTAATATAGGAAACTCAACTGCCAATTTGCACACAGCAAGCTCCCACAAACAGCAATGTGATAATGACCAGATAATCTGTTTTTGTTATGTTGGTTGAGGGCTAAGTATTGGCCAGGACACCGGGGAGAATTCCCCTACTCCTCTTCGAAATAGTGCCATGGGATCTTTTACGTCCACCTGAGAGAGCAGACGGGGTCGCGGTTTAACATCTCATCCAAAAGACGGCACCTCCGACAGTGCAGCACTCCCTCAGCACTGCACTGGAGTGTCAGCCTAGATTTTTGTGTTCGAGTCCCTGGAGTGGGACTTGAACCCACAACCTTCTGACTCAATGTGCTACCAACTGAGCCACAGCTGACACTGTAGATTAGGAGATATTTGGCCTTGATAACGGTGCTGCACTTTGCTGCAAACTGCTGGATTATACAGGGGAACGTTATCCAGGGTTCCAACTCTTAATTTGTATTCACGACACCCTGCTGGAAGTACATGCACGTGGATATCTGGTGAAGATAGAATTGTGATCGGATCTGTGGTCAAATAGCCTGTGTGCACCCACTGCACATGAACAATGGGCACTTGGATGAAATACTGGATGGTGCCTGTGGAACTGTAGCCCATAAGGAGCCAAGCGCTTCGGGAATGAAGGAAATTGACTGGGAAAAAAAATCAAAGTGGAGAGAACCCAGCTAAGGACTTAGACTGGAAGGAAAGAGACTGGTTAATACCTTGCTTGTGTTTTGCTCCTCGACTCGGATAAGGTAGCAACCACATATATCAACTTAAACATTTGGACAGTGAAGCTGCCAGATTAAATAAAATGTTTAAATGTAATGGTAGCCATTATATAATACTGTATGGAAGTTTGAGAAGAACGCCTGCCACAAGAGATGATGTGATTAAAGGATGATTTTAGCTGCTAATTTATAATACTGTGAGAGCTCCAATTTCACAACACTAATATCATAAAACCAGTCCCAAAGGAGTAACCTAGAGTTCCTGGTAGTCCTAAACTGCCACAGGTGAGTACAAGGGAACTGTCTTTGGATGCTTTACTGATGGTTTTTTCTGGCCACTGGCTGCAACTTGCTATTGCTTCGGTCCCTTGCAGCTGGAAGTTCAAAAACCTTGCATTGTGTGAATGGGAAACATACAAAGCATATGGAGAAGAGCAGGAAAAGATCAGCTGGCCCATCCAGTCTGTTCCACCTACCATATTAGAAATAATAGGGTAATAATAGTAGGGGATTTCAACTTCCCCAATATTAACTGGGATAGTCAGAGTGTGAAAGGCTTAGAGGGTGTGGAATTCTTAGTGCATCCAGGAGAGCTTTTTGAGCCAGCATTTAGAAAATCCTACAAGAGAGGGGGCGGTACTGGACCTAATTCTAGGGAATGTAGCCGGGCAAGTGGTAGAAGTGTCAGTAGGAGAGCATTTTGGTGACGGTGACCATAATTCGGTGAGATTTAAGGTAGTCATGGAAAAGGACAAAGATGGACCGGATATAAAGGTTCTAAATTGGGGGAAGGCTGGTTTTAATATGATAAGGCAGGATCTGGCCAAAGTGGACTGGGATCAGCTACTTGTAGGAAAATCCACATCAGAGCAGTGGGAGTCTTTCAGAAAGGAAATAGAGAGAGTACAACGGCAGCATGTTCCCGTAAAGGTCAAGGGTGGGACCAACAAGCCCAGGGAACCCTGGATGTCAAGGGATATACAAGAATGGATTAGGAAAAAAAGGGAGGCTTTTGGCAGATACAAAGGACTAAAAACAGTGGAAGCCCTAGAGGAGTATAGAAAGTGCAGAGTGGTACTTAAAAAAGAAATTAGGAGAGCGAAGAGGGGGCATGAAAAAACACTGGCGGGCAAAATAAAGGAAAATCCCAAGGTGTTTTATAAGTATATTAAGGGCAAGAGGATAACCAGGGAAAGAGTAGGGCCCATTAGGGACCAAAGTGGCAATCTGTGTGTAGAGCCGGAAGATGTAGGTGAGGTTTTAAATGAATATTTTGCATCTGTGTTCACTATGGAGGAGGACGATGTAGGCATAGAAATCAGGCAGGGGGATTGTGATATACTTGAACAAATTAATATTGAGAGGGAGGAGGTACTAGTGGTTTTAGCGGGCTTAAAAGTGGATAAATCCCCAGGCCCAGACGAGATGTATCCCAGGCTGCTGTGTGAGGCAAGGGAGGAGATTGCAGGGGCTCTGACACAAATTTTCAGAACCTCTCTGGCCACAGGGGAGGTGCCAGAGGACTGGAGAACAGCTAACATAGTACCATTATTCAAGAAGGGTAGTAGGGATAAACCAGGGAATTACAGGTCAGTGAGCCTAACATCAGTGGTAGGGAAATTATTGGAAAAAATTCTGAGGGACAGAATTAGTCTCCACTTGGAGAGGCAAGGATTAATGAAGGATAGTCAGCATAGCTTTGTCAGGGGGAGATCATGTCTAACCAATTTGATTGAATTTTTCGAGGGGGTGACTAGGTGTGTGGATAAGGGTAGTGCAGTTGTGTAGTCTACATGGACTTCAGTAAGGCTTATGACAAAGTCCCACATGGGAGACTGGTCAAGAAGGTAAGAGTCCATGGGATCCAGGGCAATTTGGCACATTGGATCCAAAATTGGCTTAGTGGCAGGAGGCAGAGGGTGATGGTCGAAGGTTGTTTTTGTGACTGGAAGCCTGTGTCCAGTGGTGTACCGCAGGGATCGGTGCTGGGTCCTTTGCTGTTTGTAGTGTACATTAATGATTTAGATATGAATGTAGGAGGTATGATCAGTAAGTTTGCAGATGACACGAAAATTGGTGGAGTGGTAAATAGCGAGGAGGTAAGCCTCAGGCTACAGGACGATATAGATGGGTTGGTTAGATGGGCAGAACAGTGGCAAGTGGAATTTAACCCTGAAAAGTGTGAGGTGATGCATTTTGGGAGAACTAACAAGGCAAGGGAATACACAATGAATGGTAGGACCCTCGGAAGGTCAGAGGGACCTTGGTGTGCATGCACATAGATCCCTGAAGGCAGCAGGACAGGTAGATAAGGTGGTTAAAAAGTCATATGGGATACTTGCCTTCATTAGCCGAGGCATAGAATATAAGAGCAGGGAGGTTATGATGGAGCTGTACAAAACTCTAGTTAGGCCACAGCTGGAATACTATGTGCAGTTCTGGTCGTCACACTATAGGAAGGATGTGATTGCATTAGAGAGGGTGCAGAGGAGATTTACCAGGATGTTACCTGGGCTGGAGCGTTTCAGCTATGAAGAGAGACTGGACAGGCTGGGGTTGTTTTCCTTAGAGCAGAGAAGGCTGAGGGGGGACCTGATTGAGGTGTACAAAATTGAGGGGCATAGATAGGGTAGATAGGAACTGTTCCCCTTAGTAGAGGGGTCAATAACCAGGGGGCATAGTTTCATTGTAAGGGGCAGGAGGTTTAGAGGGGATTTGAGGAAAAACTTTTTCACCCAGAGGGTGGTTGGAATCTGGAACTCACTGCCTGAAAGGGTGGTAGAGGCAGGAACCCTCACAACATTCAAGAAGCATTTAGATGAGCACTTGAAACGTCATAGCATACAAGGCTACGGACCAAGTGCTGCAAAATGGGATTAGAATAGACAGGGCTTGATGGCTGGCACGGACACGATGGGCCGAAGGGCCTCTTTCTGTGCTGTATAACTCTATGACTCTACTCTATGACATCGTGCGACCTATACGCACCATTAGTCACCTGTCCATTCCCCCCCGCCCCACAGTCATGCATTCTCCTGGAAAATCTTGGGCCAATTTAGGAGAAAACTCTGGGAAATTCCTCTCTGACCCCCGAAGGTGACCAAGCAAGCTCCATGAGACCGCAGTGACTGATATCAATAGTCTCAGTTCACCCACCTGCCTCCTGTAACTCGATGTGGCAGAAATAAGGAACAGCCTGCTTTTGTACTTAATGACTTATAATGAATTCAGTAAACAAGCTTACAGTTTGAGCAGTCAAGATTTGTCGGCCTGGTATGATGAGATGTAGTTCGGTGATCAAATAAAAACAGGAAATGCTGGAAATACTCAGCCGGTCAGGCAGCATCTGTGGAGAGAGAAACAGAGTTAACGTTTCAGGTCGATGCCCTTTCGTCAGAACTGGTCAGAATTGGTATGTAGTTCAGTGATGATGGCCATCGACCATTGTTGCTGGCATTTTCTTTGGACGAATCTTTCGGGTAGCTGAAAATTCTTAAATATTCAGCTTATTGAGAAGATAATTACATTTCTCTTACAGGAAGAGAGAATTTGAAAATTAGTACAGTACAGACATAGAATGACGAAAGCTGAGTTCAGAGGAAGTCTAAAGGCGTGCATGCAACGACAGTGAATGCTGATGCATGAAGTTTTATTGCAACCCCTTGATACTTCTGAGAGCATCCATACATGACATGGTTAGACTATGATAGAGTACTGTGTGCAATTTTACAGAAATTATATTTATGTCTTGGAAAAGATGCAATGCAGATAGGATACTATAGGTGAGAAGATATAGTTATGGTGAGATATATATATATATATATAAAAAAAACAACAGCAAACACCTTGGAATAACAACAGAAAATGCTTGAAACACTCGGCAGGTCAGGCAGCATCTGTGGAGAGAGAAAAACAGAGTTAACGTTACCTCTCTCCATAGATGCTGCCTGGCCTGACCTGCTGAGTGTTTCCAGCATTTTCTGTTATTTCAGATTTCCAGCATCCGCAGTATTTTGCTATTGTATTAGCAAACACCTTGGGCTGTATTCAGTGGAGAGACAAGGTTAAGGGGGATTTGGAATGCGCTGCCTGATAGGGTGGCGGATACAGATTCAAAGGGAGTTTTCAAAAGAAGGTCCCGCATAAGAGATTAGCGTGCAAAGTTAAAGCACATGGGATTGGGGGTAAGGTACTGACTTGGATAGAGAACTGGTTGGCAGACAGGAAGCAAAGAGTTGGAATAAATGGGTCTTTTTCTGAGTGGCAGGCAGTGACTAGTGGGGTACCGCAGGGATCGGTACTAGGACCCCAGCTATTCACAATATATATTAATGATCTGGACGAGGGAACTAGATGTAATATCGCCAAGTTTGCAGACGACACAAAGCTGGGTGGGCATGTGTGCTGTGAGGAGGATGCAGAGAAACTCCAGTATGATTTGGACAGGTTGGGTGATTGGGCAGATGCATGGCAGATGCAGTATAATGTGGATAAATGCAAGGTTATCCACTTTTGGTGGCAAAAACAGGAAGACAGATTATTATCTGAACGGCAATTGGGAAAAGGGGAAGTGCAACGAGACCTAGGTGTCCTTGTGCATCAGTCGCTGAAGGTAAGCATGCAGGTGCAGCAGGCGGTTAAGAAGGCAAATGGTATGTTGGCCTTCATAGCGAGAGGATTCGAGTACAGGAGCAAGGATGTCTTGCTGCAGTTGTACAGGGCCTTGGTGAGACCACATCTTGAGTATTGTGTGCAGTTTTGGTCGCCTTATCTGAGGAAGGATGTTCTTGCCATGGAGGGAGTGCAGCGAAGATTCACCAGACTGATACCTGGGATGGCAGGAAGGACGTATGAAGAGAGATTGGGTCGATTAGGCTTATATTCGCTAGAGTTTAGAAGAATGAGAGGGAATCTCATTGAAACTTATAAAATTCTAACAGGACTAGACAGACTAGATGCAGGAAGGATGTTCCCGATGGTGGGGGAGTCCAGAACCAGGGGTCACAGTCTAAGGATAAGGGGTAAGCCATTTAGGACTGAGATGAGGAGGAATTTCTTCACCCAGAGAGTGGTGAACCTGTGGAATTCTCTACCACAGAAGGTAGTTGAGGCCAATTAATTAAATATATTCAAGAAGGAGATAGATATATTTCTTAAGGCTAAAGGGATCAAGGGATATGGGGAGAAAGCAGGGACAGGGTACTGAATTTGGATGATCAGCCATGATTAAATGGTGGAACAGGCTCGAGGGGCCGAATGGCCTACTCCTGCTCCTATCTTCTATGTAAAAAATGTCAGGGATATGGGGAAAGAGCAGGGAGTGAGAGTAACTGGATTGCTCTTCAAAAGAGTTGGTGCAGACTCAATGGGCCGAATGACGACCTCCTGTGCTATACTATTCTCAAATTCTGTGATCTAAGTGCTCAACAATGAAGGGTCTGCAAGGACAAATAGTGAAAGATGATTTCAACTGGCTGGTAAATTGATATCTAGGGCATAAATTCAGGATTTGTATGAGAAATGTAATGGGGAGTTGGACAGTTTTGTTCATGTAAAGGGATATTGGCATAAAACCATAGAACAGAAAGAAGCTGTCGAGCTTGTTGTACATATGCTGATGCTAACTTCCCTACCAGAGCTTTTGTCCTTCTTTGTTTCTTTCTCCATACCCTGTATCATTTTTCTTCAAATGTTTAAGTCCAGCTTAAATGTCCTGATTGACCTGACTTCAATAGCTATTTGTATAAAGCTGTATCATCGCTCGCTCTATGCATGGTTGGAATGTTGGTTGATAGACCATATATCACATTGTAATATATGTTGCAAGTAATTTTCAATACAAAAATCATTTAAAGTGTATTTCATTAGAGATTTGAACTGGGCAAGATAAAATGGGCCACATGCTTTAATAAGAAAAGACCAGGCGGGATTGTTGAAGAGCGGATACAAACCGCCTCCAGTAATCTTGCAACACTGCAGGAACAGATGTGTAGCTTTAGGCAGTTTCGAACCAAGGTAGGACTGCAGTTGCTATAAGCCCAGTTTTTGTGGCTTCATTCTATGTGACTGAGGATGCTCTGAGCTACTAGCTTAACTCATCAATTGTATGTCTTTGTATTGAAAAGCAGTGAACGGTGTCTTCACACTTGGAGTACTCTTTCTAACGTTATCCTACACGTACCCAGTTAAGTTGACAAAATGTGCAGAGCTCTGTGGAGTAGAAATAATGAGCCTAAAATTACTGTACCATGAGGCAGCCAATAATTCTACAATTATGTTAGAAATTCTACTGTCTGTTTTCTTAAATGAGAAGTCGCACAACACCAGGTTATAGTCCAACAGATTTATTTAATTTTACAAGCTTTCGGAGCTGTCGCTCCTTCGTCAGGTAAGTTAGCAATGAGAGAATCTCCCAGAATTCACAATTTAAACCCAGACAAAATCTATTCACATTATTCGCTACAACAAAGAGCACAGCCAAGACAATGAGATGTGTCCCAGGGGGTCCAACGTGTCAAACCACCTGCTGGCTGCATATCCTGTCAATTTGTGTTCTTGTGTTAGCCTTTTAAAAAAAAACAAAAAAAAAAACACCTGGGAAGGAAGGGAAGGAAATCCTCGGAGTGCTTCTATCATCTGTCTTAAATTTAGTCATAAAGACATATATAAAATTTGGTATGAAATATCTTCATTTTTATGGAGGGGGAGTGAAGCCACTATTTTGGCTCTCTGTCTCCTCAGCCTCTTTTGTGAAGCACATTGAAGAATGATTCAGATGCATTTTGATCCATTCAGGTCAATGGAAGCCTGCTCTCTGGACCAGTGTAGGAGACTGTTTGGACCCACTAAGTCTGCAGTAAGACCAAGTTAGCAGTGATTTAGGCTGGTCTGAAGTCCAGGCTTCTGCTGAAGTGAGTGGAGCTCCAATGGGATGCAGGTGCCCCATTACTGGAGCAGCTAAGGAGAGAAGTGAAGTCTCTCTAAGGCTACAAGATCCTTTCATATTGAGTCCCTAAACCTCTCTACCTCTCTCTTCTCTTTAAAACACTCCTTAAAACCTACCTCTTTCTCCAAGCTTATGGTCCTAATATCTTGTTATGTGGTTCAGTGTCAAATTTTGTTTGATAATCACTCCTGTGAAGCACCATGGAACGTTTTTTTTTACTATGTTAAAGGCACTATATAAATGATAAGTGCAAGTTGTTGAATACATTTTTGGAGATCATTTGAACAGCAAATACTTAAATTACACATTGGACTTCAATGCTGATGGCTATCTAGAACCTACAGCAATAACAGAGCACAGGGATATGGTTAGAGTGGGATGTTGTGTCAACTAGGTGGTTGCAGACATTGACTGAAGAGTTTAGAGCGCATACTAGAAAAAAAGTTAGACCATGAATCGTTCCATTGGAAGCTGTGGAATTGTTCAAAAAAAAACATATAGTTAAGCTTAAAGTTGCAGAATGGATTAATCCTGCCACAAAATATCTTGGGATCCAAAGAAGACTGAAGCATGAAAATAATGTACTCTTTTATAATTTCTCCCAATTGGTCCATTGTGTTTTTAATGTAAAATCACAGGAGACCATGAATGTAAACTGTGAAGGAATATATTGAGCTGACTTATATTGCCATAAGCTGCTTCCAAATAGTTGGCAAACGGACTGGCAATAAGAATGGTAGTTTTTGAAATGCTGTCTGAGATGTCGAATTGAATAAATTAGCTGAAATTCTGTTTTGACGATTCAGGAATTGTTTTGTGATGTGAGATTTGTGTGTACAAAGGTGGAAACAAGGAAAATGCTTAACCTATTGTAAGATACCCTAGTTGTGTATACATACATACGTAGGATTAGGATTTGGTTTAATCTCATGATTAAAGTTTTTGGTTTCTTTTTACTTAATGAAATGGTTAAAATTTGTTCATTCCCAGGATGCTTTAGGGTTTAATATATCAGAGTGCTGTTTAGCTGACATTCTGGTTTAAGTGTTTTCTGAAATGACAGGATGTATGATTCGTGTATTTTCATGGCCACATTGCGAAACAGATAGCCAAGACGATTGTGAGTTAAGAAGTGAGACAATAGGACAGGATGAAAACAGTTGGCATCTGTTGTTTTGAAGCAAATACTTCCTTTCTGGGGTCTTGTTCACAATAACACTTGCCATGCCATAATTAATTATCACTGATCGTATTCATGAGAAACAGATTATAAAGATCCAAAGCTTTTCTTCAACAAGTTGTAGAGAGAGTTGGATTCAAAAAGAAACAATGAAGGTTATATTTCTACCCGGGGAAGACGGACGGGGTAATATCATTTATTTCTCTGTATGTTTACTGCTCAAAGATATTGTGTGTATTTGGACTTGGTCGAATATAATAAACAGAGTAGTTGCAAACCATATTCTGGTTTTGGAATTGAATTCCTTACACTATCCAGCTCACACTGCCACTGAAGTACATGTTCAAGATTTGTCCAGACCATTTTCATCCCTTGCTGTTGGGGGAATAGGGAATTTGGCCATTTTCTTTTGGAATGCTGCAATGTATTCAGCATTTACTATACTAGGTGCCAGTCTAGTGTCAATGTGAAGTAATTTTAGCTCTGTACTAATGCTAAACTGGCAGTGTACATTCAGAGTCATGACCTGACTCCACCGTGAAGCGAAGCAAGACTCCCTGGAAGTGGTAGTCTCAAACCCCTTTAGTTCGACATCACATGGAGTATAAATCCAATGCGGTGTCGAGCCAGGTTTGACAAGTGCTTGGTGGGGTCTATTGGACACTTAATACATCTATCTGACCTTAATTGAAATGATAAGAGAGCAGAGATTGTCTTGTCCCCACACTAAACATGTAAAATTCTGTGCATGCATGTATCTAGGCATGTGCTGAGCTTCATCTAAAGTTCCAGCCAGGCAGAGGTCAAACAGTGTGAACAGGGTTTTGCCTGATTGGAGCCTGTGCTATGGTTACCAGTCTTAGACCAGTGTAAATGCATTGAGAGTTCTCCATGAGCTGTCCATTGTGCTGAATGAATTAAAACCATTCTGTTTGTTCAGCTAACTGGCTTGGTGGAATAGAACTTGAAGTGCATGCTGCTTATTGTATAATCTGCCAGAGACCAGAGATGAACCTTTATCAGACCTTCTGAAGCATGGAAGTGAAAGAGAATGATCATTGGTAGAACAAGCTTCACTTCGATGAGGATTAGGATCAGTTAGCGATTTATCCAGCCTACTGTTGATCAGTTATGTACAGCAAATAAAAAGACATTTTAAACTTTAAATTGTAAGTTCTTAAATTTCATTCAGCGATGGCAAACCCAATACAAAAGTTATTTGTCTCTTCCCACCAGTGGGTAATTAACCATTAGCTGTTGAGAGTGTTGAGGAATTTGAGACCTTTAGATATTACACAATGAAGGTCGGAAGCGAAGCTGTGTTCATGTTGCTTCATTTGTCATAGTTATTTTCACAATTAGCAATTTTTTATAAATGAGTTGGCTGTTTGGACAGCTCTTATAATAGTTCACTTGAAGGTTCCACCTACTCTGTGCAGTTATTAGATAAGCGTGAGTGTATCAAATGAAACTCATTAGTCAAACTCGTTAGTTACAGATATTACTATCTGCGCAGTAGCAACCTCCGCCACCCAACTATAATTAGTGGAGCTACTGGTGCAGAAATTGGATACAGGTGCTACCTTTAATATCTTAAAACTAATTTCAAGTACTGATGATGTTTGGCATGGTTTGTAAGAGTGACTTTTTTCTGGCAGTTCAGTTAATTAAACCTCTCTGTATAAAGTGCTGTACGATGTTATTCAGTAATTGACAAATGATGAGCACAACTTCCTGGACAATGATCCCCCACCAGTGATTCAAAAGTATTGAAATATTTTAGATATGTAAAATGAATGCTTTGTGTTTATAAATAATGGGGGTGAAATTCGCCTCCTTTGTGTCTGCCGCCGGAGGCGCTAGCGGGGCGCAAAGGGCTTATCGCCCATGCGGGGGTACTAATAATGCCGGCCAAGAAATTCGGTGGGGCGCTACTGAGGCACTAGCCGTTAGTGCCCTGGGCTGCTGCACCGCCGGTGACGACGTCATCACCGAGCGACGCGACCCCTTAGCGCCCCGCGGCAGAAATTCAGCTGCGGCAGAAATTCGGCTGCGCCATGTGAGGCTGCTGTGGGCGATGTCAGTGACAGCCTTGCGGGTCGCGAACCGGGCCGCACTCCGCTGGCAAGGCAGTAATTAAAGGGGCAGTCCGGCTGCGCCACATGCCGCCATTTTATTATTTTGGCTGACCTCCAGGTCGGCCCCTCTTGGCTGCCCTTGCCGTGGTCCATGGCCACCATTGCGCCATTCGGCACCGTGTGTCGGTGCTGGACTGAGGCCACGGCACCACGCCACCCTGGTGGGCTAGTGGAGGCCATCAAACGGCCTGCAGAGTGGGCAGTGGCCCTCCCTTTTAACGGAAGGGGAGGGGCGCTGAAATGCATTAGCGTTACACGGAGCGGCCGTGTGGCGCTACCGTGTTTTGTGCCCCAGACACCGCACCGAGAGGCAGTGGAGCGCCTGAGACAGCACTCCGCTTCCTAGCTGGGGCAGTAAGCCCAATTTAGCGGCCTGGGCGGTACTCCCGCGCCAGGCGCTAAATGTCTGGTGCTAATTCGGTTACCGCCCCCAAACGGGGCGTACCCGAATTTCGCCCCCAATGTTTTTTTTAAAAATACACTTTTGGCTGGCTTGCCTGGACTGCTGAATTGCTGTGTTTCTCCCCTGAGCTTGAAAACTCCATAATGTAGCAGCATTGAAATGGAGGCATGAAGCATTCACTGATCTCTGCTAACTGGAGTTCTGTGCATGGTTTTGGAATTGATTCTATTACAAGGTATGTGGGCAATGCAAAAATACTATTCTGTATGAATGACTTCCTGTGTTCATTTTTGTGAAAGCATATGGTTTAGCCTGTGAAACGCTCAGGAGAGAGAGAGCACTCCTATGGGAGGTTATAAATGTTTTGTACAAACGTTATTTGTTTATGCATTACAAACTTTTGGATTTGTGACAGTCACTCTGATGTACAATGCAGCAATCATTTTGGCTCGTACTCTAGGCATTACTTGACTTGAGATGAATATTACTTGTGACATATGAGAATGAACCCTTGGTGCTAGAAATGGTCAAATAGTAAGAGAATAAATCAGTTGTATTATCATCAGTAACATTATTACTTGGATAATAAGGATACTCTATCATCTGTATGTTGTTACAGTGGGCCGAAGTGGCTTCAAAATGGTCACTACTGTGATGGTATTGTGGTCTTAAGCAGACTCGGGCTCCGTCTTCAATGACTTGTGGAATGATACTGACCATTTCTAATTGCCTAGCTTTAGTGATTAGCAGTTGATTGGTGATGGCTTCAATGAGATCATTATAGGTGATATGGACTGGGCAGTATTGGAGCGCCAGTAAGGCGTTTAGTCATTACATGAACAGTTAATAGTGTAATCTTTACCAGGATGAAGCCCTTGCTTGGTCCTGCTGACTTGTCACTGATGTATGTGAAGAAACATAAGGTCTCAGTTTGTTTCCATATACAATAAGCATCACCTACTGCTCTGAAATTAATGCATGGGGCGAAGTAACTGGAAAATGTTCCTTCAAGATTAGAATGGCTGAATGTTAACTGTACCTGTTTGCTAATCCAGCTCTTGCCTTATGTTACATAATTTCATCATCTTTGAACATATGGTGCCACACGTTTAAGAGTCAATGGTAGTATTCTGTCCATGATACGCTGTTGCTCATAATGTTTTTTTAATCATTTAGGCTGATGAGACTCAAAAAGAAAAAACACTCGTGGGTTTTTGTGTGTGCGTGACTTAGTGTTGCTCATCCCAATTTATTTTAACCTATAGAATAAATCAGCCGACATTACAGTCTGGTTGAAGTTAGATTTCTTTCTCGATGTGGTTCCTGCATTGATGTAATGTTGACTTTAAAAGATATTTCTGCAGGTGGTTGATTGAAGTGAGTAATAAGGGTTATTGATTTCATTGCAATGCTGATTTGAGATATGAAACCTCTAATTGTCTTTTCTTTTGTCCTCATCATTTATGAGGGGAATCAACTAACGGTACAACTAAGATAAGAAACTCACGGCATGGAGAATCGCGGCCACACATCTGAGCCCTGCCACTTCATGGTCAAGTGTGTTAGGACACCAATGTACAGCACCACCGTTGTTTAACAGCATTTTGTTACTGGAGCTGTTCGGGGGACAGGTTATAATTGAACTTGTTTAAAGAGCAAATAGCTGAATGCCACAGGATACAGTAATATGACAGTGTCAGCTGTGGCTCAGTGGGTAGCACTCTCGACTCTGAGTCAGAAGATTGTGGGTTCAAGTCCCACTCCAGGGACTTGAGCACAAAAATCTAGGCTGACACTCCAGTGCAGTGCTGAGGGAGTGCTGCACTGTCGGAGGTGCTGTCTTTCGGATGAGACGTTAAACCAAGGCCCCGTCTACCCTCTCAGGTGGACGTAAAAGATCCCATGGCACTATTTCGAAGAAGAGCAGGGGAGTTTATCCCTGGTGTCCTGGCCAATATTTATCCCTCAATCAACATAACAAAGACAGATTACCTGGTCATTATCACATTGCTGTTTGTGGGACCTTGCTGTGCGCAAATTGGCATCCGCGTTTCTTACATTACAACAGTGACTACACTTCAGAAGTGCTTAATTGGCTGTAAAGTGCTTTGAAACATCCGGTGGTCGTGAAAGGCGCTATCGAAATGCAAGTCTTTCTTTCTTTGTTTAACATGTGTGAAACAATACTTTGTGAATAAAATGAAGCAAAGTTACCAGCAGTTGGATAATTGGTGAAACAAATTTTGAGATGTATAACAAAGGAGGACGGTAGTTTTGAAAGGTCTCTGTGACCGTCTTCAGTGTCATTGCTATTTCTGACTGTTGCCGAGGCTCATTATTATGAATCTTTCCGGATGGCGGTATACTCTGCTCTTGTTGAGGTTGTGTCTGATGCTCATACACCGAGTTTGACATAAAGCCATTGC
Source organism: Squalus acanthias (assembly GCA_030390025.1). Taxonomy (NCBI): domain Eukaryota; kingdom Metazoa; phylum Chordata; class Chondrichthyes; order Squaliformes; family Squalidae; genus Squalus; species Squalus acanthias. The sequence goes on along the minus strand of CM059441.1, from coordinate 37,065,330 downwards.
AAGGATAATTGCAGTTTTGGAGTAATGAGTTAGAACTTGGAAAAACAGACACACACAAACAGTTTTTGGGTCCTGTCTGACTGTTACCTGACAGATTGGAGCAAGCAGGCTGCTAGAAACTGAATTCCACTCGTAGATATTTTTGAGACTAACTTGCTTCCTATCTTCAGGGGAGATTTTAACTCCCCTGCCTGATGAAAATGAGGCGACAGACGGTGGACTTACTGCCTCTTTCTTGCTCTGCCGCCCTGTATCCCGGGACCTTCGCTGGATGGCCAAGGTGCCCGACTGAATCCAGCGGGAACCTCATTATGCAAATCGGGGTTCTAGGACATACATGGGACCCCAATGCAAAATAAATGGCCTACTGGGCTCGCTCAGCTACATTAGCTCCCGAATTTAACATTTTCATCCTTGTGTTCAAATCCCTCGGTGGCCTCATCCCTCCCTCTGCGCTCCTCTTGCACATCCCTGATTTCCATCGCTCCACCATTGGCGGCCGTGTTTCAGCTGCCTAGGCCCTATGCTCTGAATTCCCTCCCTAAAGTTATTGAAGGTGAGGCTTTGTTTTAAACTGAGTTGGTCTCTTTTTGATATCTCCATTCCTCATCATTGAGAGTCTCCGAGAGTAATTTTCTTGTTGGTAAATTGTAAGCAGCAGCTTTTTTTTATTGTAGCCCAGCAGTGACCTGTTCTGGCAGGAAGGTTCTGGGATTTCACTGGAATCAAATAAAGGGTTGCTGCTATACTTAATTCAAAAAAACTCATCCAGATAGCCTGGAGGTCAGTGAGAAGAGCATCAGTTAAATCACAGGAGTAAGCAAAATAAAACATCAACTTCAGTTTTATTATGGTAACACGGTGGCATAGTGGTTAGCACTGGTGCCTCACAGCGCCAGGGACCCGGGTTCAAATCTGACCTCGGGTGACTGTCTGTGTGGAGTTTGCACATTCTCCCCGTGTCTGCGTGGGTTTCCTCCGGGTGCTCCGGTTTCCTCCCACAGTCCAAAAATGTGCGGGTTAGGTTGATTTGGCTATGATAAATTGACCCTTAGTGTTAGGGGGGGATTAAATATGTGGGGTTATGGGGATAGGATGGGATATGCAGCAAACAGAGTCTATTTAAGTAACGCACTGCAGAAAACACTCTAATTACTCAGCAGAGTCTCACGAACTACAGCAAACAGAACTCGTGACTGAAACTACAGCAAAGTCTCCCAATAAAAGCAGGATTATTTCTCCAGCAAAATGCAGTGAGTGGAGGATAGTTACATAATACAAATTATGTGTGTAAAATCAATTCCTGTCACTTAGAGTGTGATCTCCAGGCGCATTGATGGATTACCCAATCATCTCCATTCTGGCCAGGATTTGTGGTGTCACAGCCTTAAAATTAACTGGGGTGCGCTCTGCCTTTCTTTGGATTTCTTTCGACTTGTTCAGTGTTTCAGTCCAAATGTTCTTTTCTTTTCCCCTTGTTTTGTTCAACCTATCAGAACCTGTTAGTCTTCAAGGTGACGTTTCCAGAAGCTATATAACCCTTCTACTCCCCCTCCACTGCTCTGGTGCAGTTTCTGGACCGTTTTATCTAGATTTGCCAAGTGGCAACTATTTCCTTTCCAGTGCCCATGTGTTTAATGAAGACCCCAGTAGCTGCAGAGTGCGGCACCCATTTCCTTTGTCAAACTGTTGTAGTTATAAATCTCAACCTGAAAAGTGTTGAAAAGGTGCAATTTAAATCAGCACGTGCGTTATTTTATTTGTAGACCAGGAGGCAAAATTTATCTTGCAATCATCTTCTCGGCAATTTGAGACTAGTTGATGCAATCCGTACATAGAATGTGCCACCTATGAGTGATGCAGTGACGTTTTATAACACGCAAGTTGCAATTGTGTTGAGTGTTTGAACAGCGCTCCAAGCTGTGCCTTACAACTTTACAGCAGGCTTCCATTCTCAACGGATCTGTTAAACTGAGGCACCAAGCCGCGGTGAGCTGCCTCAGTCTATGTCTATAAATGAAAGAATGATCAGTGATCCAGTCATGTGTATAGAGATTTACTCACTTGACTAAGTTTAATTTTTGTTGCAATTATAAAAGAAAATACAAAGCAAAAATTAGCGGTGTGGTGCAGAGGGTTGGGTACTGACCTTTCGCCTCTGGTACCCAGATTCAAATCAGACTCTTGAAACAAAAAGCTCCTTTGCCTGGTTCTATGGAGGCCCGTGAACTTCACCACGTATTGTCCTTCCTCATTACATTCAGTTCCCTTCACGGGACACTGCAGATTAATTATGTTTGTCCTCAACAGTAGTTAAAATACTGAACAAGATCAGTGTATGATTTATAAGCCACCGCCCGAGGGGATTGCAGGTCTGAAGTGCATTCTGCAGTCACGATCCTGTGCTGAGGTCTCAGCTCCCCATCTCTGACAAACAGTGCAATCATGAATGCTATTATGCAAATCAGACCTTCACTGCTGCTGTTAGTGACTTGTACAATGGTTCTATATCTTTTGGTGTACAATTAGTAATGTTGTATCTTTAAGATTTCAAACAATATCTGAACGTTTTCTATACGTTATACCGTAGTTCTGGTCTGTTGCACTGTAATACATAAATAGTAAATTATTTTATGGGTCTTTCAAGTGGCAAAAATGCAGCCTAAGTATGACCAGAGTATGTAGCTGGCATTTGTGTGATATTCCTAGGTTGTGGTGTCAAGTTCACTGAAGTAAAAAAAAAGTATACCGTGGAGCTTCAGCTTTGCATAGTTTATTTTTTCCCCAGTGAAACGATTCAAAAAATTCCTTTCAGCTGGTTTTATAATAAAGTCCACATTCATCTCGTGCCCTCCACCCAACCCCATCTAATGCTCTGTGACTGAAATGGAATCCTGTAATGAAGCTGATGTATGTTTTCAAATCTTACAGGACTCAGGTGATTGACAATATAGAGTTCTGAATGTTTTCTAGCAGCACATAGTAAGTAGATCGCTAACTATGTATTGTGTAGACCTCTATAAATATCAACTCTCCAGGAATGTCCTAGAGACTCCAGGAATTAAAGATGCATCTCCAGGACACCACTGCGGAGATAAAAATCAAAGTGACATTAAAAAAATTGTTTATTTTTCATTTTCTTTGAGCACTTTTGTTTATTAGTTATAAATATATTGGAGATAGGAAGAAAGGTTGGCGGCGGGTTGTCATGTGATGAAACCTCCAGGAATATGTCCAACCAGAGTTGGCAACCCTAACCCTATCTATGTACAGATACTCAAAGTGGCCCGGAATCTTCCTGCTGGTTTCTTTTCTGTCCCAAACTTTCAAACTTGATGAAGGGTCCACACCAATGTTCCCTCTAAGCTGTGTACGTGCACGGCCACGTAGCAATCGGGAAAGTACCGCACAGGCTGCTCACAAGCTGTTCCCGCCAAGATACAAATTTAAAGGTACCGCGCACAAAATTCTTTTTAGAGGGATCATTGGTCCATGCCCACAATGTTCATTACTCTGTCCCCTCCACAGATTCTGCCTGACCTGCTGAGCATTTTCTGGGTTTTTTTCTTTCAGACTTTTGCATTTTTTTTTCTTTTTGTCTGAGTATCCCACGCTCCACCATTCAATCATATTAAATATACGCAGAAGTGAGCTGAACATTTATAATACATTTATAATGTGTTGCTGAGGCCTGTAAATCCCTCGAGGACAAGTTGTATAAACAGTAAATAATGCCCCAGGTATAATGTACAGTGAAATATCAGAAGGTACTTGCACTTGTATAGAATTTCATCTCATCTCCGAAATGTGTCAGAACACTTCCTTCAGTGAGGTACCTTTCACAGTGCGGTTGCTGTAATTTTTGTTTCAGCTTTATCCAACCGAGATCGCACAGTAGCAACATCCCTGCCAGTGTTCCGTCACCTGAATCTCTTTATTGGCTGATGCAGGAAAAGAGTAAGAACTAAGAAATTCTGAAATGATGAAAAGGTATGGGGAGATTTTTTTGGTCTGTTCGAGGGGATCTCCCGTGGCACTGCTGTTGTAGTTTGGGATCAGGAGCATAGTTGTGACTTCTGTTTTACCTGGCCTGTACCTTTTAAGAGAATACATTAGCAGTGGCCTATGTGAAAGTGGACAAAATGGGCAACTCCAGGTAACTCTGGCCGTTTCTAAACATCTGCCATCAATGAGAGCGCCATTGGGCTTGCTAACCTGTACATGGTGCAGAATAAGAATGCAGATTCTGGTTCACGAGGGATTCATTCTGTTATGGAAACTGCGATCTAACCGTGAACACAAGTGCAAGTGTTGGGAAACAGCCCAAGCTGTAAGAGTGTAATACTCTGATACATCAGACTGGCTAAACTCACAACAGGAACATCCCAATTTGGAATGCGAAGACTAATTAATATCAGACTTACTTGATTCGTTTAATTTGCTTATTTTCAGTTAAGTTACTTGATGGAACAACAGAAAAGATTTGGACTGTGCTTTTTCTAATTGACTAGGATGAAAGAATTATCTTGTCCAGCTTAAATCACACCCTGCCCCCAATGGGGTTAATCGTATGTGGTCTGGACTTGCCCTGAAGAGGCTGTATGGATGTGAGCAGTCTGCAGTGGGAAAAATCATAATGCATTTGAAAGTGGGAAAAAAAGAAGCGAAAATCTAAGGGCCAAGAGCAGCATCACAAGAGATTTAGGAGCACTTTACTGCTCATCCTGTGAGCCAGTTTATAGTGTGCAAGCTCGGGAGCTGCAAGGTGTGTGTCAACTGAGAGTCAACATGGAAGACGAGCATCAAAGTCTGTTGGAACATTCTCCCAGTGTCACCACTTTGTATAAAGGACACAGAGTTGGTCAAATAGGGTGAGCCAGGCTTGTTGGCACCTGCATCAGACTGCATTAACCTCCAGCAGGCATCCCAGTGCACATTCTTCAGGTTGTTTCTGTGCACCCAGCAACTAGCAGGATCAGATCCTTGAGAATCTGCTCTCGTTACGATGTAAAAGATCCCATGGCACTATGCGAAGAAGAGCAGGAGAGGTCTCCCCGATGCCCTGGCCAATATTTATCCCTTAACCAACATCACAGATTATCTGGCCATTATCACATTACTGTTTGTGGGTGCTTGCTGTGGGCAAATTGGCTGCCATGTTTTCTACATTATAACAGTGACTACACTTCAAAAGTATGTAAATGGCTGTAAAGTGCTTTGGGACGTCCTGAGATTGTGAAAGGTGCTATATAAATGCAGGTCTGTCTTTTACTGCTTCTGTCTTGTGTACCAAAAAACATGTTAAATGGGGGAGAGGTGGAAGAAATCTGTATTAAACTATTGATGGAGAGGTGTTACGTCATGTCACGCATGATGAGCAGAAGAGAGAATTTGTTAAGACAAAGCAAGTGTGGAGTAGAACTAGATCTTTTTGCGACTTCAGCTAACTCATTGAAGCACAAGCTTGGAGAAAATGTGGAAATGATGAAAAACTAATTTAGCAATGGCTGATGACCGTCTACCAATTGTTGCTGCATGTTAAGGTCTCTGGGAGCTTAATGGACCACTGTCATCCTGGGAATAATGAAGAGACAAGCAATGCTGGTAACTGGCTAGAACTTTAAATCGGGGTGTCCAAGCTTTTTGTCTTTGTGTGCCACATAGGTATGTTCCATGGAACTGCAGAATCACGTTATAAAGTTTCAATCTATTTTCCCATTAATTTGCATATATTATTCAACTTCCTGACACGAACGGGTCTTGGTGATTTAGGATTTCTCCATCAATGAGGGAATAGCACTTAGCAGCTATTTTCAAACCTCGAGGCCCACAAAATTCAAAAAAGACAAACTAGTAACTTAAAATATCGTTCGATGATGCCAGGGTTAGGAGACTGAAGTTATGAGTAAAGACTTGAGATCTACTGGAGCAGAGAAGGCTAAGAAGAGATTTAATCGAGGTTTTGACCGCTTGATTAGTATTCAAGATATTTCCTCTGGTTGGGGAGTCATTAACGAAGGGTCATCAATTTAAAATTAGCATTAAGAGCACAAGAAGAGAGGTTCGGAGAAATGTCTTTACGCAGAGGGTTGTTGGAGCTTGGATGCTTTGCCAGGGGGAATCGTTGTGGCAGAGACCATTGCATCTTTTAAAGGAAAAGTGGATAAATATTTGAAGGTGAGGAAAATACATGACTCTGGGGAGAGAGCGGGGCTGTGGGATTAGTTTTGGATTGATACAGGGTTATGGAGAGAGCGCAGGACAGTTAGATTTGTTCCAGATTGCTCCAGCAAAGAGTCAGCACAGTCATGATGTTTTTTATTCGTTCCTGGGATGTGGGCGTCGCTGGCAAGGCCAGCATTTATTGCCCATCCCTAAATTGCCCATGAGAAGGTGGTGGTAAGCTGCCGCCTTGAACCGCTGCAGTCCTTGTGGTGAAGGTACTCCTACAGGATTTTGACCCAGCGACGATGAAGGAACAGCGATATACTTCCAAGTCAGGATGGATTGTAACTTGGAGGTGATCTTGCAGGTAATGGTGTTCCCATGCGCCTGCTGCCCTTGTCCTTCTAGGTGATAGAGGTCGCTGGTTTGGGAGGTGCTGCTGAAGAAGCCTTGGCGTGTTGCTCAGTGCATCTTGTAGCTGGTACACACTGCAGCCACGGTGTGCCAGTGGTGCAGGGTGTGAATGTTTAAGGTGGTGGATGGGGTGCTTATCAAGCGGGCTGCTTTGTCCTGGATGGTGTCGAGTTTCTTGAGTGTTTTTGGAACTGCGCTCATGCAGGCAAGTGGAGAGTATTCCATCACACTCCTTACTTGTACCTTGTAGATGGTGGAAAGGCTTTGGGGAGTCAGGAGGTGAGACACTCACTGCAGAATACCTAGTCTCTATGTTTATGTTTCTGGTCAATGGTGATCCCCAGGATGTTGATGGCGGGGATTCGGTGATGCTAATGCCGTTGAATGTCAAGGGGCGGTGATTAGACTCTTGCTTGTTGGAGATAGTCCCCCACCCAGAGTACATTCTGTGCCCTTGCTACCCTCAGTGCTTCTTCCAAATGGTGTTCAACATGGAGGAGTACTAATTCATCAGCTGATGGAGGACGCTAGATGGTAATCAGCAGGAGGTTTCCTTGCCTATGCTTGACCTGAAGCTATGAGACTTCATGGGGTTCGGAGTCAATGTTGAGGACTCCCAGGGCCACTCCTTCCCGACTGTATTACCACTGTGCCGCCACCCCTGGTGGGTCTGTTCTGCCGGGACATACCCAGGGATGGTGATGGAGGAATCTGGGACTGTGAGTATGACTATGTCAGGCTGTTGCTTGATTAATCTGTGGGACAGCTCTCCCAATTTAGGCACAAGTCACCAGATGTTAGTGAGAAGGACTTTGCAGGGTCGACTGGGCTGGGTGTGCCGTTGTTGTGTCCGATGCCGGTGCCGAGTCGTCCGTCCGGTTTTATTCTTACTGTTTTTCGTAGCGGTTGTGTACAACTGAGTGGTTTGCTACGCCATTTCAGAGGGCAGTTAAGAGTCAACCACATTGCTGTGGCTCTGGAGGGCAGAATTAGAGGAGTGCAGATATCTCCGGGGGGCGGGTGCGGGGTTGTGGAGCTGAAGGAGATTACAGAGATGGGAAGGGGCGAGGCCATGAAGGGATTTGAAAACAAGGATGAGAATTTTGAAATCGAGGCGCTGCTTAACCGGGAGCCAATGTAGGTCAGCGATCACAGGGGAGATGGGCGAATGGGACTTGGTGCGAGTTAGCACACGGGCAGCCGAGTTTTGGGTGACCTCAAGTTTATGTAGGGTGGAATGTGGGAGGTCAGCCAGGGGTGCATTGGAATAGTGAAGTCTAGAGGTAACAAAGGCATGGATGAGGGTTTCAGCAGCAGATGAGCTGAGGCAAGGGTGGAGACGGACGATGTTACAGAGGTGGAAGTAGGCGGTTTTTGTTATGCTGCAGATATGTGGTCGGAAGCTCATTTCAGGTTCAAATATGACACCAAGGTTGCGAACAGTGTGGTTCAGCCTCAAACAGATGTTAGGGAGAGGGATGGAGTCAGTGACTAGGAAACGGAGTTTGTGGCGGGGACCGAAAACAATGGCTTCGGTCTTCCCAATATTTAATTGGAGAAAATTTTTGCTCATCCAGAACTGTATGTCGGACAAGCAGTCTGACAATTTAGAGACTGTGGAGGGGTCGAGAGAAGAGGTAGTGAGGTAGAGCTGGGTGTCATCAGCGTACATGTGGAAACTGACGCTGTGTTTGCGGATGATGTCGCCAAGGGGCAACATGTAGATGAGAAATAGGAGGGGGCCAAGGATAGATCCTTGGGGGACACCAGAGGTAACGATGCGGGAGCGGGAAGAGAAGCCGTTGCAGGTGATTCTCTGGCTACGATTAGAGAGATAAGAATGGAACCAGGCGAGTGCAGTCCCACCCAGCTGGACGACGGTGGAGAGGTGTTGGAGGAGGATGGAGTGGTCAACCGTGTCAAAGGCTGCAGACAAGTCAAGCAGGACGAGGAGGGATAGTTTACCTTTGTCACAGTCACAAAGGATGTCATTTGTGACTTTGATGAGGGCCGTTTCGGTACTGTGGCAAGGGCGGAAACCTGATTGGAGGGATTCAAACATGGAATTGCGGGAAAGATGGGCATGGATTTTGGAGGCGACAACACGTTCAAGGACTTGAGAGCAAAGGGAGGTTGGAGATGGGGGTGGTAGTTTGCAAGGACGGAGGGATCAAGGGTTGGTTTTTTGAGAGGGGTGATGACGGCAGATTTGAGGAAGAGGGGGACAGTACCTGAGGAGAGAGAACCATTAACAATATCAGCTAACATGGGAGCCAGAAAAGGAAGTTGGGTGGTCAGTAGTTTGGTTGGAATAGGGCCGAGGGAGCAGGAGGTGGGTCTCATCGACAAGATGAGCACAGAGAGGTCAGGAGGGGAGATCGGAGAGGGGGGAACCTTAGTGGAAGTTTGGCCCAGTTGGCTAGCGGAAGGAAGGGATGTGGTAGAGGTAGCTGAATGGATGGTCTCAATCTTGGAGACAAAGAAGTCCATGAGCTCCTCACACTTGTTATCGGAGGTGAGGGTGGAGGAGACTGGGGAGGGGTTTAAGAAGATGGTTAGTTTTTTTCCAGGGGCGGACACAGAAGGAAGTAGGGTTGGGGCAGGGGTGGAAGGGGGATGTGGGTGGACAGCGATATGAGGAACTGGTCAGAGATGGCCTTATCTGCAATTGACACGATGGGAGTAGCAAGGCCACAAGAGATGGCAAGGTCAAGGGGGTGGCCGTGAATATGGGTTGGGGAGTTTACATGGAGGGAGAGATTAAGGAAGGATGGAAGGCTAGTGCACTCAGGAGAGAGAGCATGATGAATTGAGATGGAGGTTGAAATCAGTGCAGAATAGAATGTTCACACCTTAACCATCACGGCCCATGATGCTGTATTACACTTTTCCTGTCTGGTTGCAATGTCTCCCTTAACTCTTAGTTTTGGAAAGCATAGCATTGACCTCTCTTGGCTTTGCCTATAGCCTTCCAGGAAATGCCGTGGTGTATCACTCTTAATTCTTTCAATTGTATACCTTAATACTGATATAACTAACAATATTTTGCCGGCATTAAGAGCTGAAATCTAAAATCACAAGCAGTTTAAAAAAATAATCAGAACCTTTTTATAGTTTCCAAATTATTTAAGATCCTCTTTCCATCTGACTGAAGGACATTTTGAAAAGAGTTGTAAACAATCCTATTGCAACACACTAGCGTTCTACACACACATTTTACTGGGCCACATTTATGAGAGTCATTGCCCAGAGATTTATACTCTGAGTTACTTTAGAGAAGGTTACCAGCAATAAGAGAAAAAGCTTCAATCAGAATAACTGCCAGTGATTGTCATGTGGTGGGTGAAGATTCCAGATTGGGGCTGTGTGCACTAAGAAGGTAATGATCGTTAACTAGTTCAGAAAACAACATTGAGTAAGAGTAGGGTTGATGGAAAGATAATTGCTTTCTTCTGTGACTCCTCAATACTGATCACATATACTGATCTGTCACTAATGAGTACCTTGGCCTGATCTGGTCTCAGGAGGGTCTCTTCTGAGCACATCAAATCGTTCCAAATTGGCCACATTACAATTACAGAGTGGCTTTTTATTCAAGGTTCGAGAATGAGTCTGTGAAAGAAGCTGCCATTATTTTTAATTGTAGTGGTTGTTGCCAGCATGAATAGTGTGATTTTTATATTCTTTCTGACTTGGAAGGATAGAATTGTGACACAAAAGGGGATTGTTTTCTGACACTGTCTAATGTTCATGGGCAGATGTGTAATCTGCAACCTCAAGTTAAAAAAAAGTCATTTTATTATGCCTTGCCTCTTGTGAGGCTGGTTCTCTTTAAAAGTGATGCTGGGAGCTGTCCTTTTTTTTGCCTACCCATCCATGAATACTATCCTGTCAACTGAATGACTTTCAAAATGGTTTATTAGATTTTCGCCAGACTTGGACCGCTTCTGTACCTCCCTGGCACAATGTTCTGTTGCATCACACATATTCTTTAAGTGTCACAGTGTTTAATAATTCTTAAGTTTATAAATTTTACCTCAGACACAAACTGAAAAGCAGCTGTGTTCAGGACGACCCACTGAATTGTTCCAGTAATAAGGCATGACTGAGAGGCTGTTGTAGCTAAAATGCACAGAATTTTGCAGAATGGGTGCGTAATTGTTCTGGGTACTGAATCTAATGAGAGGAGTGTTTGATGCTGCCACTGGATGTTTGAATGAAAAGTGTTCTATTCCCCAACATTATCAACCACACCTTGACGAGCAGAAAATTCACAAACACCTTAGAAAGAGATAAAAATAGGACTGATGTGGTTGGGCTGTATAAAAAGAAATTTTAGTCTTAATGCACATTAATGGCCTCCTTCTGTGCTGTAACCATTCTATGATTCGATGATTCTATGATTAAAAAGTATGCACTTAGTGTGTCGGAAACCATGTCCACTCGACCTTCACAAAGGTCTAAATTCTTTTAAAGCTAGAATTGATGCAAATGGAATAGCCAGTCCAGCTCGAACTGTTTTTTCAATTGCAGCTTAATCTCATTTCAAGCCCATGTGCAGAGTCTAATTCTCTGGGCCTACCTGCAGTTCAGTCATCATTTTCATACTGTTTGTACTATAATTTTCACTTTTATGTGCAGCAATTAGGGAAACAACTGTAATTATATTGCCCCAGGATATAAACATAAATGTAATTTATGCAGAGTTTGCCCTTACCTGTTAGTCAAACTTGTTTTTTAACAAGTGGATTGACTTCTGATGAAGAGCACTCAGTTTGTGTTGTGCAGATTGCACCGTGTCTTGAGTTTTCGTTTTATTCATTCATGGGATGTGGATGTCGTTAGCAAGGCCAGCATTTATTGCCCATCCCTAATTGCCCTCGAGAAGGTGGTGGTGAGCTGCCTTCTTGAACCACTGCAGTCCGTGTGGTGAAGGTACCCCCACAGTGCTGTTAGGGAGGGAGTTCCAGGATTTTGACCCAGCGACGATGAAGGAACGGCGATATATTTCGAAGTCAGGATGGTGTGTGACTTGGAGGGGAGCTTAGAGGTGGTGGTGTTCCCATGCGCCTGCTGCCCTTGTCCTTCTAGGTGATAGAGGTCATGGGTTTGGGAGTGAGTGGTTTTTGTATGTGTAAAGACTGATGCCTGATTTTTGAGACTTCAGTACAACCATAAATGCATCTGCTCTTCATCGATTGAATAATTGATCCCTGAAATCCTGTTTTACCAAGGTGCTAAATTGGGTGATACAGAGAAGGTGTGCTGAATTATGTTGAGTTTCAGCGTGCTAGTGGTTGATCTCGTATGAAGCGAATCTGAGTGCTAAAACCGAGATGAATGTACAGCTTTGAGTCTGTCCCGGTTACTAAATTATTGGCTTGTTTAAATTATTTTTCTCGCAGACTGATTTACTGGGTTCCACAGTGGTAGCTCTGGTGCGGATAATTAAGAGTCCCGTGAGCTTTTACAACAGTTCCCTGCCAATCCTGACATCTCTGTTATCTGTGCCAAGAATCAAATCCGCTGCTAGCTTTCTTTCAACAGCTTAATTGTATTTGATATTTCATTCCATTTATATGGGTTGACAATAAATCATGTCAATCGCAGATAAGGCCATCTCTGACCACTTCACTGTTTTGCTTTCCACCCCCCCCCCTCCCCTCCCCAACCCTAATTCCTTCTGTGTCCGCCCCTGGAAAAAAAAACTCTCCCAACTCTTACAACTGCACTTACGAAATCCCAACTGTCCAGCCTTTGGCCCTCCATTTACCACAACATTTCTGCAGCTACCGATCTGCTCAACCACACCCTCCCCACCACCTTTGATGCCCTAGTCCCTATTAAAACCATCACTCTCTCTTACCTGGTTGTTCCCCCGGTATGGCCCTCATCTTCATTCCCTTAAGTCCAAGGGATGCAGACTTGAACAGATATGGTGGACAACTGGTTTAGCCATTCACCGCCAGATCTGGCTGGACCACATAAAGCATTATCAGGTCCTGCAAAACTGCCCATTAATCCAGTATTATTCTGCAATGCAAAGATAAACCCTGGCTTCTATTCTCTACTGTTAACTGTCTTCCTAAACCCTTCCTCCCTGTCTCCCCCACCCTCACCTCCAACAAAAGTGCAAGGAGCTCATGGACTTCTTATTCTCTAAGATTGAGACCATCCAATCAGCTGCCTCTGCCGTTTCCTTTCCTTCCCCTAGCCCACCGGGCCATACTTCCTCTAAGGTTCCTCCCTGCACTAGTCCTGAACTTGCATCTTTCTCCAGTTCCTCTCCACTCTCCCCTTATGACCTCTCCGCACTCACCTTGTCCATGAGACCCACTTCCTGCTCCCTCAACCCTATTCCCACTAAACTGCTGGCCACCCAACTCCCTTTTCTGGCTCCCATGTTAGCTGACATTGTTAACGGTTCTCTCTCCTCAGGCACTGTCCCCCTCTCCTTCAAATCTGCCGTCATCACCCCTCTCCCCCCAAAAAAACCCTTGACCCTTCCATCTTCAACCTTCCTTTCCTCTCCAAAGTTCTTGAACGTGTTGTTGCCTCCCAAATCCGTGCCCATCTTTCCCGCAATTCCATTTTTGAATCCCTGCGATCAGGTTTCCGCCCTGCCACAGTACTGAAACGGCTCTCATCAGAGTCACAAATGACATCCTTTGTGACAGTGACAAAGATAAACTATCCTTCCTCATCCTTCTTGACTTTTCTGCAGCCTTTGACATGGTTGACTACTCAATCTTCCTCCAACGCCTCCCCACAGTCGTCTAGCTGGGTGGGACTGCACTCGCCTGGTTCCATTCTTATCTATCTAATCATATGTGAGAAGTCGCACAACACCAGGTTATAGTCCAACAGCTTTATTTGAAATCACAAGCTTTTGGAGCGCTGCTCCTTCGTCAGGTGAAGTGAAGCGATGCATATAGGCACAGCATATATAGTCAGAGAACACTGCCAGATGATTACAGTTAATCTTTCTAACTGCCCTTTATCACAATTTGGCAGAGAGATAATCACGGCAATCAAAGGTGTGGATGGTGTCCAAACAGGTCAGTCAGGTAAACATTACATCAAAGACAATGAGGTGGGGTCACAAGGGGTCAAATGTGGCAGATGCTGGGGTCTGTATGGAAAACAAAAAACTTTTTTTGCTGGAAATCACAGCAGGTCCGGCCGCATCTGTGTAGAGAGAACAAGCCAACGACGACTCGAGTCTGGATGACTCTACGTCAGGTGGGGTTACATGTAGCGTGACATGAACCCAAGATCCCGGTTGAGGCCGTCTTCATGGATGTGGAACTTGGCTATCAGTTTCTGCTCGACGATTTTGCGTTGTCGTGTGTCTCGAAGGCCGCCTTGGAGAACGCTTACCCGAAGATCGGAGGCTGAATGTCCTTGACTGCTGAAGTGTTCCCTGAGTGGGAGGGAACACTCCTGCCTGGCGATTGTTGCGCGGTGTCCGTTCATACGTTGTTGCAGTGTCTGCATGGTCTCGCCGATGTACCATGCTCCGGGGCATCCTTTCCTGTAACGTATGAGGTAGACAACGTTGGCCGAGTCACATGAGTATGTACGAAGGAGCAGCGCTCCGAAAGCTTGTGATTTCAAATAAAGCTGTTGGACTATAACCTGGTGTTGTGCGACTTCTCACATTTGTCCACCCCAGTCCAACACCGGCATCTCCACATCATATCTAATCATAGACAGAGAATCACCTGCAATGGTTTCTCTCCGCATCATTACCTCTGGTGTCCCCCCAAGGATCTTTCATTGGCCCCCTCCTATTTCTCATCTACATGTTGCCCCTTGGCAACAACATCCAAAAACACAGCGTCAGTTTCCACATGTACACTGATGACACCCAGCTCTACCTCACCACCACTTCTTTTGACCCCTCCACGGTCTCTAAATTGTCAGACTCCTTGTTCGACATTCAGTACTGGATGAGCAGAAATGTTCTCCAATTAAATATTGGGAAAACCGAAGCCACTGTTTTCGGTCCCCGCCACAAACTCCATTCCCTAGCCACTGACTCCATCCCTCTCCCTAGCATCTGTCTGAGGCTGAACCAGACTATTTGCAACCTTGGTGTCATATTTGACCCTGAAATGAGCTTCCAACCACATATCCGCGCCGTAACTCAGAACGCCTATTTCCACCTCCGTAACATCGCCCGTCTCCGCCCTTGCCTCAGCTCATCCGCTGCTGAAACCCTCACCCATGCCTTTGTTACCTTTAGACTTGACTATTCCAATGCACTCCTGGCCGGCCTCCCACACTCTACGTAAACTTGAGGTCATCCAAAACTCAGCTTCCTGTGTCCTAACTCGCACCAAGTCCCGTTCACCTAGCACCCCTGTGCTCGCTGACCTACATTGGCTCCCGGTTAAGCAATGCCTCGATTTAAAAATTCTCATCGTGTTTTTAATCCCTCCATGGCTTCGCCCCTCCCTATCTCTGTAATCTTCTCCAGGCCCACAAGCCCTCGAGATATCTGCGCTCCTCTAATTCTGCCTTCTTGAGCATCCCTGATTTTAATCGCTCAACCATTGGTGGCTGTGTCTTCAGCTGTCTAGGCCCTAAGCTCTGGAATTCCTTCCCTAAACCTCTCTGTTTCTCTACCTCTCTTTCCTCCTTTAAGACGCTCCTTAAAACCTACCTCTTTGACCAGGCTTTTGGTCATCTGCACTAATTTCTCCTTATGTGGCTCGGTGTCAAACTTGTGTCTTATAATACTCCTGAGAAGTGCCTTGGGATGTTTTACTACATTAAAGGTGCTATATAAATAAAAGTTGTTGTTGTTATTGGCTCTACTGTGATTTTTGTAAGTAGAAGTTACTGCAGATACCAAACCTTCTCATACTTTTAAACAATTTTCTTAATGCCTGTCCTGGCTTAATTTTTCTGCTAAATTACTGTCAAAATTCATAGTTGTAAAATGTATTAAAATCACCCGCCCCCCCCAAAAAAGTCACTTTTAAATCCAGATTCTCTATTCTCTCCCTACCCTGCAATCTTTTTCCCCACCAATCTCATCCAACAAAGGGACAAGATGGTTTTAGCCCAGGGACTTCAAGACCATTTCTGATGCTGCTCTGTAACTTACTAGCATGCCTCACTTTGATGCGACACTGCAGAGGGCTAACTGGATGACAGCCAACAAAACACCTTGCAGAGGACTTCTCCAGTTTGTGCAACAAGGATTCCTGGAATTAAAACATGCAGTTCCTCTGGCTCAGAGTTAAGAATTGAGCCATCCAAATGGCTTACGATCAGAAGTTCTAAGATTGGACTCCCCACCCAACTCATCAAGATCCATTATTTTAGTAACGTAACTACCCAAGTCTAGTTCGGTGTAGTACCGTATGAAATGAAGAGTGGAATAATTTGGCTGCTTTGGGGCCCGATTACAAAATATGACCAACCGGGGAGAAATCAGGCCAATTAAGGAGCTTTTATAAATGAAGCATCTAGGAACATAGGAACAGGAGTAGGCCATTCAGCCTCTCGAGCCTGTTCCGCCGTTCAATTAGATCATGGTTGAGCTGTATCTTATCTATTTATTTGTCTTGGTTCTGTAACTCTTAATACCCTTGCCTAACACAAATCTATCCATCTCAGTTTTGAAATTTTCAATTGACCTAGCCTCAACAACCTTTTGGGGAGAGTGTTCCAGATTTCCACTACCCTTTGTGTGAAGAAGTGCTTCCTGACATCACCCCTGACTGACCTAGCTCTAATTTTAAGGTTATTCCCCCTTGTTCTGGATTGTCCCATTAGGGTAGATAGAGAGAAACTATTTCCTCTATCAAATCTTTTAATCATCTTAAACACCTGAATTAGATGGCCCCTTATTCTTCTATACTCGAGGAATAACTAGCCTCGTCTCTGCAACATGTCCTCAGAGTATGTGGTTTTAGTTGTCCGGTCAGGTGTTAAAGCCTGCCACCATAATAGCAGTAGATGGTAGTACAGAGTGCCGACTTGAACACCTCCAGAAAGTGCCAATGGCTTTGGGCAGAAGAGCACCTGGAAGAGGGAGTAATCGGACGCTTGATTGATGAAATGCCATCAAAAGGTGAATAAGCTAATCTTTGAGTTGGCTAACAGCATCCACAACCTGCAAATGGTGACACGGCAGCTGTACTTAAGTCAATGAAAGAGCAAACTCTGATAATAGTCAGTCACTGATGACTATAAACACGGTGGCATAGTGGTTAGCACTGTTGCCTCACAGCGCCAGGGACCTGGGTTCGAATCCGGCCTCAGGTGACTGTCTGTGTGGAGTTTGCACATTCTCCCCGTGTCTGTGTGGGTTTCCTCCGGGTGCTCCGGTTTCCTCCCACAGTCCAAAGATGTGCGGGTTAGGTTGATTTGGCTATGATAAATTGACCCTTAGTGTTAGGGGGGATTAAATACGTGGGGTTACGGGGATAGGGTGGGATATGTGTCAGTGCAGGCTCGATGGGCCGAAATGGCCTCTATCTGCACTGTGGGGATTCTGTGGATTCTGTGAATTTGACTATAAACCAATTAAAAGGAGGAATACTGCAACAGGCTTAATGTATCATGTACTGTCCCTTCAAATGACCAGGCAGCAACAGTTAGCTGAGGAAATAAGAATAGATGATTGCTGGTTGGTGAAAGTAAACTGGATAAAAGCTGGTCTTGTCCAGTGCTCCGTGCTGAAAGAAATCAGCGTGTTAGTAACAGTAAATGTTTCATCTGAATATGTGTAGCTGTGAGATTGAAGAGCTACTGAGGGTTACGTGAAGTTCTTCTCGCATGTTAATCTTGTTGCATGCAAGATTAAAGTGAATGTGATCCCTGAGTGTCTGTCTAGATTTATTCTGCAGAGGAATAAGAGCCCCTAAAGAGCAAGGCTCTGTAGTACAGTGCGTTTCATGATATTTTTGAAGCTTTACATTAAGCGGAGAAACAGGTCTCTGAAGAATTTATTTGAGCAGAGGTTTGAGGCTCTTGAAGTTGAGGCACCACTGCTCATAAGATCTATTTCCTCTTCACAGGCTTTTACTAGTGTATAAAGCAGTGAACATTGCAAAAACATAAGCCCAAGTTCTTTACCTGTCCCTGAGTGAATAGAAATTCAAGAGACATGGGAGAGATAAAAACAGCAAGTCTGTACAAAAGCTGTTCAGAAAGCTTAATTGGCAAACCCAATTACCAATGTGAAGTGATCTGAATGGACTATTTTGTGTTAACTTACTAAATACCCTACTTGGCCTAGTTGGAACCATGTTGGGCCTTGGCTGTTAACACAGCCTCTGTATAGAATAGTACAGTATAGGTCTTAAGAGTAATATGAGGTTGCAGAATTCACTTCATACAAAATTAAATCGGAGCAGTGGATGAAGAAAAGGGGTGAATGGGTAGGGGAACAGGGTGGGTAACTGTGATTAGGACTATTTGCTTACATGAAGGGTAAACGCTGACACAGACTGACTGGGCCGATTAGCCTGTTTCCGCGTTGTAACTTTGATGTATTTCTATGTAGGGGAGTGTATAGTTAAGGTAATTCCAGGGGCAAACCTGATCCTATTCCATATTTAAAAACCATGTACTGCTTATTGCCACAGGCTACTGTAATATATGTTATACCGGGGGAGCTACCACTACAAGAGGTCTGAACAGAAGTCATTTCTAGTAATATTGCTATCTCATTTCAATAGATAATTAGTTCTGTTACAATGTTTCTTGTATAAGTTGTTATTTGTGTCTCATACAATGCTGTGACACACATGGCTCCAAATGGACACTTTGATCTCATATGACCTAGTTTACCGTGCTGCTCACCATCTCAAAACACATCTGCTTTGTAGGGGAGGGGGAAGGGTTGATGGAGACATCGTTCTCCCTTCCTCCACTATTTTTTAATATAGTTTATGCCCCATATGCTTTAGATACCACAATTGCATCTCTGCTCTGACAGGCCTATTGTCTTAATTTATTAAAGGGGAGGGAGAATGTTGGGGAAAGTACTTCCCCCTGTGTGTGTGTGTGTGTGTGTGTATTAATAATTGCAAGAAAAATTCTTACCTTCCTGTGCTAGGCAACATCAGCTGAGTACAATCTTCTGTAAATTGTATTAATTTGTACAAAGGGCATTTTTACACAGGATCTGAATGATCTGGACGGGCTGATTGGTTTTGTCTCAGCATATTATTTTGTTCCCAAGTGTTTGAAGCCTCCATTGAAATTGCTTCTTCTTTTGTGGCTTTGCTTTTGAACCTAGTTAGTTTAATCATCTTTTTATTGAGCTGTTAATCTTGCTGTTGGCTGGTCCATATTTCACTTACCGGTTCCATACTTCATTTTTATACTGCACCAAGGGATACTGTAAGCGTAGCTTTCACAGAGGTACATACAAGGAACCACATTCGCGCTCCCCACTCATGCCATATTGAAGCTCAGGAAGGCAGAACACTGTGGATCTGGACTCAAACACAGAATGTTCCCGACTGGCTCCTGAATATCAGTGAGATATTTAATGATGGAAAGTATGTGTGTGGATGTTGGGTGAAGAAGACAGTTGGGCTTGGCTGTGATGTCCTGCATTGTGAACAGCCTGATGTAACTTGCTATCGAGCTCAAGCATGAAGAATGGCCACTTGGGTGAGGCACCCACTTGGGTTGATTTAAAAAAAAAAAAATTCTCATCCTTGTTTTCAAATCCCTCCATGGGCTCGCCCCACACTATCTCTCTAACCTCCTCCAGCCCTACAAACCCCTGAGATTTCTGTGCTTCTCCACTTCTCTGCCTCTTGTGCATCCCGATTTGTATTGCCGTGCCTTGAGCTGCTTAGACCCTAAGCTCTGGAATTCTCTCCCCAAACCACTCTGCCTCTCTACCTTTTTCTGCTCTAAGTTGCTCCTTAAAACCTATCTCTTTATCCAAGCTTTTGGTTAGCTGTCCTAATATCTCTTTTTCTGGCTTAGTGTCAAATTTTGTCTGATAACACTCCTGTGAAGTGCCTTGAGACATTTTTACTAAGTTAATGGCGCTATATAAATGCAAGTTGTTGTTGTTGTAGTAGAGGACTGCAGGCAGCTGAAGAAACTTATGTCCAGTAAGGGTTGAGGCCCCCAGGAAAGCAGAGAGGAAAACTGCCCCAAAACTGAATAGTAGTAGCTCAGGCTGTTAAGAGTCTTCACCTTCACCTTCAAAATGAACATCTTGCTGCTTTGAAACAACTGCCTTCACACTGCACGTATCATGCACCTTTCAGGCTGTCTCTCTGCTGATGGGTATTTGTTCACTTTAGACCACACTTTTGGAGTTAGATTGCTTCCCAAGAGGGCACCACACTGATGCCAGAAGCACTGTTTAAAAGATTTTATTTTGCCTTGTAAGTGTACTTTACCTCAGGATGTTTCAAATCACCACATTGTACCTTTATCTGCTACAGTTAACTGTGAATGCCAGGCTAGCTCGGGGTCAATACATGTACAGGAAACTCTCTTTTAACCGGCACCCAAATAACCGGAAATCTCTCTTAACTGGCAAAATTCTTGAGTAGGTAACCGGGGTTTTCCTTCATCTCTCCTTTAAAAATAACTTTTAAAAAAACCCGAGGCATTTGCCTTGTATCGGAGCATGTAGATTGGGAGGGGAATGTGCAGCCCGGGTAGGCAGCAGACACGACAGATGGTCAGCTGGCGGTCCCCGGGGAGACGGAGCTCCGAATGCAGGCGCATGTCAGTGTGTACGGGGCTCTCGTACGTTGGGAGATATAACTCTCCGTTATCCGGACTTTTTGATTAACCGGCACCACGCCGGTCCCGTCGGTGCCGGTTAATAAAGAGTTTCCTGTACATTGATTGGGCTAGGAGAACTGTAAGGAAAGCCGGTGTCCAGTTGTTCCCAGTGGATGCAGTGAAGCAACTTTTTACATCGGTCTTTATAATGGAAAAGAATCCATGAGTATCATTAACTCGTACAGCAACCACTAAATAATTAACTCTCTAAAACACAGTGGGAAATGCTGTTAACTTTCTTCAGTTATAAAATACAATCCAACTGTGCTGTAAATCATTATTTCTGTAGCCTAGATTTTGTTGAAAAAATAAAGGCATCTGAATGACGCACACTGCAATTTATGTGCAACTTGTGGCGAGGAAGAGATACCCCGTGAATTGCAAATCGCCACAAGTTGCTGGCCGATTTGCTCCACTCCGCCGGTAGCTTCGCAAAAATGGGATCTCGCCCTTAATCTCCCTATGAGTTTCATGAAGTTGCTGCATTTTCACATTAATTGCCCATTAAACTCACCACAGAATGAGAAGTCTATTAATTAACAACCTTTTTAACAACGTGATAATTGTTAATGACTGCCAATCTACCTCTCTTACCAGAAAGTGAGCAATTATAAGTGTGGAGTCTCATTCCTTCAGGTTGTGAATTATTTTAGAAGATTTTAAAACTGTAAAATTTTTAATTTTTCAATTTTTTTATACTTTTCCTTTCGGTCTTTTTTTTCTCTCTTAATCCAATCATTCTTTCCTTCTCTTTATTCTCTTTCTGTACCTTATTTGACATTCAATTCACCCTCTCTATTTCGCCCTCCATCTCAGTTCGTCCTCTTTATTTCTCAATCCTTAAATCTTAGTGGTTAAAGAAATACACTGTTTGCTCTGATCACCACAACAACAGCAACTTGTATTTATATAGCGCCTTTAAAGTAGTAAAACGTCCCAAGGCGCTGCATAGGAGTATTTTAAGACAAAAAATTTGACACCGAGCCACATAAGGAGAAATTTGTGCAGGTGACCAAAAGCTTGGTCAAAGAGGTAGGTTTTAAGGAGCGTCTTAAAGGAGGAAAGGGAAGTAGCAAGGCGGAGAGGTTTAGGGAGGGAATTCCAGAGCTTAGAGCCTAGGCAACAGAAGGCATAGCTACCAATGGTTGAGTGATTATAGTCAGGGATGCTCAAAAGGGCAGAATTAGAGGAGTGTAGTTATCTCGGGGGTGGGGGGTTGTGGTGCTGAAGGAGATTACAGAGATAGGGAGGGGCGAGGCCATGGAGGGATTTGAAAACAAGGATGAGAATTTTGAAATCAAGGAGCTGCTTAACCGGGAGCCAATGTAGGTCAGCGAGCACAGGGGAGATGGGCGAACGGGACTTGGTGCAAGTTAGGACACGGTCAGTCGAGTTCCCTGTTGCCCTTGTTGCACCATTATCAGCTCGAACTCCCAGCAACTTAGTGCGCAAAAATTTTTAAAACCTAAACATAAAGGAACAAATCTAATTAAATCTGGGCCAATATCTCACATTGAGGAGATGTGTGTAGGAGTTCCCATTCAGTGTGACTACTCTTGGCGTTTGTGATAGAACTGTGTTACCAATTAATAACAAACTGAAACAGCCTATTTCTTTGGGGGATGTAGAGGTGAGTTAGTAGAGCTGAGCTTGATCCTGTTTTTCCCAAATGTTTTCAGTAGGGATCACTGCATAGTAATTAGGAGCAGGAACACTGGCTGGCTTTGCCCTCTGTAATCCAGTGACACTGAAGCTAGTGTCCCTTATCTGCTGTCTCGGCTCAGATCAGATAACTCCACTAACACTGTAGTTTGGAGCTAGGACATTACTGGATAAACTCCCTGAGCAACTGCAGGATCTCCACATCTCACTTTATGCTGCTGGCCAGTGAAATTATATCTGCTAGCATACAGCTCCAGTATTAATCCCTTTCAGACACCTAGTGCTACCGATATTGAACAACTCCTAGGTGTGAAAAACCTGAACCTGAATGCAAACACAGTTTAAAAATGACAAGTCTTGTCTGTCACATGTGCCACCCATGAATGTATCCTCGCCTCTTTTCCTCATCTTTCTCAACTCTTGGTTTTCTATATTTGTCTTTATATCTTCACAGCCGATCTGCAGATGTTTTCTCGATGGAGACAGCAGTAGAGGCAGGGCTCTCTCAGTTGAAAAATACAAAATTAAAGGAAGAAACTTAAATACCGCATTAAAAATAAAATATATTTTTTTAAATAATGTATTACTTTGCAATCAGAACAATAATCAGATTTAAGATAATTGGCAACAGAACCAGAGGGGAGATGAGAAATGATTTTACGTAGCGAGTTATTCACTGCCTGAAAGGGTGGTGGAAGCAGTTTCAATAGTAATTTTCAAAAGGAAATGGGATATATACTTGAAAAGAAAATATTTGCACGGCTATGAGGAAAATCAGGGGAGTGGGATTAATTGGATAGCTCTTTCATAGAGTCGGCATGGGCCAAATGGCCTCCTCGTGTGCTGTGTGATTCTTTGAATAAGATGCAGGGACTTTATTAAAAAAAATCAGTTTACGGCATATAAAGCACAAATGTGATGGAGTGACTTGAAGAATGTAATTGAATCTTAGAATATCTGCTGATTTTTTTTTCATAAATTACTCGAGCTCAGAAATCTTAATGTGTGATGTCATCAAAAGCCCTGGATTGATTTAATCTTATTCTCTCTAGAGCATCCATTATTCTGTATTTATTCAGAGTGCTGTCACTTTTTAAATGATCAATGGTTCCATCTGTGTCTCTGCACTGAAAACGGTCTTGATTCACCTCAATAAAGATGTGCTGCACAATTCACAGGTTGCCTGGCAGTGACCGTAATGAACACCTTCGGTATGAGTTGGGTGAAAGATTCTATTGATCACTCATGATAATAGAGATCACTTAATGCTGATCTTCGTAACACGCTGCAAATCCATGGAGGTCAAGCAGCAGTCTAATTTGACTAAGATCCACAAATTTGGGCCGTAACTCAGTGTCTTTGTTAAACAGATATTTATTTACCTGTTTAAAAATTGCCAAATCCCATCAGATTCACACCAAAGAAAATGGTGAGCAAGCATCTAGGGGAACAAACAAAAGTGTAAAACAAGGTATTAATGAAATGTTACATTATCCTAAGTCTCCAAAACAGATTGTATCCAGAAAGCAGTTTAAGTTCTGATCACTGTATCCCAGCTCATTTTCCTGCACCTATTGGATACATGGGGGAAAGTTTCATGCAGCAAAATCACAATTGCAAAGAATGCTTTCAGACCCGTGTCAGACATCTTGGAGAGTTAAGGGTTAATAATCGAACTTGTATCTTAGTGAATCAGGCTTTCTAAGATAAAGAGGATAGCAGTGGGGTGCCACAGAAGAAAGGATGACTTATCTTCTGCTCCAAATGTCTGTGTATTATCTAAAAGAAATGCTTGTGCGAGGAAATAAGTGACTGGGACAACATCAACCATGAGTGATTAAAGTATAACTTTAGTGGCTAGTGTAATAAACATAGGCAGAGGGATCAATTAACTATAGTAGAGAGGGAATGTTTAGGGAGATAAGTTGTCAATAAAACTACTCCTCAAAGGATTCAAGGTCAGGAAGTCTTGGTTGTGGAAAGTACCTTTGAAGTGAACAACTACGACTGTTTATGTAAATAGACGGTTCTCAAAGGATTCAAGAACAGATAAATCATGAGGTCTTTTTTTATTTGTTTATGGGATGTGGGCGTCCCTGGCAAGGCCAGCATTTATTGCCCATCCCTAATTGCCCTTGAGAAGGTAGTGGTAAGCCACCTTCTTGAACCGCTGCAGCCTGTTTGGTGAAGGTTTCCCACAGTGCTGTTAGGGAGGGAGTTCCAGGATTTTGACCCAGCGACGATGAAGGATCAGCGATATACTTCTAAGTCAGGATGGTGTGTGACTTGGAGCGGAACTTGGAGGTGGTGGTGTTCCCATGCGCCTGCTGCCCTTGTCCTTCGAGGTGGAAGAGGTCGCAGGTTTGAGAGGTGCTGCCGAAGAAGCCTTGGCGAGTTGCTGCAGAGCATCTTGTAGATGGTACACACTGCAGCCACGGTACGCCAGTGGTGGAGGGAGTGAATGTTTAAGGTGGTGGATGGGGTGCCAATCAAGCGGGTTGCTTTGTCCTGGATGGTGTCGAGCTTCTTGAGTGTTGTTGGAGCTACACTCATCCAGACAAGTGGAGAGTATTCCATCACACTCCTTACTTGTGACTTGTAGATGGTGGAAAGGCTTTGGGGAGTCAGGAGGTGAGACACTCGCCACAGAATACCTAGCCTCTGACATGCTCTTGTTGCCACAGTATTTATGTGGCTGGTCCAGTTAAGTTTCTGGTCAATGGTGACCCCCAGGCTGCTGTTGATGGGGGATTTGGCGATGGTAATACCGTTAAATTTCAAGGGGAGGTGGTTAGACTCTCGCTTGTTGGAGATAGTCATTGCCTGGCACTTCTGTGGCGCGAATGTTACCTGCCACTTATCAGCCCAAGCCTGAACGTCGTCCAGGTCTTGTTGCATGCGGGCGTGGACTGCTTCATTATATGAGGAGTTGTGAATGGCACTGAATACTGTGCAGTCATCAGCGAACATCCCCATTTCTGACCTTATTTTGGAGGGAAGGTCATTGATGAAGCAGCTGAAGATGGTTGGCCCTAGGACACTGCACTGAGGAACACCTGTAGCGATGTCCTGGGGCTGTGATGATTGACCTTCAATCACCACAACCATCTTCCTCTGTATGACTCTAGCCAGTGGAGCATTTTTTCCCCCAATTCCCATTGACTTCAGTTTTACTAGGGCTCCTTGATGCCACACTTGGTCAAATGCTGCCTTGATGTCAAGGGCAGTCACTCTCACCTCACCTCTAGAATTCAGCTCCTTTGTCCATGTTTGGACCAAGGCTGTAATGAGGTCGGGAGCCGAGTGGTCTTGGAGGAACCCATACTGGGCATCAGTGAGCAGGTTATTGGTGAGTAAGTGCCGCTTGATAGCACTGTCGATTACACCTTCCATCACTTTGCTGATGATTGAGAGTAGACTGATGGGGCGGTAATTGGCCGGGTTGGATTTGTCCTGCTTTTTGTGGACAGGACATACTTGGGCAGTTTTCCACATTGCCGGATAGATGCCAGAGTTGTAGTTGTACTGGAACAGCTTGGCTAGAGGCGCGGCTAGTTCTGGAGCACAAGTCTCAGCACGATAGCCGGGATGTTGTCGGGGCCCAGCCGTTTCTTGATATCACGTGGAGTGAATCGAATTGGCTGAAGACTGGCTTCTATGATGGTGGGGACCTCAGGAGTAGGCCGATATGGATCAACCACTCGGCACTTCTGGCTGAAGATGGTTGCAAACACTTCAGCCTTGTCTTTTGCACTCACATGCTGGGCTCCACCATCATTGAGGATGGGGATATTCATGGAGCCTCCTCCTCCCGTTAGTTGTTTAATAGTCCACCACCATTCACGACTGGATGTGGCAGGACTGCAGAGCTTTGATCTGATCCGTTGATTGTTTAGCCCTGTCTATAGCATGCTGCTTCTGCTTTTTAGCATGCATGTAGTCCTGTGTTGCAGCTTCCCCAGGCTGGCACCTCATTTTTAGGTACGCCTGGTGCTGCTCCACTACACTCCTTATTGAACCAGTGTTGGTAATGGTAGAGTGAGGGATATGCCGGGCCATGAGGTTACAGATTGTGGTGGAATACAATTCTGCTGCTGATGACCCACAGCGCCTCATGGATGCCCAGTTTTGAGCTGCTAGATCTGTTCTGAATCTATCCCATTTAGCACGGTGGTAGTGAAGATGGGACTTAGTCTCCACAATGACTGTGCAGTGGTCAATTCTGTCGTGGACAGATGCATCTACGACAGGTAGATTGGTGAGGACGAGGTCAAGTAAGTTTTTCCCCTCGTGTTGGTTCTCTCACCACCTGTCGCAGGCCCACACTGGCAGTTATGCCCTTCAGGGCTCGGTCAGTAGTGGTGCTACCGAGCCACTCTTGGTGATGGACATTGAAGTCCTCCACCCAGAGTGTATTCTGTGCCCTTGCTACTCTCAGTGCTTCATCCAAGTGGTGTTCAACATGAAGGAGTACTGATTCATCAGCTGAGGGAGGGCAGTAGTGGTAATCAGCAGGAGGTTACCTTGCCCTACATGGGGTCCGGAGTCAATGTTGAGGACTCCCAGGGCCACTCCTTCCCGACTGGCAGCACAGTGGTATGACTATGTCAGGCTCTTGTTTGACTAGTCTGTGGGACAGCTCTCCCACTTTTGGCACAAGTCCCCTGGGCCTGGTGTGCCGTTGCCATGTCCATCCGGTATCATTCTGTTTCGTAGTGGTTTGTTGCAACTGAGTGGCCATTTCAGAGGGCAGTTAAGAGTCAACCACATTGCTGTGGGTCTGGAGTCACATATAGGCCAGACCAGGTAAGGACAGCAGATTTCCTTCCCTAAAGGACATTAGTGAACCAGATGGATTTTTATGACAATCCCATAGTAATTATTGCAGATTTATTTAATTAACTGAATTTAAATTCCCCAGCTGCCGTGGTGGGATTTGAACTCATGTCTCTGGATCATTAGTCCAGGCCTCTGGATTACTAGCCCAGTGACATTACCACTACGCTACCGTTCCCATCTGTGACATGTACCTTTGAAGTAGGGCAAACTAAGGTGTATAAAGGATCGTGGTTTTCAAGAGTTAGTTGGAGAGCTCGAATGATAGAGAAACCGAAAGCTACTCTTGTATGGTATAGATTGATCACCTATGCTGTGTATGAATAACATCTGTTCTGTATACTCCACCGTCAAGTGTCTCGTGCTTACTTGAAGCGTATCGTTGTGAACTGTAGCAGGAAGGAGGTTGACTAACAGTTGATCCAACAACCTGGTGCCCAGGTGCACTCTCACCTGGTGTCCAGAGGAAATCTCCCCATCCCCTCCTATCCTGGTCCCAGTGGGTAGTTTGCAGGAGAACTGCACTAATAATTGCTTTACATGTATCAAAAATAAAAACCAGAAAATGCTGGAAACACTCAGCAGGCCAGGCAGCATATCTGGAGAGAGAAACTGATTTAAGGCAGCATAAGAAACCATTATTAGCTCATGACTTTGTTCTCTGACTTTTTTGATAGTTGGCAAGAAAGAGTTAATTCATTCATCAGTGGCTTGTGCGGGTCCCAATGGGATGTTGGTGGTGATGTGAATATAATCCGAACTGATGTAAGACAGTTCGAGCCAAATTTGGGCATCATTCACTCCTTGCCATAAACAGTAGTAAACCCAGAAGGTTCCTTGACGAGGAGTTGAGGTGAAGGGTTAAGGATTTGTCTGGTGCCCTTGATAAATATTCTTGTCAGGGTATATATCCCTGTGTTATTACAAGTCCCTGCATTTATTAGATCCAGAGTGTAAATTCCTGCACCTCTTGTATCTAGGGGGTCAGTTTCCAAAGAGAAATGCTGGGAATTATTTGCTGGTTAAACAGCTGGGAATCACAGTCCTTGGAATTTTTTTTAATATAAAGATTTCCAGCTCTGTTGGACCACAGGGCTTTTTGCTCAGAGTTTTAATTGCTGCCTTCATCCATGGTTTTAACTAAACTGTCATCTGGTCAGTTTGGATATTCCCATTCCCCCACAATGTAGGGCTCAACCAGCACTCCCAAGTATTGTCATGAGGAATGTACAGTATAATTTTGGGATTTCAGTCACATCAGGGGCAGAAGCATAAATTAAATCCTGTAGAGACCCATGCTCTTCCATCATCTCCCTTTCCTGTGTGCGCATTAGCTACCAGGTTTGCCTACCCTTGCTTGCTCTTCAAAACAGAAAGTATTTCATTAGTTGCAAAGCATTTTAGGGTGTCTTGAGGACACTATATAAATGCAAGCTCGCTCTTCTTTCCTTAACCAATCTCAATGTGTCTTATCCTTTGGCAGGGTAGACTGTTAAAAGCCCAGTTGAACTTTAAAAGTCAAATTGTGCAACTTGGAATTTGCCTCAGCATCTACACGTCAAGCTCATCCTCTCTGGTGTAATTTTCAATGAAAGCTTTTTCACATTTTATGCCAATAACCATCATTTTATGAAGATTCACTAACCTGGAAGTGAAAGATGCAGCATTTTCCATCAATCTATACTACTCTGCACGCCAATCAATAGTCTACCTATATTGCTGCAATGTCCATTAATATTCAGAGGACTAGGATGCCCAGATACATAATCCTCAGACACTGGGACTTTCTAATGGTCAAGCAAATAAAGGATATTGATGAAACTGAAGTGCCAGATGACCTCTGGGGCAAATATCCTTTAAATACATAAGCTGGTGAGCTCCAGTATCTAATCAGAGGCGATTGGTTGAGTTGGTAATTGCTGTTAGGAAAGATGATGTGCCGCAGCGCTAAGCAGAGCAGTCAAAATTATTACTGGCTCAAAAATGTAACCTTTTGTAAATCTTGATTTTGGAAAGACGTAACAGTCATTTACACTGCTGCTTCGGGCGACCACAGGGAGATAGATCTCCAATCCTTTACATGATTCAGATTGATGAACTCCTGTTCCAGTACAAAGCAGAGCTAATGTGGTGGAGGGGGTGGGAGTGATTTGGAACAATTGTGTGCCTCCCCCTAAAAATTGAGTGAAGAGAAATTGACATTAAATATTTCTGATGCTTCAAGAAATTAACTATTTTAAAAGTAAACATAGAAATATAGACTGCATGCTCAGCACCAACGTCTTTGCAGTTAGCACAAAGATCATTTTAAATGAGTTAATTGGCCCCTTTTCACAATAACGTCAATCCCTGCTAAAGTTTTATTGAGTGAGAGATGAGGTAAAACTGCAATAATATTTTGAAGAATGTTTTGTGCATTTCTTGATGATTATACACTAAAGACAGATTTTAAGCTCAAGACTGCCAACAGGTTCAGGGAAACTTCCATCTCCCCAGGCTGACTGGATTCATTTGTTTTCAGCTTACAATTGTGATGCTGAATTAAACCGCATAGCAACAAAGCTATTCCATCATCGGCAATAGCTTTATTACTGTACTGTGGTATCAACCTTAAACTACTATGTTAAACACCTAACTCACAATGTTACATAAAAAGAAATATTTGAAAACTTTACTTATGATTGTCCTACTGTCTGCTTTTACCATCCTATTTTAATCATTTCTAGTTTGTTTTTTTAACTTCAAAATATTTTACTTGACCTTTTCTGGCTACTTGCTCTCACTAAGCATTTGAGGTGGAGAATTTGTTTTTTTTAAAAAGGATTTCCTTGTCTGAATCCAGCTTTAAAGGCTGGCTATCTAGCATATGGAAAACCTTGGTTCTGAAGATTGATGATTCAATTTTTGGCGTAACAACTTGGATTAAGACTTGGGAGTGTTTACCACTGAAACTCATGGACCCGCACAATATAACAGTGCCCAGACAAGTGAACCCATCGATGGCCCCAAGGTAACACAGTGAGTAAGCTTGTTGGCAGTGCTTTGAGGGCTAATTCTGCCTATTATTTAAGGTGTTTTACTTCGAGACTTACTGTTCTGTTGGAACATGAGTTTTATCATTGTTGGCTCATTAGTGAAAAATTACTGAAAAATCAAGGAATCTATTTACCCATCAGTTCTATAAATGTAGAATAATGGCTGCAGGATTGAGTCGGAGTACAAAGGCACCTCTGCTCCAGATATGTGGAGCTGGTGGGCACTTCACAATGGTTGCAATATATCAGAATATAAATATGAAATGTTGGCCCCTCAACAAAAGAATCGAATTCCCATCACATGCATTATAAATGAAAGAGAATTCTGTTGCAACAGTTGAAGGAATGTTTTTCCTGTGTTTTGTAAGGCTGACAGAAAGTAGCATAAATGAAAATGTGCACTCAAGCTGAAGTGACACTTGGTGCTGTTTAGTTTGAACTTTCTGTGCTTGAATATGCAGCTGGGATTACTCCGTATTGAGAGGTTATATTAAGATTGCACTTTATGTTGAAAGCATTTTTTCACAATTTGTAAGATGAAGCTCGAAACTAAATTGTTCAATTCAAATCGAGAAAAACAATGAAACACTTCATAAAAACATCATGGACAAATAAGGTCGGATTTATTTTAAAAAGGGTACCATGTTGAGGTGAAGTATGGTCATTTTAATGACATCAATTCACAACATGATCTAGTTTCTTTTTCTATCCAGTTGCTTCTTTGGTACTGCTTCAAAAATACAAACTCAGCTGTGCACTTAACAAATATATATGGTATATATCTTCAACTTCTTGAGCTACAAAGAATAATGCTGTTTTCCTGTCCAATCTGTGCATTATGCAAACATTATAACAGCAGCAGATCACTTGATGAGCAACTGGAAGGAAGCAACTGCTCGAATGCTAAACCTGACGTAGTTGATTCTTTCTAATTACAGTACTGTAATGTCCTAGGATAATATTGCTCCCCACTCTTTCCCTCTTCTCCCTTCCTTCATCTTGTTATTCCCTTCCTCATCTCCCGCACCCACCAGACTGGTACAAGAGTGGACCAGTTTCTGAGCGATTCCAGCATACAGAGCAGAATCTCCAAATGCATCACATAAGATAAGTTGGGCCTTCCTCGTGGATGTAGCTCATACTTCTAATGTCTTTTAAATGTCTCCAAGGCTTTTGCCTTCACTACTCTACAGTAGCATTTATTGCCCATTCTTAATTGCCCTCCAGGAGTGTGGGTGCCACCCTTATGAATTGCCCTGATATCTGATTTAATTGAATTTCCCTTTTGAACAACTGCAGAGATATACCAACAAAAATTGCAGCCAGTACCAATTAGCAAATCAAACCAGTTTTTGCAATAAATGAAGATCCTAGTTGGCACATGCTGTGAAAGCCTGCCAGAGATTTAAAGCGACCATTGAATCTTATAGTTCTGATGAATCCCTCATGGTTTTCACCATCAGAAATCTTGAGGTTCCTTTTTTTTCAATTGGGAAACATAGATCAAGGCCCATGGTAGATAACATCTCAAAGCTTGAAAGAGTTGGCTAAAACACAGGATAACTATGGGAATGATGATATGAGAATTATCACTGGTACGCTTTAGTTCTAAAACGCTGCCTGAACCAGTACAATTAGGTAGCGTTTTAGAATGTAATTTAAAAAAAAATATTTTTGCTTTTAAAAAATATTCCTTGATATACTGAAGAGTGGTAACTTGGTGCAGTTTAATTAATACAGCTGAAAATGGGTTTATCACAAAAAAATAAACATTTTAATCAGTGTCTAGTCCACCACCTGTGAGTAACCCGATTTTAAATAACTGAAAATGACTTTAAAAAGCTATACAGAACCATTTGCTAATTATATTGGTGTACAGTAGCCTGTTTTAGTAAATTAAAAAAAAAAATTCTATTCAAAAGCTTTTAAAATGTGTCTATTAGTGTCCTTGCGCCCAAAAATACCCAGCTTACTTTTAAAAGCCTCCTCGAAGGCCCGCCAAAGGGCGCAATTAGCGGAAACTCGCCATGGTGATTGATTTGGGGCGTGGCCAGTTGTGGGCGGGGCCAGCTTCTAGCGCAAAGTTTTTTAAACTAGTGCAGAACATCGCGGAAACTTGATTTGCGCTGAACGTAATTTGCGCTTAAAATTCCACGATGTTTTGCGCTGATTTCAGGCGAATTGCGCCGAAAAAAAGCAGTGCAACCGAACGGAAACTCCAGGCCGAAATCTGTGCTGTCAAAACCTATCTGTTTCCCTGCTCACGCCTCGTGCTTTCTCTGGCGGTGATGCACTGTTTGCTTGTGGCATGTTTGTTATTTCTAGTCTTCTGCTTTTAGCCTTGCGGTGAGGGCTGACTGCTGGTAATATATGCTATTAATACAATCTGAGTCTGCAGTTCTGTGCTATCAAGGGGCACAAATGAGAAGCTTTTGCTTTCTTACACTAATTGAAAGCACCTTAAAAGCCTCAAAGCAACTCTTGCCCTAACAAAATACTTTGAGAAATCTGACAGCTGTTGGGTCCCTTATGTAAAGTCCAGTGCACAACATCCCAAACCTTCATCCTAAATTCAGTTGCCAAACTTCATAACAACAAAGAAACGTACAGGATTGAAAAAGGCCCATTGTAGGCCACCTGGCTGGGCTTCTGTCCTTTTATGTGGAGAACTGCTTCAAGAATTGTTTCTGTGCTGGGTTCGAACACTGTGGAAATCATCTTACGATGGCTCCACAACAGCAATAACAGAAGAACCATTTTAAGTTGCAATTTGCAGAGTACCACCTGGTTTCCATTACTGTACTATTGACAGAGTTGAGGTTCCTGCCTCTGGCAAAATGGTGGTGTAAATGTAGGTGATAGCAGCAGACAATGAACAGTGGGTGTAAGGTGCATGCGTTAGGGTTGCCAACTCTGGTTTGACTATTCCTGGAGATTTTATCATGTGACATTTGATTGCATAGCATTCGATCACGTGACCCCACTCGTGATGCTTAATCACATGACATTAGCCCACTGTTTGCAAATGTTGTTGCATTCACCTGAGTTGCGTGTCTTAGATCACCAAGCCCTGAATAAAGTATTTGACTTTGTTTTCTAGTGAGATGAATAACATAATTTATAAATCAAAGAAAGGACGCAAAAGAATAGAAAGATTTAAGGATAAGTAATGTTTTAATAAAAACTACTTCAGTGATGTTTCTATAGTATCGACCGCAATGAGAAACACCAAGTAATTATCACTGGTTCAACAAAAACATCATCGATTTAAGTAACTTCCAACTAAAGTTTTCGTACAATTTTATGACTTTTTACAACTCCCAGCAAGTTATAGAAATAATCAATAAAACCAAACTAAATTCAATTCACTGACTCCCACATATCACCACTGAAGCCCAGCTTCGGGGAGGTGAGGCTCAGTCCTCAGAGAGAAGCACCAAAGCTGCCCGACTCCTGGAACAAAACACATCACAACAGCGCACAGCACAGGCCGCCATGAACTATCCTTCGCACCAGTTTGTGTTTCTCTCTCCCCAGTTTGTGTTTCTCTGTCTCTCCCCCTTTCTCCCCAGTTTGTGTTGCTCTCTCTACCTCCCATAGCTTGTGTTGCTCTCTCTCTCTTCCTCCCCCTCTCTTCCTCCCCAGTTTGTTTCTCATTCTCTACCTCCCCCAGTTTGTGTTTCTCTCTCTCTCTCTCTTCCCCCTCCCCAGTTTCTGTTTCTCTCTCCCCCTTCCCAGTTTGTGTTGCGCTCTCAGGACTCGCGGAGTTTCTAGGCGATTTTCGTTGGTCACAACGCTGCCATCCTCACAACCGGCAATAAAGTGGTGAGTTCCGAACAGCGATCTGACCAGCAGGACCCAGACAATGGGGTTTGGTTGCGAGCCAGGATACTGCGCAATGCTAACTGCGCATACAAGGATGGTTTCTCCCAAGTCGCCAGCAGGAGTGCTCGGGAGACCAATCACCTCGTCCGGTAGACTCCCGCCCAAAGTGGGAGGCAGACGCTCTTGAATGAAATTGAAAGCTTATTCATCAAATTATTATATTTATCAATTTAACAATGGATTTATTGTTTGCTCAAATTTGCAAAGCTTGGTGGTGATTAAGGAGCGGGTTTACTTTGCGTACTAATTTGGACAGTGTGTTGTATTATATAGTGAAGCAGATTATGAAGCCAAAATCTAAGTCTCAATATGGTGAATATCCTAGAATCCTTTTTTTAATTAAAAAAAAAGCCCTGCCCTTTTCTTGTCATTTGTCATGCAGTTACATATGGCAGATCGAACTTGAAGGTGAAACATGGGAGCAACTGAACAAACTAGCACAGATAACAAAAGAGCTGAATGTAGATGTATCAGAGTCCTGTAAAACTGATTAGTTTGATGGTGACCAGTCACCTATAACAATTAAAACCTGTTTTCCAAATGAATATCCCTTCTGATACTATCTGAAGTAAGTCTGACTGAACTCCCTTTGATTCGCCACTTTAATTCCCTCCCATTCTAGCATGACCCTGAGCTTCCAGTCGCTTGTCAATTTAATTCTCAATCCCAATCTGACCTCTCTGTCCTCGGCCTTTACAACTCGACGTTGATTTCAATAACTTCAGATCATGTCCAAAAAATAGGTGCAGTGGCTATCAGATAGTAATGGTTCTGCTGTTGCCATTTACAGCTTCTCTAGACCCATCTTTTGTTTTTTTACTTGTCCCATTACCGCCTCCCATTTGCCTTGCTCCTTCATCCAATTTGTCATTTCATCACTCCCACCTTCCACCCTATCGCAGACCTTCCCTTTTGTTCTTTCCTCCCCTTTCCCTACCTCTGTACTTGCTTAAAATCTGTTACATTTCTAACTTCTACCAGTTCTGATGAAAGCTCATCGACCTGAAACGTTAATTTTGTGTCTCTCTCCACAGATGTCTGACCTGCTCAGGATTTACAACATTTTCTGTTTTATTTCAGATTTCCAGCATCCGCAGTATTTTGCTTTTGTTTTACTGATGTAGTCGGCTGTTAATTGTCCTTGAGTAGTTAACTGTCAAAGATCCTGAGGATGACTGACTATACTGTGAAGATACAGGGACCCCTGCCCCAATTGTTGATTGATATTGATCCCTAGCAGTCTTGGCAAATGCCAAATTCAGCCTGGACACAGTTCTTTGGGACTTCATTGAGAAAGGGCAAAAGACACTTAGTTCTTTCTTCAAGTATGGCGAAGTCCTAAGGCTGTATTGAGTGTACAGCACAGAAACAGCCCATTCGGTCCAACTGGTCTGTGCCGGTGTTTATGCTCCACATGAGCCTCCTCCCACCCTACTTCATCTAACCCTATCAGCATATTCCTTTCTGCCTCATGGGCTTATCCAGCTTCCCCTTAAATGCATCTATACTATTTGCCTCAACTACTCCTTGTGGTAGTGTGTTCCACATTCTCACCACACTTTGGGTAAAGTGTTTCTACTAAATTCCCTATTGGATTTATTAGTGACTATCTTATATTTATTACCTCTAGTTTTGGACTCCCCCCACAAGTGGAAACTTTTTCTCTATCCTATAAAATCCATTCATAATCTTAAAGACCTCTATCAGGTCACCCCTCATTCTTCTCTTTTTTCATGATCTCTTTGGCGAGACGTTTGCCTTTTGCAACGCGCAAAAGATTACAGCGCTCTACAGTGGGGAATCTTCGTGATCTGCAGTGACCTCAACAAGCTGTTTAAGCAGCCAATCACAATGCAGAATTCTCACAGACAGGGAACCAGGAAGTGAAGAAGCTCCTTTTATCCTGACTTTTTAAAAACATTAGAGAACAAAACAAAGATTGGGCTTGCACATGGGGAAAAGGTAAACCTGAAATAAATAGGAACAAACTTTAAAAAAATATTAAATCATTTTCTTTAAAGTTTCTTAAAAATTGCAATTTTTTTTATCATAATGGAGAAATTTGACACTCTGCAAAATTAAAATTAGTTTTTCAGGGCCATAACATTTGTTTAGCAGTCAAAACCCCAGTTACACCTAATCCAACAAGGCTTAACATTTAAGGGGGTATTTAACAGCGATATTGCTGTGGAAAAGCCCAAGTTTTCATCAGTTTCACTGATTTCCCTGATTACACCGGTTGCCGGCTATGCGAGGGGAGGCGCACAGCGCAGCCAATGTCGGCGCAGTGAATGACTAACCGCAACTTCAGGATTTCCACGGTTAGATGCGCATGCGTTACATTTTGAAGTTGCGGTCAGTTTCAAAGGGGTGGTAACAGTGAACGCTGTTAGTTCACCATTATTACCCACCGCAAATTCTTCCTACTCTCTTGCTGCCAACCCAGGATTTAATGTTTATTTTCATAGATTAAATCAACACTTTAAAAATACACCAAAGAAAATTATATACTTAGAATAACAGAAATTACTATAATAACCCAGTCATAATTTGAAATTCTAGGCTGAGGCAGCAGCCTGTAATTAAATTGTCACAGCATTGATAGCAACCAAGATCCTTTATAGGACCAAACTGCATCGAGGAATCTTGTATGAAAGGAATTTTAAGAGAAACGGACCCCTAGGTAGTGAATGGTAGCTTTTCGTTCATTTCCTTACCCCCAAAAAAGTAACAAATAATCGTTAAAAATGCTCTGGTAGTTGGGTTCAAGCCCCACTCCAGGACTAGAATACGTAATCTAGGTTGGTATCAATGCAGTCTTGAGGGAGTGTTGCATTGTAGGAGTTCAAGTGGACACTAAAATGGTGGCACTTTCTGAGGAAGAGCAGGGTGTTCCGGCCATCATTTGACCTTCAAGCAACACCATCAAAAATAGATGAACTGGTCATTCATCTTATTGCTGTTTTGGGGACTTTGTGTGAAAAGGCTACTGCATTCTCTGACATGACAGCGAAGTGCTTAGTAATGTTTCTATGACATGTAGTAAAAGAAAGAAAAAGATAGACTTGCATTAATATAGCGTCTTTCACGACCACCGGACGTCCCAAAGCACTTTACAGCCAATGAAGTACTTTTGAAGTATTGTCACTGTTGTAATGTAGGAAACGCGGCAGCCAATTTGCGCACAGCAAGGTCCCACAAACAGCAATGTGATAATGACCAGATAATCTGTTTTTGTTATGTTGATTGAGGGATAAATATTGGCAAGGACACCGGGGATAACTCCCTTGCTCTTCTTCGAAATAGTGACATGGGATCTTTTACGTCTTCCTAAGAGATCAGACGGGGCCTCGTTTTAATGTCTCATCTGAAAGACGGCATCTCCGACAGTGCAGCACTCCCTCACTACTGCACTGGAGTGACAGCCTACGTTTTTGTGCTCAAGTCTCTGGAGTGGGACTTGAACCCACAATATAAGAACATAAGACGTAGGAGCAGGAGTAGGTCATTTGGCCCCTCGAGCCTGCTCTGCCATTCAATAAGATCGTGGCTGATCTGATCTTGGCCTCAACTCCACTTCCCTGCCCGCTCCCCATAACCCTTGACTCCATTATCATTCAAAAATCTGTCCATCTCCACCTTAAACATATTCAATGACCCAGCCTCCACAGCTCTCTGGGGAAGAGAATTCCAAAGAGTCACGACCCTCTGAGAGAAGAAATTCCTCCTCATTTCTGTTTTAAATGGGTGCCCCCTTATTCTGAAATTATGCCCCTAGTTCTAGATTCCCCCACGAGGGAAACATCCTCTCTACGTTTACCCTGTCAAGCCCCTTCAGAATCTGATATGTTTCAATAAGATCCCCTCTCAATCTTCTAAACTCCAATGAGTACAGGCCCAACCTGCTCAACCTTTCTTCATAAGACAACCCCTTCATCTCCGGAATCAACCTCATGAACCTTCGCTGAACTGCCTCCAAAGCAAGCATATCCTTCCTTAAATAAGGAGACCAAGACTGTACGCAGTACTTCAGGTGTGGTTTCACCAACGCCCTGTACAGTTGTAACAGGACTTCCCTACTTTTATACTCCATTCCCTTTGCAATAAAGGCCAATATTCCATTTGCCTTCCTAATTACTTGCTGTACCTGCATGCTAACTTTTTGTGATTCATGTACAAGGACCCCCAGATCCCTCTGTACCTCAGCATTTTGTAATCTCTCCCCATTTAAATAATAATTTGCTTTTTTATTTGTGACTCGGGTGCTATGTAAATGCCATTTATTTTGTGAACATATTGCGCTGCAGAGTGCTTGTATGTTTCCTTTCTGCATTTTCGTCCAGTAAAAGCCAGCTCCAGAAAGAATGCCCAGTGTATGTCCACCAGGTGCTAATTGAACATGGCATGTTTAACCGCATTAAGTTTATCTGAACTATTCCTGTGCCTCAAAGATCAGCAACCAATTGCTGAGGTGTAACAAAACCATCCTCTTTGAACCCTCTCATCTTGATCCATCTTTGAATACTCACAGGAAACAGAAATCAGATGGGATAGGCTGATAGATCTAGCATTAAAAGGATTACACTGACATTCCAGGTCATCAGTCTTGTTGGTTATTAAACTCACTTGGTGAGATTTATCAGTTCTTGGCCTGGCTGACTTCTGCCACATCTCAAGAATTCATTAAAAAAATAGATATTGTACTAAGATCCTACTGACAGCACTGGTGTGCCAGGTATACCGTGTTATTTTTGGCTATGTAATGATGGTTAAGAGCTGGATTGAGGTCTGTGTGTAGCTTTGCTATGGCAGTTCATGTAAAAGAGGACATGTTGCAGACAGGCATCTGTTCAACCTTTCCTTCAGACTTTACATTAGCCCAAGAAAATCAGAATGCTTTTTCATGGTGGCTGTCAACCCTGGAAATAGAATTTTGTTGGCCAAGATGGCCCAGAAATTGATCTCGCTCTGTTCCCGCGGGGGTAAGCCTTCCCCGCGATGTCTCACCTCGCTTATGCTTTTTCTGATCCAGCTCGCACGAACTTGATGTTCCAGACATCAGCTGTGCTGGGCTTGCGTATCCCAGCGACGTAGTTAATTCGTGCGAGCTGTGGGATCACGTGACTCAGTTAGAGCCAATGGCAGCACACCATCTTCCATTCATAAGTCTCACAGCATGGCTGTGAGACTTATGAATCTTACACCCCCCCAAAATAACAGCTAAACCTCAATTAAATTTTTTTAAAAAACCATCACATTAATAAAATAAGTATAGTTAATTAAATTAACCATTTTAAATAAAAAATTAAATTTTTGAAAAAATTTAAAATCTTTTAAAAAGTTATAAAAATAAACTTACCTGTCTTTAAAGTCTATAAAAAAGATATACCTGTAAAAAAAAATTCAAAAAAATACTTAATTCACTACTTACCTTCTTAAAAGCGGGTCTTACTCCTCCTTTTTACATTTCCAAAATCTTCCCTACTTACCTGCGCGTCCAAAGCATGAAGTGCACAGCGTGCGCGCAGCCTGTAGCGCGCACGCGATGCACCCAGGCCCCGCCCCCTTTTCGGAAGAGCAATTGCCGGTTTTCAGCGCATGCGCAGGGCATGCAGAAAACCGGCAATTGGAGTGGGAATACGCGAGAGTATGCAGTGCGTACTCTCGCGTCCCGGGATCAAT
Source organism: Squalus acanthias (assembly GCA_030390025.1). Classification (NCBI taxonomy): domain Eukaryota; kingdom Metazoa; phylum Chordata; class Chondrichthyes; order Squaliformes; family Squalidae; genus Squalus; species Squalus acanthias. The sequence continues at coordinate 37,025,866 of CM059441.1, read as the reverse complement.
TTTCGGCCCATTAATTCAGTTCAGTGTAATAGCTCAGCTTACTGTTTACAGAGAATGCTCAGGGTTGTGTCAAGAGGCATCGGGAACAGGCACCACAAAATGGTGACATTTCAGTGTTACAACAAAATTAAATAAATATACAATTGTTGGTCTCCAAATAAGCAGTGCTGCATTTTTTGGCTATGTGAAGCTGGTGTAGAGTATTGCGATGTTGATGCACTAGTGTAGACGGCCAGTCTCAATAATTGGGTTAGGCAGGAGGCACACTAGGTCAGAAATCAAAGAAAGACCTTTATTGCTACTGTCCCTGACAATATTTTGTGCTTTTCATCAGAAGGCCCTGAAATATTGAATCGACAGGGCATTGCCTTCTGCACACTCACATTTTAATAAGTCCAGCAGTTACGCTGTCAACAAGGATGAGATGAATGTAGTTGGCAACTTGCAGACGCATAGCAGGAACTTCAGAAATTCATGAAGACAAATTGAACAAATAAATACACTGTGGCTGCCACTTAATGTCAGTGGCCTGCCCCTTCCTGCTCTTTTTCCATTTTTATCCTGGAGGATCATCACTTCTTGTATGAAAGTGCTGATTTCTTATGATTGGTCCTGTGAATTCCCATCTGTCTTCATTTTACTTTGCATGTACGATTGCTTCACATCAGCAGATGCTGTTGCAAAATGGCCATTAAATCATCACTTCCATTAAACTGCTGCAGCAACAGTGTTATATGAAGAACTAACTTGTTTCATAACGATTTTATTGGAAAATAGTTCACCTCAAATTTATCTCTGAGGAACAATTGTGTGCTGTTTGTGTAACTCCTGCGATTGCCTCTTTCTGTCTTTGCCTGTTTATTGCTGGGTTTCTTTGCAGGCAGAATGAAAGTAGCAATAGTCGGTACTTTCTGCTGAGAGACAGAAGCTTTGTGCCACTGTATCAATCCCCATCCAACATGCTACAAACATGTTGCCTTCAGAAGGGGCCCCTGCACCTGCAGTATTCATACATTTAACAGCAGAGTGTTGATAGCCAAATCTAAACTAATGGTATTTTGAATTTAAATGTCACCTCCAATCACTTTTTCTAGCTCCAGGGGTTGCCTGTGTTGCATTAAAAAGAGTAAATCTGCCTTTTCCACAGTAGAATATGGCTCAGCCAGCACCAAAGCACAGCAGTTTAAAGAAGGCAGCCCATTTCAGAAAGTATACAGCACCTGTAATTTATTCACCTGTACACAATCGTCAGTCGTTCCTCTGAGCCCTGTGATGCTACACTGTGGAAATGTACAGCTCTTAACACAGGATATTTTCACAGTGAGGGACTTGGAATCATAGAATGATACAGCACAAAAGGAGGCCATTTGCAAGAGCTATCCCATTAGTCCCCCTCCTCTGCTCTTTCACAAACAGCCCTGCAAATGTATCCATTTCAACTATATATCCAATTTCCTTTTGAAAGTTATTGTTGAATCTGCTTCCACCACCTTTTCAGGCAGGGCATTCCAGATTGTAACAACTCACTACATAAAAAAATTCACCTAATTTTCCCCCTAAAACAGTTTAATTGGTCATTTTGCTCATTACTGTGTGTAGGACTTTGCAGTGCTGCCTTGATTCTCTACATTGCAATAGTGATGGTGCTCCAAAAGGTGCTTCATTGGCTGTGAAGTGCTTTGGGACATCTGGAGGTGGTGAAAGGTGCTATCTAAATGCAAGTTCTTTTCTTTCTCACTTTTGTTCCCCTTTTAAGCAGTTGCTATCTGACCTGTTCAAGTAGAAGAGAAATAACACGAACATCTTATAGCACCTTTCTCTCTTTCTGCTTTGATGCATTGTCACTTTTACGGGTAAAATCTTTTATTGTTGCAGATAGAGCTTTCTGCTCAATTATTCAATATAAGATCACAAAAATAATATAGCTACAAGAAGGATCTAGATGGCAAATACCACCAGTTTGATTAATAATGTAAAATTGTATACTAATCATAAACCATGATTAATATATCAGGACTTGTGTGCATAATCTAAATCCAGTTTGGTACTGAGCACGCTGTATTTGAGAATGCTGTCCTTTGGATTAGGTGTGAAACTGAGGTCCCATCTGCCTGTCAAGGTGATGATAAAATTCTATCCTCATTTGAGGAAAGAGAAGGGTTTCCATCTGGTGTTCTCAGTCCCTCAAAGGGCACCAGCAAGAAAAGATTAACAGTTCATCTCATTGTGATTTATAAAACTGCTGGTGTGAAATGGCTGCCACGTTTGCCTACATAAACCTCTAAAAAGTGGTTTGTTGTGTGAAAAGCTTGGCATTGTTTTGATGAGATGTGACATAAATATAATTATTACTTTTGAATATCCTCCACAAGAACAGTTGTGGCAGAATAACGGAGCGTATGTAAGGTAACCTGTCCCTGCCGTCTTAGCAGATGAGAAAAGAGGAAGATGCCAGATGAACAATAATTGTTTTTGCTGTTGAGAGCGTTGACCTTGTACTTCGCTGAGCCATCCATTACACATCTGAAAATGTGCACATTCGACAGATGAAGAAACTAGTTATTTCAAACTTCAATTCGTTACAGCCACTGTTGTATCAGCTTTTAAGATGAAGAATTACACTGGGTAAATTTCTGATTGGTTTGTGTGTTTTGAAGAATGAAATTACATACTGAACCACTGAGATTGAGATAGAGGCGGTAAAAGTGCAACAAATTATGGAGTTATAAGAGATGCAACTGCATATATGAATTTGAAAAACATTTTTACCTTACATTTTTATTCTGTGTTTTTATGTATTACCATTTCTCTTCCAGTATATTTTATAGAAATGTAGTATACTGTTTTTCCAAGGGTTTTCTAATCCAGTTTGCATTTTAATGCATGCAGTATTGATGTTATGGTCATGGTTCAATCTTGATCCATGTGATTAATGCAAAGGACAAATAACAAGGGGTGTGATAGCATGGTGGAAAACTCTCTCGTGCACATGCGTGCACTCATGCCCACACCCCACACACACTTCCCGCTTCCCCCTCAATATCCTGATCTTAGCCTTCTTATTGTAACGGTGGATCCATTGAGCCAGAGACCCAGCTTTTCCACAGGGAGGGCAATCAGAGGGTGATCTTGGCAGTAAAGTTACCGACCCATATTTTTGGTAGGGGAGTACAGCACAGGGTACCTAACAAATGGCAGGCGACAGAGAGTAATTGAGTGTCTTGCTGATGAAGAGACAGTAACAGAATGTCTTTAAATGCACCGAGATTGAATAAAAGAAGCACAATAGAATGGAATTAATTGCTAAAACGTCTAATTTATGCAAGTCATGTATTACATTTTGCCATGTGAGAGCATGCAATTCTCAGTCATCTGTAAATCCCCAGTGTTCCTCTTGATTGTGATAGACACTTTTACTTTATAGTCCAGTTACAAGTCTGCCAAGAATTTGATTCCTTTTTAAATTTGGTTGAAGTCAATCCAAAATATTTCCAATTACCATAAAATCTGATGCATTACTTGTACTTTAATGCAAGTGATTACAACTTGTGAACTTGGGGTTGTGACTTTGACTTTTATTGCTTGACTGATTAACATGATGACACACTGCTGAAATGTGCACACCAAGATATTTTGGTCATGAGTTCAGACAAAGCGCTATTCTAAAGTTGTACCTCCCTATCCTTTTGGGATAGACAGCACTACTGCAATTAGTGTTGCACTGTATCGCTTAAAGCAATACAATAAGCTGAAAGAATGTTTGTGCTAATAACAACAGAAAATGCTGGAAATACTCAGCAGGCCAAGCAGCATCCGTGGAGAGAGAAACAGAGTTAACGTTTCAGGTCTGGGACCCTTCTTGTTTGTGCTACTTGCTACACTTGAGTTTGTGCTCTGCTTTCTAATTGTTTTTATATATTAGTAAATTGCCCATGATGCCATCCACAATCAGTTGATGAATATAATTTTCTTCATATGTACATGATGGCGATGGAGTTGGGAGAGACTTCAGAAAAAATCTCCACAGCATCTCCTACCCACCAGAACATGCCATGACATTGTTACAGGCAGCTTTTTACATGCAAGATTTCTATTCTAAATGTTTGTTAGTACTTTCAATGATAAGTAATGAGATAAAAGTGTGACAAAAATAATGATAAAAGAAAGTGTAGTACACACTCGCGTGACATTTCAGAATTATTGACCCTGCCTACCCAAAGAGACCTTGGTGTAATATACATTAAAAACGCTTCTATTGAGTTAATTCTTAGCTTTAAATCCACAGGACAGCAGGACTGGGAGACATAGATTAGGATTCAGGTGGAGCGTCTCAATCAACATGCTTCAGTTGTCACATTGTGCAGAGCTCGTAAAGTTGGCCATGTTTGAAGAACCGTACAGTGGACACAGCGGGTGTGCTTGGTGTCATTAATTATGATGACAATTGGCATGGATGACTTAGCAGATATAATTGGCCACAGTGTAGGTTTGCTCACCTGTTAGAGATGCTTCAGCTGACGTGGGTTGTACGGTTAGTAACATCTTGAAAAGAAAGCTCATTTGTGTCCATTCAAACCCAATGTTTAACACGTACAACAGGCCAGACATGACCTGCTTTTTCTTGAGCACAACTAGAAAGAGTTCTGTATCGGAGCATTTTGTGTTTAATGTGATGAATGGAGTCTGTTCACGGTGTAGGGCTGCCAATTGTGTGCTCAACACCTGCTAGGTGCGAGTCTGTCCAAATGGCAAATTTTTCCCCCTGCTAGAATCAACAAAATTGTTTGACATGCAGACTCTGCTTTTCATGGAGATCCGAAACAAAGTAACAGCAGAGAACCCCAGGAACGGAACCGGTACCATTTTCTTTGACTCATTTTCCAGCATTTATTTTTCACAAAGATTACAAAGCTACATTTCTGTGAGAATGAAGAAGAAAATGTCATCAATAAGGTTCAGGGAAAGAGAAATTATTTTGTTTTCCCTTTGCCAGTGCAGTTAATGTATTGGACAGATGCACATTACATGATAAGAGATTTCGAAAATTAATTACGAAGAAATTAATTAGGAATTGGGGTGGAGGGGGGGAGAGAAAGAGTAGAAATACTGATGGGAATAGAGAAATTATGAAATGAGCCACGGAAAACCAGTACAAATAGAGCTTCCGCAAAGGCTCAGTTGATGAATGCACGTTGTGTTGCCGTCTGTTGCCTAGGCCCTAAGCTCTGGAATTCCCTCCCTAAAACGCTTCGCCTCTCTACCTCTCTTTCCTCCTTTAAGACGCTCCTTAAAACCTAACTCTTTGATCATCTGCCCTAATTTCTCCTTATGTGGCTCGGTGTCAATTTTTTTGTCTTATAATACTCCTGTGAAGCGCCTTGGGACGTTTTACTATGTTAAAGGCGCTATATAAGTACAAGCTGTTGTTGTTGTTGCAGTGCTGAACTGTATAGACCAGGGACTCGTAGATTTGATTCCTGGTCTGTGCTGGGTTAGCCGACTTCAACCAAGGGTGGAGGTTTGGGGTATTCTCATTATTTGAGGCATTCCCAAGCTAGGGAACGGGGATTAAATCTTGCTCCTGAACATTATCCGGTGACCCCTGCTAGATAGAGGATATTAGGCGAAGATAACATCGGGTTCAGCTCTGCCATCTTCAGGGTTAACTATCCTGCTGACACTCCTGGGCTCAGACATGAAGAATGGTCACTTGGGTGGGGCACTGGATGGTTGCTGGGTGAGCTTGATGTTTTTTAAGTCCATGTGAAATAACATTTAATTGAATCAGTTCATGTATGAATGGTCTGTTTTTATCTCATCTTGGTTGGCAAATGACCATTTAATAAAGTTTTCTTAAATAACCCCTTTTCCAAAGTGCCCCCTCTTTCACCTCCAGCACTGACCTCATCAGAGTTTGTATGGTCAGCGGGTGGGACAGGCAGGTGCCAGGAACACTGAAGGTGCGTCTGTGGTGCCTGCCTACCTGATGCTCATGGAAACTTTGGCATTGGTATAACCTTGGGACGGGATCGGATGGCGGGGCGGGCTTGCCCAGCCAATCATCCGATCTGCTCCCCAAGCAAGCAGGTGAGATCAGCCCAGAGTTTTCCAAAAAAAAAGATTTGAGCCTTTGGGAGTCCAGACCACAGCGGGAGTTACAGCGGGAGACTGGCAGAACCCCATGGAATTTCAGGGCTGTCACATTGACAATGGCCTGCACAAGATGAACAATTTAAAAGCAAAATTTTTATTGAGCAATAAATAACACGAGTTCACACATCAAGTACAAGATAAATGAAAATGGGTCTACCAGCCACTTGACTAGATTTGACTTGTGGCCTAGTGGTCTCCCTGCAATCCTCTAGCTTGTTTTAACTCACATGGTTCCCCAAGATCTTGTCCTCTGCAGTACTTGTGCTTTTTCAATTTGCTTTTAGCATGTTCTATTTAGAATTGTTGACCAGGGATTTCTTCTAAATAGGTGTAATTTCCTGTTGCAAAATGTGGTACTTCTTTGTGACGTAAGTCAGGACTGAATAAGAGGGACACCGAATGAAAATTCCAATGCAGCATGTTGATCCTGAGGAGGTTTATCTGAGGAAAGTGTGCAACAAATTTTCAGTTGAGAGCCATGATGGAAGATTACACAGTAAAGGAACTTTGTTGCTTTAACCCCCTGGCATTTTTCTACTGAAAGTATATCTGCTTACTTTTATTGATTACAGTAAGTTGGATAATATACATTTCCATGCAATATGCAATGCATTATTCTGCAGCTGAAGGGGAAGTATCCCCCTTTAACGTTATTTTTTCTTTGGTGATCATACCTTCTTGCTTAGGAATTTTCAGGCACTCAGCATATCTCCATGTACAAACTCTCTCACTTACATCTTCAATATCTAATTTTCTCCCATGTGTCACTTATTTCACAAACTGTTGGGCCAAGTCTTGCTGGAGCAGGGCATCTCTCACCGTGTGCCGTTGGTTAGATTTTTTCCTGCACCCTTGAGCTTGAATATAATTTGCGCCATAACTTCTGGAAGTGCGAGCTGATAACAGCACGGTGAGGGCAATGGAGCATCTGGGGCCTTGGTGAACGATGGGACCAACAGTGCATCTCCTTAACCAATGAGATTTAAGGATTAAGAAAGAAACAGAGGAACGATGGAGAAGGAGGGTGAATTAGAGTCAAATCAGGCACAGAAAGAGAATTAAAGAGAGAGAAAAAGAAAGATTGCATTAAGAAAGAGAGAGAGAAAAAAAGACACGGGAAAGTAAGAAAAATATTAAATTTAAAATTTTACTTTTTAAAAATCTCTATGAAGAATTTACTACATGCAGAAATGAGATTCAACAGTTTAAACTGTTCCCTTTCTGGACCAGAGAGGTTGATTGGTATTTCATTAACAATTATCATGTTAAAAGGGTACTTGCGCTGTTAATTATGAGCCCTAACTTTTTGTGGTGAGTTTAATGGGAAATTAATGTGAAAATCCAGCAAGTTCTTAAAAATAACGGGGAGGCTAAGGGCGAGATACCGTTTGTGCAAAGCAAACGGCGGAGCGGTGTAAATCAACCAGCAAGTGCTGGAGATTCGCAACTCTCAGCATATTTCTTAATCCCCTGAACTTGCTGGCTGATTTGCATGTTAATAACGGTGTGCGTCGTGAGCTCGAAGTTATTGTTCCAGGAAGATTTGGCCCATTGTGTCAGTTGGTTAGTTTGCTTCTTCTTCGTTGGTTAAGTGTTTAAGTTTCCGTGTTTTTACTCCTTTTGAATTGATTATTTTTTATTTTCAATATTCACCAATTATATGAAACTATTCTTAAATTTTCTGTCCATTTAGATTCTACTGAAAATGAATTCGACTTAATCACATTCCACCAAAAATTCTATGCCATCAGATTCCCTCAAAACATTTCTCCAAGATATCGCTGCCATGACAATTCCCTACCTCCTCCACTCTAAAAATGACATTTCTATCATCCGAAACATAAATAATTCCGCATTCACGAAATAGCACTAATTTACCCCTAAACTTGTCCATCGCCTTTTCCAATTGCTTTAAGAACAATGTGTTCTCTCTCCTTTCCCTCCAGTGCATGGCACAATTTACCATGCCAGGCTTTGGGGGCGTCCCTGACCTCTGGTACACCCTGTTCGATATTTCACAACGCAGCCCAATATGAGCCAAGCAATCACAGTACAACTCCTGTGAGCCACTGCATGGTCTGATCTTGGTTGCAATGAGTGCAATTGTACTATGAAGTTGCTGTGACACAAGCGAACAATCCGATTACAACTTCCAGAAGTCATCATGTGACTGCAGGCCCTTCATGCTCTCTCCTGCCTATCCGGCTGTAGTCCCAAGCCCTGTACCTGCTGCTCCCTCCCAGCATCGAGTCTGTCCTCACTGACTTCCTTTCCCAAGCCTGCTCTTTTGAATTGAAGGATCTACTCTCATTCCTCATGTGAGCCATTTACTCCTGCGATTCTCTCTGCTGATAGCAGCCTTTCTCTCCATTTCCCTCAATTCTGTGCCTCTGTATTCCTGCTCCTGCTTCGGGCTTCCTGATTGTTCCACTTTGCTCCATCCTGCCCCCCACAATTTACAGACTCAACTGTTCACTTCCCTTCCACATTTTTTTTAATATCAAAAATGCGTTGGATTGCTTTCATAAAAAAAAAGGACTCTGATTTAACCTCAGCTTATGCTTTTGGGTAAGTGCAAAATTTAAATACATACGAGCAGATTATTAAATACCAAGATAAAAGTAAACATACTTTAAAGCAATACAAGAAATCATGAAAGAAGCATAATTGCTTTGAGTACAAAGAGAAACTGAGATTGCAAGTTGAATATTAGAAGAAAAAAGACATTGTAAAAATGAATTGATGTAGAGAACAAACAAAATGCAAATAATTAGGGGATACATTTATTTTTAATTTATTTAAATTATGTTTAATAGCACCTGGGAAATCAACTAGTTAATATTTAAGTTTACAAGTGTGTTTTTTGCATTCTCACAGCACACTTTTTAAAAAGAAATTATTTGTAATTTTTCTACATGATTACAGCAGATTTTTGAATTTAATCGGTCTGATATGCCTAATAGCTCAGTAATCTCTAATGTAATAATTATATTTTAAAATGAGGTCAAAGCTTAATCAAATGGAACATTGTTTCCTGTACTCTGTTTTGTTTACGTGCAGTTGGGGAGATGCCAGCTGTAAGAAGAAAGTGCAGCAATAAAACAAGAACCGTTCAACGCTGTTATCTTTCTCGCAAATTTTGTGATTCCAAAATTTCAATTACTTCAAAGCTGGAAAATTAATTGAAATGGCAAAATCAGGAATGACAATTGGTTTGTGTTGCAACCATCAAATTATAGAGATGTGCATTGTATTTCTAAGCTCCAGTAACAAAATGCACTTTATAAGGGATTGGGCTCATGACGTACATGACTTGTATATAATTTTGGGTCACTGATTTAAAAAGAACACAATTCTCTTTTGCAACATATAGTGCATCTTAGATCAGCTGAGGGTGAGCTGCTTGGAAAATTCCAATGTAAATGTTCAATCCCTGCTCCATGGATGGTGCTCACGTTTGAATGTGCGTAGAGCAAGCTCCCCCTCCGCAAGCCTCTGTTGTAAAGCGTGAAATTATGATCCAGTTTCCTTCATCTGTGAAGCATATGATGAGCTGATCTACACCCATCTCCTGATGTTGAAACTAGTTGTTAGAACAAGGTGAAGTATGTGTACGAATTTATCTACATGTATGTGGCACTTCATCAACTAAAGACTAAAGGGTACAATTCTAAAGTGGGTGCATGAACAGAGAGACCTGGGGGTATGTGTGCAAAAATCATTGAAGGTGGCAGGGCAGGTTGAGAAAGTGGTTAAAAAAGCATACGGGATCCTGGGCTTCATAAATAGAGGCATAGGGGGAAAAATTGGGTATCGCCCATTTTGGGGCGCTAATATTGGCCGGGCGCAAAGTTTAGCGCCCGGCGCTAATTATCGCCTCCGACTGCAAAATTCGCCTCTATCGTCCCTGGAGGTGATTTGAGCGTTAAATCAGGCGCTACACACATCTCTTAAGGCGCAAACGTCAGGGAGCGAGGCGCTACCTCAGAACGCTACCGAAGCTCAGGCGATGCCAATTACCATGGAAGCCAGACAGACTGGCGCCATCCAGTTCTTAAAGGGGAGGGGCCATCTTGCTGGTCATCCACTCCCTGCTCACTGCAGCCTTGAATCTGGGCCTGGGGAGACCTCAAAAGCAATTGTGTTGGAAGCACTAATGGATAGGCCCACGAAAAGAGCTCGGCACTTAGGAACCTCAAAAGTGGTGCTGAGGGCCAGAACTCCTTAGGACAGCGTTAAAACCAAAAATTTTGCTGACAAGAAAAGGCAGGAAGCACCCACCTTTAAATAGCGCTCCCCCAGCCCCTTCCCGACTTGAAAATGTTCCCCTCTACCTGTCGTTCCTAGTGGCAGGCGCTAAGGCAGGGGGCGCGACTCAATATCCGGTCTGGGGCGCTACCGGGGCATTGCACGCTTGACTGATGTCACGATTTGCGGGCGCAGGAGATCGTGGTGGTAGTGTTTAACGCCGCCGCAAAACGACTGGTCAATTTCGCGAGCAGCGCTACCATCGCCACGCCCGGGCGCTAGCTGCTTTGCGCCCTATTAGCGCGCTAACGGGAGGCGCAAAGCAACCGAATTTTTCTCCCATAGAGTACAAAAGCAAGGAAGTTATGATGAACCTTTATAAAGCACTGGTCTGGCCTCAACTGGAGTATTGTGTCCAATTCTGGGCACCACACTTTAGGAAAAACGTGAAGGCCTTAGAGAGGGTGCAGAAAAGATTTACAAGAATAGTTCCAGGGATGAGGGATTTCTGTTACTTGGATAGACTAGAGAAGCTGGGGTTGTTCTCCTTAGAGCAGGGAAGGTTGAGAGGAGATTTGATAGAGGTGTTCAAAATCATGATGGGTCTAGACAGAATAGATAAAGAGAAACTGTTCCCATTGGCAGAAGGGTCGAGAACCAGAGGACACAAATTTAAGGTGATTGGCAGAAGAACTAAAGGCGACATGAGGAAAAACCTTTTTACGCAGCAAGTGGTTAGGATCTGGAATGTACTGCCTGAAAGGGTGGTGGAAGCAGTCTCAATCATGGCTTTCAAAAGGGAATTGGATAAGTACCTGAAGGAAAAAAATTGCAGGGCTACGGGAAAGGGCGGGGGAGTGGGACTAGCTGAGGAGCTTTTGCAGAGAGCCGGCATGAGCTCGACGGGCTGGATGGCCTCCTTTTGTGCTTTAACCATTCTGTGATTCATGCCATTAAATATTTTTGGTCTTAGTGTAACATGCAGCATTCCTAAGTGTCCAGCTTCACTTTCTCACCAGTTTTTTTTCCTCCCTCGGAAGCTGCCTTGTATCTGCTGGCATCTTCCCACAGCATTGCTGTGCATTGCAAGCCCTGTCCCAGTCATTTAAAGCAACCACCAAGTTTCCTGTCATAAAATAAGCCACAGAATTTGAAAGAGAAGGGCATCTTCAATGAAGAGGCAATCTAGCCAGCTGCAGAGTCTAGAGTGGGGTTGTAAGATACTAGGCATTTGGGAATGAAGTGGCAAAACAGAAGCGGATTATACTCTTTGGGTGCCAACTTGAGGATTTTGCTGATTTTCATTGTGTCTCCACACCCGCCTCCTGTACGTTAAGAGAATTTGTCCTCCAACTTTGGTTTGAGGGAAATACCTGTCAGGCTCGTTGGCTGATTCTAGCCTCATGCTTTCTTCACCGTGAAGTTTTGCAACAAAACCCACCAAAGCTGCCCAATGTTCCAAGACCTTTCCCAACATTTCACTGACTGTAGCAAGATGTCAGTCACACTTTATTAAAAAAAATACAGGACAATGCCACGGATAACAGTCATATAAGGTATTGGTGAGACCGCATCTGGAATACTGCATACAGTTTTGGTGTCCATACTTAAGAAAAGACATACTTGCTCTCGAGGCAGTACAAAGAAGGTTCACTCGGTTAATCCCCGGGATGAGGGGGTGGACATACGAGGAGAGGTTGAGTAGATTGGGACTCTACTCATTGGAGTTCAGAAGAATGAGAGGCGATCTTATTGAAACATATAAGATTGTGAAGGGGCTTGATCGGGTGGATGCGGTAAGGATGTTCCCAAGGATGGGTGAAACTAGAACTAGGGGGCATAATCTTAGAATAAGGGGCTGCTCTTTCAAAACTGAGATGAGCAGAAACTTCTTCACTCAGAGGGTAGTAGGTCTGTGGAATTTGCTGCCCCAGGAAGCTGTGGAAGCTACATCATTAAATAAATTTAAAACAGAAATAGACAGTTTCCTAGAAGTAAAGGGAATTAGGGGTTACGGGGAGCGGGCAGGAAATTGGACATGAGGCTGAGTTCGGATCGGTCGAGGCCCTGTGGGTGGCGTAGCAGGCCCAGGGGCTGAGTGGCCGGGTCCTGCTCCTACTTCTTGTGTTCTTTAGATTTGAGGTGAGGATCAGATCAGCCATGATCTTATTGAATGGCGGAGCAGGCTCGAAGGGCCGATTGGCCTACTCCTGCTCCTATTTCTTATGTTCTTATAACGGTATATCAAAAAAGGTCAGGTGCAAAATATATTCAATTGAAGGAATGGCAGTGTCATCAATTATAATGAGTGACTGGAGCCATTCTGATGTGAAAGCTTCACTCATAAAGTCCTCACATAACCGTGGTTTATACAAGACCGATATTAGAATTTAAACTGGCTATTCAGAGCAACTTGGTTGTGTAATGGTAAAAGATTGCACAATTCTTTTGTGTCAAGATTGTAACATGGGAGAAATCAGAGTAACTGGATGGTATTTCGCACTGATATGATAATTAGTTGTGTTAATTAGTAATAGACATGGGATGTAGCCTGTCGACTGCAGGCTAAGAGAAGCTCAAGAGTCTTTTCAGTTTCACATCATAATTTGTAAGTTTTTTAGTCACAAGTTGATAGTCTGATGTTTTAATTTTGTTTTAGTACGTGGGATAAAATGTGACCAATAAAAAGGAGGTAAATGTGAAAGCATAAACGCTAATTTTTTTCTGCTTTAAATAAATGCATTGCTTGATCATTAATAGCTTTCCATCTTGATAAGTTTTTGAAATTTATTGGATAATAACTGGATATAGTCAGAACCGTGGTAATTACTTTTTATGACTCTTGTTTCATCCGCCCCAGAAGATAGTTGGTACATAAAATTGCCCATCCAAGAAGGATATTAAGGGAATCAAGCGATATGGGAATAGTGTGGGAATTTGGAGTTGAGGTAGATCATCAGTCATAATCTTATTGAATGGCAGAGCAGGCGCAAATGGCCGACTCCTGCTCCTATTTCTTATGTTCTTATGAGATGTTGCTGATCTTGTAAGAACAGTCATACCTGTTTCCTAGTTCAAAATAGAAATTTTAACAGTGCTTGGTATCAATATGTGCACTAGAGTTGTTTACTGATAGATACATTTGTAAACAGCAAATCTAATGCAGGAGGCAGTAATGGCTGATTTGAAAAGACAGATGGAATAGTCAGTAGATACTTGGCTGAAGGCAAGGAATCACATAGAATGCCCTGAGACAGAGACTTTGTTAACACCTGATTGCATTCTAATCGCATCTCGATGTTCAACTACGATAGGAAATGTGCAGAGATTTTTTTGAAGTAACTAACAGGGAAAAATAACCTATCTGTAGTAGAATGCTTGGGTGGTATTACTGACAAAATTTCACACTTTTGTATGTTTGAGACCAGTTGACTCGTTAGCAGCCATGTTGAAGGGTGCAGGTGTGTTTTCACAATAGTTGCATTAAAATAATGACGAAACTCCAAGTGATATGAATTTTTTTCCCCCCACAATACAACTTTTATTTATGTCGTGTTGCAGGGAATGAGCGGAATGAGCACTTTTAAAGGATTTCTTCTTCTTCTTAGGCAGTCCCTCGGAACCGAGGATGACTTGCTGCCACACTAAAAATGAGTTCTCAGGTGACTGATGAGTCCAATGCGGGACCTACAGTCTCTGTCACAGGTGGGGCAGACGGTGGTTGAAGGGGCGGGCGGGTGGGGTGCTTGGGTTGACGTGCGCTCCTTGCGCTTGGCTTCCGCTTGCTCCCGGCGAAGAGACTCGAGGTGTTCGGCACCATCCCGGATGCTTCTCCTCCACTTTGTGCGGTCTTGGGCCAGGGATTCCCAGGTGTCGGTGGAGATGTTGCACTTTTTCAAGGAGGCTTTGAGGGTGTCCTTGAAGCGTTTCCTCTGCCCACCTGGGGCTCTCTTGCCGTGTCGGAGCTCCGAGTAGAGCGCTTGTTTTGGGAGTCTTGTATCGGGCATGCGGACGATGTGACCCGTCCATCGGAGCTGATCGAGCGTGGTCAAAGCTTCGATGCTGGGGATGTTGGCCTGAGCGAGAACACTGACGTTGGTGCACCTATCCTGCCAATGGATTTGCAGGATCTTGCGGAGGCAGCGTTGGTGGTACCTCTCCAGCGCTTTGAGGTGCCTGCTGTACATGGTCCATGTCTCTGAGGCATACAGCAGGGCAGGTATCACTGCTGCTCTGTAGATTATGAGTTTAGTGCTGGGTTTGCGGTCCTGGTCTTCAAACACTCTCTTCCTCACTTTTAAAGGATTTATGGTATTGAACAAAATCTTCTGTTACACATGAAATGCAAAATGTCAGTGCACACCCATGTAAGGTAGAACAGTAAAGGACCTATTCTCCAAATCAAATGGAAGTTCCATGGACTTAGACAAATGAACATAAGATTGAACTTACAACTTCACATCGCCTGCTGAAGCCATACGGTTATTTACTAAAACGTCTATGTAGCAAATATTCTTCACTGCACAATTTGAGCTCAATCGCACAAATTAAATGATGTTTCAATATTTCTTATCATCTTCCACACTGCTCTTGTCACTAATCTCCTTTCCATTGACTGTGTAATTTTGCAGGCAAATTAACTTTTGATTATATTATAAAATACAATATATTAGTACACACCTAAAAAAAACAGTAAAAGATATTAGCTGATCAGCTTACCTTTAGAGACTCCTTCAATCCTTCACTTTCTTCAACCACATTGAAGGTCATCTCCACACTTTATTCCTGTTAATTGGTAATGCTTGTGAGAGTCAGCAATCAGCACATGGTCAGTGCTCCGAGTCATTAACATTAAAGTAGCAGAAATTGTCACAACATTGTACAATTAAAAAAAATATATTAAACCTTTTTTACTGCCAGCCATTGCCACCGTTCTAATAACCAAAGACTGTGCTCCAGCTATAAAACTAATGGATGGTTTGTGTAGGTCATAAGGCTGTGATTTTGTTTCAAGTCACATAGATTTATTTACATGTATCTTTGTACCCCAAAAGTAAATTACACACACAATCCTCACTTTACGATCAATGATTTTTTTTAATGAATTTTTTTTCCCATGGAAAAAGGAAATCCGAAATAAAAACTGCAAATACAGCAGTTGCCAGCTTCTGATAAAAAGAAAGACAAGTTAATGTGTTGGTGAGATGGGCCACACCTAAAACGTTAATCCATCCTTCTCGTTCAGATCCTGATCAGCTTGCTGTGTGTTTCTCACATTTTCTGTACTTTTCCTGTTTGTGTTTGTGTTCCGTAGTCTCGCTTTGCTAAGCGCCAACCACAGCCAACGAAGTGGATGAAATCTATCTAGGCCTCTTGCACGCTGCTCTGAAGTGCCTGCCAGGTTCCCCAAAGTGACAAAGATGAGATCAAGAAATCAGTAGAGCGGAGGACCAGACCATTGACTCGCTATTCCATGGTACAGCATGGGTGTGCTCCAATACACTGCAGTATCCAGAGCCATCGATATATCGTTACAATATTTACTACAGCCTGGCATATAAACGATGTTGTTGAGGGTTAAACAGCTCCTGAAATAGGAAATGCAGAAAAACTGAGAAGCTAATGTGATCTCATTACAGTAGACTAATTTCACAGTAAGGTATAATAAGAGAACTATTTTTGTGGTTCTAAAGCAGGATTATAAAGGAATTAAGGTTTTCATGTAATTATATACTGTAATAGCTTTGCTGGAAATATTTGAATTTGGAAGAATCTTGTCTTGGCTCTCTTTGGGCAACAGCCTAGCAGTTTCCATTTTTAGGGGGATGTATGTGAAATTGAGTGGCCTCTTATCAAGTCGCAACAAAGAACTCCCAATGAATTATTTAAAACCACCATTTTGTTTAATATAAATGTGAAGCTAACAAGCGAAAGATTTAAATGCTTTTGGAAATGTTGCAGTAGAAGTAAAGCCTCTTGTGACCTATTGTTAGATTCCTCAAGTTGATGGGTTTCAGTATATCCTGTGCTATTTTTTATTCTCTTTCCCCACCCCATCCATTTTTCTTTCCGCATCTCCTGTCCAACTTTCTAAAAAGTTCCAATGCATTTGAAGTGTGTGTGGTTCTGTATAAACACAGGAAAAGGTGGAAAATAATACTGTTCTCTAGTCTTTGTTTGTCCTCAAATCATGTAGGAATGGTACTAATGCCCTTAAGAAAGGATAGCAGGGAACACTGAAGATTATTTTGATTATCAGGAAATTAGGCTTGTTTTGTTTGGAGGTGACTGCATTTTAAATATTCCAAATTGCAAAGGGAATTGACCTAAGCAAATTGTTCACCAAAGTCAAAGAGCTTGTGGAATAAATTACTTGGAAAGGCCATTGAAGTGGAGAATATAATTGGGTTCAAGAGGCAACTGGATGGATATCTGAAGAGAGGAGAGAATGTAAGTAGGTGGGAGTAAACTCTCAGAAAAGAGCGGGCTTGGTGGGTCTCATTGGGCTGGATCTTTCTGGAAAAATAACATTATTAATGTGCAAATCAGCCAGAAAATTCAGAGGATTCAGAGATGTGCCATGAGTTATGATCTCTAGAACTTGCTGGTCGATTTACGAAACTCTGCCGTTTGCTTCCCACAAATGGTATCTCGCCCTCAGCCTCCCCGTTATTTTTTAAGAACTTGCTGGATTTGCACATTAATTGCCCATTAAACTCGCCTCAAAGTTCAGTCTGGTAATTAAGAGCGTAAGTACCTTTTTAAAGACATGACCATTTAATGCAATGCCAATCAACCTCTCTGGCCCAGAATGGGAAAAATTTTAAGTGTTGAATCTTATTCCTGCATGTAGTCAATTGTTGGAGATTTTAAAAAGCCAAATTTTAAATTTTAAATTCTTTTTCTTACTCTTCCTTTCTGTCTCTCGCTTTTCTCTCTCTTAATCTAATCTTTCTTTCTATTTCTCTTTCTGCACCTGATTTGACTCTAATTCATCCTTCTTCTTTGTTGTTCCTGTTTCTTTCTCGATCCTTAAATCTTATTGGTTAAGGAGACTCATTGTTGGTCCCGCCGGTCAGAGGTTATCAGCTCGCACTTCCAGCAAGTTACAGTGCAAAAAATGTTGAGCAGAAGGTTTCAGAAAAAAGTCTAACTAGCGGAGCACGCCGCGAGATGCCCCGCTCCAGCAAGATCTGGCCCATTATCTTTTCCTGTTCCTAAAAGTTCTCGCATTTAGCTTTGTAGTTGAACCTGAACAC
This sequence comes from Squalus acanthias, assembly GCA_030390025.1. Lineage (NCBI taxonomy): Eukaryota > Metazoa > Chordata > Chondrichthyes > Squaliformes > Squalidae > Squalus > Squalus acanthias. The sequence continues at coordinate 37,008,206 of CM059441.1, read as the reverse complement.
GTAGTTGTGGAGCAGCTTACCCTTTGCACCATAGGTGTTGGAATTTAAAGTAATCCCAACTGGAAGAGTGAATCGCACTGTCATTTCCACTTGATTGCAAAGCTTGAGCTTGGTGGGTGACCAAAGCATAGAATTCTAGCTCTTTAGTTAACAGTTCATTTCTAAACACATCTATTTGCTTAAACTTTAAATTTTATTCGATTCCTTTCTTTGCATGCGCATTGTTATGCTGATGGAAATTTAAGGGGGCAATGAGACAGAAAAAATATTCAATTTCATAGTAACTGGATAATTTCTCTCATGAAAGTCTGCTTGGTTAGTTTGGCGTCACAGGAATTATATTTTTGCTGATTTAGTGCCCAAGTTATTGCATTAATCAAAATCTAAGTTGTTTTTAATACACCACTCTCCTGTTTCAGCAATCCGATAACTAACATGGTTCATCCAGTTCCAAAAATGTACTGACTGTACAAGTAGCAGCTGATTTTTCAAAACCTTATCGCTCGTGTTTTGAATTTTCTTTAATGCTTCGTGTTTCTCTCTCTAGCTCTCTTACCCCCGTTCTCTCTCTCTCTCTTCCCCTGACCTCTCTCTCTCTCTTCCCCTGACCCCTCTCTCTCTCTTCCCCTGACCCCTCTCTCTCTCTTCCCCTGACCCCTCTCTCTCTCTTCCCCTGACCCCTCTCTCTTCCCCTGACCCCTCTCTCTCTCTTTCCCTGACCCCTCTCTCTCTCTTCCCCTGACCCCTCTCTCTCTCTTCCCCTGACCCCTCTCTCTTCCCCTGACCCCTCTCTCTCTCTTTCCCTGACCCCTCTCTCTCTTCCCCTGACCCCTCTCTCTCTTCCCCTGACCCCTCTCTCTCTTCCCCTGACCCCTCTCTCTCTTCCCCTGACCCCTCTCTCTCTTCCCCTGACCCCTCTCTCTCTTCCCCTGACCCCTCTCTCTCTCTTCCCCTGACCCCTCTCTCTCTTCCCCTGACCCCTCTCTCTCTTCCCCTGACCCCTCTCTCTCTTCCCCTGACCCCTCTCTCTCTTCCCCTGACCCCTCTCTCTCTCTTCCCCTGACCCCTCTCTCTCTCTTCCCCTGACCCCTCTCTCTCTCTTCCCCTGACCTCTCTCTCTCTTCCCCTGACCTCTCTCTCTCTTCCCCTGACCTCTCTCTCTCTCTTCCCCTGACCCCTCTCTCTCTTCCCCTGACCCCTCTCTCTCTTCCCCTGACCCCTCTCTCTCTTCCCCTGACCCCTCTCTCTCTTCCCCTGACCCCTCTCTCTCTTCCCCTGACCCCTCTCTCTCTTCCCCTGACCCCTCTCTCTCTTCCCCTGACCCCTCTCTCTCTTCCCCTGACCTCTCTCTCTCTTCCCCTGACCCCTCTCTCTCTCTTCCCCTGACCCCTCTCTCTCTTCCCCTGACCCCTCTCTCTCTTCCCCTGACCCCTCTCTCTCTTCCCCTGACCCCTCTCTCTCTTCCCCTGACCCCTCTCTCTCTTCCCCTGACCCCTCTCTCTCTTCCCCTGACCCCTCTCTCTCTTCCCCTGACCCCTCTCTCTCTTCCCCTGACCCCTCTCTCTCTTCCCCTGACCCCTCTCTCTCTTCCCCTGACCCCTCTCGCTCTTTTCCCCTGACCCCCCTCTCGCTCTCTTCCCCTGACCCCTCTCTCTCCCCCTGACCCCTCTCTCTTTCCCTGACCCCCCTCTCTCTCTCTTCCCCTGACCCCCCTCTCGCTCTCTTCCCCTGACCCCCCTCTCGCTCTCTTCCCCTGACCCCCCTCCCGCTCTCTTCCCCTGACCCCTCTCTCTCCCCCTGACCCCTCTCTCTCTCCCCCTGACCCCTCTCTCTCTCCCCCTGACCCCTCTCTCTCTTCCCCTGACCCCTCTCTCTCTCTTCCCCTGACCCCACTCTCTTCCCCTGACCCCTCTCTCTCCCCCTGACCCCTCTCTCTCTCCCCCTGACCCCTCTCTCTCTCCCCCTGACCCCTCTCTCTTCCCCTGACCCCTCTCTCTCTTCCCCTGACCCCTCTCTCTCTCTTCCCCTGACCCCACTCTCTCCCCCTGACCCCTCTCTCTCTCCCCCTGACCCCTCTCTCTTCCCCTGACCCCTCTCTCTCTTCCCCTGACCCCTCTCTCTCTTCCCCTGACCCCACTCTCTCTTCCCCTGACCCCTCTCGCTCTTCCCCTGACCCCTCTCGCTCTTTTCCCCTGACCCCTCTCTCTCTTCCCCTGACCCCACTCTCTCTTCCCCTGACCCCTCTCGCTCTTTTCCCCTGACCCCCCTCTCGCTCTCTTCCCCTGACCCCTCTCTCTCCCCCTGACCCCTCTCTCTCTCCCCCTGACCCCTCTCTCTTTCCCTGACCCCCTCTCGCTCTCTTCCCCTGACCCCCCTCTCGCTCTCTTCCCCTGACCCCCCTCTTGCTCTCTTCCCCTGACCCCCCTCTCGCTCTCTTCCCCTGACCCCTCTCTCTCCCCTGACCCCTCTCTCTCTCCCCCTGACCCCTCTCTCTCTCTTCCCCTGACCCCTCTCTCTCTCTTCCCCTGACCCCTCTCTCTCTCTTCCCCTGACCCCTCTCACTCTCTCCCCTGCCCCCTCTCTCTCTCTCTCTCCCCCTTCCCCCGCTCGCTCTCTCTCCCTCCCTCTCTCTCCCCCT